>CM031236.1:124869337-125501837 GCA_018340775.1 Taxus wallichiana var. yunnanensis
TTGTTGTGGCACCCTAGTTTTATATATAGGTGCCCGAGTCTACACAATAGCTTGGAATCTAATCTTGATATGGTCACTAGGTCTATAGAATATTTTTCCTTTGGTTGTGTGAATGTAGAACTTGGTGCGCTAATGTCGCCGTAATCCTACACTGTGAAGAATCACTTATAAAACCTTGTATAGCATGAAACCATAAAAATAAAGATGAATATGAAGAGCTTGGACTATCCTTAGTATCCACAATGGTGGACTTATACCTAATCATTGTGCTACATCTTAGAACCAATGTAGTTCTATGTGCTTGTGTGTGCAATAATGTGCCTAGGCTTCCTTAGCGCTAATGACATAAAGCTAGTGGGCGTAGCTAGATAAAATGAAAAATGGTGGATGGAATAGAATGAACTCCCCTTCCTATTCAATGTGTGATGAAAAATAGTTCCCTAATGTAGTCCTTTTTCTCTATGTGGCTAGGTATCCCTTGATAGAAATAGTCCTCCCATAAGATAGTATGTATGTTGTGTTTATATAGGGATCTCTTGCTCAAATTTTGACACTAATGACTTGACATGTCAACTAGTACCTAAGGAGATGAGAGGGAAAATCGAAAAGACCGACCTCGAATGTCAAAAATAAAACCAAGTGTGATGGGGACCAGGGTACCTAAATATTAGGACCAATGCACTCCAATCTCCTTAATATCTCTCTAATCAAAATAATAGTGATGAAAACTAAGTGAATAATCACAAATAGAAATCCCTTAGACTTGACTACAACTATACGAGTGAGTGACAAATATACAAGACCAATAATAAGTAAATACCAACAAGAAAGATGACTGGGCTATGTAATAGGTCATCGGTTAATACTTTTCTTATGAGGTATCCATACATAAAACAACATACTCAGTAGTATAATAATAGTAGTACATGCGTGATTTTGTGACATCTTTACCATACAACACAAATTACAAACCCTTAGCCGTTAATTGGTAAACATAGCTTACCAAGTCCATAGATATAGATGTTGGGATACATGTACTTGAGAAACCTAAGGCCATTTATACCAACACTATAATTGAAATTGTGGTAGTGAAATTTCAAATTCTAACCTCATGTACATACCTGCCATATGTTAACATGGCTAGATATTTGACCAAGAATGGAAATACCTGAAAACTTACATTACTAGTCTTCAAGAGAATAACCTAGGATGCAATAAAAATATAAATTTGAATAACTTTCCATATCCTTTTGATAGGAAATGTTGCGTGCATGACATTCCACCTAGTTTTTACTACCCTAAATTTGAAAAATATAGGGGTAAAGGTGATCCTCATGATCATGTTAAATAATTCTTCATGGTTTTTGAGGAAGTTTATTAAAGCTCGATAATTACGTTATTTTCTTATTCCCATGAAGTTTTGGAGGCCAAGGACTTTAATGGTTTATTCATATACCTAAGGCTCTGTTTTCACATTTTTGAATTAGTTGAGAAGTTTTTTTCCACTTTTCATTTAACATGGAAAGTGATATCACTATGATAGACCTTTGTAATGCCAAACAACACAATAATGAAAACTTTGTTGGTTTCCTACAATGATGGTGAGGGTTATCTAGTCACTTCCCTTTCTCTATTCCAGAGAAACAACTTGTCACAAGATCTTCATACCTAAATTACATCTAGAGATATACTTTCACTTGGAAATACACTAGGGAAGCACGATTGACATAGGTTTACTTGTTAAAATGAGTTTAAAAAATTTCCAAAGAGATAACCATGAATCTAAACCTGGGGAAAACCCAAATTCTTCAACAAAAATAAGAATTTTGTAGGGGATGGAATCACCAATTCTAAACACGTTCAAGTGGTCCAAAACAACACTCCTTTAAATCTTTCCAAAGGACCGATCAAACCCAAGATTAAACATCGTATGATTACTCCACTTACAAATTATTTATTATCAATATTGAAATAGTTAGAAAGGGTCAACATGGTTAGATTCCCCAATACTACACCCTTTTCTGATGATGCACCAAAACCATCATGGTACAAAGACCATGAATATTACGACTATAATAATGTCAAATGAAATGCCACAAGTCGATGTTTGAAATTGAAACACTTCTTTCATGACCTTATAGATATTAGATACATTGAGTTGGATTCACCAAAACCCACCAAAACATCTAACAAACCTTTCGTAATCTATAAAGATCCATTTCCTAAACGTATACAAAGCGAACAATATGTGAATCAAGGTCAATCCTTCTAAATTAAAAATTTAAATCATGTTGTTGTTGGAACAACCAATTATTTTGAATCCCTCATTGGTTATGTTTATCTTACTAGTAGGCATGTAAATATCATCAAGATAAAAGTTCATAAGTGTGTTGTGGAAACAAAACAGAGTCACCTTATCATTCCATAACCTCCTCTACCTACCCCTTTAGATAATCATTATGATCTCCTTGATCAACTTGAGAAGACTATTACCAAGATTTATATCTTGGAACTTCTCAAGATATCTAACATTCATAAAGATATCCTTTATAAAACTCTTCAAGAGTGCATAGTTTCCACATACATTCCAAGCCTTAGTTGTGCAACTTGCTCCATCTAAACAACTTAGTTTTAGCCAACATGAGATTCTAATGGATGATCATATGCACAATCTCCCTTAGTATATTGAAGTGATCGTTACTCAAAATAATGTGGAAAGGGTGCTTGTGGATAACAGATTAGGCATTAACATATGTACCTTAAAGCTCATTAAACAATTGGGATGCACTGATGAAAAAAAAGAGCTTACTCTTGTGATAACAATTAAGGCTTATGATAATGCAAAGTGAAAATAAACATGAATAATTACCTTTCCTATGCAATTTGGGCCCACTACTCATGATACCTGGTTCCATGTCTTGGACTTCAAAATAACGTATAATATTCTCCTTGGTCTCCCATGGATCCATGCCATGTAGGTTGTTCCCTTAACTTTCCATCAGTTTATCAAACTTTATCATGAAGGAAAATCACCCACCATTCATGGAGACACGCAACCCTTTACATATTGTAGAGCAGTTACTAGATATTACCCCACAACATACAAATGACCTTTCACCGAAAAAATGATCAAAATTAAATCTAAGTCCCTAGCCTATCCCATCGATCTTGATACCACGCACCCACATTGAAGTGGTGCCTCTATGTTCATATCCCCATTTTCTACATGGGATATAAAATTCATTCCTACCGAGATATGGGTAGTATAATATCTAATAGGCCCTCCTCATTTCAAATATTCCCCTATTACCTAAAACACATGGTAGTCCTAGTTATCAGCCGCCATGACCTCGGGAACATTGCATTATCGACACCTTCATTCCCAATGGCCTTTTGGTGGATAGTAAAATTTGTGACACTTATACATCCCTATCCCCTAATGAAAGGATGGCCTCATGATTTCAATTTCCAGGACCATTGCATCCCTAATAACATGATGTATGTCATTTGGTACCAAGGATATGGGTGTGGCATAGATGAACAAGGTGTTCGGGGAACTGTACTAGCATGGGTGAGAATCGGTAGATACGAAATTGGTATTCGATCCTATGGGATCCATCCTATAGAAGTTGACACCACCTCTTTGAGTGTGAGGATATTTCTTAAGATTGTGATAGAGAAACAAAGTCCCCTTTTAGCCTATACAAGGACCTTTATTCCACCAACATATTCTTTGTCATGGCTATTTTGACCTTGTCCACTTGCACTCTTGAATTAAACTATGTTGACCCTTCCCTTGTAAACTGGGACCAATAATGGAACATACAAATTAATTTCTTTCAGAATGATGAAGCAATTAGTGAATTCATGGATTTACATGAAGACATTCCTATGGTTACCACAAGAAAGGATTCTCTATGAACCTTGATCAATACACGTATTTCGGGAGAAGGATGATTATTTTGTTATAAAATCCAAAAATATAATGAGGGAAAATATATTCTAAACATCCTCATCAAAATAAAATATCCAATTCCCATAGTTAAAATGTATTTGAGGCACTATCATACAAAAAAATAGAAAAAATAAAGGATATAAAAAAGTGAGAAACATTTGGGTGAATATGTTGTTGAGACTCCTTTAGATCAATAACTCAATCTCTGCACTTTGATCTTACGCATATGGATGATACTATTGATATCAACATTGGTACATAAGAGGAACCTAGAATGGTAAAACTTGGGGATTCTCTTTGAACATGATTTTTTTTTACTATGCTTCTTTGAGAATTTTTAGATGTATTTATGTGGTCCTATGTAGACATGTCAAGCTTGGATCCTTCTTTGGTATTGCATAACCTAGTTGTGTAAGAATCTGGAAAGCCAATCAAACAAAAACTAGGAAAAAATCATCCGCATGTGGCTCTTTTAGTCAAAGAGGAGCTAGAAAACTTACTATTTTTAGGATTCATCAAGGCTATCAACTACTACGAATGCATCACAAACATAGTGCCTATTTAGAAGAAGTATATTGGTATAATGATTTGCATAGATTTTAGGGACATCAACAAGGTATGTCCAAAATATGACTTTCCTCTTCCGAAAATTGACAAGATTGTCGATTCTACCGTACATCATGAAATGTTATCCCTAATGGATGGATTCTTGTGCTATAATCGAATAAATATTGTGGAAGAGGAAAAAAAAATTTACTTCCCCTTCGGTACTTTTTGTTATCATTTCATGCCTTTTGGCCTCAAGAATGTAGGGGCCACTTATCATAGAGCTATGACTATCATATTTCATGACATGTTACATGACATTATAGAGGATTATGTTGATGATATTCTTGGAAAGTATAATACTAGATCAGAACACCTGACAATCCTTTGTCACATCTTTAAACAGATCTAGGATTATAAGGTTTGTTCGAATCCTAAGAAGTGTTTTTTTAGTTATCTCAAGGAAAATATTGGGCTACATTGTCTCTAGAAATGGAATTGAATTTGATCCTTCTAAATTCACTTCTATTATTGAGATGCCTCCTCTTAAAAACCTCAAATAGTTGCGCAATTTGCAAGATAAAATTCGAGCCATTCAAAGACTCATTTTGCACCTTGTAGACAAGTACCATTCCTTTACTCACATACTCAAGAAAGTTGTAGATTCAGACTAGGGTCATGATTTCCAAAAATCCTTTTCCTTAATCAAAAATATTCGAAAATCCACCTGCTCTACTACCACCTACCCCAAGTGAACCTTTTCTATTATACATATTTGTTACTCAATTTTCTATAGGCACACTTTTAACATAGTATGATACCTAACACAAAGAGAGCTATCTATTATCTTAGTTATACCTTAACACATATGAGGTCAAAATACACACACATATAAAATTATTTTTAGCTATTATTTTTACCTTTAAAAAAATTCCCCATTACCTTTTGAACCATCATACTGAAGCTAATATCTCAATTTGACCCTCTCAAATACCTTTTGCTAAAACAAGAACTTAAAATAAGGATGGCCAACTGGATAACTTTGTTGAGAAATTTTGAAATTAAATATGTTATTCAAAAAGTAGTGAAAGGATAAGTGCTTCCCAACAAACTAGTTGAAGCACCCCTTCCAAAAATGAAACCCTTAAGTGTGGATCTGAAAAATGCTTTTGTTATAAATATTAAAGAATCATCAACTGGAAGATATATTTTGATGGGTCATTCAAATTCAATGGTTGAGGAGATGGACTAATCCTTATTACTCCAACATGAGATATGATTCCTAAGTTTTCAGAATTGGTTTCCCATGTACAAACAACATTTCTAAATATGAAGGTCTCATTGTAATACTTAAATTTGCTATCAAATGGAACATCAAATAAGTTGAGGTTATTGAAACTCCTAGCTGATCATAAAATAGGTGAATGATGAATACAAAGTAAAAGATGCGAAATGTATGCCATAGAAATGCATGGTGGATAGTTTGAAATATTACTTTATTATGATATCCTATTACTAAGTTATACGTATGCAAAATGATTAGGGATGGTATCCCTACCATTGGATCTTTACTATACCTATCATCGATAGTAGATAATATCCATTCCTTACTTGATCATTTGAAATTGTTGGCCTATGACATGAAAGAATCATGCTTGGCATGTGAATTTGTTGGTCCATTTTCCCCTTGGTATGTTGACATTTATAATTACCTATAGGATGACACTTACCCACCTGACATATCCCTTTCAAGGAAATTAACCTGTATTAAACGAATAACTCGTTAACACCTAATTGAAGGCACTCTCTATCATCGAAGATATGAAGGGACTCTACTACATTGTATAAATTTTGAAGAGTCTGTCAAAGAAATAAAAGAGCTACACAAAACCATATGCAGGGCTCATACTAGTGGAATGGTTCTTGCAAATGAATTCCTCCACGTGGGATACTATTGGCCACTATGGAAACAAACTATTTTCCAGATATGAAGAAATGTGACCTATGTCATAGTTATGTTAATTTTATCCATGTACCATCTCATTAATTACAACCGATTATATCACCATGGCAATTTTCTCAATGGGGATGGATCTTATAGGAAAAATCACACCAACCACATTATCACGCTTGCCACCGAGTATTTTAGCAAATGGGTGGAGGTTTTTCCTCTCACTTATGTTACTGAGTTTTGGATTTCCAAGTTCATCATGAACCACGTCATCTACTATTATGGTATCCCCTCTTCTAGTGTATCTAGAAATGGTAATTCATTCAAAATAAATAAAGTTAAGTATTTGTTCCAATTCTTTAAAATTCACCGAAGTGGTCTAAACCGTATTACCTCCAAGGTAATGGGTAAGATCAGCCCTCTAATAAAGCGTTTGTAAAGATTATGGAGAAAATGGTTGTTAAAATCATCTCGAATTGACATCTCCAAATAATCCTACCCTCTAGGCCTATCACACTTCCATCCACACACCTATAGGTGTAACCTTTTATTCATGTTAATTTGGTACAAAATCCATTATACTTGATATAAATAAATCTTCCCTCTTTGAGAATATCCTAGTGAGACTATCTGTAAATGGATGAAGAATACGAGTTGTCGGGATAGTAGAGCTTCAAATCCTTGATGAAAATTTTCTTCACACCATGTATCATCTTAAATTTTATTAAAATTGAATCCGTGTAGATACAATAAATGCATCATCCCTTATAAATATGAGAGAGATGAACTTGTTCGAAATAACACCAATTTAATACAAGAAAAAAATGTGAAAATAAATTAAAATTTTAGCCTAAACTGGTTAGCACCATTAATTGGGGTGCCTTAATTTTGTTATGTGGCCTAAAAGCATCCATATCATGATGGTGAAGAGCTCCATGAACATATGAATATCATACATCTCATGAGATTTTATTCCTAACCTTGGGAGCTTTATAAAAATAAAAAATAAACAAAAATTAAAAATAATAAAGAGAAATAAATTTTTCCAAGTGTGAAAACCATGCAATTGTGTCACTTTGGACTATTCCTTAAAACCAGTTTCTAGTGCCATATAAGGATTTATTTTTCACAAGTATCTCACACTTGGGGTATTATTGATTCTTCCCGAGCTTGTCCTTTAGATTTTTTTGAAATATTTTTAAGCCTAACCTTGGTGACCTTAATCTGGCTGGTTCTAATCTTGTATATACATGTGGGATTTTCCCTTATATATTCTCACCTCTCACTGGGGGAATCCTTGCAACTCCATTTTCATATACATAGCTTCAAAAACTTTCCAAAAAACTCTAAAAATTTAAAACACTTTCCCAAAACCGCAAAAATAATAAAACAATTGTTTAGCAAAACTACAAAAACATTAGGGATATCTTCGGACATTGTTATTACACATCGTGTTATACCATTTCTCATTAGTTAGCTTTGATGTCTGTGTTTCTTGTTTTTTTTCACTTTTTACATAATCTTATTTCTTTTTGTACATATAACATGTTCTCTTGCATGCTCTTAGATTAATATGTTATTTAACGAACTAGATTATTTCTTGCCATGTTGTGTTGTTAGAATGTCTATATATATTATATTTGTTAACTATTTCTAATGCTTATGTTATTTTCTTGTGTCTTGTATGTTATAATTTCATATGATCACATATATCTATAACATCATCACATATCATCAATAAATTATATGTTATCAACATGTATGATATGATATATCATCATAATCATAAAATGAAATCATTTTCTATTCTATGAATCACATCACATTAAATCATCTCGCTCATAATAAAACATGGGATAACACCATATCTCATAATCCAATGGAGTATACATCATGTCCATCATGTACCTATCAAAATCTTCAATCTCCATATACTAATGTATCTCAAAAAATAATATACATACCAAAAGATGCCATCCCGGGAATCGGTCAAAAGGTGCCTTCATCTCTAGGCATATAAAAAAATACATACATCATCCATAATCTAACAAGATTTAATCTTGACTCTCTCCTATGCAAGGATTTGGCCTATGACTCGGTGGGTGCATCCAATGAATGTGGTAATCTAGTTGGTCTTTGTGACCTTTTCGATATACTTCCTAAACTTTTTCTATATGAAGGTACTCTTTGGCCCTTTGGTACCACTTCCCGATACAACCCTTAGTAGTATCCCACCTCCCAAGATACAACCAAAAAAATATTTATAATATCTCCAATCCTACCTCGCCACTTTCACATGCTATAGATCATCACGCTCTCATGTGATCTATGAATCCTCCACTCTAGGCTAACTCCTCTTAGAAACTACCTAATATCACATTGTCGTGAGATGATCTTTCTCACTAAGGACCTATTTTAGATGTTTCCTAAGAGAAACTTGATCTGTAGCTCTTTGTTGCACATGTCTCTATATGATATTTATTGTAATGAGTAACACATCCCCTCACAACATGGATCTATCCCTATCTTCCCGTAAATTGGCCAATGATTTCCCACCTAGTGATCCCGAAACCACTATCTATGGTGGTTTTTTTCAACCTCCACTCCATCTTCATCCCCCTATGTACCCCTAAGGAATCTAGACTACCTAGTATAATTGGTGATGGAGGTACTTGTAATGGTACCTGCTAAGTAGGAACCTAGTGAATAACATGTACAAGAATCCCTTGTGTAATCTACACCTATGACACCTAAGCTATTTGTACATATTCATGTACATATAACATTTACATATGTGGCATCTTTAATTACAACCCCATTGTAGCTTACAATTGTGGTCCTTGTCCTTGTCCCTTTCCATGTGTGTGTGCCTCATGTTGAACATGTTTGGCCCTATCCTCACTCATTTTCCCCAACGCCTTCGCTACTGCGATCCAAGCTACTATGGGTGTGTGGAAAATGGTTATCCTCCATGACATCACTCGTGCATACTAAGCACCATAATATGTGGTGGTCCCTTGATCAACTATTTGTGCTCATGCATCCCATACCTATGTGATGACTCCCGAAGAAGCTATGCCCAAAGTTACATATCTCCCACGCAATACACACATACCACCACTCGCCACATGGTTACAACTACATATGTGTTAGTTCTCTACCTCTATCAGTATACATCTCTATGACATCTTTCTTCCATTTTTTAAAACCTATATGGCCTCCGGGTCACCATACACAACTATAAATCATCAACGGATTGCCTATAGAAGGTAGTGTCTCCCAAATGTCCTTTTTTACTTCCCGCACTATCTAGTAGACTTTGTATGATGGATCATTTGGCTATGTATCCTACGTAACACCTAATGGTTGTGTAATCACAATATGGTCTCGATTCCATATTTGTATTAAGGTAGAAGGAATCAAGATCCTCATCTTCCTATAGAAAATCAAGTTCACGTCCTTTTATAGGTGTGCTAGTATACATTGACCCCATGCAAATATATCTCCCTCCATCAATTTCACTACGACTCCTATAAACACTAGTTGAAAGTGAGTCCCTGTTTTATCAAGCATGAGGTAGCTACGATAATATCCATGAAGTAAAAAGGTAGTTGTGTTATCCTCCCGTTGTCAAAGTATCAAGACAAGTCCACTATCATCTATTCCTAGGTATATCCTCTCTCAAGTATAGATACCAAATGTTTCGCCTCCATCAATTTCACGACCACTCCTATAAACACTAGTTGAAAGTGAGTCCCCGTTTTATCAAGCATGCGGTAGCTACTTGATAATATCCAATGAAGTAAAAAGGTAGTCGTGTTATCCTCTTGTTGTCAAAGTATCAATACAAGTCCACCGTCATCTATTCCCTAGGTATATCCTCTCTCAAGTATAGATAACAAATATGTCCCCGTATCTTCTACATATTCCCCGTCATATATGATGAGGAGATCATGTATCGAGAACTCAAAACATCCTATTGACATCCTCCAACATCACCGTCATCTCCGTAGTTGGCAACAAGAATCTCGACTCTCACTATGTCATTTCTCTTCTAGTGCTACTAGTAGGTCATGATCTAATCTAATGTGTGGTAGCTCCATAATATAGGAAAAGGCTATCACCTCTAGTAGCGCGACTAACCCTCTCTTCTTTCAAAGGTTTGTAATCATCTGTGGTTCTCCCGCACATACTAATTTCATGCTCCCTCCTATAGATCACCCAAAAAATAACAATTAACATCATTTATTCAATATCTCGTCTTATAAATTTCTTTAAGAAACCAAAAATTATACTAACTCACCTTTGGGTATGCTAGCGTATACATTATGACACTAATGCATTACGATAGGTCTAGGGTATATACACTAGTACATGAATTTCTACGCTCATGCTCCTATATTAATGCCAACGCGTGAAATGTGTTAGCAAAAAAACCTACCTACACCCATGATTTTAGTTTAACGCTAGCATGTGAATATCACACCAGCACATTTATCAGGCTACGCTAGCATGCATACTTCATGCACTAGCGTTCAAAATCAAATTTCTCCTTCTTAATAAATGCATTAAATGCACTCAAAAGAAAAATTCTTTACATCACTTACAATGACGAAATCATCTAGAATCTACCCATACTCTTGAACGTGATATTATTGATGTTTCACGCATTGTAAATGTGCCATGTTTCCTAAAAATTAGAGGTAAAATATATCATAAATGGCAAAGAGGTGTAATAACAAAAATGGGTTATATTGAATTTTAACCCTACCTCCCTTCTTCTTAAACCATCAAAACACTAATTAATTATTTTTATTGCCTCATGTGGTCAAGATTATTTACTTTTCCTCTATTTCCTCCCCGCCATACACTAGCGCTCAATTATCACGACTTAATTCTTTAAATAGTCATCATGTAGTAACATTTCCTTCTCATTAGGGCATATTCTTCCTTCCCCGTGGTATTTTCGATGTACAACACACATCGTTATCATTGTTTCCAACATATTCTTCTCAAAGATCCTACAAATTCACAAAATTATTAAAATCCAAAAAAATGGTAAAACTCCAAAATCCAAAAACATTCAAATATTGAAAAATTAAAAAACATTCGCAACATTTAAAAATACAAAACCATTGATATAATAATCCAAAATCCAAAACATTTGTAAAACTTCAAATTACCAAAAAACACACTGTATAAATTTCGAAAGTCCCAAAGTATTTGAAATATTAAAAAATTTAAACACATTGACAACATTTGAAAATCCAAAAACCTTGATAAAACTTCAAAAATCCAAAAACAAGGGTAAAAATTTCAAAAATACAATTTTTTTGGATAAAATGTCTAAAATCCAAAATTATAATTAAAGCAACAAAAATTTGAAAAAATGGTAAAGCATCAACATATCCTAAACATTCACAAAACACAACATCCTCAAACTCAAAAATTATCCTACAAAACATCGTACTTTAGTGCTTGCTTGTTTTAGCACATGACATGTAGATCATCTTGATCTTCCTTCATTAATAAAGTTGGTTTGCTTGTTATGTCTATCTTCCCTTACATATATCATTGCTTAGGGAATTTCATAGTACACGTTGCTTTTTCATGGGACTTTTATGTCCTCTATTTATTTCCCTTGCATGTATCCTTGCTTGGGGCATCATTTTAACCCTTGTTGTATAACTTGAACATTTGGGAACTAAAGATGGATAACAAAAACATTGGTAAGCCTTTCTTGAACATTTTTTGTTTTATGTTCTACTTATTTTCTTCCATGTACTACATTGCTTCATGTAGTTTTCTTTGATTTAGTCCTTTAACAATGAAAAAAACTAGTATTATGGCGCTTCATGTCATTTTACAATTTTGTTGTATGCTTATCTCAAATAAAAAATTACTCCTAAGATAGATAGTTCGATAACTATGTTTTGATCTTCCCATTCTACCTATAATTTTCTAAAAATTTTCCTCCCTTTCTTCTTCTACTTTTAGCATGAGATCCTCTTTTTCTCGATTTCAACAATGACCAACCAGTGCCCAATTTGAATCACTTTCTTTACTATCAAAATTTTCTTCCCGAACATCTAGGTTAATAGGGATCATATTTATTCCCCCTCCCTCCCTTGTTTCTTCCATACGTTGAAACACGAGATTTCTTTTCCAATCAATAAATTTGAACAATGGCCTACTAGGCTCGGTTCGAATCTCAGTCACTACAATGTCTTATTCTTTTTTTGTGATTTTTCCATCTTCGTTTTCGAGTGTCAATCAACCTCTTCTATCACTCCATTGATACTCAAGGGGGCATCCTACATCGTATTAATTTTTATCCTACCCTTACAAAATTTAATGTTCTGTAATTATCTACTTATTAACTAAAATTAGGATAAACTATGGGTATGGTAATATAGTTAATCCAATCTATGAGGACATAAACATTGTAAATAATAACTCTAAAGAAATGGAAACTGAAAAATAATTAAAACTAATGGAAATGAAACCCTAATGTGCGAGAATAAAGTGAGGAAAGAAATCAACCGATTGTGGATGACTTTTATAGAGTGTCGCAGTAGAAAGGAAATTCCGAAGCAAAACAGATGCACAGAGGTCCTAAAAAGCATATATCTAGAATATATGAGTAGATCAAAGCACACAAGAGGGTACTTTGGGGTGCTCTAGTATGCAGAAATATGTGCGTCGAATCTATGAAAAATCTTGAAATTATATTCTTTCAAGGTCGAGAAGATAACATGTGACCTTTATTGGTTGTTGTACTAGATTTGTTGAATTACATCAAACGTACCAAATGAAGCAATATGATGTTGAAGACCCAAAAAAGACAAAATAAACATCAAACCTAAACATAAAAGATGTAAATGAATGGAGTGGGATTACCTTAGCTTACATAACAATGGGCTTACTACTCGAGTGTTGCACTACATTTATGTCCCAAATGTAGTTTTGGTGAGTGTGTGGATGTCATTCCCTAGGTGATCTTGTGTCAATCACACTATGTGAATCAACAAGAAATAACTAAATGTAGAAAATGTAATAGCATATGTGCATAGAATATAATAAAATACATCCCCTATGAAGTGGGTGTTGTTGCAAATCAACAAGCCTTGATCCATGGAACTTTGTGGATGCAAGTGGTGAAATGGATGCAACTCTAAATGGAGTGATAGTAGTAGATGACGTTAGGACCCTCATTATGGTCTCATAACTTTATATTTATAGGGTTTTCTTGATCTAATTTTGTAATTAACCCCGAAATGGTTGACTAGGAAAAAGATAAAGATGAAAAATGGTTAGAAAAGACCCAAAAAGTGGTGGGAAGATTTGAAAAGGCTCATAACACCCCAAGTGTGACCAATACACCTTACTTCAGGCTAAAAAGATGGAAAAGTGCTGAAGTACACCGAGCATGTATATAAAAATGTGTGGGAATGATGAAATAAAAGTAAAATAAGATGGCCAAAAGATGGGATTAATTAGTAATTTCTTCACTCAAGAACCTTCTAAATAGTAGTATGAGACCGGGATAAATAATTTCTAATGTGCATGATTTTGTGACTACGCTTTTACTCCAATTTATGTTGGTGAGCTGAAGTGTGTACCTAATATCCATGGAGAGTGTAGTAGAAATGTGCCAAACTAGTATACTCAAATGTGGAATGAAAAAGAAGAAAATGGAGGGGTATGCAATCTAAATATGAAAAATATGCATAGAAATAGTGATGAGAGTGAACCTAGGGTAGAACGTATGTGTAACTATTGTGGTATGTAGTGTACTGCGTTGTTAGTAAAGCATGTGCTATCATAGAATATTGTTGATGACATTATTGTTTTTGTTGTTGTTGCCCCTAATTTGACCGCATGTTTCTCATATGGTCGACTGTAAGGAGCA
The DNA here is from genome assembly GCA_018340775.1 of Taxus wallichiana var. yunnanensis. Classification (NCBI taxonomy): domain Eukaryota; kingdom Viridiplantae; phylum Streptophyta; class Pinopsida; order Cupressales; family Taxaceae; genus Taxus; species Taxus wallichiana. The sequence continues at coordinate 124,883,702 of CM031236.1, forward strand.
AACGATTAAGTAGTTAAATATGTATGTATGTAAAAATGCTATGTAAAATACGTATGTGCATGAGATATGTTTGAAATACACAAATTTAAAATATGCTAAATTAAAATGTAAATGGAACATGTTCACCTAATCCATGACGAGAAAAAAAGGTGTAGAAGGATATCATGTACTTCTTTGTGAGTTTTAGGGCAATATCATGCCACCATAGCTAAAGAAGTGTAGGGAGAAAATGCTTTGTGTCCTCCAAGCTCTAACCACTTATGATAAAATGTGTATGAAGAGATGTCTGTAGCGTCCTAGTTTTTTAGGTGATTCGATGCCACTGTTCGAAGTAGTGTAGAGAGGCACACCCACTATAAGCCCTAATCTTGTAAATGCTTCCCAGAAATGATAAGGACACCATGTCCTATAAATCCACCGTGTGGGGTTCAAAGGCTAGTCTTAACCCAATCACTCCATGTTAACCCACAATGCCAAGGGTGGAAAGTACACTATCTTTGAAATGGTGTAACTATGTTGTGTTAGTATGTAAATCACCAAATGATGCCCCCTCTCTTTGGGGGTGCATGTGACATCACCGATAAGAGAATTCAACCCCAAAAGAGGAAAAATCACACTCTGAAATGTGTACCATGGAAAGGTCTTGGTACAAACCATGGAACACATAAATAAGAAGGCTAGGTGAAGACAAGTGTAAAATAAGGAACGTATGCATAGAGAAAACATATGTAAGCTACACAGACAATGTAGTAAATGAAAAAATGCAAGAAAGCAATAAAATCCACACAAAACGAGCTACAAACAAGGGACATCACTCATAATTTCACAAGACACATAAGGCCATCATGACCAAAAACAAAAACAAGTCTATATAAAAGCATAGGGCAATGCTCTCACATAAGAAATGCAAACAATAACGAAAATTATAAGAAAATAAACAAGTAGTCATGGAATCATGTAATCCTAGAAAACATGTGTTACATGAGGAACACCCATTACCATGTTAGAGAAAAACCAATATTTCAAAACATGTATAACCAAGTAATGTAAGATTCTAAGTACAAATTGATACAATATCACATAGATCGATGAATGTGGGTGCCCCAACAACCATTATAGGAAGGGTAGAAGGAGAGCATCCATGCCATGTGTAAGAGTCTTGTATCTATGATCACACTAGAGAAAGGTGTGAATGCATGTGTGGATGATACGGATAACGGTACATAAGAAATAAGTCTAACATGTGTAATAAAGTGAGCATATGAAAAACTAATAACCAAGAATAAATACACCAAGAAAATGCGCATGTTGTGGATGGATGGAATGGAATACAAAGTGGAATGATAGGAGTCGTGTGTCCCCGAGAAACTAAAATTATATGGAATGAGGTTCATTTCTCTCCATCAGTAGTAAAGAATGAACCTTAAATGAGAGTACCTCATCGGGAAATGGTCGAGAAGAGTTTTATGTTTTCTAACACCTGTGATGAGTGTGTATATAGTGTTGATGAAGTGCGAGATATAGAAATTATGTGCATGAAAAATCTAGCCAAAGTGTATATCACGACTTGATGAATGGATGAGTGATGATTCAACGTAAGCATATATCACTATACGATGAAAGGATGAGTGATACTTTATCCCTAAGCATATATCACTATAAGATGAAAGGATGAGTGATGATTTTTCGTAAATCAATATCACTATAAGATGAATGGATGAGTGATCATTTAGCCATAAACCTACTTAACTATAAGATGAAAGGATGATGAGTGGCGATGTAACTTAAGGTGTATACCACTACAAGATGATAAAATTTTAGTGGTGATCTAGCCTAAAGCATATACCACTACTATATAGAAAGAGGAGTAAGTGATGATTTAGCCTAAAGCGTATGTCATTAGCCTAGGAATGTCAAATGATGAAATGTCACATTGTAATCTGTAAATCCCATTTGATTTGTAAACCCTCAACTGTTGAGTATGGACCGAGGAACTAAAGTCCGTCATAGGGTGGTTAGGGTAGCATGTAGAAAACAATATAGCATGTGTAAGGAGGAATTTACCATGTAGTGGGGAAGGTTTGTAAATCCGTGATGTGTAAAAGGGAGCATGTAATGTTTGATAATGTAGAAAGTATGGATGAAAATGTAAAGCTATAATATGTAATGTAGAATAACATAGTATGTAGAATATAAATGATGTATAAATATGTCGTTTGAAATAGCTTAATGGAATATGTAATACCTAGCTTGAATAATATGTGCATGATTAGAATGTAGTATAATGTAGAACATAGAATAAGCGTAGAATAGACAATGTATGATGCACGATGTGTGTGATAAAATGTAAATGTGTAGTGCCTATAGTCAAGTGTGTGGTGTTTAGTGTAATTTCAATCCCTCAATATTCAAGTGTGAACCGAACCACAAGAAAGTGTCATTGGTTAATGATGACATTATAATGTGTGATTAATATACTTATGTAGGAAGATACAATGATGGTGATGTGTATATGGTAGAATGTGGGGAGAGATGATATGCCCCACGCATCTTATGAAGGAGTACAAAATTAACTGATAAGGATGAAGGATGAAGGTTATTTCATTGTTAATATGTTTTAAATTACTATAATCCGCTGCAGACTGATTCGGGTCCCACCGTGAGTGCCAAAACTATTATCTCTCGAAATTACATCGTAGTTGAGAGATAAGAAAAAGGGTTCTAATATTTATTTCATTTCTCACTTTCATAGATACAATGGAAACATCTTAGATGTGTGGGTATATGTGTTGTTAAGGTTAATCTCCCATATCAAGATTGGTTCCATTTTGATGTATCGTAAACTATTTTTGGGGTTTTGCATGTAAAAAGATGACTGTAATTGAAATTGAAATGGGTCATACACCACACTAATTGAGGATTTTTACTGATTAGGTGCAACATAACATTGATAATGAATTTAGGATGGACAATCAATTAGTTTTTAGCATAATATCAAGGAAAAAAACTTATGTATTGAGGGATAAATCACAACAACACAATGAGATAAACATGCACACTAAGATTATGTAGAAAATACAAAATTTACAGCAAGGTAAGATGATTAGTAAGGGAATTGACAATCACAAGAATTAATAAAGAGATACACACCACTATGCGCAAATAATTGGAAAGGTAAAAATCAGTTCTCATTCAAGGCAAAACTAGAAAAGTATTTCTTTAGCACTCATGTGTCAAAAATTCCTCTACTCTGCTTTACCAATACACTCAACATATAACAAAATTATTCACCCAACCCATCTTAAAAATAGGATAAAATATGTACTTACCCATGCATGCTAATTTTACCCCTTTATCATGAATAAATAAAGTAATAAAAATAAACATGCTAACTATAGTGAGGCATTAATAGCCTTAGTTACAAAAATCAATTCCACTGAAAGTGTATTTGATTGTTCTATTTTTAATAAACTTGGATGAATAATTTAGGTAATAATATCTATTTCTTGCTATGTAAGTCTTCTCCAATGTGCATGCAATCGTTTTATTCTTCTAATTGATGTGACACTTGCAATTTGATCCACTTGCAATGATAAATTTGGAATTCTTCAATTCTTCCCCCTTGGATGGACATGTCAAAATATTATCCTTGTCCGAGAAAAAATAATTCCCTTGCCTTCAATACTTTAGGAAAAAATTTACCAATGTGTGGGGAACACTTGTAAGCATGTGTAAGAGAATAATACCCTTGCTTCTCATGTTGACATCTGTATACATACATTTTTTCTTAAGGAAAAAACATTCTTGGTAAAAATAATCCTTCTCATTGTGGGGATCACCTTTGCAAAGTTTAAGGAAACTTTTGCCTCACCTTAGCAAGTTTTAAGGAATATTTCGATACCTTTTAAGTAATGTATTACCTTTTCTTTTAATTTTCAATGTGCATTGGCCCCTTTGATCATCAGGTGGTATATTATTATTTTGGTCTTCTTTAGATATTCAACATAGACTATGGTTTGATGTTTTAGGCCTTTGATTAATCATTCCATCCTTGGATCATTACACGGTATATATCATATTGTTGGGCTCCTTTTTATCATCATTGGACACAATATAATGTTTTCGGCATAGGCTATGATTTTATTTGATTTTTTAAAGGATGTTGGTTATCATTTATTTAGACCTTAATTGAAGGTAAATGTAAATGTTTTGATTAGCTGGGCTAGACCCCTTTGACGATGACTAAACCAATCAAAGATTTTTGGTAGAAATTTTTTCCTTCATTTGGGTTCTAAATTGTGGTTGTGTTACTTGTATTTGATGAGGACCCTTGATCTTCATTCGGTGATCGAAAATTTCTGATCTTTCTATCCCTTTGGTTAGGGTTCTAGCTCCGCATGATGAATAAGGTTGGTCTTATGTAGACCGTTCATGTGTGTACTTCTTAAATGTGGGTCATTGATCTTATAAAGGTTAGCATTTTTGTTGGTGATGGATCTTAGCCATTGATCCTTGTACTATTGTATCTACACCCTTGATTTTTAATCTTGCTCGACCGAGTGGATGGAATAGTTTTTACATCCACACTATTTGATCTATATGCTTATATATGGGACCATTGACTTTTAAATATGGTTGTATCTTTGGTAACTCAATGTGAGTTTGTGTAAAATACTTGGAAAATGCTAATCATTTACAAATTTTTTGAGCTCATTATCAAACTAGCGAAGCTCTGTAGAAATTTTTCATGACCGCAATTAATTTGAACCTCTAGTTTTATACCTTTTGCGTGATATCTTTGAGATCTTGCTCATTTGAGAGCCTCTTTATTGGAGAGCTAGAAAACGTGGCCACCATGGATTTTTTTTTGGGGAGATATTAGTTACCATAGTTATTATCATCACTTCAGCTATGGTTTCTCTAGACTTTAAAGAAAATTTACAAACTTTGTCTTGCTGCTATGGATTGAGGTTTCAAGCTTCATTGTAACCTATTGGTATCCAAATTGATTTTCCCTTCGAAACCGAGCTACAACAAATATTTAATAGGACACTAAGAGACAAACATATCATATTATGAGTTGTTTTATAGCTAGGGAGGGGATTAGTCTAACTCTTTGTCACTTGGGCATCGGAGAAATGGATAACACCTTCATTGAGGATTTGATCTATCCTCACTACTTTAGGTCATACCTTTTGACTAGGGTGAGAGGACCCATTTTGTAACCTCTTTCAGTGAAGGAAAATGAAGATATCCTTCTTTGCACAAATTTGAAAGGGGACCCTAAGAAAATATGATCAATGCACCATAATTTAACTCTCATGAGTTGTCACTTATAAAGAATGGTGATATTTCCTAGACAGGCTAAGGTTACTAAAGAAATTATGGAATCCTAATTGCTTCTACATATTTTGGCAGTAGAACTTATACATTTGTGCACACACATAGAAAACAAGGATAGTTCGGATGGATTCACTTGTTTTTGAATAATTTTGGTGGGAGATTAACCGCGATAAAGTTGATTATACCATATCTTTGATAGAATTCACAAAAATTGGAAATATAAATCACATAAAACTTAGGAATAGCTAAAATGTTCCTTCAACTAGAAGGTGTGCATCAATGGAGGCCCGATTTACACATTTTCACACAATCTCCAAGAATTGAACATGAAGGCTCAAGCTAAAGACTCGAGTAAAATATCAAAGACCCTCGATTATGCATACCTAAGATACACTCTAAGGCTTACAGACAATATTTATCAACAAATGAAAGTAAAGTGATTTTAAATTGTTTATCTAGTTGCAAGATGAAGGATCTTCTAGAAATGAAATTGTAAATTCCACTAAAAACAAGCGTCATACGAGACAAGATTCTATGTGATTTAGAGGAACTTTAACACAAGATTGAAATAGGAATAAGAAAAACTACTTGCATACATTTTGAAATAAAGCAGACAAAAATTTCTCCAAGATTGACACATATTAACTTGAAATTGATTAGATTCATCATTAGGGGAATGTTCCTTTGAACATTCTTAGAGCTTATCAATGGCTATACACTCACAACCAACTTGACGTGATTGAAATTTAAAACATAGGAAATTAATAGGTTTCTCGGATTGGTCTCTTACGAAGATGGGATCTCTCAATTTTTCTCTTAAGAATTCAACCCATGACCTTTTGCAAGAGTATTTTCATTACATTTATACATTTTACTTGCTCACTCATCCCAAATCCCCCTCAAAAAAAAAAATATTCGAGGGACCTTTGCTTGTTACCAATTTGTCTCGGAAAGTGACATTTAACAAATTTGAAACAAAAGTTTCCAGTTGGACAAAACATGAACTGATCACATTTCCCAGACCCTCGACTAATGACTAGGATGCCACACCACAAAATTTTGACATTCCTTTTAATCATTCTAATTATGTCATGTGAAAAATCCCATTTTAATCATTTTCAAGGCTTTGTACAATTTGTATCGACAGTAATCCTTTTCACCCTCGAGGCAACACCTTTTTCATCCTTTGTGCCTACAACCTCCATCATTTCATCCTTTTCCCTTTCTTTCCTCTGCAAATCTGCTCCAGTTCCATCTTCTCTGGTTATTCACATTTTTGCAAGTTCCCGAGCGATTACAACTTCAAAATATCAACCTTAACAATCCTTGGAATCAAAAATTAAGTTCTAAATCCATTCAATGGCACTTCAAAAATAAACAAAACAAGGAATTTCATCAAAAAATGATGAAAAATAATGTGTATTCACATCTCTAAGAGTCTTGGAGCATAAATGGTGGAAAAACAAATGCAATACACAACAACCGTTGATTCTGGCGCTTCTTAACTTTAGGTTAGAGCCATCCACATGTTTCCTTGGTGTAACTGCAAAGGTGAGGTACATAGGAAAGTTTCCAAACAAGCACGGGCCTTTTATGTTCCCTAGACATAAGGAAAAACATTTTTGGCCTTTGAAAAGTCTCGGTAAAAAGAAGCCAGAAGAAGCCTCCATGTGTCACCTTAGCGCACCTTTGGTATGGTCCTTGAAAGAAGAGACCCTAAACAAGCACGGGCTCACCACATGTCTGAGTCTAACAGAGATGTTGAAAATTTGAAGGATCAGTAGAAGGCGCCATGTGTCTAGGGTTCGAGACAATTTTCCTTAGCTGTTGAAAATTCCAAGCAAGGGTAGAGTGAGTGGAAAACTCCAAGTGTCCTCCTGGCACTACTTCAAAATAAAATTTAAGGGTAGGTCCCTAAATAGGCGGTGTCCCTCCATGTGTCGCAGGCCTTAGAAAATTGCTTTGAAAAGTTTAAGTATAGAGCAAAGATGGCGGAAGTCTCCACATGTATCCCTGGTGCAACTTTGAGATGATCCCCAAAAGTGGAGACCCCAAACAAGCACAGGCCCAACATGTGTCCCCTTGGCACAATTGCTAAGGTGGGACCCTAAGGTGGATCCTCATATGAGTTCTGGTCCTCCAAGTGTCCATGGTCTGACAAAGCTGCATCGATCGCATGAAAAATTGTCTAAGTCTGGGAAAGGTAGCAGAAACCGCCACGTGACTCTGGTGCAACTCCAATGTCAAACTAAGAGGTAAATTTTTAGGTGAGTGCCGTCTCTCCATGTGGACAAGAATTGAATTAAATTAGGCTTTAGAGTTTTCATAGTGCCCTACCGAGACACATCTAATCAAAAAGGGCCACATTACTATAGATATTGAGATATAAATTTGACGGAGAAAACACACACTGTCATATCTTTGTAAAATGTATGGAAATCACCATTTACACCCGAAAACAAATCTTTCTTTCGACGACGAAATTATGAAATAATATGAGGCCTGAATTTGATCCACCAAGCCACATCCAATCACGTTTCCATAGATATTGGGACAAAAATTTAAAGGGAAAAAAATGTGGGTGTGGAAAAATGAAAGGGAGAAACCCAAGTTACAAATTCCTTCACATGGACAGAGGAATAGAAAAAAAATACTGGATTTAAAATGATCCTTGACCAAAGGAAAGGACTAATCATGGCAACCAAATGAGGTTCGGAGATTCCACATATCAACATGGGGAGACAAAAAATATGAAAAAGCCTGCAAACTAAATAATTTCAAGGACAAATTGGGTGAGACAAAATTGAGCACCAACATCGGCTCCAACTCGGGGATGGGCACTCCCTATGATTACGACAAGAAAAAATAGTAGACCAAGTGCAAAGAATAAACCATTGGGCAACGGAGTCAAAGAACAAGCTTGCAAAGCAGAATAATAATAACCAACTTCCTCCAAGGAAAAATCGAGAAACCAACAAAATGGCCACTAAGGACCAGGACAACAAAAATAGAAAAACATGAAAGAAGAAAGAAACCAAAATAATATACACTATACAATGGAGTATACCTTGATTCTAAGAAATCAATCAAGGAAATGTTTCAAATGTTTGTCTTAACAGAAACTCAAGCAATTCCCCATCTAAGTATTTTAAGAAGAAGGTATGCTGACCAATTCTAATGTCAATTGAATAAGGGCCCATCCACAATGCATTAAACTTTCCATGTTTTCCTTTATTCTCGTGCCTACTCTTGTCCAACAATAGCACAAGATCTCTTACATTGAAAGCTCTTAGAGTCACTTTGTTATCAAACAAATTCTTCCATTTTCTCTGAATTTCACATGCCTCTAATGGGATGCCCTTCTTTCTTCATCTAACTCAACAATTTGATTTATGCGAGCATCATAGGGACTAACCTCTTACTCTTATAGTTTTGATGAAATTGAAAAGAATACAATTACATATGTAGGGGAAAACGATATTGAGTTCCATAAACCAATTCAAATGGGATTTTTCTAGTAGCTCATTTAATAGTGATTTGATCAGCCCAAACAACAAATTTCAACTTCTCACCCCACTTCCTTTTGTTCAACTCCAAATTTCTTCTAATTATCTTCAACATATTTTTATTGTTGGACTCTACTTGTCCATTTCCTTGGGGATTATAATTAGAAGCATATGTCAAATTGATCCCATATTCATGGCACATAGCCACCAAAGGTTTAGCTTGAAATCTCATGGCATTATCAACAACTATTTTGGTAGGTACCCCAAATCTGCAAATGATATAATTCAGGATAAAATCCATGACAATTTGGTGAGTTGCCTTCTTGGTGGGGATTTCCTCCACCCACTTGGTGAAGTAATCTATGGCCACTAGTATCCACTTATGGCCTACACTTGAAGGATCAAAATTTCCCCAATGAAATCCATTCCCCATTGCCTAAATGGGGCTTCAACTGATACATGATACAAAGGAAGGTATCATGAAGATTTTATTCTTCCAAAAAAGCATTGGCAAATTTCACATTTTCTCACTAACAGATTTATATCCTTGAAGAGATTTTCCCACCAATAACCAACCCTTAAGATCTTATGAGATGTGACTCTTCCAGAAAAATGCTTCCATAAGCTCCTCTATGAATATCAATAATTATCTTAGGGGCTTCATCTTCAGTAATGCATCTTAAGAGAACACCCTCAGGGTTCTTCCAAGCTAACCTATTATCATTAATGACATACTTTTCAGATGTTAACTTAAGTGATCTTCTCTGATTCCTACTCAAATGTTTAGGGAATCATATATGTTTGAGGTAAAAGCATTATGTCCTTGTACCATTCAGAGTTTATAAGTTTCTCAAGGACATTCAACCTTTCTTCTTCAACTTCATTTACCTCAATTTTCTACAAATTTCTCTCTACCATAAGTTTTTCCAAGCCCAAACCTCTGACCAATTTTTTTGTTTGGATATCCATATCATACTCTTGCAATTTGTTTACCCATCGGAATATTTTTCTTGAAATCTACATTTCTGATAGGATATCATTCACCATGGTGTGGGGAACATAAGAAATGATTTTGGAACTCATAATATGTGGCGTGAAGACCTTTGTTGCTTTTACCAAAGAAAATTCCTACTTCTCCATGATAGTATAATTTATCTTAGCTCCTTCTAATGCCTTATTGAAAAATGCAATTGGTCTTTCAACTCCTTCATCATTCTTCTGCAACAATACAGATGCAATAGTACTTTCTGAAGTAAAAGAAGACATTTGGAAAGCCTTGTTATAATTTGAATCTACTAAAACAGGGGCATTATTTAACACTTCTTTGATCCCAGCAAAATCATGAACAACTGATTCTTCTAATTTGATACTTTGGTCTTTCTTCAACATGCTAGTGATTGGGATAGTTAGCTCAAAAAAATTGGAGATAAATCTACTAATAAAATTAATCTTCCTAAAAAGGAATGAATTCCCTTCTTGGTTCTTGGAATAGGGATTTTGATGATGGCTTCTACCCTTTCAAGATCAATTATGACCCCTTCCTTTGACACAATGTGTCTATGCAACTTTGCTTTCTAAACTCCAAAATGACACTTCACGGGATCCGGTGAAATACCATACTCTTTGCATCTTAACAACATTTTTTCTAAGTGTTGCAGGTGGTCACTAATTTTTCTAGAGAAAATAATCAAATCATTTTGATATAAAGCAATGAAACCATTAATATAGCCAAAGAAAGCTACATCCATTGATTTTTGGAAAGTGGCTCCATCATTCATTAGACAAAAAGGAATTCTCGACACATACATATGCTCCCAAGGAGTGGTAGAGACAATCTTAATTTTCTTTGATTCCTTCCCAACAACTCGTTATATCTACAAAAACCATCCATGTTGGATAAAAATTCTGAACCAATGACCAATTGTAACATATAGTCCATATTTGGTAGAGGGTAGTTATCCTTCATTGATGCTCTATTCAAGTTTCTAAAGTCCACACACAACCTTATATCTTCGTTCTTCTTTCTGATAGGTACTAAGTTTGCAACCCATGATGAGTACCTTGTGGGTTTTATGATTCCTCCATCCCTCAATTTTTTCAATTCTTCTTACATATTTAGGGAAAGGAGTGGATTGATCGGCCTCTATTTCTACCTAAACGGCTTAGTAGAAGCTTCTAAGGGAATTTCGTGTTGGAAAAGATCCTCTCTGTATGGTTTAAATTCAGAATAAGACCATGCTAAGTAGTCTTACTATTTCTTCGACAAGTGGACATACGACTTATTTTCTTCCTTGCTCAAGTTGTTACCTAGCGGATCTTACGTGGTTTATCCTTCGTTCTAAAGTCGTGCTCTTAAACATCCCTCGAGGCTGACATGTTTTCACATTGACAATGTAATCATCATTATCAAATTTTGATTCAAGTGTCAGCAAACCTCTGGGGATAGTATTAGTCTTCAACTAAATGATGTCTTTGCCAAATAGAGTCTCCTTCCCATCAGCCACACAAACCATTGACTCCCAATCTATATGTTGATAAAAAAACTCTCCTTTGTTCTACAAAAACCTTTACACCTAGGCATCGTATTTGAACACTTTTCGGTGTTTAACATTGTCATGAATAGATGGCATAGTCAATACCTAAACATTATACTCACAATAGGGAGATATATTACAAATTCTAAATTTAGACACCAATCCAACCAAATTATCTACTAAAGTATTATACTTCTTATCGTGATGCATTATGTTGAAGGATTCAAACATCTTAATGTAATCTCGATTGCATGCTTATACTTTGCTTCATTCTCTCGATTTTTATTGCATACAATTTCCTAACTTTGCTTGACAATTAGCTCTGAATCTCCTTTAACAATGATGTCTCTAATACCATATTTCCAAGCAATTATTAGACCCAAGAGTAGTGCTTCATATTCAAAAATATTGTTAGTGCACTCAAAGTTAAGTTTAAAGGAGAAAAAAAACTCTTCCTGGCCTAGAGATATCAGAACAATACCAACACCATTTCAAAATTTAGAGCAAGCCCCATCAAACAACAATTCCAAGGAGAACCTATGTGATTAAGAGACTTGCATTGATCAATTTTGTGTTCTTTACCATCACAAAATCCAACAAAGTTATCAGCATCGGTGTCGGTGTATAACATTTCATAAGAAGCATTATTGGGATCCTCAATGAGATGTAGTATCTCCTTTTCACCATATAAATTTACAAGACTTCCCTCAATGGGTATAATGGAAAAATACATATCCATTTGCACACTACCACCCACACTTTGGTAGCTCATTTTCTTGATAACACCAATCCCCATTTGGCGGGGAAATCAACAATAACAACATCTAGTTTTAAGTTCTTACCTTGGTAGGGCTGCAAGTTGCACTATCGGACCCTTGATACATCTAACCAATAGAACCTCTCTGGAATCCATGGTAGTGCACTTCCCATAAGTTGTTTTCACTTTGATATATAATTCATTCATGACCTCAAGAGGCATAACATTGCATGATGCTCCAGAATCAAACATATAATTTCGTAATGCTTGTCATTAATAATCGAGTGGTGAAAAATAGATCTACATTTAGTTGGGAATAAACCAAGGATGTTCCCAAGTATACTTCTTCAGTGGCTCATCTAGTTCTTCTAGCACTTGGGGTTTTTAAACTCTGCAATGGTAGGAGTCTCAACATTGTTAAAATTTCTACCTTGGGCAAATTTTTTCTTCTTTCAATCCCAAAAACTCAAAGGCCCTTTTCTTGTGCTCAGGAATCCTAAGTAGCTCAACAATTGGAACAGAAATCTTGATAAGACTCAAGACTTGGGCAATGTCACAAGGAATGTATTTGGGCTAGGCAACATTTGGAGGAAGACTAAGGAACTCATCTAACAGAAAGGATTTTCTATGGTCCGAGCATGGGTAGGTATACGAGTTCTAATCAAGGGGACACAAGGATTTTGGTAGATGTATCTTTCTTAGGAGTTTCTTTTGAGATATTGGTGAGAACTGGATTTTTGGTTTGGCCTGAGGCCCTGCCCCTTTGACAACTTTAATCCTAGTGTTATATTCCTTTTCATGGCCAACTACAAAATTCATTAAGAATTACCTATCCTCCTCAGAAGGGTTTCCTCCATCATATTTTTTAATCATTAGTGCCCTTAAGTTATCAAAATCATTACTAGGCAATTCAAAATCTTGTACGATTCTATTTCAAAATGATGAGAGGGAGGATGGGGTGATACCTAGTGGCTAGAATCCAATAAAAATGCAACAGATCTCGCCATGATTAATTCAATCGAAGTTGCTCATTGTTGTGAGCTTGTAGAACACCCAACCATGCACACATCATCATCAATGTCATCATCAGCTTCCTCAACTTATTTTTCTTCATCACATGGGGCATGTGGCAAGAAACATCTGTCACACCACTCAATTTCATTAGATTCTTCCACAGCAACAACTCTAACATAATCAAAGGATCAGGCACAATTCTATTCTCATAGGCTTGGGGCTATCTATTTCCTAATCCCACGAGTCCTTTGCCTCTATCATCAGATCTATGATCACCTCTGGGATGATTGAAAAATCTTTCTTAACCTTGTGCTTTATGCTGACCTTGGGAACCTTGTCCAATCCCCTTCTCTACTCTAGCTAGTTTATAGGATATTTCCTTAACAACTCCACCAAATTTTTTCACAACCTCCTCTAGATCCATAACTTTACTTGACCGAGGCTTCTCTGGATTGACTAGCTTGATGCCTTCTCTCTTAGGAGGTTTACTAATTTCCTTGATGTTATTCTCAATCTATAAAGCCATGGTGAAGGCTTGCCTCAATGTTGCTGGGTTCTTGTCTCTTAAATAATAGGAAACTTTCTTATCAAAAGCATCAGAGTATTTTATTAAACAAGAAACATCACTTGGCCTTAGGATCATAGGTAGCCTATTTAGGGTCTTATTGAACCTTGTATTGAAGTCATGGATAGAATCATTAGGATTATTTATTATATTTTCAAATTCGGATAAAAGAAACCTAGCGTCAATTTTATCTCCATACTACAATCTAGAAGAATTCTTCGTCTTTGTCCATGAAACAATGGAATTGTCGACAAAGATTTATACCAATCCCATGCATCCTCCTCTAAAGTATAAATAAAAAAATTTATGTACACATCCTCAAATTCAATCTCAAAGTCTTCCATCATATTGACAAAAATCTTTAAGTGTTGATCTCCAATAATAGCATTATTTCCTTGAAATTTAGGCAATCTATTTCTAACATCTTGGGGCACAACATTTGGATATCTAGCCATACCTCTGAAATCTATAAGACCAAAACTATTCACAACAAACGGAGGTCTTGGTGGGGCTACGCCATATTGTTTTGGGATGTGATCTTATAGGAGAAAAAAATGATGAGGAGTGAGGTGTCATGGGGCATAGGAATACAATTCTCGGAATGCATGTTCTCTCTGAACTCTATTTCTTGGAAGATCCTATCAACTTTGGAGAACACAGGGACATAATGAAATTCAAATTTTTCAAATACAAAAGAAGGCCTCTCTCCTGATGGAGAATTCAGATTTACAAAAAGACTACCTGATTCAAAAACACTTGAGGAAGTATGACAATCTTCAATGACAAGCTGATCAGTTTCCACAATTGATAACTCTTTCCATGATTTCTAATCTCCAAAACCTTTCTAGATTCTTCTTTCTTCTGAATTCATCTTTCCCAGCTCTGGAAACAACTTTCTGGTAGGATCTCTAGCTAAGAAAGATCTTCTTCCTTCCATCTTTGTAAATATTAGTGATAAATTACAATTGATAGAGGTTAAAACACTGGCATTTATAAAAAAATCATTCAAAACAGAGTCACCACTAAGGATTTTCACCTTAGTTGTGTAAATGCACTAAAATTGGTCTGTCAAATGTTTGTAAACACTAAATTCATGCAAATATTCATAGATATGACCTTCCTTTACCCATATTTAACTTTGATGATGTAAAATTAGTGCAAAAAACCATAGAAATTTGAAATATTACACGTAGAACTTGTAAATTTGCTTGATTCCTACAAATCTGGACACAGGATGATGTTTCAACAACATATTTGCACTTTAAAATTTGTAAGAAGCATTTACTAAGGTCTATATGCATTGTTCATGGAGTTTCAAACTTTGCACACAACTTCATGTCCTCGGCAGGTGCGCCATTCGGTGTTGGTATCCAAATTGATCCTCCCTTGGTAACAAAGAAACATCAAATATTTAATAAAGACACGGAGAGACAAAACAATCATATTATGAGTTCTTTTGTAGTTAGGGAGGGATTAGTCTGAATCTTTATTACTTGGGTATCGTAGAAATGCTATAGCACCTTTATTGAGGATTTGATCTATCCTCACTACTTTAGGTAGTGCCTTTCAACCGGTGAGAGGACCTTTTATAACCTTTGTAGGTTGAGAAGGGTGAGAGGACCCATTTTATAACCTCTGTAGGTTAAGTAAAATGAATATATCCTTCTTTACACAATTTTTAAAGGGTCCCTGAGAAAATATGATCAATGCATCAAAATTTAACTCTCATGAGTTGTCACTTCTAAGGAATGGTGATATTTCCTAGACAGGATAAGGTTACTAAAGACATTATCGAATCCTGATTGCTTCGCATATTTTAAGAGTAGAATTTATACATTTGTGGACACACAGGGAAAATAGGTGTAGTTCAGGATGGATTAATTTTTTTTGAATAATTTTTGTGGGAGATTAAGCAGGATAAAGTTTATTATACCAAATCTTTGAGAGACTTCACAACAATTAGAAAGCTAAATGAAAGAAAGCTTCCAAATAGCTAAAATATTCCTTCAACTAGAAGGTGTGCATAAATGGGGTCCCATATTTACATGTTTTCACACAATCTCCAAGAATTTAACACAAAGGCTCAGGATAAAGACTCAATAAAATATCAAAGACCCCTGGTTCCACACACCTAAGCTACACTCAAAGGATTATAAACAATCTATATCAACAAATGACAGTAAAGTGATTTTAAATTGTTTATCTCATTTTAGGATGAAGGATCTTCTTTAAATGAAATTGAAAATGCCAGAAAAATGTCATAGGTATAAGATCGTGTGTGATTCGGAGGGACTTTAACACAATATTGCAATAGGAATAAGAAAACATACTTTTAGACATTCTGAACTAAAGGAGACACAAATTGCTCCAAGATTGACATAGATTAACTCGAAATTGATTAGATTCATTAGCAGGGAAAGTTCCTTTGAACAGTCTCAAAGTTTGTCAATTTTTGTACACTCACACCCAACTTGATGTGATTGAAATCTAAAACACAAAAAATTAACAGGTTTCTCGGATTGGTCCCTCAGGAAGACGAGATCTCTCAAATTTTCTCTTAAGAATTAAACCCCCAATCTTTTACAAGATTATTCTCATTGCATTTATACATTTTACTTGCTCACTCATCCCAAATTTTCCCCCCAAAAATAAGAATATTCGAGGGAAATTTTCTTGTTACCAATTTGTCTCGGAAAGTGATGTTTAACAAATTTGCAACAAAAAGTTTCTAATTGATGAGATCATGAACTGATCATGTGTCCTGCACCCTTCAAATAATGACTAGTATGCGATGTCACAAATTTTTGACATTCCTTTTAATCATTCTGATTTTTTCATGCGAGAAATCCCCATTTTAATAATTTTCTGCAGAGCTCTGACATGCATGGATCGACAGTAATCCTTTTCACCCTCAAGGCAACACCTTTTTCATCCTTTTCCCTCTCTTTCCTCTACATCTCTACCCCACAACCATCTTCTCTATTAATTTATGTTTTTGCAATTTCCCGAGCAATTCCAAATTCAAAATATCAACCTTAACAATCCATAGAATCACAAATTAAGTTCTTAATCCATTCAATGGCACTTTGCAGACAAAAATGACAAGGAATTTCATCAAAAAATGATGAAAAATAATGTGTATTCATATCTCCAAGAGTATTGTAGCACAAATGGTGGAAAAATAGATGTAATGCACAAAAACCATTGGTTCTACACCTTCTTAAGTTTAGATTTGAGTAGTCCACACATTTCCTTAGTGCAACCGCAAAGGTGAGGTACAAAGGCAAGTTTCCAAACAAGTACAGACCTTCCATGTGCCCTGGGCCCAAGGAAAAACATTTTTTGGCCTTTGAAAAGTTTCAATATAAAAGGATCAAGTGGAAGCATCCACGTATCACCTTAGCACACCTTTGGTATGGTCCTCAAAAGTGGAGAGACTCAAACAAGCGCGGCTCACCACGTGTCTCATTTTGGCGAGTTGTTGAAAATTTGAAGGATTAATGGAAGGCACCACTGTGTCTAGGGTCTAAGACAGTTTTCCTTGGTCATTAAAAAGTCCAAGCAAGGGAAGAGTGAGTGGAAACCTCCAATTATCCTCCCGCACTTCTTCAAAATAAAATTTAGGGGTAGGTCCTCAAATAGGTGAAGTCCTCTCGATGTGTCCTGTGCCTTAGAAAATTTCTTTGAAAATTTTAAGTATAGAGTGGAGCCAGCAGAAGCCTCCACGTGTATCCCCGGCACAAATTTTAGATGGTCCCTAAAATTTGAGACCCAAAAAGTGCGGGCTCACCACGTGTCCCCTTAGCACAACTTGTAAGGTTGGACCCTAAGGCGGATCATCAAATGAGCTCTAGTCCTCCACATGTCCATGGTCCAACATGGAAAATTTTCGGATGAGTGTTAGCCCTCCACATGGACAAGACTTGAATTTAATCAGGCTTTAGAGTTTTCAAAGTACCTGCCGAGCTGCATCTAATCAGAAATGACCATGTTTCCACAAATCCCGAGATATAAATTTAACAGGAAAACACATTTGTAAAACCATAAAATGTACGGAAATCACAATTTGTGCCTAGAAATGAATCTTTCTTTGAGGATAGAGAATTTGTAAATGATACAAGGCCCAAATGTGATCCACCGAGCCACATCCAATCCTTTTTCCATAGATATTGGGATAAAAATTGATAGGAAACAAATGTGAATGTGGAAAAACAAAAGGAAGGGAAAAACCCAAGTTTACACCCAAGTTACAAATTATTTCACATGGACAGGGAATGGAAAATAAATACTGGATTTAAAACGATCCTTGACCAAATGAAAGGATGAATCATGATAACCAAATGAGGGACAAAGCTTCCACATATCAACACGGGAGACAGAAAATACGACGAGCCCGCAAACCGAATAATTTTAAGGACAAATGGAGTAAGATGAAATTGAGCACCAACATAACCTTACTTGAGCATGATATTTGGCCATGCTTTGTTATGTTCTTCATTCTCTAGAACCTTAGATTGTGATTGTTTTAATGTGGGGATTTTTAGTTTTTCCAGCTCTTGTTTTCTCTTACTTGGAGTGGCTACCATGAATGGTTGAAGGTGAGCTAGTCTAGTTTTTGTACATGTATACCTTCATTCTTAATTTTTATCCTTGGATGTGATATCAATATTTTGAAAATATTCGTGGTTTTTTTATCTCTATGCTTGATTGATTCCAGAGCTTAAAAGTCATTCTAGGTGTAGACACCTATAATTCGCCAAGCAATTTAAATACTTAAATTGCACTAATTATACCCTTTCTCGCAAATCAACAACATATCGTCAAAAAGCACTCATTTTCCTCATATCATCATTAATTAATTACACTACGCTAATTAATTATGTTTCCTATCCAACAAATACCCTAATTAACGACATTCAGTTAATAAATCACCCCTTCTACCTAGACTAATTAATTATTATTAATTAATTAGCTTTCCCTTCCATTTAACCAATAAATCAATATTTAATTGATTTAATCCCCTTTTAATAGCCTAAATCGTACTAATATTCCTCTAATTATCTTCTATAAGATTACATCTACCTACTAGTTAATCACCTTTGATTAACTAAACCCCCCCCAACTCCCATGACTTGCTAAACATGTATTAAACTCTTCTAAAGTAAGGTTACCTTTAATAAAGCAACCTTATCCATTCCTAATCATGTTTTACCTTTATCCCACATTCATGAGAATGTGTTGAATCCTTTATCCTTTGGGCTATATAAAGAGCCCTCCACCTACTTTTTACTTACACCTAAACTCCTTAGAGAGCAAATGCAAAGCATATAGCAAAGAGACTAAGAGCTTGCACCTTGCCCTTTTGAGATTTCATCATCTTGAAGAGTTAAGCCTCTTTCTTAAAGTGCTTGGGTCATATGGGAGGTGTCAAAAGGGTCTTGTAGCCCAACTTTGATTAGCCCCCATTCCTAGGTTCTTGGAATATTAATGACAACTATTTTGATAGTCATGGAGCTTACTTAAGTCCATTCATTTATTTTTGTTAGAGAATAGAGGAGTTTAGATATTTAGCATTGTTAGTTTCAAAGTTTGTATTTATGAATGCTAGCATCTAACCCTTGTTTAATTTTTATCATGATGGTGTTTATGCTTTGTTTTAGCTAAATTGTAGAACTATTTTAGGTGGTAGTTCTTGCTTCATTGGATTTAGTATTAAGTAAAATATACATGCACACATTTGGCACACCCAAAGTGGGACATACTCCATTGTCCCGTGTTCACTAAATTTCAAGTTTTTGTAGTTAAGTTTTATTTTTGGTTACTAACCCTCTTTTACACATGTTGATCTAACTTGTTTTTCTTAACTTTTTTGTTGAGTTTGCATGTGTTGAGTCTTTCTTGTAGGTATGAAGGAGGTGAAGTGCTATAAAAATTGGAATTGATGGGAAAATTTCAAGATTTCTCCATGTTTTCATTTTTAGAGCTTACTTTTTCAACATTTTACATGATAGTTTTGTCAATTTCTTGAAAATTTTCAATTCTTGAGCATGTAGGTTAGTGTTTGATAGTGACGAGTCTTCTATTTACATATTAATGTGGTGGGTTGCTATTAAAATTTAATCTTGGTGAAAAAATTTCTAGATTTCATCATGTTTTCATTTTTAGAGCTTACTTTTTCAACATTTTACATGCTAGTTTTGTCAATTTCTTGAAAATTTTCAATTTTTGAGCATGTAGGTTAGTGCTTGATAGTACTTGAGTCTTCTATTTACATATTAATGTGGTGGGTTGCTGTCAAAATTTAATCTTGGTGAGAAAATTTCAAGACTTCATCATGTTTTCATTTTTAGAGCTTACTTTTTCATCATTCTACATGCTAGTTTTGTCAATTTCTTGAAAATCTTAAATTCTTGAGCATGTATGTTAATGTTTGATAGCGTTGAGTATTCTATTCATATATTAATGTGATGGGTTGTCAAAATTTAATCTTGGTTGGAAAAATTTTCCCATTTTACAGATTAAGGGATGTTTTTTTTTTGACATTTGTCGAGTGCATGTCAATCGTGCATACCCATGAGCATAAGAGCATATGCGTAACCCATCTTCCCAAGGCCATAAATTTTACTCCCAAAATTGAAATTAATCCATTTGTTTTTCGTTGAAAAGGTATTGAATTTAAATATGCAATAAAACATAAATTCAGGATTTATACTTACGTGTTGCGAGGTTTTTCGTATTTTAAAACTGGACATTTTCTAACATGTCTAATGTTTTGATGAATGTTGTATTTCCATGTTTACTCGATTTAGACCAAAGCATGTGTATTCTCTTCTCTTGAACCTTTTAGTGATCTTGAGAATCAAAAACAACTTTGATCTCTATCTTGTTAACATTGGGATTAAACTTGAAAACTTGATTATTCATTTTGCTTAAGGGAATGAACCTTTTACAAAGCATTTTTCAATGGTCCTTTGATTTGAAGTTTTCCATTTGGATAAATTTTGTGTATGCTCTTCTCTTGCACCTTAGGGTGATCTTGAGAATCAAAAGCAACTTTAGTCTTCATTTTATAACATTTGGTAAATTAGAAACTTCATCTTTCACTTTTGGTTTAAGGGAATGAACCTTTTACAAAGTATTTTTCAATGGTCCTTTGATTTGAAGTTTTCCATTTCTATATAGTTGGGATAAAGTTTTTGTATGCTCTTCTCTTGCACCTTAGGGTGATCTTGATAATTAAAAGCAACTTTAGTCTTCATTTTATAACATTTGGTAAATTAGAAACTTCATCTTTCACTTTTGGTTTAAGGGAATGAACATTTATCAAGAATTTGGTATGGTTCATTGATTGAAAAGATTTTATTTAATTTTTAGTTAGATTATTTATTTTGTATGCTCTTCTCTTGCATCCTTGGATGATCTTGAGAATCAAAAGCAACTCTTAATCCTCTTTTAAATAATGTGATTTTCTTGGAGAACTACTAATGCTTGAGTACAGGACCTAAAAATGCATGTCAAAGAAAGGAGGTACCAAAACAAAATAAAAAACTACTAATACAGTTGTTATACAGGTTGCCAAAAGGTGTTCAAGAAAACCACACCTAATTAAACAAGATAAAAAGAACAACATATTCAAAACACTGTATTGTAAGTTTTGGGAAAGGGAACCTTGTGGACGAAACGAGAAGTGCTCCACACTACCTACTTGACTAGTGATTCCTTTGTGAGATAGCATTACAAGTTGTCCGTTGTGGTGACCCCAGTGATAGTACACGTAGATGCACTAGTTGCCTACTATTCTTGAAGGGTGTAAAGTAAAGCTGAGATACTCCCAAACTAGTCAACGCGACTTTGTGGGTAAATCGTGCTCGCTCATGGAAACTTTGTAACACCTAGAGTGAGAGAACTACCTAGGATAATATACTTTGGCCAGGAGCCCACTTTGACCATTTTAAAATAGTGTTGAGTTGTGAACCTTCTTTTTGAGAAACGTGTGACGTATTACTTTTTCCTAGTTTTTACTTGCCTTAGGGCGAGGTGAAACTCTGCCGAAGTGAGGCTAACATTTTTCATCATTTTTTTAATTTACTTCCTTCACATTATTTTGACACTTTGTTGAGAAAAAGAAGGGTGACTACCTTTGTGTTACCAATCGACTGTTTCTCTCACTTTTATGTCCTGTTTACGCCCATCCATGTTTGCGGCTGGGTTAGTTAAACGTCTAAAGTGTGCGGAGGCATTTTCACGTCATTGGTAGCCATTGTGATCTTGATACCCATGTCAAGGTCGTCATTGTAGTTAGGCGTGGTTCATCACCGCAGACTTCCTTAGAAGAGTTAGCTTGTTTGTATCGTATCACTACAATTTCGATATTTACGTCTTGTTTCTTGTAAACTCGACATAAATACCTATATTGTATGGTTATGTTGCACACATTTTTAACTATTCCTAGCTATACTTTGAGCTTTTTAGTTCGGTTCTATTATTACCTCGATTTCAAAGAGTGCTAGGTGTTACTATTTGTGCGTGTTATATCAATAACACCTCGATATCAATACTTCACTTTCTCGCAAAGTGGGTTAACATATCTTGGTGATATTGTTGTGTCATTCACAAATTGTAATTGGCACTTTTTGAGATATAGGTCTTAATCAAGTTTGAGCTCGCTCATCGTATATCTTGATTGGGAGATCACATTGACTTCTTGTTTTTACTTACGTTTTGTTCATTTCCTTGAACTTGGCATAAGTGAAAACATCTTGTTGATCATCTTTGCATCGCATTTTCATATGGTGTATTTCCTTGTTGATTGGCTTTGGGTTTCACACTCACATGATTGTTCCTTGTGATTATTCATTCAAAAAACTTATTTTCTAGGAAAATACCTTTTTATCTCATCGATATTACGTCGTCACGATGTCTATTTTCCTTAGACCTTCAAAAAATCACGCACGCATCCCCATACTTACACAATGTCTGGTTGGTTGTCCTTATGCTACCCAAATTAACATGTCACTTTCTTCCCTTTGAAGGAGTTCCATCACACTATCTAGATCTAAACATTTGTGCTTAAAACAAAGGCTGCAAAATGACTAACTATCGTGCGGTTACCCATACTTACAAAAATACATAACCTAGGTTCAACAATTCAAATCATAGGATTCCCATCACAACTAAACCTCGTTTGGTTCTTCGTGCTAGAGAGCCCATACGGGTAACTCGTTCCCCACCTTCATCTCATAGTCAATGGTATGATTTGGACACGTCTGATCCAAATTATTATTCGAGTTCCCCCCACTCTTCTTCTAATTCTAATCCAAACATTTCCTCTTCTTCTGAGGATTCCAATCCAAATATTTCCTCTAACTCTTCTGAGGATTCAGATCCAAACTACTATTCGGATTCATCTAATTCGACTCCTAAGTCATCTAATGTGACTCCTAAGTCATGGTCCTCCCTTTCTTTGCAGGATCCTCTTCATCAATCATTTAATGTGACTCTTATGTCACAGTCCTCCCTTTCTTCGCAAGACCCCTTTTATCAATCGCCCCAATGACATCTTCTTCCTTTGAAGATACATGTGACTCTGAATCCCTCCAATCAGAAGTATAATACAATTCTTGAATCGCGGTCCTCTCTTTCTTCGCAGGACCCTTGTCATCATTCATCTAATGCAATGCTTGAATCACAATCCTCCCTTTCTTCGCAGGACCCTTGTCATCATTCATCTAATGCGATGCTTGAATCATAGTCCTCCCCTTCTTTGCAGGACCTTCTTCATAAATCACCCCCACAGAATCTTCCTTCTGTGAAGATTCATGTGACTCAAAGTCCTTTGAGACAAACATCTAAATCGACCCATGTGTCGCAATCTACAAACTTTGGACTTAATCCTACTATTTTACATACGACATACCATTGTATAGGTAGGTCCACACCACCTTCTTCTACTCCTAAGACATCTAGCTACACATATTCTTCGTCCCCCACACCATCTTCTTCTATCAATAATCATCAAACATCTTCTCATCCTTCCACACCAAGTGAACCTATTTCTTCCAATAAACCCCTACGGATCGATCAACAACTCATACTAATTGATCTCTTTCAAAATGAAGAAAAAATTAGGGCATTTATAGGGGCACATGAAGATATTCCTTTAGAAGATTACGAGAAAGGATTCTCTTTAGACTTCAATGCATCTACATATTGTGAGGAAAAGGTTGATTCCTTTGATCAAGAAATGGAGGAAGAGCCTTAGATTATGCAACTTGATCCTCCTCTTATTCTTCCATCTTCACATTCTTCATTATGTGATGAAACTCCTTGGTCTTGCATAGATCCATGGCCTATCTTCTCATCACCCAATAACTCTTCGTCTATCATAATTCCTCAATCACAATCTTTGGTGGGGTCAACGCCAAGTAGCCCTTCATCTTCATCTAGGTGTGGGTCACCTTCTAGTAGCCCTCTCTCTTCTATTTTTGGGACATTTTCAAGTAGGCCACTATCTTCGATTATTGGGGCACATCTAACTAGCTCCTTATCTTCTATGTATGAATCACCCCTGGGTAGTCCATCATCTTCTATTCTTGGGCCACATCCTAGTAGTCCATCATCTTACATCTATGGGTCACATCCTAGTAGCCCTTCTTCTTCTATTCTTGGGCCACATCCTAGTATCTATTCATTTTCTATTTATGGGTCATGTCCTAGTATCCCTTCTTCTTATATTCTTGGGCCACATCCTAGTAGCCTTTCACCTTCTATCCGTGGCTCACCTCCTGGTATCCCATCCTCTACAATTCTTGGACCGTAGCCTTTTCAGCTATCACATATTTCTTCTATCAATGGTTATGGCAAGCCCACTACCATTCCTATCGTTCCTATCATCAATCATAAATTTTCACATTCTTCTCCTTTTGGAGGTCGAGAAAATTTAAGTGTCACCTATAAGAAACCCAAACAAGTTCATTATCAAGCTCGGATCAAAACTTCGAAGAGATCAAAATTCCCCAACAACTGGAATAATCTCAAAGTTGTAAATCAAGCGTGATTCAAGAATGCACATCAACATAACCATCAAGTATGGCGTAAAGTGCATAAACCTCTGGATAGGGAACTCAAGCTTCCACATACAAAATCCATGTTTCAGGATAAATCACAGTCCTTTGTTGAGTGTGAACTCACCACGATTATTGAGATTGGGGAAAACATGACTCTTGATAAACAAACACACTTAGTCTCCCTTATCAAGGAAGTTGTAAACATCGTTGTTGGATCCTATCACACAAAGTGAATTTGTTAGTAAAATATTAAAAAAAAAAAAAAACAACAAAAATCAAAGGTACAAAGATCAAACATTACAATCAAGTGTTGCGTACACATGGATATTTCTTTCTTCCCTTCCTTGTTATTCTTCTGCAAGTCTTCCTACCATTTTCATCCCTTTGGTGATATTTTGGTTAGCTTATTTGCATGCATTTTGTGACATTTATCTCTATGGTATCTGTTTGCCCCTGGTCTTTTATCACCTTGGTAAATTAAAGAACGACTGACCTCATGGAGATCCTATCACATTCAAACATCTAATAAACTTGTTGCGAAGAAATTTTGGACATATTTGTTGACACTAGCCAATGTCATCATCACAATCACTTCCACCTCCTTCCATCAAGCCATCAGTGGTTCTTAACCCCTTGTCAAACAAGAGAGCTGAAATAAGTTTTCAGAAAGCAAAAGAATCAAACAAAACTCAAAAGCTAAAAGCTACAAATCAAAAGAAAATTAATATATAACTCTCTCTTGGGGTATTTCCAATAATCTCTATCGGGGCTATGGACACCTGACTGGCAATAGAGAAATGTTGTGATTAGAATCAAATACATCTCTGTCGGGGCTATGGATGCTTGGCTGGTAGTGGAGCAATGTACGGCTATCCTTTCACCCTCCATTCACAAAATCACTTATCAAAATAAATCATTCCTACACATTGGCTAGGGTCTCTTCACTTGTTGTCTATTAAATCTTCACTTCAAGAGGTAATAAAATCCACATGCACACACTAGGATCTCTATGAGTAAACATGATTAGTATGTTACCAAGTGTCTTTTTGGACCTTGTTCAGACTCTTACTCTAGTCCATATCTCGTCTCACGATTTATGCCTTTGGCTAATCACTTCTTCATCGCAAGGCTTCTAAGCTACATTCATATCATTCACATCATTCTTCTACTTCATTCAGAACATCCATGTGTATAAGATTACTTATTTTCCATGTTTGTGGAAACCTTTGTCCCCTTCCAAAAAAAAAAAAAAAAATCTTCTCCTTCCTTTTTATCATGTGCTTGTAGGCCAACTTACGCTGGGGGCATCCTTGCTTCTTCCCAACATTTCATTGGTTTATGTTCATCATCATGTTGAACCTATCCATAATGGCCTTGGGTCCCGCTTCTACCTGTGAAGAGTTTACCTTTGAATACTCCCACCTTATCATTGGGACATTTTTGCATCTTCACCTTTCAGGTATGCACGTGGCCTTATGCCCTTGTACATCCCATCTATCACTGGGGCATCCACGCTTTCTCGTCTTCCTATACATAGTTTCATAAAAAAATTAAAATCAACCAAAACATTAAAATATGTTAGAGAAAAAAATCATCAAAAAACATTCAAATATGTTTTAGAAAACATCAAAAAAAAAAAAAATCAGAAAAAAAAGAGAAAACAGGTCATTGACTAGTGAAAACCACGCAATTGTGGCACTTTGGACAAGTCCTTGGGTGAAAACCGGTTTCCGGAACCTTGGGAGGATTCGTTGTTCACAAGCATTCTATATTAGAAGGGTAGTTGTCTTTGGCCTAGACTTGGTTCTGCCTTCGAGTTTCCTTGTGCACACCATTCTGTCTAGCCTTGATCTAGCTTTGCCTTCTTCTATTCATCTCGTGAGAGATGTGGTCTTTCGTTATTTCCCATATTACACTTGGGGAAACTCAATGAGTTCACCTTCTTGTTCATTAAGCACGTGGCTTCGCCTTGTATATTCTCCACCTAATGTTGGGGGCATCCAGGCTTTCTTGGTTACTCGCACAATGACTTTGGAAAACTATTAAAACCATAAAAACAATATAAAATTGTTTCGAGAAAAACACAAAAACAATAGAACATTATTTTGAGAAAACACAAAACAATAGAAAATTGTTTTGAGAAAACACAAAAATAATAGAAAATTGTTTCACAAAACACCAAAACAATATAAAATTGTTTCACAAAAACCTAAACAATAGAAAATTAGTTTATGAAAACATATCTTACAAAAACATTTACTTGCATTGTCTTGTTTTCTTGCTTTGCTTGTTGCTTGTATAGTGTTTTGCATGCTCACTTTTGAGTTGTTTTTTGCTTGGGTGTACTTTTTCATAGTTTATCTTTTCTTCCTTAGAATAGATTCATTCTTTCTTGTGCATATTGTAGTGGATTTCGACATGCTAGTGTGTTAATTCTTTCTTTCTTTCTTAATGCATTTGGTTGTGTTTTGTTACTTGTTAATAAGGCATGGTGATTCATGGTGTATTGCATTGATTCCTGGTGTTCTTTGTAGCATTTGGCTGTGTTTCTTGCATGTGCTCTATTTTTTTATCATTCACATCACATTACCATCACTATCATCACATCTAGCATCATCTATACATCATATATAAACAAAATGCTAAGTTTTACATCATGTATGTATACTAAGCTAATCATCACATATCATATCATCAATGGGGGTAAGAGGGGTTGTGCATAATCAAAAATCTTTCCCCCCTGCACCAATATCATCATATCATCCCGTCCATAGACATAAAAAAAAACTTGAAAACAACATTTGATATTGTCTATAGATCTATCATCTACAATCCACAAAGACACCTCAAACGATCACATGCGATCACCATCTCTCCTGAGTGTCAGAGCCTCACGGTAAGTTTTCTAAACTAAGCAGTTAAAATGAACTGATTGTGATGTTTTTACCCCCCCTGGGGGGTATATTAGCCTATTTTTCACTGATCGGATGGCCAGGACACCCGTTTCACTCACCGTTTTCTCCTTTGTTCACTGTGGAATAATTATTTTTCACTGTATTGGGGCATTTTTTTGTCCAATACCCCTTTCTTCTCCCCCAGACAATTTTATTGCTCCCTGGCAATTTTTATTCTTCTTCACACCCTCGTAAATAATTATTTTTCTTCATTTTTCCACTAAACAAGGACATTATTTGTCGTTTGTTTCTCTTTTCTTCCACCTAGGGAACTTTTTGTTGCCCCTATGCCCTTAGCTTTCTTCTTCTACTTTCTTCTACTGTTCACCATGGTTTGGAAAGCAAAAACAACACAAACAATATATATATATATCTCTAAAAAAAAAAAAGACTAAATTTTTCAAAAATTCCTAAAAAGTAAAACACCCTACAAAATGGTAACTTGCTTCTTACGGTTGAAACTTGTGTCTTGCGCATGGTATTTTCTCCATATCCTATTGGTTTGTCACACATCTTCCCAATTAATACGACTCGTGGATCACCGGATTCACAACCATTCACAACAAATAGCCGCTTGCTTCGTCTGTACTCTGGGGCACTTTTTGTTGCACAGTGTTGTTTCGTTGTGCACAAATACTTTTCATGGACCCCGTGTCCATTTTCATTTCCCCTTGCATTTATCCTTGCTTGGGGCATAATTTTTAACCCTTGTCATCAATCATGAACTTATGGATCTCTTCAAAGACCGATAACAAAACATTTGTACAACTCTCTTGATTGTTGTTGGGTTGGATATGTGTGTTCATACTTATTTTCCCTATTATATGAGCTTGTTTCCTTCTCGTATTGCATTGCATTATTAAATGTTACATGGAGTTAGTACTTTCAGCAATGTACAATTGTTTGTAGTATGGCTTTTCATGTCATTCTACCTTTGTCGTTGCTTATATTTTTCATAAGGACCGATGATGTAGTTCCTATAGCAATATGATGACATCAAATTTGTTCCAAAAAATAAGCAGCTAGAGGTTAAGATATTCTCTCCCCTCATCCATATTTCCTCTACACCACTTCCCTTTCACCCCTAATTCTCCCTCTCCTCGAGGCATCCCGCCTCATCCCCATTCTTCCGCCTACTTCTCATCTTTTTCGATCGTCGATCGGCTTCCTTCATCACCCCATTGACACTCGAGGGGGCATCTCTCCCTCCTACTAATTTTTCTTCTATCCCTTCAAAATCTCTTTTGTCTACTATATTTGAAGTGACATCACTTACGCCACCCCAAAGAGGGGAAAATGTAGACACCTATAATTACGCCCAAGAAATTTAAATACTTAAATTACACTAATTATCCCCTTTCTCACAAATCGACGAAATATCATCAAAAACACTCATTTTCCCTCATATCATCATTAATTAATTACACTAAGCTAATTAATTATGTTTCCTATCCAACAAATACCATAATTAATGACATTTTGTTAATAAATCACCCTTCTACCTAGACTCATTAATTATTATTAATTAATTAGCTTTCCTTCCATTTAAACAATAAATCAATATTTAATTGATTTAATCCCCTTTAATAGCCTAAATCGTACTAATATTTCTCTAATTATCTTCTATAAGCTTACATCTACCTATTAGTTAATCACCTTTGATTAACTAAACCCCCAACTCCCATGACTTGCTAAACATGTATTAAACTCTTATAAAGTAAGGTTACCTTTAATAAAGCAACCTTATCCATTCCTAATCATGTTTTACCTTTATCCCACATTCATGAGAATGTGTTGAATCCTTTATCCTTTGGGATATATAAAGAGCCCTCCACTTACATTTTTAGTTACACCTAAACTCCTTAGAGAGCAAATGAAAATCATATAGCAAAGAGACTAAGAGCTTGCACCTTGCCCTTTTGAGAGTTCATCATCTTGAAGAGTTAAGCCTCTTTCTTAAAGTGCTTGGGTTATATGGGAGGTGTCAAAAGGGTTTTGTAGCCCAAATTTGATTAGCCCCCATTCCTAGGTTCTTGAAACATTAAGGACAACTACTTTGATAGGCATGGAGCTTACTTAGGTCCATTCATTTATTTGTTGTTAGAGAATAGAGGAGTTTGATATTTAGCATTGTTAGTTTCAAAGTCTGTATTCCTTTGTTTTCCTTTGATGAGTTTTATTCGACTATGATGTGGCTTGGCACTATGCATATCTAACTATATTTCATTGTTAGGGAATCCATTTTCTGCTTTATGATATTTCTTGAAAGATTGATCTCTTTAATACTTGTGAACTTGTGCACGAATGACGCTTCTGTAGATTTGTTGATTTGGTATATTAAGAATCTTGCAAATGTTTTATTTCGGTGACATCCTGCAAGTTTATTGATCTTCTCTTAACATAAAATAATGTTCTTTGGATAAATAAGACTTGACATTTGAAAACTTTATTATGAATTTTCAATCATATAGCTCTTGTGAGTAAGGTTTCGCTTCAAAAATCTATTGGTGATTTACCCATGAATGAGTTTTGCATTTTTAAAATATTTTTACCATATGTCTAAAATTTCTTTATCATGTGATTTGTTTCTCTCAAAACCAGACTTTATTTAAAGCTTGATCATTCTATGTATTTCTTTGATTGAAAATAATGCATTATTTGCTCTACATAACACTATTCTCCATGTAGAACATTCACTAGTGTTCCACGAAATTTGAAGTTTCCTTAAAAGTACTTAACTTTGTATTATTTTCCACTAAATATGATTCTTAAGATACATGCACTCTGACCTTTGGAATTTTATAGCTCCTGAATGACTATTCTTTGCTTCGAACTCCATATCTTATACTTGAGGCCTACATTCTGATTTTTGTAGATTTTTGGCTCACATGATTATGCCAAAACAACCATATCATACTTGATTTCTCCATTACGAATGATGGGAAACTATTTCGACTCAACCTTCCGTAATTGAATCTTTTGAATTTTGTTTCATTAGCATAACTATAGCTTTAATAAATCTGTGACACTTTTGATGAATTTTATTTTCTTTGATATTTGACCTCCAAGTTCATCTTATTCTATATTTAATATAGCACCAAAGATATCTCTTAACTCGGATTGATGGAATTCATACTCTGCAATCTTTTCTTTCAATGTAGCATGATCATGATGGCTCAAAATTTCATTGAATGTACTTATTCTTGATGATACTACCTTGAATATTTTTGCTTTTTTTGTAACCAAGTGTCCTTTCATCTTGGATATGTACTATTTATTGTTAGGTTCTTTTTCTTAAACAATGATAGTATTGTAGCTTCATGAAAATGTTCCTTGAATGGAAAATGATCAAAGTAACTCAAAAATTCTTGATGTACTTTGTGTTCTTCTAAAACACTTTAATGATATTTTTTGATATTCTTGAGTGATGTAGCATCTTGAGTTGGAATGAATACCTTCTTGATTTCTTTTGAAGCTTTATGTTGGACTTGTAGTTATTAGATCATTGAAAAAAGATGTCTCACTTATTCTGAAAATATCACTATGATCTTGATGCTTGGGGCACTTGTACTTTATTGACTTGTTCTTGTTTGAATCTAAAATCATACTCTTAAAAGATTCTTCACAATTGTCTATTCATGCTTTATGTACTTGTTCTTCATGACTTGAAGTGAAAACTCAAAGATGAATCATTCCTCTTAGTTATTCTAAATTTATTGAATATGCATTTGTAAGTCTTGTGACTTTGAAAAGTTTTTATTCCCATAGCACAGCTTCTTGAATAATTGTATCATGTAGATGAGTGTTTCTAAAAAAATGAATGCATTGAAGCTTTGATATTACCATAACCTTTCTAGATACTTGGATTTCTTTTTCTTAAATAATTTTTTATTCCTTTACTTAAGTTGTAGCTTTCTATTTTCCTTTAGATATAGAGACTTAAGGGGGTGAATGTTAGGAAATATAATGTTTACATTATAAATGGGATATTTATTGAAAGGTAAATAATAATTATTTATCTATATTATTGTTATATAAACAATAATATATTAGTTGGAGTTGTTTTAACAACTCGTATGATTTGAGTTGTGTATTGTTACGTGAATAACAATCACAACTAAATAGTATTTTTAGGAGATATTGTGGGTAGAATCTCTCCATGAAAATAGGGAATCATTTTCTATATATTATGGGATGACGTAGAAACCACACATAAACAAAACAATTGTACCATGGAAAATGGAGTTTAAAAACTATTTTTTTCAAACGCGTATTATCATTATTCATGGAAATAGATCAGAGATTTTCCCCTTCACAAATATATTCATGCAAACTTTATGATAGACATAGGATCCAAGCTCAGCTCTGATACCACTGTTTGGTATTGCAAGATCCAAAACACAGCAACAAATTAGTTTAATACAAACCATATCAAATAGTCTCCCCTTCATTAATCAATTTCATTCGGGTCCATTACAAATATATAGGAAATGATTCCCTATATTCATGGAGAACTTCTACCCACAATATCTCCTAAAAATACTATTTAGTTGTGATTGTTACTCACGTAACAATACACAACTCAAATCATACGAGTTGTTAAAACAACTCCAACTAATATATTATTGTTTATATAACAATAATATAGATAACTAATTATTATTTACATTTTGGTAAATATCCCATTTATAATGTAAACATTATATTTCCTAACAACTACAACTCTATTTGTTGCTCCCGAATTTAACATTTCTCCTAAACTGTGATTCCCACCTTCATCAAGGTAATGCATTGGTCCTTTGGGAATTTTCTATTTCCTTGGTGATGATGAACATTGAATGGAAGTCTATGTGAGGTGTTACATTCTTTAATAGCACACATAACTACAGATTAAATGTAGTTAATCAATTACTGCAACTGAAAAACGTAATAAAACTTTAATGCATCCCCCTAGTTAGGTCCATTTCATCAATGCCTTCCATGGTAAACAAATTTTTGAGTTTCCCTTTCTTGGATGAGTGTAAAAATTGTCAACATTTCTGGTGATCATGCGGGTAAAAATGTCTCGCTAGCTTGTAGACCAAAGTTGCACTAGCTCTTATCCATTGGGCATAGAGTCAAAGCATATAACCAAAATCCTCATTTTCGAAAAATGAACTAAAGATGGGAAAGGATATGGTGAACCATATCATGTGCACAAGTGCAATTATTGAATTGAAAAACATTGCAATGTGCATGAAATACACTTATTGAAAGGGAAATCCTACTCTAACCAAACATTGTAGGATTTTCAATAACAATTTTTAAGAAACATACCATTCATAAGAATGGGAAGTTCTTCTTTGTTCAACCTTGAAAGATTAAATGCATTGTGTTCTTTGCAAGCTAAAATCATATAAGGACCACTCCAAATTGTATCAAACTTCATGTGGTTTCCTAGATTTACATGATCAACATCCCATTTCAACACAATGTATCCTTCATTGAAGACTCTGAACTTAGCCTTTTTATCAAATTTTTTCTTGATCTGTCTTTGATTATTTTCCATGTTCAGATGAGCTTGATCTCTTAGCTCTTGTAGCTCCATTAATTCTACATAACGAACCTATAATGGTTCATTCTCAAGTAGTTCCATCTGATGCAATAAATCCAATGTGGGAAACTCAATTGAGATGGGAATTCTTACCTCTCGTCCATAAAAAAGCTTGTACCACAAATTAAATACTCATATTTTAGGAGTTAATCTATCGACCAAAGTACTGAATTTAACACTAGATACCAAGCTCTTCGGTTGTCCTTGACTGTTCTTTTGATGATCCTCAAGATATTCTTGTTACTTACTTTCGTTAACCCATTACCTTGTGGGTAATAATTAGACGAATTACTTAAATAAATTTCATTCTTGAGAACCCAATTTGTTACCTTTGCACTAAGAAATTCTAAGGCATTATCGTAAATGATAGTTGTTGGAACATCAAATCTACAAATTATACCTTCATAAAATGTTAAGATTGAAGTCTCATTAGCTTCTTTCAAAGCAACCGATTCACCCAATGTGTAAAGTAATCAGAGTAATCAATATCCACTTATCTCCTTATGAAGAAGGTTGATTTATCATGCGAATGAAGTCAAGACCCCACTGCATGAATAACTAATCCACCGAGATAAGTTTGTAGGGGTAAGAAGCTAAATGTTATTTTCCAACAAAGAAAGCACACCTCTTACACTTTCTAATCCATTCAATCAGTCCTTGAATATGCTAGGCCAATAGTAACCATATTTCATAATATTAAAGGCTATAGTATGTGCTAAAAAGTGACATCCTGCAAGTCCATGAAACTCAAAAAATATTTGTTGAATTATATCATAATCAATACATCTTAGCAAAATTCCACTTATATCCCTTTTAAACAACACACCATCAATGAAAACATAATGTACAACTTGTAACCTAAAATATCTTCGTTGACTCTTGTCCATACCTTCTAGATAAGTAAAGAGATATAAGTAATTAATAAAATGAGTCATCCATATTGATTCTGAACTTCCTCGGATTGACTTCCTGTTGCTGATTTTTAGGTTGTACCAAGATTTCTTACTGGTGATATGTGATTTCAGCATACTTTTCTTAATTATGTATTTTTGTAGCCTATTATTTTTCATATCAATAATTAGTTCTTCACATAATTGTTTTCCTCAAACTATTTTTGTAATACGGATGTAAATATCATATTCCATAACCTTTGTAATCCAAATACTCTCTTCTCATTCAGTTCCTTGTTCAACAATAATGTTTTAACACTTGGATGAGAGACTAAAACATGTATCTTATTATTTGAAAATATGTACTTGAAATTATTTAATCATCTAACTACAGAAAGTACTTGTTTTTCAAGAAAATTGTACCTTGTCTCGTAGTCATGTAAGCTTTTCCCAAAGAAAGCAATTACTTTGCTCAATATTTTCATCATTAACCTGAGTTAATATGGCTGAAATGGTTTCATCTCCTATAAGTGCATACATTGTGAAATATTTATCAAAATTTGGATTTACTAGAGTAGGAGCTTGTGAAATAGCTATCTTGATGGCCTCAAATCCTTTTCTTCCTTCGTTGGTCCAAGAGAAAGTCTTATCTTTATTTAACATGGTTGTTAATGGCTTGACTAATGCTACAAAATATGGAACAAATCTTCTAACAAAGTTGATTTTTCCAAGAAAACTTTGTAATGCTTTCTTATGATGAGGCAAGGATAGCTGTGAAATTGCTTCAATTTTGAAAAGATCAATAGCTAAACCTTTTCTAGAAACAATATGTCTAAGTAATTTACCTTGATGGACTGAAAATATAGACTTTTTAGGATTCAATGATATTCCAAACTGCCTGCAAAGTTGAAAAGTCTTCCTTAAATGCATAAGATGATCATCAAAATTATTTGAAAATATAGTAAAATCATCTAAATAAACTAGTATGAATTCATTTAATAGGTTGTGAAAAGCCATGTCCATTGCACGTTGAAACATTGCATTAGAATTTGAAAGTCCAAAAGGAATTATTTTGTAAGCATAAGTACTCCACTTTGTAGTAAAAGTTATTTTCTATCTATCTTATTCATGCACAAGAATATGATTCTATCTACTATAGCCATCCAAAATAGACAACCTCTCTCAACCTAAATTTTTCTTAAAATATGATACATGTTGGGTAATGGATAGTGATCTTTTAATGAAGTTTTCTTAATATCTCTCAAATCTACACATAGCAGGATTTCTCCATTCTTTTTTTGAACAGGAACAAGATTAGCTACCCAACTTGAATGTTTAACTCAAAATATCATACTTGATTCTATAAGTTTGGATAACTCTTTTCTCATTAATGGTTCAATCTTTGAATTTACAAACCTTTGTTTCTACGCTAACTGGGTTGGAATGTGGTTATAAATCTATACTATGCTGATCTAAAATGGGATCAAAACTTCTCATATTTTGGTATTTCCAAGCCAAAACATCTCTAAATTCTTTACATACATTAATAAATTAATGTTTTTAGATAAGGAGCATACCTTTCCGATAAATAATTTTTTTCATCATCCACCAAGATTTCTTCATAGTTATCTATGTGAATTAAAATCTTTCATTTTTATCGTTTCTTAAGTGATCATTAGAACTAAAAATATCTTCTAGTGTGATGATTCCTTGGGGTAACTTGTTTGTATTTAATCGAACATTCTTGTCACCATATAAATGTTGTGGGTTTTCTTGATTTTTACAGAAAATTCAGCTTCTTGCTACAAAAATCTATAGATTGTTTCATCTTCTTCGAAAACTTGCCAATTTTCTTCATTATCAGACCTTATTAAAGGTCTGATAATAAACTTTATATGTGGTTATAATTTGTTGTTTTCAATCTTTTCTACCACATAAAAGCTAACACAACTACTACAATTATGTCTACATGTTTGTTTTCAGCTCTTGAACAGATTACATGTTAATAGCATCAAAATATTCCATTAAGTCTAAAACTCTATGTTTATAAGATTTTAGTAATGAATTATTACACACATTAAAGTTTTTTACTTGATTAATCACTAACTCTGAATCACCAAAAACTTGCAACATGTTGATACCTCTTTTTCGACCCATTGTAAGCCATGAATTAATGCTTCATACTTAGCTACGTTACAAGTACATGAAAATTGCAGACTTAGAGCTGAAAAATACCTTTCATTTGTAGGGGAAGTGAGCATCAAACCTGCACCTTTTCCTTTCTTGTTCTTGGCTCCATCGAAATGAACCTTCCATAGCCCTTCTATTGTTTTTTTTGTTTTGGACAACAAGGGGATTGGTGCATTTTCTTCATGCAAACAATAAACACCAAATAAATCTTCTTCTTCTTCTTTGAAAGGATCATAAGCATGTTTTTATTGAGTTTTTTCATCCATAAACATATTAGAAACACCATCTAATGTAGAAACATGTGTTGTAACGTCAAAATAAAATTGATCTAGAACTACATAATCATTATAGCATTTGAAATTAGCTAGAGGCTCTAAATTTAGATTAAATTTAGTTCCATACCTTGTAGTAAAGAATAAAAATGACCAATATAAAGAAAGATAACCTCCTATCTTTGTTTTGAAATATCTTGATAAGCATAAGGTAAAGTAGGGAGGTAAATCTACAACAATAACATTTTGTAAGATAGTAACATTTGGGAAAGCATGTAAAGTTACCTCCAAATTTCTAATCATGCCAACTGTGTTATTTGTTGTTCCGTGTAGCTACAACACACTTTTGTTTGTAGGTTGATACTACAGGATCAATTTTTCTATAATTTCTTTAAGCATTATTGTGTTGCTTGCACCACTGTCAACCATGTAGTTATGAACTAAATGATCTCCAATAATCAAAGATAAAATAAGGGTGGTGGTTTCATGATATCATTAGCATTTAAAACTTTTTGAACCATCCATTTAACCTCTTTCATGTGATCTTGCTCCATTATACCAATAACCAAGTTTGCTTTCTAAGCTTCTTTTTTGTTGGTTTCAAAATCTACAACTTAGCAAGTTCATGAGCAAGTAACTCTTGTTTTCCTGAAATACTTAGATCATCCCATAATGAAATATTAATATTATGTTTTTTCATTACCTCAAAAATATTAAAATAAGAAATAGTCCTTAAAAAGCAGATTCTACGGTTTTAGTATAAGCTTTAGAAAAAATTACTTTTCTTCAAGACATTTTGAAATTTGAGGAATGAATAATCTTGTTGGATTAGGCTGCAATTGTTTTTACTGCTCTTATTGAGCTAGATTGCTTGATTTTTTTGAAGGAAAAACATAGTTTTTTTCTTTTTTTGACCTACACTTGTTTTATCAAGTGAGCTGTACAGTGTATCTTTTTTGTTTTTCTTTATCCTAAGCCTTTTCTCGAGACCTAGTTGTGACTGCAATAAAATATTCCTCTCCAAAGCTGGCTACATTCTATTCTTGTGGTTTTTGACTATAAGGATCTTGCTTCCCACCATCTATTTGTGGCATGAATAATCCTCCAGATCGAGGTTTTGCAAGAAGGCTTATATTTAGGAATGCATTTGGACAATCGGTAGCTGAATGAGGTTGATTACAAGGTTGACACCATTATTTTGTAACCATATTAATTAGAACAAGAGCACTAGACGAATTGGGAGCCTTTGGATCAAACTACCTTCGATGATATGGTTGTCTATAGTTCTGATTTTGCTGGTAAGGCTACCTATTTTGTTGACTTTACTAATAAGAAGCTTGGTAAGGCCTCTTTAGGATGAAATAGTTTGTTCTCAATTGACATTAACTTATTTTCCATAGTTTGTGAAGCCTTAAATATATCATCTCATGGAGATATAATAACAGACTCTATAATGGTAATAGGTTGTGGAATAGGTAACAAAGTTGTTATAAGAGGCATTGAAGGCCTCGGGGCTAATTTTCCAAACTTGAATAAGGTTAATTTCAAATCTAATGGCAATATCATAAGCTAGCGCAAGAGTTTCTCCTCCCATAAACTGAATCATGGTTTAAATATCACTATTTAAAGATCTCGAGATAATATTGATCATCTTGAGGCTTAACATAGGTGGCTCGAATTCTTTCCCAAGTTCATGAAAATGTGATATTAAAACTAGCCATAAATTCATGAGGATCTCTTTTAATTGTAGTTAGTTATTCTATGAGATATAGATGATCAAAATGCTCTTGAAATTTCTTAAGTAACTTCTCTCATAACTCATCCCAAGTTCTTATACTCCCTATTTCTAAGGTTATGTATCATTAAAAACCTTTTCATTTAAATGATGTAGCTAAAATTCTTAAGGCTACATCTTCATGAGTTATATTATGTAGAGAAAAAGGGTTGCAACATCTTTAATGTGATCTATAGGGGTAATATGAATTTCACCAAAGAATGAAGGTAAACTTTTCAGGGCAGCAACAAGTATAGCGTGATAAACTTTAATTACTAAAGGGATGCGATTAGTAAAGGTCAAAAATTTCTAAGTGGTTGAATAACCATTGGAATAACACCGATTTGAACAACAAGATTAATACATGGTGATGGAAAATTAGGATGAGGGTTGCCAAAACAAGACCTATTATAAGGTAAGGTATTGCCAATCTTATTCTTCTTGAATAATTAAAAGGTAAAGAAATAAATTCAGGAGGAATTCCTCTTACCGACGATCTTGTAGTCACTTTAGGCATGGAACATGATGCAAAATGCATCTGAAATCATCCTTAAGGAGTCGATAACTAAATATTTTTATCTTTAGAATAAATTTCTACAGCTTGCTTCTCTAAAAGTGACTTTCTTTCATTGTTAATCTAGTGTAAATTCTTGTAATCCACTACGATCTTATCCGGGTCCCACCGAGCATGCCAAAAATTATTATCTCTCGAAAATTCACCTTGGTTGAGAGATGACAATAGGGGTTCTAATATTTCTTTTATCTCTCACTTTTGTAGATACAATGGAAACACCTCAGGTTTGTGGGTATACCTATTGTTGAGGTGAGTCTCTCGTATCAACGCCGGTTGCATTTTAATGTATCCTAAACTATTTTTGGTGTTTTGTGGGTAAGAAGATGACTGTAACTCAAATTAAATGGGTCATACACCAAACTTATTGAGGGATTTGACTGATTACGGGCACCATAACATTGAGAATGAATTATTGATGCATGAACCAATGGTTTTCAGCATAATATTAAGGCAAAACACTTATGTATTGAGGGATGAATCACAACAACACAACAAGATAAACATGCACACTAAGATTATGTAGAAAATACCAAATTTGCAGCAAGGTAAGATGATTAATCAGGGAATTGACATTCACAAGAATTAATAAAGATATACACACCACTGCAAATAATTGGAAAGGAAAAAATTAGTTCTTATTCAAGGAAAACTGACAAAACATTGCTTCAAAGCACTCCTATGTCAAAAAGTCCTCTTGTGCTTTGCCAATGCACACAATATATAGCAAAATTATTCACCCAATCCATCCTAAAAATAGGCTAAAATTTGTACTCTCCCATGCATGCTAATTTTACCCCTTTATCATGAATAAATAAAGGAATAAAAATAAACATGCTAATTACAATGAGGCATTAATAGCCTTAGTTACAAAAATAAATTCCAGTAAAAGTGCAGTTGACTGATCTATTTTTAATAAACTTGGATGCATAATTTATCTAATAATAACTCTTGTTTGTTGTGAAAGTCTTCTCCAATGTGCATGCAATCCTCATCTTCTTCTTCTTGATGTGACACTTACAATTTGATCCACTTGCAATGATAAATTTTGCATTCTTCAATTCTACCCCCTTGGATGCACATGCAAAAATAATATTGCTATGTGAGTAGAAATAATTCCTTTGTCTTCAATACTTTAGCAAAAATTTCACCCAATGTGTGGGGACCACTTATAAGCATGTGTAAGAGAATAATACCATTACTTCGATGTTCAAATTTTTATGCATTTGTTTTCTTGTGGAAAATACATACTTGGCAAAAATAATCCTTCTCACCGTGGAGACCACCTTTGTAGAGTTTCAGAAACTTTCACCTCACGTTAACAAGTTTTAAGGTATCTTTACATCTATTTTAAGTTATTACCCTATCTTTGAATTTTCAACGTGCATTGGCCACTTTGATCCTCACGTGGTATATTATTCTTTTGGTCTTCTTTGGGTATTCAACATAGACTATGGTTTGATATTTCAGCCTTTAATTAATCATTTCCTACTTGGATCATTACATGGTATGTATCATATTGTTAGGTTACTTTTTTATCATTATTGGACACAATATAATGTTATCGTATATACTATGATTTTCTTTTATTTTCTAAAGAATATCGGTTATCATTGTTTTAGACCTTAATCAAAGGTCAATACAAGTGTTTTGATTAGATGGGTTGGACCCTTTGACGATGAATCAATCCATTGAATATTATTTGGTGGCGATATTTAATGTCAGTTGGGTTTGGAATTGTGGTTATGTTACTTGTATTTTATGAGGACCCTTGATCTTTGTCCATATGATCTACGAACAAAGTGATATTTTTGTCCCTTCGGTTAGGGTTCTCGCTCTACAATGAATAAGGTCGGTCTATGTATATCGTTCATGTGTGTAATTGTTGAATGCGGATCATTGATCTTATAAAGGTTAAAATTTTTTGTTGGTGATGGATCTTGGCCATTGATCCATGTATCTTGTTGTATATGCACTGCGTTGATTTTTAAATCTTACTTTGACTTAGTGGTTGGAATAAGTTTTGCATCCACACCATTTGAGATCTATATGCTTATATACGAGACCATTGATTTTTAAATATGGTTGTATCTTTGGTATCTCATTGTGATTTGGTGTAAAACACTTTGAGAACCCTAATCATTTAAAAATTATTTGAGCTCATTATCGAGCTAGTGAATCTCTCCATAAATTGTTCATGGCTATCATTAATTTAAACCTCTTTGCTTTTTTCTTTTTGTGTGATATCTTTGAGATCTTGCTCATTTGAGATCCTCCCCATTGGAGAGCTAGAAAATGTTACAACCATGGATGTTTTTTTGAACCTCTCGATTCTTATATAGTTCTTTGTGGGAACTTTAGCTCGACTTCTCTGGACTTTAAAGAAACTTTACAAAAATTGTCTCTTTGTCATGGATTAAGGTTTCAAGCTTCATTGTGAACTTTCTGAGCATGATCTTGGGCTATTCTTTGTTTTGTTCTTCATTCTATAGAACTTTGGACTATCATTGTTTTAATTTCGGGATTTCTTGAGTTTTTCCACTCTGGTTTTTTCTTACTTGTAATGGCCGCCATGAATGGTTGAAGGTGAGCTAGTCCAGCTTTTTTTTCACCTGTAAACCTTCATTCTTCACTTTTTTCCTTGGGTGTGATACTGAATATTTTGAAAATATTTGTGGGTTTTGTGATCTCTTGTGCTTGATTGACTCCCGAGCTCAAAAATCATTCTGGTGGTTATTATTCACTCTTCAACTTGACTGCTTTCGAGGGTTTCTTCATTTGAACAAAAAAAATGGTAAGTAGTTGCTTCTTTTCATTAATGTGGTAATTACCATTATTCTCTTTGAAGTTTTCAACCTGGTTCCGTATTTACTCCATTTAGCTATGAAAAGAAATATCTATTTTGTTGGGTTCATTCTACATATAGTTTCCTTATTGATCACTGTGGATCAATATGGAGCAGGTTTTTAGTGCATTGCTTCCATTACTCTATGACTAGTAAACTTTTCTTTTCCTCTTCTAATGGCATCACTCCATTTTGTGCCTCTGTATTATTTTATAGGATGTTTTACTATATGACTTGGTTTCACTCAAAATGGAGACCCTTATTGTGTTTTCCTTTAAAACCGCATGTGTTTATTAATATAGGTTGTTGTATTTTATTTGAGTAATCGTAGTGTGAACTCACCATAATTTTCCTTTCTGAGCAATTTGTATTTGAATGTGTTCTGGCTCGACACTATAAATATCCGACTGTATTTCGGTAGTGGGAAACCCTTTTTATGATTTGTGATATATCTAGAAACATTGATATCCTTAATAGTTTTTAACTTGTGCAAGAATGACGCTTCTATAGATTTTTTGATTTCACATAATAAATATCTTGTAACTATTTTATTTTGGTGACATTGTGTAATTTTATTGATCTTCTCATAATTGAAAATAATGTTCTTTGGATCAATAAGACTTGAAATTTGAAA
Organism: Taxus wallichiana var. yunnanensis; assembly: GCA_018340775.1. Lineage (NCBI taxonomy): Eukaryota > Viridiplantae > Streptophyta > Pinopsida > Cupressales > Taxaceae > Taxus > Taxus wallichiana. Next base: position 124,926,210 of record CM031236.1, read on the forward strand.
ACTTTATTCTAAATTTTAAATCATATATCTCTTGTGAGTAAGATTCCGCTTTAAAAAATTGTTGGTGATTTACCGATGAATGAGTTGTGCATTTTTAACATATTTTTCCTAGCTCTCTAAAAGTTATGCATTGTAATTTTTTTCTCTCGAAACTTGTCTCACTTATTTTGAAAATCTCACTATGATCTTGATGCTTGTGGAACTTGTACTTCATTGAATTTCTCTTATTCAACTCTAAAATTAGGCTCTTAAAAGCTTCTTCGTAGTTGTTTATTCATTCTTTGTGTACTTGTTCTTCATGACTTGAAGTGAAAAATAAAAGATGAATCATTCCTCTTAGCTGTTATAAATTTATCAAATCTACATTTGTAGGTGTTGTGACTTTGAGCAAGCTTATTATTTTTGTAGTATAGTTCTTGAATAATTTTATCATGTAGATGAGTATTTCTAAAACCTTGAATGCATTGAAGATATGATACTACCATAACCTTTTCTGGATACTTGTATTTCTTTTTCTTAAAGAAATTTTGGTTCCTTTACTTCAGTTGTAGCTTTCTATTTTCCTGAGAGATATAGAGACTTTGTAAATTTAAATGTAAACTGATGCTTCTTCCATATGGCAAGAATTTTTTTCTTGGTGTTTATTCTTTGCAAAATGAAAGGTTGAAAATAATTTCTGCCCTCAACCTACATATACAGTAGCATGTTGCATCCTCTAGAAATTTTATGAATGAAAATGGTCTTCTATAACATAGTTGTCTTTAACTTGGAAACATTCCTTTTCCTACTTCAAGTTTCAGAACTCATGATCTGGAAGTCCATATTATTTCTTCACTTGAATTGAATGAAAAGAACTGATCTCCATCTTTCTTATTTTGAAAAACCTAGCTATACTTGTAGAAGTAACAATTAGTTCATGAAAAGATAGTCCTTACTTTCTTCATCTGTTACATGTACCTGCATACTTAAGGAAATAGTTAGAAAAATAATAGGCTTGCAACCTCTCTTGTGTTCCATAGTTTTCATTCTCTTTCTTTTTACTATCATGATTCTAGGAATCATATGTGCTACTGTAGAATACTACTTTATCAATTTTATATCTACCTCTGATGTACCTTATGCTTTTGATATTAAGAAATCCATTTGCATGCAGTTAGACAATACATGAGTATAAATTAAACCTTGAGCTCTATATTGATGCCCTTTCTTTTATTTTTTTAGGTACACTGTAGTTGCTTACAACACGGATGAAAGATGGAGCTAGAACTGGAAATAAGAAGATTAGAAGAAAACCCAAGGCAATGATGGGTTTCCTCTATACTCTTTTACTTTTAGCTTTATGCACATGTACTTATTTCTTTAGTAGTTATGAGTTACATCCCACGACTTGTGTGGGAAACATTGAATTTCTTCATGAATAAATAACATTAATTTACTGAATTGAGTTGTATACTTCTTTCTGCATTCAAATTTTATGATGGATATTGATTATATAATGAAATAAACAACTCAATCACATAATTAAATGTATTTAAACATGAAAAAATAATGAGTTTTGAGGTACCTGTAACTTTAATAATGAACTCTCCTTCATGTAAACTACAACTCTATTTGGTTCTCCTGAATTTAACATTTCACCTAAACTTTGATTCCCGCCTTCATCAAGGAAATGCATTGGTCCTTTGGGAATTTTTTGTTTCCTTGTTGAAGATGAACATGGAATGGAAATTTATGTGAGGTGTTACATTCTCGTAACATCACATATATCTATAGATTAAATTTAGTTAATCAATTACTACAACTGAAAAACACAATAAAACTTTAATGCATCCCCCTAGTTAGGTCCATTTCATCAATGCCTTCGATGGTAAACAAAGTTTTGAGTTTCCCTTTTTTACACGAGTGTAAAAACTATCAACATTTCTCGGAGATCATGTGGGGAAAGTTGTCTGCTATCTTGTAGACCATTGCAGCTCTTGTCCATTGGGAATGGAGTCAAAGCATATAACAAAAATCTTCATTTTCTGAAAAATGAACTAAAGATAGAATTGAATTCAATTTAAAAACATAGACTAAGATGGGTTAGAAGGGTGAGATGACACACGAGAAACTCGTATGCGATATGATATGATATGAAGAAGATAGTGGAGGAGATGGAAGAAGACCATTTACTGAAATGACTTGTGAGTTGTGAAAGAATTTAAGTTACAAATGATTCATATATATGACGGATTAAGAGCAAAAAAACAATTAAGGGCTAAAATAAGATCACATTCCTCAACTATGTTTCTAACAAGGAAAGTGACAAGCATAGTAAGAGGGCTGATTGTGACATGTCACTTAACAACACCAATGGATTTCGGGAAGGGATACTCAATTTGTGATGGAGGTTAACCAATGGCCCTAAGGAGGGACATATAACATGCATTAATTGGAAGTGATGGGTAAAATTAGTATTTTTGTGTAGATTGAGCTAATATTTTCATGGATATGTAAATAATTACATGTAAAAGTAGCATGATAATCTATGTTGTGAAAATAAATGATTGGTGGCGATGCTTAAGAGTTAGCAACTAAGAAATCAAAATCTCCTAGTTAAGAAGGCATAACATAATCAACAAAGGAATCAATCATTTTTATACCATGTTTGAGTAATCAGTTTTTAAAAATCTGAAGTTTATGATTTTCATTAGTAGGTGCGGATGTTGTAGATTCCAAAATTTTAATTTGACCATTGTCAAGGAAATCTTGATTGAGATGCCATAATCGAAAATATTATTAGTGGAATGTCCCACACATTTGTGATAGTCACAAAAGAGCTTTTGTCGAAGGTACATCCTTTGGGTCAAGATAGATCAAGTTGTAGAGGTGATGTCTAGGTAGAAACATTATTATCGATAATTTTTGGTAGTAAAATGCTCAGAGGTGTATTAAGCTTAGTAAGAGTATATATGTATGGTTGAGGTCAAAGATCTCTAGGAGTAGAGATGACATTGACATAGCTTGTTTATCCATGAGTTTAAGTGTAAATAATTTTAGATGGTGGCTTACTTAGAACATGTGTGGAGGATGAAGCATGCTCTTGATATTTAAGTTTCCTTATGGTTAGAAGATTATTCTCATGAAGCTTCAGAGTGTGGTAAATTTTATTGAATGAGAAATATATCTAAAAGAGAACACTCTCTTAAAGTGGTGGTAGGATACTATGAAGAAATAAATCTTGAAGCTCAAAATCCACAAGGACATTAGTCATCTTAGCTAGGTTGTGTTTTTAACACAATACATAATCTAATAAATGTTCATTTCATCCTTGGTTAAGCTGTGTCAATTGAGCATAGGAAATAATAGACCCAATGTTGATAGACAAATGTGTATGAAAGGCACCAACTAGATGAGTGACAGAGACTATCGAATGGACAAGTAGGTCATAAACCCAATGCATTGCATAGTCTTGTAAATTACAAGGAAACATTTTAGTGATAATGGCCTGATCATCCACATAATCGAGAAATGCTACATGAAAAGTGCGAGAGATGCTCTTGGGGTCACCATGACATTTAAAAATGGGAAATTTCAGAGAGATGATATAGGTTGGAAATGTAAGAGCGGAAATAGCAGGTGCACGAAAGGGTTATACAACAATGATGTAAAATATAGCCATGGTGATGCTCGAGAGGTAGTAAATTGGAACCGGTGAATTTGATTCAAAAATATTGATATAAAGATACTAACTTAGGAGTACGAGGGTGAGTGATGAGAGTAGTAGTTATAGTGATAGGAGCTGAAACATAAATGGGTGCAAAGGAGGCCATAAGATCCAAATAAGACACTACATAAGTGGAAGCATTACGATCTCACTTAGCAAAAATCAAATCATGCAAGACATGTGGAAGATGGGTGGGGTTTTTGCACAAAGCTTTTGGAAGCCAATAATAGTATTAAGTTGGTATTGGTCAACATTGGTGTCCTCTTCGTAATATTTTTCACTATCAGAAGCTTTGATTTCATGGAGAGGAACACTATTGAAATTATCTAAATAATTTTCAACCATAGAAGTGGTTGCATCAGCCATTGACCTAGAAGTATGATGGGTAATTGAAGGGATCTAACAATAGTGAAGAGATCTAAATGAAAACTATGGGTTATGGGCATAAATTAAAATAAGGAAGAGAAATTCACAAGATGGGTTCACCAAAATGATTAACTAAAATTATAATAAACTAGGGGTATGCTAATATAGTTAATCTAATCTAGGAGGACATAAACGTTGTAAATAAATACTCTAAAGTAGTTTAAAATGAAAAAATAATTAGAACTAACAAAAATGAAACCATAATGTGCAAGAATAAAGTGATGAAATAAATTAGGTGACTGTAGATGATGGTTGCAGATTGTTACAAGTCTGATAGGAAATTCTAGAAGATAGAATGGCTACACAGAGTCTAGAAAATGGTGGATCTAGAATATCTGAGTAGATTGGAGCACCTAGGAGGGTACTGGGGTGCCCAGGGGGTGCTTTGGTATGAATGAGTAGATTCCCTGGTCTTTCAAAATACTCATAATCTAATTCTTTCGTGGTCGAAGATGACCTGTGACCTTGTCTGGTTGTCGCATTAGATTTACTAAACTATAAAAAAATGTACAAAATGAAGCAAGATGATCTTGAAGAGATGCAAAATAAAAAAATTTCATCAAAACCTAAAAATAAAATATCCAAATCAATAGGTCGATCGACTTCAACTTCAATGCAGCGATAATGTGCTTACTACTCGAGAATTGCACTACATTTCAGACCCAAATGTTGGTTTGGTGAGTGTGTACATGTCATGCTCTGAGTTCTCTTGTGTTATTCACACTATGTGAAATAATGAGCAATAACTAAATGTAGAAAATGTAAGAGCATGTGTGCATGGAATAAAATATAATCTACCCCCTGTGAATTGTGTGTTAATGCAAATCTCCTAGCCTTGATGCATGGAACTATGTGGATTCAAGTGATGCAATGGATTCAAATCTATATGGAGTGATGGTAGTAGATGACGCTAGGAACTTCATTATGTTCTCATAACTTTATATTTATAGGGTTCTCTTGATCTAATTTTATGGTTAACCCCAAAATGGCAGACTGGGAAAATGATAAAGATGAAAAACTATTACAAAAGGTCCAAAAAGTGGTAGGAATATTTGAAAAGGCTCAGGGCACCCCAAGTGGGACCATGGTGCCCCAGTATAGGCCTGAGCACCCTAGTTTCGGATAAAATGATGGGAAAGTGCCGAAACAAGCTGGGCATGTATATAAAACTTTTCGAGAATGAAAAAATAAAAGTAAAATAAGATGGAGAAAAGATGGTATTAATTAGTACTTTCTTTACTCAAGAACCTTCTAAATATTAGTATGAGATTAGGTTAAATAATGTCTAATGTGTATGATTTTTGACTACATCTATAATCTTTGAATTTGTGTCACTTTTTCCACACCACATCAAAGATGGGAAAATGTAGATACCTAAATTTGACTACACAATTTTAATACTAAAATTGCAAAAATATCCTCTTTCTAGTCATTTCTTTATAATTAGTGATTTTAGGCTAATTAGATAACATCCCTCTCGTATTTCAAATCAATAAATGACACTTTGTTAATTAACTAGCTGCCTTCCCTTCCTCTTGGAAGCCAATTAATGACACTTCGTTAGTTATAATTATCTTTTAATTAATTAATTTAGCATTATTAATTACTTAAGCCTTTAAATATGGTATTTAATTAATAAAACTTCTTATTGGTTAAATCCCCATCTTAAATCCTTCTAAATCATCTCCTAGTGGATTCTATATGCTTAATTTAGCCTATTAATTAATCATAATTGATTATTTAAATCACCTCCAATTCCCATGAAATGCTAATCTCTAATTAATCTCTTCTAATCATCCTTATCCCTTTCTAATTCTACATTCCCTTTATCCCACATTTACTAGGTTGTTAGCTTCTCCCAAATTGGAAAGCTATATAAAGAACCTAGTACACCTTGTCTAAATTTACACCATGTCATTGTAATAAATATGCATATGATAAGATCATTTCAATCTTAGAAGTCTTATTAATAGAGTAAATATTTCTATCTTCTACTTGGCAAAGAGTAGTAAGAGAAGACCCATACATGACAATCAAGCCATATTGGTGAGATCTCTTCTTCTTCCCATGGGTAATTCCATTTTATCACACACAACTATGTTCAACTCACTAAAGGAGCACCTACAATTACAAAGAACACCCAAATATCAATTGTTTGTTTTTACATAATTTAATGTTCTTAATGTTTTATGCACTAGTTTAAGCATTTCCTTTTTATATTTATCATGATTTTTGTTAGATTATCTTTTTTATTAAAATTAATTGGTGTTAGTTTCTATTGATTATCTTAGCTTCTTTACACATGCATACAGACTCTACTACAATAGTGTGCACTAGTTTGATCTATGCTAGAGTCTGTGTCAATGTAGTTCAAAGAAAGCGTCAATTCACCTTGACTCAATATTTTGGACATGAGAGTAGTTATTGGAATATGAAGACTCCTATATTTTTATTCTAAATATAGGCATGTTGGCCATGAATTGGATGGCTGTAGGGATCCTATATAAACTTGGAAACATAAGGGAGAGGAGGCGTATGTGTTGATGTTGGTCCACAAGATTGAGAGCCCCCTCCTTGGCTATAAAGATTCATTCAATATTGCGTGGAATTGAGATCTTGCCACACGACAGCTATTGGGATTGATTTTTTCCCACATTTGGTCATAGAATATTCCATCATAACCCTTTGCTTCTTCTTTACTGACATATGGATTTATTAGATTTTGGATTTGAAGGCTTACTATTTCTTTTGGGCAATTCTCGTGGCCACATAATAGTGATTGAGTAGCCTATGTCGGAAGAAAAGAATCAAAAGTGTGAGTTGGAGTTAGTGGAAGTTATGGATTTTTTTCCCCAATGTCTCCAATTGATACTTGTGGTGCACTTTTTGGGAGGCTCCCTATTTTGAAGAAGAAGAAATACATTCGAAATAGGGAAAGACCTCCAACACCACCAAGATGGATAATATGTTGAGTAAATTGAATGATCAAAACGATGTCATAACGAATGAATCAATTGATGATAAATTGGTTCACACTTAGAAGGGGATTTTGATTTTTTTTCGAACATTGATCTAAGGATTTTATTACCACAAATGTTAGGCCCTTGAACTATATTAAATTCTAAAAATTGGTCCTTGTGACCCCGATGGTATTTAAATTCTTGAATTCTCGAAGGGATTTGGATATAAGGATTTCTTCATGAAACATATTAGTCCTTTAGGACAAGAAGAAAACATTTTGGATATTTTTGAGGATGATGTTTGGACTTGGGTCATGACAAGAAAATATAGGCTTAAAAGTCTATATCATTTTGGTGGAAATTCAATGAACGTTTTTTTTTCTCTTGGTTTTTTGCTTTACTATTTCTTTGCTTTCTAGGAAGATGTGTTTCTTGTTGAATTTTTGAGCTTATATTTTTATCCGGGCTTTCCAGCCCTTTTGTTTCTAGGTTAATTCCCATTCAAAAAATCCTCGTTACCCTTATCGAAAAAAAAAAGAAGAAATTTTACCTTGCAATAAGACCTTAAATTAGTCATATCAAACCTTTATAGCCAATGAGAATTTTAAAAATATTATGTGGAAGACTTCAAGGTTAAGGTAGTGTATGAGAAAAATCTACAAATATTTGTCAAACTAACTCCGGATATTTCCCAAGCTTCCAAACAATTGAATAATAATACCTTAATAAATGCTACATGAATTCGATAGTATATACAATAAATGAACTATTAGAAATATGTATATATGTATGTATATATATATATATATATATATATATATATATATATATATATATATATATATATATATATATATATATATATATATATATATATCTATATATGTATATATATATATATGTATATATATATATATATATATATATATATATATATATATATATATATATATATATATATATATATATATATATAGTGAGATGTATTTGGGGCATCGATTAAATATGAAAATTGAAGTTTATAAATGGCACATAGAAATGGAGATGTATAATAACTATATTATAAATCAATAATTGATGGTATCCTTTAGTATTATCGCTTAGTGTTGTCACTTCTTAAATTATAAGTGTAACACATCTCAATCTACTATTTTTCATTTTATAAAAATCTGAAAAGTTGGTCTTATAATAAGACCTTGAGCTAGTCATTTCAAGCATTTATAATCCATGATATGTTTAACAAATATCACGCGAAAGAATTTAACGTTAAGGTAGTAGATGATAAAAAAACTATAAATCATTTTTGAAGGAACTTGAATATTTTCTAAGATTCCAAATAGTTGAAAATATATATATATATATATATATATATATATATATATATAATGAAACATATTTACTTCATCATTCAATCAAGAAAATGACACTACATATGTAGCACATAACTATGGAGTCGGATAGTAATTATATTCCATAAATGATTACATTATGGTTTCCTTTAGTCTTATCACTTACATGTTTCCATTTCTTAAATTGAAAATGTAATACATGCCAATATGATATTTTTATTTTTATAAAAATCTTGAAATCTTTTCTTGTAACAATACCTTAAATTAGTCATTTAAAGCTTTAATAGCCAATTTTATGATTTAAAAAAGAAATTTCTCAATTTAAAAATTGTTTGATATTTTTTTAAACTTGAAAAATTTATAATTTTTAAATTCATAAGAAAAAAATCTGATTGATCAATAGTAAAAAAATTAATTGATGTACTTATGCCTATAGTATCCCACCAAAGTCTATAACTAATAAGAGAAGCACAAAACTTAGTAGGGAATAGATATATGGTTTCTTTGAAATATGAGTAGAAACATGTACTACCCACAAATATACTTTTCATATGAAAATGACAACATATCGTGTGTTAATAGTAATGTTATAATTTATTTATTACTAATCTACGGAGGGGTGGATTGGTGTATGTGAAATAGAGTGTTGATGACTAAAATCAAAGATTCATTGGAGTTTTTATTTCTTCATATAAAAAAATCCACAATACTCACGATTTGATTATTGTTTACACATATTTCATTTTTAATTATAAAATACATATAATTTTTTAAAATATCAATTTATTCTAATTTTTCTACTTTAACTAGAAATTTCATGTGAAATGTGTTATGAAAACACCAAAGGTGAAGTGAAGAAAAAGTTAAACTTGACTGAATGTAACACCATAAGAGGAAGAGGGGTGACAAAGAAGAGGCTTTAGGGAAGAGATTTCAATGAAAGTGGAAAATATTGGGAGAACCAATGAGAAAATATTTTTGCAAGTAGTCACATATGAACCATGTGCTATGTTTGTTAATCATTCAAAAGAGAAAGGGGATATAGTTTACGGTGTAGGTGAGGAAATGTACATTCAAGATATCTCAAAAACGAAGGTGTTACTAATAAATAATTCAATGGAAAATTTACATATGTTTTAATTTGAAGTCTGCATATGTTATATATGCAAATTATACCTTTTATCCCGATGTTGTTGATTTCATTCACATTTACAATTAGGGTTTATCTTTAGAAATTAAGGAAGGAATTATGGTTTTCCATCATCAACATTCCTCATGATTATTTCCATTAACGATCACTTACACAAAACCTCACAATCCATTTCCTTGATGTTATTATAAATAACCACCAAGACTCCCATTTGGAAATGCCTATTAACATAATTAATGTTTGTTATCTTTTGCATTCATTTATAGGTCCTACTCTAATACTCTAGTGTATCAAAGGTTATAGTTATGGAGTGTTTCAAGTTCAATACTATAATTTAGTTCATCAGGTGTCATAATTTTCTCACATTAGTCTAATATGGAAAAATGGCTATAAACATTATTACTTATTAACATTACAAATTCAACAATCAGTACTATGCATTTTTTTTTGGGTAATTCCTAGTTGGCAAATATTTTATTTTATGAATAAGTGATGGTGAATACTTTTACAATCATCATTTTTTTATAAAAGTAGAATATTTATGATCAATGGGTTTGTTTCTATTATTCGTGGCAAGTAGTGGGTTGTAGATCTTATTTAATCTTATTTGTATTAAATAATATTTCATAGTAACTTAGTGTAACTAGTTATATTAAGGTATCTATATATAGTAGTGTATAAGAAATAAAAATTTAACAATGTAAAACCATAAGAAAATAAGAGAGGAAGGTGGCTTAGCTGATTCTAAACAACTTTGGAGTGATCTAGAATGTGTATCTACCGGATACAACTAGAAAAAGTGTCGAACATTCTCAATGAGGGTTCATAACCCTAGGAATGTAAGGAAAAAATCACCCGCACGAGGACATGAGTGTACTTGGTGCTAGTGAGTAATTTGGGTGCTGTGTCCACTCGGATGCTCAGAGTTTGGTATTTTCTCGGTTATATGACCTTCATTATTTGTTTCTCATTTTATCTTTAGTTTTTCTTTAGAACATTTTTTGCCTATAACTGCAAAAAAATTTCTACTTGCACATACCCTCAAACCACATCAAATATAATAAAATATATTTGGAATGTGCGATCGAGACATACCTCGGTGGTCACTTGAAGAGTGAATTTGCACCTTATCACTACACTATGTCTTAGATTCCATGTATTTGTTCATGTTTATGTGTTTAATGATGCCCTACGTTTCCCTTGTTAAAGTTATATGAGGATAATGGGCTAGATATATATTTTTCCATGGATGGATTATATGTGTGATGAAATAGAATGAAATCCCCACATATGTTGTGTATCTAGATTAGTGCGCAACCCTTGTCCCTTGTTTGGATATGCTATATGTATGACTTGTAGTGCTCTTGTGCCTTTTGTAAGTTTAGGTGATGATAAATAATGCTTATAGTGATTAGCCCCTAGTTTATAAGAATTAGTTAAGCATATATATATCATTCTCTTGTTTCAATTTTGTAATATAAAAATGGAAAGGAAGACCCAAATTGTACAAAGGAAACCAATTAGTGAAAGTGACCTGAAATAGTAAGAAGAAGGAAAAGAGAGATGAGAGTGTGTAGGAGGGATAAGAGTTCATGGGTGCTTTTGTCCAAACTACGTACTAGTGTCTAAGGATATCAAAAGATGAATCAATCAATTTTCGACAAAGCTGTAAGATGTGTAAAGCTAGTAAAGTGTAAGAGATGGTAACAAAAAGTTCCAAAGGAGTTCTCAACCACTATTTTTCTTACTTAGTAATTATGTATACATTAGTATGCTTTAGGACATGTAAATTTACCCAAGTGCATAGATTTTGTGTGTACATTTTCCCCACTTTATGTTATTGCGTGAATGCTCAATAACATTAAGTAGATAAAAAAATGTGTACCTTGTGATCCAAAGAAGAATGTAGTTGATAGTGTGCCTAATGTAAAATGAGTTATGTGAATTGTGAAGTGATCATTATGTGAAGTGTGGAAATTTGAAAATGGTGGTAGACCCTAGTTGTGAATTACGTGCATAGTAGCATGATTTTGTAGCTTCTCGTTGTTGATGTGAGTTTCTTCTTGTAAGGATAGACCTATTAAATACGTGAAAAATAGTATTCCAAGTCTCGTATCTGAAAAATCATAGTAGAATATGTATAAGTAAGTAAAAAAACATGTAAAAGTAGTTTTTAAGGAAAGAGTGCACTTGATCTTTAAGAGAGTATAAGATAGAAAGTTTTCCTATTTACTTATGAGATCATCCACAAAGGTGAGGTTTTGGGTGATGTCATGCCAAGAGTTAGTTTTTTGTGGGACATTCCCAAAAAAATGTCTTTTTGTGATTCCCATGCCAAGGGAAGAGTGTCCCAATTTATAACTTAATATATTTGCATGTCCCAATTTGTAGCCAATTGAATTAGTTGTGTAAGTGATGCCAAGTGTCTGATACTAGATATCCATTTTGTAAATTTTTTTAAACTACGTTGAACTGAGACAATGTATGATTTTTCCCCTAGGACGAGAAAAACCTAGGTGGGATAAAAGTTCCCACCATCTCTCTCTCTGCTATTAGGAACTAGTTTTTGTTCTATATTTGTGGTCCAATTCTAATTTTGGACCACTTTTTGATTGTTTTCCTTTTCTATTTTTATAATATGTTGTTATGTTTTGGCATTCGAGTTCTTTGGAAGGGTAATTTGTTTACCCAATAGATGTCCCTCGATGTTTGAAGTTTATGTGATGAATTAGGAGGATCTCGGCCCAAAGGAGAGGACCAAAAACTAATATGATTATTGTAGATGGGATACTTGTAGGGGTTAGGGGATGTATATGGTAGAAACCAAGGAACATACAAAAAAATGTAGGCTAGAAACAAGTGTTAGTTTAAAAGAGGTAGCATGGAATAAAATTAGTGTAATAAGCAAATATGAAGACACGAGAGACCATGAAAAGTGTGTTGCATACATGGGACATTTGTTCACAATGTCACAAGGAAATCGAGGATGGAAGTGGGCATAAGCACACAATGATCAAGAAATATATAGGGTATAGCCCACAAATAGTGGAAAATAATAGTAATCAAGAAGTAACAAATAACAATGGTTGTATAGAATCCTACATGGAAAATGTTACATGTAAAGCACCCATTATCATGTTAGAAATATAAATAGTATCTAAAAGCATGTAGATATTAGTTAAAAGTAAGTGATTATGAAAAGAGGTAGTAAATATTGTAAGAATAGGACTTGTGAGTATGGAATATGAGAATAGTAAAGGTAGATGGCCTCGAAGCCTTAGTAGGAGTAGTAAATATTAGTGTTGAGCATCATGAAGCAAGTAAGAATTTGTAAAATTATTACATTTACCTATGGATACTTTGTGTGCATGTGCATGTGTGTATGGTAAAATATAATGATATACTAAGTATCCAACCAAAGATAGGAAACAAAGTGTTAAATGCAAATAGTATAAGCTAACATGAGTAAATACAACCAACACATGTAGATGATATGTGAAAGTCATGGTGTGCTACAATATGAAATAAGTGCACATGAGAAGGGACACATTGTCCCCCATTAGATGTGCATGTTCGAGGTCAATTTAGGAATTATCCCTCAACAGTAAAGTATGAACCATACAACAAAATTACATCATCGGGTAATGGGGGTAAAGCATGTGTACCAGAGATGTGATAATGCTCACAAATAATTCATGGAAAATAAAGCATGAGAGGTAGAGAGAGATTAATCGGGATAATGTCACTAATATTCATTTTTGAATTTTTCCCTCAACAATCAACTATAAACCATAAAACAAGAGTGTGTCATCATGTAATGAGTGTATTGTATGTTGTTGATATTAGATTCCAGAAAAGATGTACCGTAAAACACAGAGTGTAAAGTGTTGTAGATAGGAAATAAGTAAATGATAAATGAAAAAAAAGGGATGGAGGAGGGAAGAAATCATGATGCCCCCAAGTGTACTAGTTATAGAATTCTATTGGAGCATAATGACAAATAAGGGCTCCTTAACTGTTATCCAAGAAAGAGATGGAATATGACTGTGGTGTAGGACTGGTTGTGTAGGAGAATACTTATGTGTATGTGAGGGAGACTGATGTGGTAAACTACGTTGACAAATTCTACAGAATGGGATGCCCGGGTAGGGAAATCGGGTAGATGGGATGGGCTCTTGGACGGATAAGGATAAGGAGGTTGTGATGTAGGCCGTATATGAATGGGACAAATAGGTGAAAAGATAGATTTATACTCGAGACTTGCAAGAGGCATAGATTCCATAATTGTGGTTAAAAAGATGCGAGAGTGGGCTGAGATAATGGTGTGAACATTTGAATACCTTGAATGGTGAAAAATTTCTTGTTATGAGTGAAATTAGGACATAAATGGAGCATTGAAGGAATAGTTTAGGCATCCTTAACCAAAAGTAGAACTAAGACCATGTCGCAATACTTGATTTTAGATGTAATAAAAAAATTTATGGTAAGAGACCAAAATGTAATCGAAAGGAAGACACGAGTCATAAGAATTGGGAACTGGAAATGTGATTTGAGAGATACAAAATTTTATAGCTAGTAAGAGTTACAGGAGCATGCATTAGAAAGGGACAAGGGATGGACCATAATTTTGTTGACTATATTAGTACCAATAGAAGCATCAATATGTAACTCATTAGAGGAAACTTTAGCATAGTAGTTTCAATAAGAAAATGTTATAACTAGTGGTGGGATGTCAATAGTAGCAATGAGAAAATCAAGAGGTCCCAATGAAGCGGGGGGCACAACATGATGTGCATGATTAGAAAAGGATTAAGTAGGTGGATTATCATGTTTTCGTAATCATTCATTAAAGATTTTAACCTTTTGATTATCATTGACTGGTTTAGAAGTAAATAGCCTAGGGATCTTGATGGTATTTTTTTATAAGATCTTGAATGAGATGTTTGAGCTTAAAGAAACGATCATTAGAATTCCCATTATATTAGTGATAATCAAATTCTCCATTTTCATATTCATTACAACCATTTGGTCAAGAAGGGTCTATATTGACCGGTGGAGGAAGAGTAATCATATTACTTTTGATGAGGTGCTTTAAATGGAAGCAAAGTACATAGTGTATCTTAGCAAAGGTGCATCTCATTGATTATAATTAGAGATTGGATGGTGGAGAAAAATATGGGTAGTAGATTTAGAGTCAATCGGATTAGTGGATGGTTTGAATGTGAATTTTTATTGAAACTTGTTAGAGGATGAGGTGGAGGAAGTATCATAATAATTCAATTTTTCCATAGATAGTAGTTTGCTTTCACACATTTTGAGTGTGTGGCATAATTTTTCAAAGGAAGGAGAAGTTAAAACATTGAAACTCTCTTGTAGTGAAGGAAAAAGACTTTGGATGAATATGTCTTTCATTTTTTAATCAACAAGAACTTTGGTCATGTTGGAAAAAAATTCTTATACTTTATGCAACACATAGTCTACAATGCGTTCATTATATCCTTTTTTGAGTTTAGCGAGTTGTGAATAGGATATCATTGTGCTAATACTCATAAAGAAATGAGTAAGAAATACATCAGCTAAAGATATAAAATATGTTACCAAATGGATAGGTATATCATAGAACCATTGTATAATATATTCATGTAAGGTTCATTGAAATAAATTGACAACAATGTATCATCATCAACATAGTCAATACATTAAATTGAAAGGAGAAAAGGTTTTCCTAAGGATTTTCATGGAGATTGAACGTAGGGAAATTAGCTACAAAAATGTTAGGAGTCAGTCAATAAGAGGAGATGGAAGGTGCAAAAGAAATATGAAAGAGGAGTGAGGAATCTAGAGATGAAGAGAGGACGAAGAGGTTTATTGAAATAGGACAATTTGGGTTTGCAAATCATTTTATAATGAAGATATGTCATAAGTTATAGAAGCGGAGGCATGTCATGTATGAAAATTAATAAGGAGGGTAAATTGATTTGTAGGAGTAGGTATAGAAATAAGGACATTAGATGTAGGTTGAAGAGTTGGGTTGGAATTACGAGGAAGTGTCATAATAGGAAGAGAAGTGTCATTGGAGACCGGAGCTATGAGCTCGGCTAACTATGTGGCTTCATCGTGGGAAGCTAATAATAAGAGATCATGATATTGAGGGTGTTTAGCAATATGATAATGGATATCATGAAGATATTTTATGGTAAAGGGTTCATTAGTCTCATCCATTGTAGAAGATCATAAGAATGCCTTTAAGCAAGGAAGGGTTCAAATGATTGGGTTCATCAAATGATTTAATATAATTTTTATTAACTCCTCATTAAGAGCAACTCACTATAACTAAGGATATTCAACTAATTATATATAGTAATAGATAATAAAATAATAATTTAACAATATAAAACCCTAAGCAAATGAGAGAGGAAGATAAATTACCTGATTTTGTGTAGGATAGGATTGATCTGGACTAAGTATATGCTATATATGACTAAAAAAATATCAAACAAGCTCGATGAGGGTTCATAACCCTAGGAATGTAAGGGACTAAATCACCCACAAGAGGAGAGGATCTCTGTATGTGTTATTTATTGATCTAGGCACCGATGTCTCGCTTAGATGCTTGGAGTCCGGTATTTTTATGTAAGATGAGCTTCACTATTTGTCTATCTTTGTACCTTCGCTTTTCTCTTAGATCACTCATTGTATCTATAACTTGCAAAATAGATGTCTACCTATAGATAACCATATAAAAATCAAATATAATTAAAAATATGAAAAATGTGGAGTCATAGTAACCTCGGAGGTCACCAAAAGAGTGAACTAATGACCAAGCATTGCACTAAATCTAAGACTCCATGTAGTTCTCCATGCTTCCATGTGTAATGATGCCCTAGGTTTCCCTTGTGTAAGTTAAATGATGATAGTACGATAGATCTAGATTGTTCCATGTATGAAGTATGTGTGTGATGGAATATAATGAACTTCCCTCCTTTGTTTTGTATGTAAATCAATGCATACTTTGTCCCTTGTATGCATGTGCTAGATGTATTCCTTAGAGTGTTCTTTTTCTTTTTGTGCAAGATTAAGTGATTATAGTGCTTAGACTCTTACCGAGGAAAATTATCTAAGTATATATATATAATTCCCTTGTTTTAATTTCATAATTTGATAGCTAAAAGGCTTACCGAAGGTGTAAAATGATGACCAAGAAGTGATAGGGAACAAAAAGAGAAAGAAGAAGGGAAAGAGGGACAAGAGCACCTAGGAAGGATATGAGCATATGGGAGCTTCACGTTATAGCTATGTGAAAGAGTCTAAGGACATCAAAATAAAAATAAGTCAAGTTCCACAACAGCTATAAGATGTGTAAAGGTAGTAAAGTAAAACAAATAATAACAAAAGGAACACATTAGTTGTCAACAACTAGTTTTCTTTCTTAGGAGTCATGTATACATTAGTAATCTTTAGGACCTACGAATTTACTCAAGTGCATAGATTTTGTGTCTATAATAATAAACGATTCACACCTAGGGTATTTTGACCCCCAAACCTTACATCTACATAAACACAAGTCACCTTCCATTAAGCTTCAATGATTTCCTATTCCTTTCTCTAAACTCCTATTTTTTCCTAGTTGGGAGGATGGTGGTGTAACACTTGAAAATGGTCGAGATGGAACCACATAAAAAAACACATGAAATGGAGATAGTATTTGATCGAGACAAATTGGAGGAACTCAAATATATACACATGATGTTACAAATGAGTTCATTAATATTCTTACTAGAATGCATATATGTTTGCATAATTCAAAGGAGGAAACATAGTCTCAAAATGTCTAATCAAATCTTAAATTTGAGAATTTTATATGATACCGACGGACAATGATAGCATGTAACTAATGGCACAAGCAATATTCCATTGATCATAACATCTATATTCTCACTAATATAAGAGGATTTACATATTATCCTTGACCACAATGGACAAACATAAAGCTAACATATGTTTGATCCCTACACACTTTTATTGTTTCTTGTTGTTCCCTATAATTTATCATCATCATCCAACTTATCCCCTATGTCAAGAAACGATATAGAACGAAAAAAATGATTAAATTTTTTTGTTAACTTGTCTATAAATTCAAATATGGTGACAAGTAACCCCTAAACAAATAAAATAAATATATTTTTCAAAATATATGGGGTAAATAGGTTTTTCTATTTTTAATATTTTATTTTTGTGGTGTACATGTTTTTGATTCCTAAAATTTTTGTTAAATAGGTGTAATTTCATATATAAGGATGATAGTTTGCGAATTGAATCGGTGAGTGGAAATGGTGGATCGCCTCAATGTATATTTTGAATGCTTTATTAATAAGATAAGTGAAGGTCTATTTATGTGCTCAATATAGATGAAAAATTTTCAAGGATGTCATGGTTTTGGAGGATGAACAATGAGGAGGTCGTAATGCACATAAAATCAATGGAATCCATCACCATGCGCAATGTTTTAGCAACCTAGATGTTTAAAATCCCATTCTGGCAATGTATAATGGCACCACATATGGTTTTAGACACAAAATCACATAATTGGGTACATTTCTAGGTCTTATAGAGTAATAATGTATACGTGATTCCTAAGTAAGAAAAATAGTGGTTAACAACTATCCTTGGCCTCTGTTCTTTATCTCTAATTCTCTCTTTGGTCCAAGACACCCTACACCCTAAAAAACCTCGACTAATTTATCTTTTATGGCTGGAGACACTGCACCGGATAAGACACCAACACCCAATCAAATTTTTCCTTCGTTAGTGATCTTGAACCTCTCTCACCCTTTCTCATTCTTTTTTTTTTCTCATTAATATTTTGTTCATATTTTTCACTTATGGGTTGGCATTCAAGTTATTAATTACAAATTTCAAACAAGGGAATAATATATATATATATATATATATATATATACTTAGTTACTTCTCAAAATAAGGGACCGAAACTAGAATTAGTTACTATCACCTAAGATTGCATCTAATGAACACAAGAGAATCAAAGCCATCTATCTAGCAAACTCACTCAAAGGGACAAGGGGTACATCACTCTACATACATAACCTCTTAACTCTACACTTCCACCTACTTCAAATAATCCCATTTCTATTCGGACTTCTAGCAATCATTTCACCCCACCTCTTACTTGTCACACATGACAAGTCTCCTATTTAGGAATTCAAGACATAGTTTGTTTATATTAGGATTTACAAGTTTAAATATGTCACTTGCAACAAGCTACTTCACATCCCTCTCCATCTCTTGATTCGTCATTAGTTCCTCATATCCCTTTTTCACCCACCATATATACTTACCCACTTCCTCCTAAATTTTTATACCTAAGCTACCCACCTTCAATGGGCATGGTGATCCTCGATAACATCCGATGATGCCGAATATGCCCATTAAATGTACAATAAACTATCTCATATTACTCTCCTTTTATTAAGTTTGATTGCATTTTGTGACTTTTCTTTGATCCGATATAAGTTAGGTTGTAATTTTTCATTTTTTTATTACGATTCTAACACTTAAAATATCTATAATTCTTAACAAAGTGTTTTTGAAATTCAGTTTTGTAATAAAAAAGGTCACAATTAGGCGGAAGAACAAATATGAAGCAGATTGCATGTTTTTTAAAGTAATTACATCAATATGGTTTAGTTCCAGAACTCCACAATGCGATTCGAGTTCTATCACTTACTTCAAGAACTTTTGGTATTAGTTTTGGAACTCTAGAATTTAGTTATGGAATTATCAAAATTAGTTCCAAAACTCTTGTAGATAGCTTCAAAACTCTCTCGGTTAGACCTAGAATGATTTCCTTTAGTTCTAGAACTCTTCTAAAGTTTCTGACCGATAAAAATCTATTCCAAATGGCCGGTGATTTTTCAAATCAATGATCCTATCAATCAGGAGCAGATTAGAAGACTTCTGACTCTCCATACTTACAGATCCAAGATAATTATCACACAACAGTTGTACGCCCATCCATTTCCAAATTCAACATCTATTCAGGCACGATTCAGCCTCCATTGTATCATTGAAACAGTTACGGCCATAAATGTACCCTTGGAAGAAGTATATACATATAGACTTGCAGATATATAGATATAGGAATATAGATATAGAACAAAAAATAGATATAGATTGATACACATAGATCCAACACATTTTTGTAATGCAGAACATTTTATCAATAAAATAGCCATTTCTGTTTTGAGAGAAAATTAAGTTTTGTAAACCTATTTCAAGGTGGAGAAATGGCCCACTCCTCTAAGAACCAGGATCCTCATTTTGTTGGTATTTATATTTTTAGAGCAAATAGTTTAGAATTGTTAATTCTGTATAAATTTAAATTCCTCAAGTTGAAATCATTTGTAGACTTGTCCCCGTAAATGCTCTAGATTAAGTTCTTATTTCTTTGTAATCGTTTTCCAAGCATTCTAAAGTGTGTGTTTATTTTTGTAGTGTTTGTTTATTTCCAGCAATTCATTTCGTAAAGTTTGTTTACTTCCAAGGCAAAGTGTGTTTATTTTTAGCAATTCATTTCGCAAAGTGTGTTTACTTGCCAAGGAAATTGTGTTTATTTCAACAGCTTCATTTCTAAAAAGTTTGTTCACTTCCAACACGTTTTCACGCTTGATTCCAATAAGGTTTTTAATCAAGAAGTCCTTAAGAAATTGAAAAGATCCCCGAAAAATAGAAATTACCTACAATCAATTACTAAATCACTAAATTTTTTCTTGTTGCATATAACTTTAGACACACCCTGGTTTGAATATGAAATCAATAGAGATTTTATTAAATGAAGGGAATAATGATACCCATCATTTTTGGTGTCATTGTTTGGGACCCACTTGTTTGAATTTTCTAATTAGGTGTCAACAAGAGCAAAAATCATATATTTACTAATTGAAGACATATTCCCTAAGTTATCACAAAATTTATGAGTAGATTAAGAGACTCCAAGGGTAGATTTCTCCCAAAAATATTTTAACCAGAATTAACATCATCCTCTAGTTTAAATAAGGAAGTTGACTGAGAATTGGAGGTAACATTATCCCCTTTAAGACAAGAAGCGAGAATTGCAACCTTTGGAATTCTTAGATCACTCACCGTAAGAAAGTGGAACTTTTAGCGAAGGATTATTTCTCAAGATCCATTTAGGGTAAGTTTTAACTCTCAATTGAGTTGTCAACCTCCTACTCCCGATTTTTCACCTTTCCTAAAGCATATCACTTACCACATTGATTGGGAGAAAAGTTTAGAAAATACTTCTAAAATGACACGAGACGCTAAAAGGGAACCTAATAGGACCTTTAATTATCCAATTTAATTGGATGATGATGATACAAATATGAAAAATATTTCACTGCACATTTAGCCACATTTAGAGGGATGTCATTTGAATATCCTAACCAATTTTTGTGTGATTTTAAGATACTATGTCAAACCTATGACTATAAAACATGATAATCAAAGAACTCAAGTAGTTTCCATCCACTCAAGGATGCAAAAATGAGGTGGTTCATTAGATTAGCATCCAACTCTATTACAACTTCTACACAACCGGAAAATGACTTCCTAGAAAAATATCAAGATTATTGTAGAGAGAGAAATAGGAAGGAAGTGTTTTTAAAAATCAAGCAGGAGGAAGATGAGAATATAGAAGATTATTTAATGATTCCTCTTTATAAGTAAAAGGTGTGGTTTGTACTTCAAGAATAGTTAAGTAAAACCATTTTTCTTAAAGGTTTCAAGATGAATCTAGGAAGCTATTAACTTGATAGAGGTCGAAACATTCATCAATTCTGGATGAATAAATTTAAATACATTTATATAAGCTATTCCAGAGCAAGGGGTGGACCTAGGAAGGGAAAATCGGTGAAAATTTTGAATCTAGATATGAAAAAACTAATGGATTAAATAAAAACTTTAAACTAGACATTTTAGTTCAACTAACCTCTATTATGGATGGATTACAAGCTAAATAAAATGCCAAAACTAAACTATTAGCCATGTATTTTCCTAGATGCAGAAGAAGCATGTAATAAGGGAAAGTCCTTTGGATAAAAAAAAGGTATGTCTTATCTGTGAATCTAAAGAACATGATATTAATTATTTTCTCTTCTTTCACTCCTAAATAATAAGCTCAAACAAACAAGTACATCATCCACAACAGAAGAATTGAATTTTCTCCAGACGCAACCTACCCAAGGATAGTTCATGCCAAGGTCATCTCCTAATCCTTGGATGATGCCATGGGCTTCTCAAATAGTACCAAAATTTTTGGGAAAACCACCTTGGGCCCCTCAGCTAACTTGGAATCCCAAGGATTGGGAAAGTCAAGCTTGGTATACCCAGGGACATCAAGAACCTTGGTCTGGTCAAGGAAATCCTTATGCTTGGTCACAACTTAGATGGGGTCATAATAATTATGCTCAAGTGAAAATGTATCCTAATCAAAATCAACAAGCCATAATGTGTACTCTAGCAAAAAATTCATAGGCTGAAAATGTAGTATAAATACAAATGTCAAAGATATCTAATAAAGAAACCCAAGAAACAAACAAACTACTCCTGTCGATGGAACACAACCAGAAAAATTAGTTGATATAAATGCCATGGACTATAAGGATATTCAAACTAGATCTAGAAAAATAGTTAGCATTCCACCTATTATCATCACTAAAATCACAAAAGAAACTGAAACCCCTAGTCCTGTTGCCCCAAGAAAGATGAAAAATAAATAAATAAGGAACCAGAAAGAAACTCTCCAAAACTCCATTTCCGAGACATTTAAAGAAGCTATAGAAATCAATGAACCTAAATTGATGTAAGAACTAAGAGACTGAATATTGAAATACCATTGTTACAAGCAAATAAAGATATTCCAGATTGAACAAATTAATCAAAATGCTATGTTTGAAAAGGCATGAAAGAAAGAAGAAGTACCCCGGGACTATTAAGGTAGATGGAAAACTTATTGATTTATTAGCGAAAGCTCGTACTTTAAAAATATAGAGATTCTAGAAACCCCGTTATTTCTTTCTCTTTAGGGAATAAATATATACATAACGTTTTGGTTGATTTGGGAGTAGCTATAAATGTAATGACAATGGACACTCTGAAAACATTACCATTAATAGGTATACAACCTACTAACACCATATTGCAAATGACAGACTAGTCTATAGCAAAACCAAAAGGAGTTATTGAAGATGTGGTGGTTATGGTGGAGTCATGGGAATATCCAATTGACTTCCTTATATTGCAGCCAAAAGGTAAAACATTGGGTTATCCCATTATTTTGGGAAGACCATGGTTAGCTATAGTTGTTGCCTTAATTGATTCCAGGTCAGGTGATATTTGACTATCTCAAATGCTAATAATTCAAAGAAAATTTCATTATATCCCTCTCGCACAAACTTTTAGTAATAATAAAGAGTAATTATGGGTTGATAATCCTGATATTAATGAGAAAAATTTGTCTTCATTGGCCATGATCATATTGTGGGATCACATACGAGAAATAGAATACATTATTCACCCACCATTGAATGTACACCAATTTCCCTTGGAGCAATCAAGAATAGTTCTGGAACCTACGAAATTAGTTATGAAACCTATAGAATATGTTCTAGAAACATCACAATTAGTTGTAGAACCATCACAGCTTAGTTTTGGAACCACACCAACAATAATTCCCGAAAATGAAGATAATTTCACTACAGAGAGGAATGAAATTTCTCTTGGGAGAGAAATAATTTTCGCCTTAAGCTTCTCATATATCGGATATGATGAAGAATTTCTAGAAAGCAAGAGTGATGAAGATTTCGACCTACAACAAGATAAGTATCATAATTCTTCTTACTATCCTTTGTCCATCATTCTGTCTCAAGGAACTTTTGAAGATGTTGCTACATACCATATGTTATTGCCACATGCATGTCCACTAAATAATTTAATGGAACCCTTTTAACAAATAATTTCATCGTACATTGAGACAAACATGTTGAGATTCAACAGGGTAAAATTTTGAATATTAATAGTTGGTTGAAGAACGATGAAGAAGCTAAACTGTTTGATGTTTTGAAAGATCATACTAAAGATTTTTCTTGGGATTAAAAATATATGAAAGGAATCCACCCAAGTATCTACACTCATCACATCTATACTAAAAACATTAGACTAGTTAGGCAACCTCAGAGAAGGATTAATCCAACCTTAAGGGATATAGTCAAACAAGAAATTGAAAAACTATTACAAGTAGGTTTTATCTACCCTATCTCAGATAGCTAGTGGGTGTCTCCTCTTATAATTGTCCCTAAAAATAATGGAAAATGGAGATTTTTTTTTTACTATAGGGAACTAAACAAAGCCACACTGAGATATTATTTTCCCTTACCATTCATAGATCAAGTCTTAGACAACCTTTTAGGTAAATAGTACTTTTCCTTCTTGGATGGCTTTAGTGGATATAATCAAATTAGATTTGTTGCTGAAGATCAAGATAAAACTACATTTACATGTCCATGGGGTACCTTTGCCTATAGGGTATTACCATTTGGACTATGTAATGCTCCAACAACCTTTCAAAGAGTTGTATTAGCAATTTTTACAGACCTAACAAATGACTGTGTAGAAGTATACATGGATGAATTTACTGTGCATGGAGATACATTTGATGATGCCTTGAAAAATTTGGACAAAGTATTGACAAGATGTGAGAAACACCACTTGTCTTTTAGCCATGAAAAATGTTTGATGATGGTTGATGAAGGGATTGTATTAGGACACCATATTTTAAAAAGAGGAATTCAGGTTTATCAAAACAAAATCAGAATTGTTTCAGATTTACCTATTCCTCATACCCCCACCGATATCAAGTCATTTTTAGGACATCTTTAGGTACTATAGATGCTTTATCAAGGATTTTAGTACGATTTCTTTATGTTTAATTTTCTTACCAAGGACTGTGAATTTCGTGGGGTGAAAAGTGTCATTAAATAGAAATTAATAATTTCCCCAATATTGAGAGGACCTAATTGGGAGAAACCTTTTCGTATCCAAAAAGATGCCTCGATAATTCCATTGGTGCGCTTTTGGGATAGAAAGATGAAGAAGGGAAAATGTATTCTATCTATTACCTTAGAAAAAATCTTACTCACACCGAAAGAAATTACACCACCACTAAAAAGAATTTCTTGTTGTGATATATGCAATTAATAAGTTTAGACATTACATTATAGTGTACAAAAAAATTGTACATACGATCACTCAACAATTTAATATTTAATGAACAAACCAGTTGTTGGAGGTAGAATAATTAGATGGTTATTTCTTGTACAAGAATTTGATATTACCATTGTGGACAATCCAGGTAAATCTAATGTGGTAGCTGATTTCTTGTCAAGAATAACCACTACATGGGAGTAAGATCCACCCAGAAAACTTTCTAGATGAACAATTGTTTGTTATTTCAGCCGATACTCTGTGGTTTGCTGATATGGAAAATTATCTTGAAACACGAAAGTTTCCTCCTTCTTTAACTAAGAAACAAACAAATAAGTTAATCAAAATAAGTGCACAATTCAAATGTTTAAATGGAATGCTATTTAAATGTGGTCCTGATTTTGTTTTATGTAGGTGTGTAAGAGAAGATGAAATATTTGACATCCTCTGGGAATGTCATGATGAACCAAGTGGAGGACACTATTTATGAAAAGAACAGCTTGCAAGATACTTGGAACTAGTTATTATTGGCCATCTTTGTATAAAGATGTAAAGAAACATATTAGGTGGTGTGATTTGTTGTTAAAGGATTTGATAACCAAATTTTACCAATGAAATGCTTTAGAAACCTCAAGTAGTGATTGAACCATTTGAGAGATGGGGATTGGATTTTTTTGGTCCCTTTAGTCCTCATTCACAATGGAAGGAACACATTCTTGTGTGTACTAATTATGTGACAAAGTGGGCGAAGTGTGGGCTTTAACAGATCCCATCAAGAAGTAGTTGCTAATTTCCTTTGGCACAAAATTATGGTAAAGTTTAGAGCACCAAGGAGCATAGTTTTAGACCAGAACCACACTTTATGTGTAATATGATCCAAGTTTTCACAACGTATTACCGTATCAATCATACGAAGTCATCTCCTATCACCCATAATCAAATAGACAAGATGAAGTAAATAACAGAGAATTAGAAAACATCCTTACCAAAACAGTTGAAGAAGGAAGAAAAGATTGGGTAAAGAGACTACCTGAAGATGTCTAGGCTTACAATACAACATAGAAAAATACAACGGGGTTTTCACCATATGATTTAGTCTATGGGAAAAATCCCTTGTTTCCTATTGAGTTTGAACTACATAAATTGAGGACAACAATTAAGGTGGGTATTGAGTTGGATGCAACTCAAAAGAAGAGAATCCTTCAACTCAATGAGTTGGAGGAATTGAGGATGGAAGCACTTCAGCAAACAAAGATAATCCAAGATCAAAGGAAGCAATGGCATGATACACATATCAAAAAAAAGGAAATTCAAAGTAGAGTCCTGGGAATTGTTTTTGATTCTAAGTACCAACAATTTAAAGAAAAATTGAGAACCAAATGGTTGGGACACTATCGATTGAGAAAATATTTGACAATGGTTTTATTTAGTTACTTCCGATTGATGACAAAAGAAGAACACTTTTGGTCAATGGTCATAGGCCAAAGATTTTTAGGAAGCCTCCTGCTAGGGATGAATTCTTGAGGGAGATTGAAGTAGATAAAGAGTTTGATCATATGGAAGAACCCGGTTCTTCCAAAATTATCAAATAATCAAATGGATAGATCTAAAATAAAGGGAAGAGAATGAAAATAGTAAATGGTGTTCTCTTCCCGCCCCAAAAAAAAAAGTAAAAGAAGGGAAGAGAGTGAAAACCAGTAAATGGCATTCTTTTCCCAAAAAAAAGTTTCTCTCGTGAGATCAATTGAAAACCAGCAATGGTGGTTGATCTTCTCAAATAAATGGATAACTCAAAATAAAAAAATTATTTGGACATCTAGTTGTTTCTCTAACTATTTTCCTTTTGTTTCAATTTTTAGGAATGATGAGTCATCATGACGGAGGGATTACATCATCAAAGATGGTAATTATGTCTTTAAATTATTAAAGGTTAGATTAAAAGTTCACATGTGTGATTAGATTTGATTTAAAAGTTGATATGATGAGTCATCTATTGTACATCATGATTAAAATTGAGTAATCATGAGAAAGATATTGATGGAATAAATTAGCGGCATAGTTATAATGAGTTATAATTAGTGTGGAACCAACAAAGTGAAAAATAGTTACAGAGAAACTTCAAGGAAGAAGCAGTGAATTAGGTTTGCATTCCGCAGCTATAACACGAAAGTTTCAAGCTAAGTACAATAATTCCGCAGCTAAATTCATCTGTTCCATAGCTAAGAAAATATTTCTTCAAAGAAACCCGCATAAGATAAAAGGAGAACGATTTTGAATCACCTTTGTTTCATGTGGATTGAAAAGAAGTCAAAACTAGAGGATGATACCCAGCTCATTGTAGATGAAGAAGTGGCAGCTATCTTTCAACATGCAGGATGGATGGAATTTCTGAGGAAGTTCCCCAAGTATAACGATGAATTGGTAAGAGAATTCGTTATAAATTTAGAGAAATCCAAGAAAAAGGTTAGAAAATTTTTCATTTTTTTTTAATACAATAAGTAATGTATATGGAGTGCCATTGTGCATGTTCCAACCCCTATTAGAGGGACATTAAAAATATTGGTTGAAACCCTCACCAAAAAGGGGAAGCTAAACCCAAATATATTTACAACATGAAGAAAATCATAAAAGGGGTCGAGAAGGGGGCTTGTGGAATTTTGGGTAGTCAAGTATTTAACCTGTGATGGTCAATTTGGGTCAATAGGAAGAGAAGTTCTGAATATCCTCATATACCTTAGATATGGAGCTACAAAACTAGAATATATAGTAAACCTTCCAGGGTTTCTTTTTGACTCCATCCATATAATGGCCCAGAGGTATTCCTGGGGTGTGGGAACAATCAGACATCATGGGTTAGTGCATTTAGTGTGCCAACACCATTTTCTTTCGAAGAAAAATGGAGAAGAAATGTGGGAGAAATTTCTTAGCAAGTTTAAGCAGAACCCTGATATTCTCAGGAGAGTAATAACAACTCCTTCTGCTCCTACAATTAATTTGGAAATTGATGCCACTATAAAGGAAAAGAAAGAACTAGGTGGAGAGGAAATACCAAAAAGAAGAAGATCTGGAAGAAGGACTAAAATTGTAGAACCTATTGTGCCTTCTAAAGAAATTCCTTCCTCTGCAGTAGCTACAAGAGAGATAATATCTATCTCTAACAGTGATAATTCACCTAGGTAAGAGAAAGAGGTGAAAATCAGAAGAATCTCTAGGAGGAGACCCATTTCTGTACATTTTGAGGCTCCTCAAAGAAGGAGAATTCATAAAATGTCTAGAGAAATTCTGGAGGAGATGGAAGATCAAGAAGGGATGGAAAAGGAAGCTACTGATATTTTGGGTAGCATGGCCATGACTCCTCCTAGACCAAGCCAAACAGAGATAGAAAAAGAAGATGAGAGATTTGAGGAACATTTTTTCCAAGAGATGGGTGAATCAACAACACCATCACATGAAGAAGATGAATTGGCATCTTGGAAATGGAAAGGGAAATCCCCTATGGTAGAAGAAGAATGCTTAACCCCCAAGGAAATTTTAGAGAAAGAAGAGAAACAACAAGTTAAACAGGCTTTGTTTTTGTCTAGAGCAGAACTCATTATTAGAGAAAAGGATGAGGAGTTGAATTTTCTCAAACTTAAATTGGAACAAAGAGAAATGGTTATTGGGGAATTAACAACTCAACTCACGACAAGAGTTAAACAACAGATAATGGAGAAGGATGAGGAATGTCAAAATTCTAGAAAAAAAACTTCTATGTCAATAGTCTATGCACAATATGAATTAACTTATTGTCCACTTAGAAAACTATGGGATGATAATTGTACAGAACTCAATGAAGCCAAGACATCCAATGAGGACTTGAAAAGCAAGATAGAAGAAGAGAAGAAAGAAAGAAAAGAATGGGAAGAAAATTTTTACAAAGAAGAAAATGACAAATTTAAATATCTTGTGAAAATACAAATGGTTTGCATGATGAGTGAGAAATTTCTTGCATGCAGGAGACCTTCTCCTACATATAGTGTGTTTTTGGAGGAACAATTCATTCATTGGAAGTTTTCAAGGATAACATGTGGCCTTCCACATGAAATAAAAGATGAAGTTGATTTCACAAAGAGCCTATTCCTTAGCCAATGTAGAGCAAAAAAATCTTCTCTGTGAATTCTATCTCTACAATTTCATGCTGGAAAAGAACTCAGGTTTTATGATCAATTTGTATGTAGGGGAGAGCTAGCTTAATGCATTTGTTTCTGTTCTTCAAAATCAGATTGTATGGAAGGAAAGGGAGTCAGATCATCTATTAAAGGCTAGTTCATCTGGTCTTTATATGAGGATTCATTATGGTAAACCATCTACCTTTGCTACACATTTCAGATCCCATGCATTTGATAAAAGGTTCAAGGAACCTTATCTTGCCTATTTGTAGAGAAGTATTAATTCTTTCACCTCTTATGAAGAGGAAAATTTCAAAGATATTTATGAGGCATGTTTGAAAAGATGGGAATTTCTCACGGTGGCATTGAGAAAAAGGGAAGTAATATCTCCCACAAACTTAATATGGAGTTTGCATAGAGAAAATCCTTATGTATGCTAATTCCTCGATCAATGAAAATCACAGAGGCATATGGATAGGAATGAGAACAAGACCTCCACTCCTTCTCACCCCCATGTCACCATGGTAGAATAAAGAACCACAAGATCCCATTGAATTTGAGGCATGGCTGAAGAAAGTAGAATCAGGAGCAGGGTATAGTACCTCTGAATTAAAGCATTGGGATATTCAATTCCAGCCATTTGATCTAAGAAATCAAATGGAATGCAAAATATATAACCCCAAATTTGAAGAGTAAATTTTGTAAAGGGACTTACAAAAAAGTAAGTATGGGGGAAATGATGAGGCCAGAATATGCCCGTTAAATGTACAATAAATGATCTCATCTTACTCTCCTTTTTATTAAGTTTGACTGCATTTTGTGACTTTTGTTTGATCTGATATAAGTTAGGATGTAATTGTCCATCTTTTGTTGATTATGATTCTAATGTTTAAAAGCTCTGTAATTCCTAACAAAGTGTTTTGTAAATTAATTTTGTAATAAAATAGGTCACAATTAGGTGGAAGAACAAATATGAAGTAGATTGCATGTTTTTGGAAGCATTGGCATCAATACGGTTTAGTTCCGGAATTGCCATACTTAGTTCCAAAACTCCACCACGCATTTATGAGTTCTATAACTTAGTTCTTTTTAGAATTAGTTCCAAACTCTAGTACTTAGTTCCGAAATATAAGAATTAGTTCCGAAACCCCTACAAATAGCTCGGAACTCTCTCGGTTAGACCTGGAATGATTTCCTTTAGTTCCAAAACTCTTCCAAAATTTCTGCAATCGATAAGAATA
Organism: Taxus wallichiana var. yunnanensis; assembly: GCA_018340775.1. NCBI lineage: Eukaryota > Viridiplantae > Streptophyta > Pinopsida > Cupressales > Taxaceae > Taxus > Taxus wallichiana. The sequence goes on from CM031236.1 coordinate 124,956,469, forward strand.
TATTCCAAATGGTCGGTGATTTTTCAAATCAATGATCCTATCAATCAGAGTAGATTAGAAGACTTCCAACTCTCCATACTTGCAAATCCAGGATAATTATCACATAGTTGTATGACTAGCCATGTTCCAATTCAACATCTATTCTGGGCATGATTCAGTTCCATCGTATTAGTGGAATAATTACGGCCATAAATGCACCCCTGGAAGAAGTATATACATATATACTTGTAGATATATAGATATATGAATATAGATATAGAACAAAAAATAGATATAGATTGATACACATAGATCCAACACATTTTTGTAATGCAGAACATTTTATCAATAAAATAGTTGTTTCGTTTTGAGAGAAAATTAAGTCATCCAATCTGTTTCAAGGTGGAGCAAGGGCTGATTCCTCCAAGAACCAAGATCCTCATTTTGTTAGTATTTATACTTTTAGATCAAATAGTTTAGATCTAGTAATTTTGTATCACTTCCAATTCCTTAAGTTGAAATCTTTTTAGACTTGTCCCTATAGGTGCTCTAGATTAAGTTCTTATTTATTTGTAATCATTTTCCAAGAATTCCAAATTGTGTGTTTATTTCGAAATGTTTGTTTATTTCAGCAATTCATTTCTACAAAGTGTGTTTACTTCCAAAGTGTGTTTATTTACAACAATTCATTTATGCAAAGAGTGTTTACTTCCAAGGAAAAGTGTGTTTATTTCAAGCAATTTATTTCTGTAAAGTTTGTTTACTTCCTACAAGTTTTCATAGTTTTATTCCAATAAGGTTTTTAATCAAAAAGTCCTTAAGACATTGAAAAGATCCCCGAAAGTAGAAAATACCTACAATCAATTACTAAATCGTAAAGATTCTTCTTGTTGCATATAGATTTAGACACACCCTTGCTTTGAATATGAAATTAACATAGATTTGATTAAATGAAGGGAATAACGACACCCATCATTTTTGGCACGCTTTTGGGAGCCACTAGTTTGAATTTTCTAATTAGGTGTCAACAAGAGCAACAATCATACATTTAGAAATTGAATAAATCTTCCCTAAGCTATCACAAAATTTATGAGTGGAAAAAGAGACTCAAAGGGTAGATTTCTCCCAAAAATATACGAACAATAATTAACATCATCCTCTAGTTTAAATAAGGAAGTTGACAAAAATTGTAGGCACCATTATCCCCCTCGTAAGACAAGAAGAAGAATTGCCCCTTTGGAATTATTGGATCACACCAAAAGGAAGTGGAACTTTTAGGAGAAGGATTATTTCTCAAGATCCATTTAGGGTAAGTTTTGATTCTCAATTGAGTATTCAACCTCCTACTCTTGATTTTTCACCTTCCCCAAAGCAGATCACATACCACATTGATTAGGAGAAAAGTTTAGAAAATACTTCAGAAATGGCCCGAGAAGCTTAAAGAGAACCTAATAGTTCCTTTAGTTATCCAATTCAATTAGATGATGATGATACACCAATGAAAAATATTTCACCTATAAATTTACCCACATTTAAAGGATTGTCATCTCAAGACCCTAACCAATTTCTATTTGAGTTTAAAGTACTATGTTAGACCTATGACTATAAAATAGATAATCGAAACTCAAGTTGTTTCCATCCACTCTGAAGGATGTAGTAATGAGGTGGTTCATGGGATTAGCATCCAACTCTATTACAAATAGGGCATAAATGGAAAGTGGCTTCCTAGACAAATATCAAGATTAATGTAGAGGAGAAATATTAAGGAAGATTTTTTTCAAATCAAGCGGGAGGAGGATGAAAATATGAAAGATTATTTGGACAGATTCCTCTTTGTAAGTAAAAGGTGTGGATTTTTACTTCAAGAAGATTTAAGTAAAACCATTTTTCTTAAAGGTTTGGAAGATGAATCTAGGGAAGCTCTTAACTTGATAGGATGTGGAAACATTGATCAATTAAGGATGAATAAAATTAAAGACGTTTGTCGAAGATATTCTAGAATAAGGTGTGGACCTAGAAGGGAAAATCACTGAAAATTTTGAATCCAAATATGAAAAAACTAATGGATGAATTAGTAAAATTTAAAGCAGACATTTTTACTTCAATTAACCTCTAATATGGATGGATTACAAGCTAAAGCAAATGCCAAGACTCGAACCATTAGTCATGTATTTTCCTAGATGCGAAAGAAACTTGAAAAAAAAAGGGAATGTCCTTTGGATAAAACAGAAGTATGTCTCATCTATGAATCTAAAGGACATGATATTCACACTTTTTTATTCTTCCACTCCTAAAGAATTGGCTCAAACAAACCAATACATCATCCATAACAAGAATTGAATTTTGTCTAGAGACAATGTACCTAAGGACATTTCATGCCAAGGTCATTTCCTAGTCCTTAGATGACGTCATGGCTGCTCAAAAGTACCAAAATTTGGGGACAGCTACCCTGGGCCCTCACCAACTTGGAATCCCCCAGGGACATCAACAACCTTGGGCTGGTCAAGGAAATCCTTATGCTTGGTCACAACCTAGATGGGGTCCTAATAACTATGCTCAAGGGAAAACATATCCTAATCAAAATCAACAAGCCATAATGGGTGCCCCAACACAAAATTCATAGGCTGAAAATGTAGTCTAAATGCAGATTCCAACACAAACAAGAATAAACCCAAGAAATAAAAAAACAACTCCTGTCTATGGAATAGAACCAAAAAAATTAGTTGATCTAAATGCCATTGATTGTAAGGATATTCAAACTAGATTTGGACAAATAGTTAGCAAATTCCACCTATTATCATCACTCGAAATGATAGAAAAACATGAAACCCCTAGTCTTGTTGCCCCCAGAAATATGAAAAAGAAAGAGATAAGGAACCAAAAAGAAACTCTCTACTGAAAATTCATTTCTAAAGAGATTTAAAGAAGCTATATAAATCAAGGAATTTGAATTGGTGCAGAACTAAGGAGACCGAATATTGAAATACCCCTCGTTACAAGCAATTAAGGACATTCCAATTGAACAATTTAATTATAATGATATGTTTAAAAAGGCCTGGAAGAAAGAAGCAAGACTCCCAAGACTATTGAGGGGGAATTTCTAAATGAACATCATCTCATATACATCCACTAGAGGGAACGTTTCTTATATCATTTTCACACATTTCATATCACACTATGACACCGGAATAACATTTACATATCTTGGTTTTATCTACATGTGCTACCTTATTCTACTTACATGAACAATTTGTTTCCTATGCTAGACAAACTCTTACTATGTCACTATATTTTTCTATATACACATGCACGTTCACTTGTAACTCGAGGTGAATGAAATACCTTTCACATATTCATACACAATGCATGATGCTTGACACAACTCTTTACCAATCCCATTGATACTCTTGGGGCATCTAATTTTTCTATTTTTCATACTTCATATATCACAAGTTTTATTATTACAATATTTACTATTTATTGGGACTATTACTCTACTTTTCACTTATTCATACACGCTTTGACATAGTATTTGTATTTTTAACATGCTAACAGTGCATCATTTATAGAATTTTCCTCCCTTGACATATGTAACCATGGCTATCTGTCACTACTTATTTTCCATTTATTTCTATTGCTTTCTCTTGTTTGTGGATATGCCCTATTTTATGTTTTATCTATGTACCATGAATGAAACCCACATTTTGTGTTTCATATTTTCTTAATAATTGCTTTTACACTATTTTCTATTGCATGTTAGCTCATTTTCACTAGTAATTATTACTAGCATATTATTTTTGCATATGCCTTGGTTTCTATGATGCATATTCCCTACCCATCGGGTATCCTATATCATATATGCACTCTCCTTTAGTATGCATTCTCCTATAGTATTTGCATGTGCCCCAAACAAGAGAGGGAATCTATTGGGTGAACAAATCACCACTTTTGAAGCTTAGATCCATAGTACAACATAACAGAGTTGAGAATCAATAAAAGAACATAGTCACAGAATGGCCTAAAATATTACTTGGGTGTATAACACATAAGTAAACACAAGCACCTCGACTTAGACAAGATTGGTGGGCACTTGTGTCACCCCCATAGTGGTAATGTCCCAAGGAAGAAAAATTTAATTTCTTGGATCAACACAATCTCCATCATATTTCGACTAATTCTATAGTAGCAGGAACTTTCCTCTAGTCACAAAATTCATTCTATCTCCTACAATCAGCTAGCTTCGTAATAAATTGGAATAATTGGGAAGAAATTGGAACAAAATGGAACAACCAAGTCAAATCATTATGTACCATCTACATTGGTGCTTATTCAAGAGACTCATAAAAGGAGGGTAAAACTAAACCTCTCTCGCCCAACACTCTTCTCTTGGCATGAGATCGCCTAATAAAAACTCGTATATGGCGTGAGATCACCCAAAAAACTTGTTCTTGATGTGAGATCGCATAAAACAATTACAATTAACATTTAAAATAGGCATCTCCAAACAACATGATAAATTTCTATCTTTTACTCTCTTCCACATCAAGTGTGCACTTTCCTTTTTACATACTTTTACACTATTTACATACTTATACGCATATTTCTCTAATCTATCATATACGTAACTTTGGCTAGTTTCTTGCTCTTATTTTTTAGGTCTATTATTATATGTAACAATAAACAACCCACATAATTTCAACAACATGCTACAATGCATACATTTCACCCCTATAGTTGATTTCCCTTTACTAGTCCCCACGCATCACATGGCAATAACTGGACGCTTCAATTGTCCACTCGAAACACTTTAAGAAAGAATCTTCTCTCCAAAATCATAAGGTACGTATCTTTGATTGTAGTAAAAAAAAACAGCAATTTAGACATTATTTATCTTGGTGTCACACTAATATTTAGAAGGTTCTTGAGTGAAGAAAGTACTAATTATCCCCCATCTTTAGGCCATCTTATTTTACTTTTATTTTGTCATTTCCAAACAATTTTATCTACATGCTCTATCTTTTTCAGTATTTTCCCATAATTTTATGCTTGGCTAGGGCACCCAAGGTAGTACTAGGGTGCTTATGGGTGCCTTGGTCCCATTAGGGGCACCCCAAGATTTTTCTACTTTCTCACAACTTTTTGGGCTCTTTCTAGGTATTTTCATCCTTATCTTTTTGATACTCGGCCATGGCATGGTTAATTAAAAATCAATGAAGAGAAACCTATAAATATAAATTCATGAGACCATAATGAGGGACCTAGCATCATGTACTACTAGCACTCATATAGAGTTGCATCAATTTATTTCATTTTCATCCACATAGCTCCATCATCAAGGCACAAACTAGGAATTCTACATCACACTTCATAGGGGGTATTCTATTTTATTCGAGCACACATGTTATTAAATTTTCTACATTTATTTATTTATCGCTAATTCATAAAGTGCGATTAAGACAAGAGAATCGAGGGAAAGACATGCACACACTCACTAAAAATATATTTAGGTCCGAAATGTAGTTCAACTCTCAAAGTACTAAGCCCGTTGTTGTGGCAGCTAAGGTTAGTCCAACCCATTCATTGTACATTTTTATTTTTAAGTTTTTGATACTTTCTTTTAATCTTCTTACAAGTTTTTATATCAGCTTTAGTTATTGGCAACATCAAGTGTAGGAAAACAAAGTAGATGCGACACACACTAAGGGTTTTGGACCATCTTCTGACCCAGGGAGAACTAGTTGTAGAGATGTTTCACACACCATGGTACTAATATTGCATACTAGAGCACCCGTGGGTGCCCCCGGGCCTATTCAAGGTTCCCTAGTCCACTCAAATCGTCCAAATCCATTCTTTTCAAGGATTGGGAATAGTTGTTCCTACTCATTTTTTCTAGAATTATCTGAGCAACACTGTAAAAGACGCTATTATAATCTTAGTTATTTCCTTACCTTGTTCTTACATATTAGTTCTTAATTTCCATTACTTAATTCTAAAATTACTTCATATTGCTTTATCACATTTATTTACAACGTTTATGTTCTCCTAGATTAGATTAATTATCACCAACATACTTACTCCTTTGTTAGTTAAATTTTAGTTAATCATTTTGGTGAACCGAATATCTTATCGTAGACCAAAATAATCCTTCTAATCTCTAATAATTGTACAGTCTAATAGCTTTGGCCAAGCCTTTGTTGATAATGCTACTGATGCTTTTGGTTATAAGCCTTATTGTTCACTTATTTAGCTTTCATCTTCTGATATAGATACTAAATCTCGAGATGATGCCATTGTCACTTATATGTGTACTACACGACCATGCTATTTTAGCATGAATCCTAGAAGCGGCACAAAATTCTTAACTTGATCACATAGTTACAACTCCTACCATTGTTGAAGCATGAGATGATTTTCATTTACATTCACTTGTTAATTATCCCACATTATACATAGTTGATTCTCCTGATACACTATGTGTCCCTACCTCTTCATCTCCGATCTTGAATGATAACCTCTCAAATCTCCACATGAATACGAAACTACTATTTATAGGGTTGGTATTTCTCCTTCCCTTTCCTCACTAAATCCTAATGTTGTGAATGCTATGATACTTTACAAGGGGTCTACTCCATTATTATATATTTATTTACCTATGCCTTTCGCACCACAACTTATTGACAAGCCACCTCACTTATCACCATTTATGGGTGCTATTTATATGATAGATGCATGCCGTCCTATTTCTCCTATTACTACAACCGCCATTATTCTATATCGAGGCTTGTCTAATCTACGATAACGCTCTATCATCTACACCTCTACCAACACCATACTCTTCAGTTCACCCACCATTCACTTAAAATCTCTTCATGAATAATTTTTATAGGGAGCATATAGCACATGATACTTCATGCCAAGACATTGTATGTTCACATGATGTTCTCCTTCAACTTGGTTTTATGTTTGATAACCTCTATTCTCATTTATTCGACCAACATTTATATCATGGATTTGATATTCTCACTACTACATATGGACTTCATGTTTTCCATCTTTTTGTTCACCTTGGGAATTCTCATATTTCCTCTCCACTTACTCTCAACCAATATTGGTTATATTATATTGGAGGCACACTTGATCCCGATCATAATGATCTAGATTTTCCCATGGAATTTGGTATTATGTGAATTTACAATAGTTCCTTTCTCTATTATTCACCTAATTTTCCTATTTGAAATGCTCGTGGATGTCCATTTCCTCCCTTTACTGATGATAATAAGCCATGGACATGTATAACTTGCTTATTCATGGTTATTGGGATGATTTGGCACACCACAATATTTAATAGGTTCCCTCGCGCTATTAAATATGATTTTGATAGTGATAATGATGATCTTTCGTAAGATTTTACTTTTCCATTACCTCCCTTTATTGATGAAAATATGCAACCACACCAAATAAGTCATATATTCACACATTTAGCTGACAACTCTGACCCACATGATCATCCATCTAATACACCTCTATTGGACTCAATCCATGCTTTGCATGCTTTATCTCAAGATAAATTTTAGACTATGGAATCAATTATCACCTCTCTTAGATCTGAAATTTAACTACTTATGGATGCTTCTCAATCCCATCTTTGTGGTCACTTTATATCTCATATGTGATCTATGTCCACTACCTTCAATCTTACCAAAACTCAAGGCATACCAATACCTGAGAATCTAATATTTGAACATAATACTGTGCCACATGAAATTCTTATTCATCTCCTTAGTCATCATTTAATCACTCTACCGCCTACTCATTACTATCCTCCTTATTGGCTAAGAAAATATTGATATCGACCATATTGTAATTATCATCAAATTAATGGACATCATGATAATTTTTGTCACACTTTTTCATGAATAATAAAACATCTCGAGAAATAATGCCTCCTTTCATTTGTTGCACAACATTCTAACACTAACGATAAATCCCATTGGTTTCTTATATCTTATGAACATCGGGATAGTGTTACTCAAGCACCTCCTAAGCAACGACATCTTGCAATTATTTCACCATCTCCTTCTATTCAACCATCTATGATGTGTCATAGATCTCTGTCACAAACACATTTTTCATCATATATGCATCCGTCACACTCATATAGGCTCTATTCACTAGCACATCGTTTGTGTATCATACCACCATTGTTATATCATGGTCCTACAATTTAATCACCATAAATATTGAATGGAGGGCCTTCATCCTTCACTATCATCAGTTATTTTCCTCATTGGTATACTCTTCAGGGGTATAACATGTAATACATAACCCCGTGATTGTACATATCGATTCTCTACTGCATTTTCATATAGGTATAACAATCACACATCCTACATCGTCATTACCCAATGACACACTCTTGTGATTTGGTTCACACTTGAATGTTGAGGGATTACCATTACACTAAACCCCACACACTATACTATACACATTATACACTCGTATTTTATCACACATTGTGCGCTATACTCTAATACAGACTAAACTATGTCAACATTTTACAATTTTTTTGCATGCATGTTGCACCATACCTAAGTCATTCCATGTATCATACATCCTTGTCATTCTCCATAGTAAATCCATTATTCAGCTCTCTAGGTACTATTGATGGCATATCATAGGACCCCTTAATGTCTATAACCGATGGGTTGAGACTCTCGGTGCGATTGCATAACATGAAGATTTTCCCAAGTGTGGGACCTTTTGAATCGGGATAGCTCTCCTGGATGAAGGTCTGGTTCCTATTCCTCTCGTTTAGATGCACACATAAAAATGTAGAGGGTTTACTCAAAAACCAAAAATAAATTTCCAAGGAGATAGGGTAAGAAGATCCATAAAAAAATAAACCTAAACTAACAAAGGTGATGCAAGAAGGAATGAAGAACACTTGTATTGCCAATAATCACAAACCATTAAAATGCAATGCAAGATCATGCACAGATAACCAAATTTGTAGTGAAATATCGGGAGAATGGAAATGAACACGAGATAGGGTTGAGAATCATCCATGGACATGCAATATTTTCTCCAAGGGTTGATACAATACACTACAAAATGCCAAGAGGCAAAGTTGCATTATAGTTTTAGATGGGAGGTTTGAAATCCACAAATTTCCTGCGCCAAAGAGAAGAAGGGAGGGGAAAAACAAAAATGTCCAACCTTTAGAAAGAAGCCCCTCCTTATAATTTATAGGAAGAATGAGAGAGGGAAGAGAGAGGAATTCCAAATCTACCCCAACCACCTTCAGATTGTATTTAATTCATCTCAATATGGCGGTAGGTGAGAACCCTAGCAAACCCAAAAAATGGTGAACTGTATTTTACATTTTTGAAGAATTTGTTCTCACCCAATTAAAGATATCTAGTCATAGTTGGGTAGAGGACCTTGTAAGCTTTTTGAAAATTCCAACCTTGCATTAATCTGAGCTCCCTGTGAAAATTTATGGCCATTTGAATATCTCGGGTCGTGGTTTGCTTTCTATCGTTCGTGGTGTCAACACTCAAAATGTTACGCCTCCTAAAGACACACCTCAGTGCATCCATCCTCATGTCAACATACTTTTAAGAGCGTGATAGGCATTGAAAATTTCATGTCAACATATTTTTACTCGCGCCCTTCCAACCTACGCCAGTGCATCCTTTTTCATGTCAAAATCTTTTTACCTACGCCTTCCAACCCGTGCCAGGCGCATCCTTTTCATGTTGACATATTTTTACCTCGTGTCGTGGTGCATCCTTTTTCATGTCGACATCTTTAGTTTCTTGATTTCCACATTCTTCTCGTTTATGTATATTTACTCTGGGAGGGAGATATATACAACATGTACATATTCTAATAATGCATTGCACATACCTACCTCATAAACATTTTAGATACTACACTAGGTTATATTACATATGATTATAGATTTACATTTCATCCCTACATTTTATGGTTATTAGTGCAGAATCACAAAGACCCCGAGTGTCTGCAACTTGATGGGTTGAGACTCTCAAGCAAGCGATTGCATAACATGGAGCTTTTCCCAAGTGTGGGACTCGCAAAATCAGAAAATCTCTCCTGATGAAGGCCGCTCCTATTCCTCTGCTCGATGCACACGAAAAAAATGCGCAGAGGGTTTACCCAAAACCTAATCTATCTTGCCAAGGAGACAAGGTAAGAAGATGCATAAAAATAAACCTAAACTAACAAAGGTGATGCACCGAGGAATGAAGAACACCTATCTTGCCAATAAACACAAACCATTAAAATGTGATGCAAGATCATGCACAGATAACAAAATTTGTAGTGAAAGATCAGGAGGATGCAAATGAACATAGAGAGGGTTGAGAATCATCCACAGACATGCATTATTTGCTCTAAAGATTGATACAATACACTAAAAATGCCAAGAGGTGAAGTTGCATTACAATTTTAAATGGGAGGTTTGAACTCCACAAATTCACCTGCCAAAGAGAAGAAGGGAGGGGCAAAACAAGAATGTCCAACGCTTAGAAAGAAGCCCCTCCTTACAATTTATAGGAAGAATGAGAGAGGGAAGAGAGAGGAAATCCAAATCTACCCCAACCACCTCTAGGTTGCATTTAATCATCTTATTATGGCGGTAGATGAGAACCCTAGCAAGCTTAAAAGTGGCGAACTGTATTTGCATTAAAACTGGTTGTTGAAATGTCATTTCTGGCCATTACCACGTGCCACAAACGTTTCTTGATTTTTCCTCTCCAAGTTGAACCAAAATGCTATATTGAACATGGAATCATGTAGATAATTTCACTAGCTTTCCATTGATATAAAGAACATGAAAATCCGAGCTCTGGATCGAAATTTATGGCCATTTGAAGATTTAGGGCAAAAACAGCCCAAAATCATATCGGTGGGCAAAAATTTGAAATTTTGACCCATTTTGGTGTTTGGAAAACTTTTTGAATTTTCCCCGTGCTCTACCACCCAAGTGCCACGTGGCAAGATTTCATTGGACGTGGGCCCTTCCTGACCATTTCCCTTTGTTTTTTTCCTTTGGAAACTTTTTTCAAAATTTTCTCGCTAGGCCGATGAGGTGAAGACACGTGGCGGGCGCTGATTAGACGCGGGCCTGTCTTTCCTAAATTTTTCGTGGGTCACTTTGACATTTTGACTTGGACACATGTCAAAACCCCATTGGATGCAGGTTTGACCCTCCAAAATTTCCTTGCGGGCTTTTCCAATTTCTGGCGCCACCTGGACACGTGGCAAGATTCTATTGGCTCGCAATAAGGGGGGCAGGCTAAAACACTCCTTTTGGATTTTTGGTGAAACACTTAGCCAAATTTCCAACTTTTTTCCCCTTCTGACATGTGGCACATTCTGATTCATCCGTGGGCCTCCTTGTCTCTTTTGTGGCCTTTTCACCTTTTCGCGTCCCACGCGTCCCTTGCGTACTTTTGTCCCAACTGTCCCAAACGAAAATCTCCTACTTCGGCCGATTCGGGCTTCCTTGTTCCTGTTTACAACTTTTCCACCTTTTCACATCCCACGCATCCTCGCGTACTTTTGTCCCAACTGTCTCGCGACTACCTGGGAAAAAATATGTCCAAACCGCCCAAAATGGACTGCTCACGCTGAATCGGCTTGATTCGCGTCCCGCGCGTACTCTTGTCCTGGCTGTCCCAAAACCGCACGCTGAAACAAAAAGTTGACGATCTTCCTTGCTTTCACCATTTCGGCATTTTCAGTGTCCCTCACGTCCCAATGTCCCAACTATCCCGCGACCACCTAGGATAAAAATGTCTGACTTAGCTGATTTTCTTACTTTCTTGGCCTCAAGCTTGGTACGATGAACCTCAAGATTTACCCGAACCCTTCGTGACCGAAATGCTTTAAAACAGTCCTACAACCTTATTTTTTCCATTTTTTCCATTTTCTCAACTCGTTGGGATTTCTTCTTGGATGGGAGAGTTAGAAAAAGGCCGAGGGGACCCCAAAAACATGATTTTGGGCCTCGAATCAATCTTACTTGCTCGGGACTAAATAATTTGATGCATGTTATCAAAATTACCTTGAGGGGTGAATTTTGGATAACAATTTTGGCGACTCGGTCATGGGGTTATTTTCTGAAGCATCCATTTGGCATGGAGTCATGAGTCAGAGCCTCGCAAACTGATCTGAACTTTGAAAACCTCCTCTCTGAGCCACTTGGAAACCCACTGAAATGGACTGTGCAAGAGCAAGACCAGCACCACAAAAACTATGTACAAAACTGAAAATCATACATGCTCCAAATGGAACATGCAGAGTGTGCACAAGCACTTCTTTTACTGAAAGCAAAACTACCTATCCTACTCTAACTGGAAGCAAAAGTGGGCTAAACAAACCCTGCAACTGGTTGTGCAAAATAGCTTCCTTTCTTCAAAATTGGCAACCATGCAACTGATTTGGCATTGAACATGGCTGATTGGATGAGTGGAAAATCAACAAGAAGCTGGTATTCTACCCAAATCATCAAGGTGTCAACTAAAAAAATCGATACCTCTTTTAGTTGTTCTCGCATTTGATCAAGAGGTATGACAGCTTGATCCTTGGTACTTTGAGCTCACCCTCATGCTTAGAAGCAAGCATGACTCGGTTGTGACTTTTCCTTTGACTCCAATGAATTCAAATACCTTATGGGGCAATGTATGATCCATTTGATATGCCCATAGCTCTGATTTTCAACTCCAAAAATGGAGTCTTCTTGTAGACCTTCTTGGGTGGGTGATGTGGAAGCAATGGTAGGACTTTTCTACCCTTTCTCTTCCTCCAATGAAGAGCATGAAAGATTAAAATCTTCCAATCTTGGTTCCAAAGGGTTGCTATAAGATGCAAGGTACTGCAAATGAATGCTCTCCTTCATGACAGCAGGCTCAAGTATTTGGGATGTGGAAGATGAAAGGAGAATGGTGGAAACTCAACTGGTTTTTCTTTATCAAAAGATTCCTCCAAATCTGACAAATACACTACCTCATGGTTGTCCTGCTACAAATGCTCAACTTCCTCCATGGTGTCCTCTTGATCTGTAACTTGATCATCATGGTTTCTTTCATCCTCCAACATTGAGCTTGAGTGATCAAACTCTTCTTCATCACTATAACTTGAGAGAGATGAAGTAGAAAGAAGAACTGAAGGTTCTCCTGTAGCCTGCTTTGTGCTCAAAGCCCTTGGACCTGCAATTTTCTCCTCCACAACTAGAATTTGCTCCTCTTCTTTTGGATTTGGAGCAGCTTCTTCCTCCTCTACTACTTGAAGGCAATCTTGCTCTTGATAGAACTCTTCTTCTAGCATGAATTTTGTCAAGTCAAACTCTTCAATCTGCTGCTCTAGAGGACAAGTTGGGACTGCAAGATCTTCTTCTGAGCTTTCTTCCTCTATGGCTGATTGTGCAACTTGAATTGAATCAGCATTCCCTTCAAATAGAGTGCCAACATGGACACTACTTTCTGAGCAAACTGACTGCTGATCCGCTTCTTCTTTTTGCTCTTCTTCTACTGCCACAAAATCAGTCTTAACCACCACCTGTTCTCCAACTCCAACCTCTTCTGAAGGCTTAACCATCAAGGGGATCTTTTTCATCCCAAATTTAAGAGCCCAACTCTTCAGACTTTGAATTTCTTCATCTTTGTTTGGCTTCTCTTTTTGCTGCTATTTTCCTTGACTAGAATTCTGATTTTTATCCTCCCAACATGGATTTGGGAATGCAAGAGGAGAAGTGGATTGTAACTCAATTGATTTTGCAATTTTTCATGGTGGTGGAGGAGGTAGAAACTCTTGTTTCTTTGGAGGAGAGGGTATTTCTGTTAGCTTTTGTGGAGGGGATGACTGTTTGGAAGGAAAGGGGAAAGAAGAATTAAGGTGTGGTGGGAGACTAGGGAATGGAGAAATGGAATTAACTCCTGGGCAGCATTGATCTGGATTTCAAATTTGAAATTCTAAATGAGATGATGTTGCTTGAGTAATAGGAAGAGAAAAACTAGATGATGGTGTAGAACTTACCCATTGACAAGGTTGTTCAACACCAAGTGTATAGGCCTCTATTTCTGCTATCCATTGTGCAAGTTGGGGAAGTATCTTCATCATAAGGTCCAGCTTCTCCTGAGGGCTGAAGTGTCTTGGAAAAGGGCCTCCCCATGGACAAGGAGTCCTGTAACCAATTTTGAAAGCCTTCATTTGAGTTTTTTCTCTTGATTGCACCATCTTTGCCTCCATCTTTTGGATTTTTTCCACAAAATCTGCATCTTCATTACATGTCTACCCTTGCTCTTGATGTGGTTCACAACCAAACTGACTTTGGTGCTGCTGCTCATATGGGTAGACATGCTGATTTTGAATTTGATGAAAATGCTGATTTGGAGGATTTGTAAAACATGTTGGAGGTGTGATATGCTACTATTGTTGAAAACGTCAATTCCATGATGGAAAAGAAGTCATGATTGCACAACTTCATGGAATGGAAAATAATGAAAGAGATGGAAAGAAAGATGGATGAAAATGGATGGAAAATAGGTTTGCAACTTAGAGAATGAGTTATTTACTAGATGGAGTCGCCAGATGTGCTTTTGAAAGTGCCTCCAAAAGGCTGAATCTTTAACAAGAACACACCAACGTGTCAAAGATAAAGTGAAAGACCTCTAAGGTACCACCGGGCGTGCCAAAACTATTAGTGCAGAATCACAAAGACTCCCGAGTTTTTACAACTCGATGGGTTGAGCCTCTCGCAGTGATTTCATAACATGGAGCTTTTACCAAGTGTGGGACCTCACGAAATCGTAAAAAGCTCTCTGGATGAAGGCCGGTTCCTATTCGTCTGCTCGTATGCACACGAAAAAAAAAAAATGCAGAGGGTTTACTCAAAACCTAATCTATCTTTCCAAGGAGACAAGGTAAGAAGATGCATAAAAATAAACCTAAACTAACAAAGTGATGCACCGAGGAATGAAGAACACCTATCTTGCCAATAAACACAAACCATTAAAATGTGATGCAAGATCATGCACGATAACAAAATTTGTAGTGAAAGATTAGAGGATGCAAATGAACACAGAGAGGGTTGAGAATCATCCACAGAAATGCATTACTTGCTCCAAAGATTTATACAATACACTAAAAAATGCCATGAGGTGAAGTTGCATTACAGTTTTAAATGGGAGGTTTGAACTCCACAAATTCACCTGCTAAAGAGAAGAAGGAGGGGCCCCTCCTTTACAATTTATTGGAAGAATGAGAGAGGGAAGAGAGAGGAAATTCAAATCTACCCCAACCACCTCTAGGTTACATTTAATCATCTCATTATGGTGGTATGTGAGAACACTAGCAAGCTTAAAAGTGACAAACTGTATTTGCATTAAAATTGGTTGTTGAAACGTCATTTCTGGCCATTACCACATGCCAGAGATACGTTTCTTGATTTTTCCTCTCCAAAATGAACCAAAATGCAAGATTGATCTTGGAATAATGTAGATAATTTCACCAGATTTCCGTTGATATAAAGAACGTGAAAATCCAAGCTCTGGATCGAAAGTTATGGCCATTTGAAGATTTAGGGCAAAAACAGGCCCAAAATCTTATCGGCGGCAAAAATTTGAAATTTTGACCCGTTTTGGTCTTTGGAAAATTTTTTGAATTTTCCCCGCACTCGCCACCCAAGTGCCACGTGGCACGATTTCATTGGACGCGGCCCTTCCTGACCATTTCCCTTTGTTTTTTGCCTTTTGAAACTTTTTCAAAATTTTCCTACTGGGCCGATGAGGTGAAGACACATGGCAGTGATGATTAGATGTGGGCCTGTCTTTCCTAAATTTTCCACGGGTCGCTTCGACATTTTGACTTGGACATGTGTCAAAACCCCATTGGATGCGGGTTTGACCCTCCAAAATTTCCTTGCGGGATTTTCCAATTTCTGGCGCCACCTGGACATGTGGCGAGATTCTATTGGCTCGCAATAAGGGGGCGGGCTAAAACACTCCTTTTGGATTTTTGGTGAAACACTTAGCCAAATTTCCAAATTTTTTCCCCTTCTGACACATGGCACATTTTGATTCGTCCAGCAGCCTCCTTGTCTCTTTTGTGGCCTTTTCACCTTTTCGCGTCCCACGCGTCCCTCACGTACTTTTGTCCCAACTGTCCCGGATGAAAATCTCTCACTTTAGCTGGCGATTCAGGATTCCTTGTTCCTATTTGCGGCTTTTGTACCTTTTCGCATCCCATGCATCCTCACGTACTTTTGTCCCCATTTTCCCATGGAATTCCTAGGACAAATATGTCTGAACCACCCGAAATGGACTGTCTGTCGGCAATCGGCCGCTCAAGCGCCCCGCGTGTACTCTTGTCCTGGCTGTCCCAAAACCGCGTGAAACAAAAACTTGACGATCTTCCTTGCTTTCGGCCATTTGATTTTTGCGTCCTCGCTTCTCGACGTCCCAACTGCCTCGTGGATTGCCTAGGATAAAAATGTCTGACTTAGCTGATTTTCTTGCTTTTACGGCCCCAAGCTTGGTACGACGAACCTTAGTACGACCTGAACCCTTCAAACCCGAAATGCTTTAGAAACCAGTCCTCCGCAACCTTATTTTTTGTTTTTTTTCCATTTTCTCAACTCGTTGGGATTTCTTCTTGGATGGGAGAGTTAGAAAAAGGCCAAGGGGACCCCGAAAAACATGATTTTGTGCCTTGAATCAATCTTACTTGCTCGACTTAATAATTTGATGCATGTTATCAAAATTACCTTGAGGGGTGAATTTTGGATAACAATGATCACTACACATGTTACATTGTGTATTACACATTGCATATTGTTTAACTTTATCATCACATTTTACAAACCACACATTTACATACCCTACTCACCACATGGTTGTTTACTCTACAAAGCAAAGTCACCACCCTAAGATGCACTTTATTTCCTCAGTGCATACTCAACTACTGAGGGTTTTCAAATCAAATTAACCTTACACCCACCATGCAACATTTCATCACGCGACATTCCTATGCTACTTATATGCTTTAGGATAAATCGTCACTCACTCTTCATATCTAGTAGTGGTATACACTTTAGGAAAGATCACCACATCCATTATATCATTTTGTAGTGATATATACCTTAGGTTTCATCACCACTCCTTAACTCTCATCTTGTAGTGATATATGCTTGGGGCTAAAAATCACTTATTCATTCATCATATAGTGATATATGCTTAGGCTAAAGCATCACTAGTCCATTCCTCAAGTTATGATATACACTTTGGCTATAGGGTTAATGCACATCCTTTCTATATGTTACATCTCATTGCCACTACATACACACTCATTATAGCACAATAGACACAAAAACACCACTCAACCATTTCCCAATGATGCACTCTTGTTTATAGTTCATTCTTGACTGCTAAGGGGGAAAATAGAATGAACCTCATTTCATAGAATTCTATCCACTCGGGGAATGTGAATCCTATCATTCCATCTTGTATTCTATCCCATCTATCCACATCATACTACATTGTCTTGAGGGAATTTATTCTTGCTTACTAGTGTTTTATATGATCACCTTACTCCACATGCTAGATTGATTTCTTTGATGTCATTATCTATACCATCACACATGTGAATTAACACCTTTGTTTAGTGTGATCACATATATAGGAATCTTATAGGTGGCTTCGATTCTCTCCTTCTACCCTTTTACACTAGTCATTGGTGGCATCCACATTTTGTCTCTCCTAGGTGCTATTGTTTAATTTTTAACTTAACATCTCATATTACTTGATCATACACACTTTTGACATATTGGCTATTTCATTAACATGCTAATGGTTCTTCTATGTGTAACACTTGTTTTGCAGATTATATGTTTATATGACCACTGGTTTGTTTTCTTATACTTGTCTACCATTGTTTGCCATTATATGCGGGCTTTGCCCTATGTTTGTGTGCACACTTACTTTTATTTGCAGCCATGATGGCCTTGTGTGTCTTGTGACATCATGAGAGATGTACAATGTTTGCTACCCTATTTTTATAACTTAATTGTTTTCTTACATATTTTCATTTACTCCATTGTTTAGATAGCTTACACATGTTTTCTATATGCATGCATTTTTTTTTACACTAGTCTTTGGTTAGCCTTCTTGTTTTTGTATTCCTTGGTTTCTACCAAACACTTTCTAGAGTTTCAACATACATTCAATCGGTCCTATTTTTGAGTCACATGTCTCCTATTAAGTGATATTGCATGCACCCCCAAAGAGGGGGCATCATTTGGGGGATCTACATACTAACACAAGGATTCTATAACGGAACGGTTCAGTTTTCTACAACAAGTGGGTTGAAACCATTATAAGGACCCCTAAATAGCAGATTTTACAGAAAATGGTGTCCTTAGAATTTCTAGGAAGTAGTTATACAATTGGTAGTTATAGTGGGTGAACCTCTCAGTACACTACTTTGGCTAGTGACATCGGATCACCAAAAAAATAGGATAGTACAGAGATCTCTTCACAAAAATTGAAACACAAGTGGTTAGATCTTGGAGGAAACAGAGCATTTTCTCCTTACACTTCTTCAACCAGGGTATCGCGACATTGCCAAAATTAATTACACTATAGAATATCCTTTTACACTCTTTCGCTTGACATGGATCACGTGCACATTTTCCATTTAAACTTTTCCTTTCACATAATTTACTTTAATGTATTTTACGTAGTGTGTTTACACGTATATACATACATATTTGACTACTTGATCATTTTATCCTCGCAGATCCATCTCGTATAAGAAACAAGTAATCAAATTTGGGGAAACAGCAATGAAAACAACAAAAACAATGTCAACGATAACATTCCATGAGAAGACATGCTTTACTAACCATGCAAGTATACCACATTAGCTACACATGCATTCTCGCCCTAAGGTCACTCTCATCATGTTTTATTTACACAATTTTCATCTCTAGATTCCATGATTTTGTCATTCCACACATTTGTCTAGTTATTTGGCACATTTCTTCTATAATCTTCATGTACATCACATCATATTTCTAATTACTTTATGTTACTAAGGTTTCAACTCACCAATATAAAGTGGGAACAAAATGTAGTCACAAAATCATGCACTTTAGACATTATTTATACCGGTCTCATATTGATATTTGGAAGGTTGTTGAGTGAAAAAATTACTAATTAAACCCCATCTTTTAGCCATATTATTTTAGTTTTATTTCATTATTTCCACACATTTTTATCTACATGCCTAGTCTGCTTTCAATTTTTTCCTATCATTTTGGCCTCGCCTAGGGCACTGTGGGTGCCTTGGTACCACCAAATGTGCCCCGATCCTTATTCTACTTTCCTAACACTTTTGGGCTCTTTATATCCATTTTTCATCCTTATATTTTTGGTATTCATCCATGTCGGGATTAATTACGAAATCAGATTAAGAAAACCCTATAAATATAAAGTTATAAGACCATAATGACTTACCTAACATCTTCTACTATTATCCCTCATCTAGAGTTGCATCCATATATTGCATTTGCATCCACATACCTCCATCATCAAGGCATAAGCTAGGAAGTCTCGCATCATACTTCATATGGGGAGGGATTATATTCTATTCCATGCACACATGATAGTACATTTTTTATATTTAGTTATTTCTCACTACTTCATAAAGTGCAACCGATAAAAGAGCACCTATGGTAAAAAATGTGCACACTCACAAGAACTACATTTGGGTCTGAAATGTCGTGCAATGCTTAGAGTAGTAAGCCCACTATTATGGTAGCTGATGTCAGTCCGACACATTCATTCTACATTTTTATTTTAAGGGTCTTGATACTTCCTTTCTATCTTCTTGTAAGTCTTTATATTATCTTGATTTATTGGCAATATCGAGCGCAGAAAAACAAAGTATATGCAACACACAACAAGGGTTTTAAACCATTATTCAACCTTTTGAGAACCATTTGTAGATATTTTTCATAGATCGGGGTACCTAGATTACATATCGATCTTGCGTGGGTGCCCAGGTCCTATTATATGCACCCAAGTCCACTCATATCCTCTAGATCCATTCTTTAAGGGGATCTAAAATAGTTTGTCCTTCTCTTGTTTTCTCCAATTGTCTAGGTGACACTGCGTGACATACATCTATTATTAGATGATTTCTTTCCTTTCCTTCTTCTTGAATATTAGGGCTTCATTTCCATTGTTAATTATAACAATACTTCATATTGTTTTATCACATTTATTTACAGCGTTTATTTCATCCTAGATTAGATTAACTATCCCCAACATACTTACTCCTTTGTCGCTTATTTTTTATTTAATCATCTATTTACTTTTATGTTATCAAGTATTCACTCAATAACATAAATTTCGGGTAAATGTAGAAAAAACAACACACACTTGGGTACATTTTGAGGTCCTAAAGCATCTTAATGTATACATGATTCCTAAGGAAGAAAAATAATGGTTGAAAACTATATTTGGCCTCTTTTCTTTTCTCTTACTATCTCTTTTGCCTTACACACCCTATAACCCCGACGCAACTTGATCGATTTATCTCATTATGGCCATAAACACTATCGCCTAGTTAGGACACTAACACCAAGGCTCTTTTGTCCCTACTTGGGTGCTCTTGACCCTCTCACACCCTATCTTAGTATTTTAGGTATCTTTTATCTTTTTGGCATCTTCTTCAATTATGGGTCAGCCTTCTAGTTGTAAATTACAAAATTCAAACAAGGGAATCATATATATATAGTTAGGTACTTCTCAAAAATTAGTTACCAAGCACTAACATTACTTAATATCACCTAATATTATATCTATAATTCACAAGAGAATCAAAGGCATCCATCTAGAACACTCACATGAAGGGACAAGGGTTGCATCACTCTACAAACACAACATAGGAAGGGAAGCCTATTTTATTCCTTCACACACATTTGTATCTAGAGCATTATAGATCTTGCCTTTTATATTAGTGTAACTTAAACAAGGGCATCCTAGTGCATCATTACAAACACTTTCACATATAACTACATGGGGTATGAGATGCATTTCAATGCATGGAATTATTTTCGTTCTTTGGGTGACCTCTAAGGTCAGGATGACGCCACAATATGTATATTTTTATTATATTTGATGTGTTTTTAGACATGTGTAGGCGACACTTTATTTTTTTTTTATTAAAGGTACACTCAAAGATCGAGGATCAAATCTCAAGAAACAAAAGAGAATCAATAACAAAGCCCTTTCTACACAAAAGATATCATAACCTTGGCATTTTCCTCGCTACTATTACCTACATCTAGTAACCAAGTGCCCGAGCACTCTTGCCCTCTTGCGGACACCCCTTTCCTATGTTGTTATGAGTTCCAAAACCTCTCGACGAGATTCAAAGACACTTCCTCTAATATTTTTCACCTATTCACCTACCCATATCACTCCAAGTTTTCTCAAAAACAACTAAGTATTCCTATCCCACTCTCTTTCTTAGGGTTTCATAGTGTGTATGCTTGTTTTTTTGTGTCTTAATATATATATTAGAACAATCATGTAAATCCACAAGTAGCTCACTCAATCACTCAAACTATTTATAGAACACTATACCCTAAGTTATAGTTCCAAAGATAGGTGCAAAATCTATAGTGACGATACCCTATCACCACCTAGGTTGAATTTAACTAATAAACAAAACCTAAGCACTAAAATTGAATTAACGCGATATATCCACAAGGTATACTACAACTAGTTTAGATGCAAAAAAACCTACATTTTTATAATGGAAGCTAAAAATGAGAATCACGTAACAAAACTACCTTGACACATTTAACAATCTTCGAACAAGTGAGGTATTAGTGTCAAGATGATGTTATTCTCGATGAAAATAATGTAATATCAACACTCTTAAAAGCTTTAAATTATGTTGGAATCAAAACTAAGTTCAAATAGAACAAGAAGTTATTAATTTGGCGAGTAGTGTAAACGATACAAAATTAAAACTTATAACAAGTCCTCATAAATGAAAAAAGATGTAATTTTTGTAATTGTATGGCCGTAATGTGGGAAAAATAACAAATCAAAGAGGAAACAATGTTGAAATCAAACCTAGCTATGAATATGATCTTGAAATCAAAATCAAGTGGCTATCAAATATGTAAGAATGTACCCACACACTTTAGAAATTTAAAAACTCATTCGCAAACATGGATGGATGCAAATGGACATAAAAGTGGTGAAAAAAATATGATAACACTACCTATAGATGCCTTCTTTTATCTCAAATGGGCAACAAGCATGCAAAGTAATAAACCAAATGGGATGGAAATGAACTAAATGTTACTTGGGTAGAGTTTCACTTCATTTTAAGGTGAGAAAAATAAATTAAGCTAAGTAATATATAATAAATCTCATGATAAGTGACACTTAGTTTCAAATTAAGTGGACTCTTTTAATTATTCAAAATACAAGCTTTAGAGTTCAATTAAGTCATCAATTCATGATATTTTTCACAAGAGATGATGGTTTGGACTAGCAAAGTGGGCTCTAAGAAGATATGGCTTCCTAGGTAGTTCGCTCAACTAGGTGTCACAAGTTTATCTATTGTGAGCTCAATTTTCCAAGGTTTCCCAAGGAGTATCTTGGATTTACTTTACCCCCTTTGAACACAATGAGAAATGAATGTGTTCACACATATTCTCACTGGGGTCGCTATATGGATAACTTTGACTCTAACTCACAATGTAAAATCTATTCATGTGCGTGCAAAGCACTTCTTATTTCATCCACAAGGTTACTCAGTGGTGGACTAATTTAGGGTTCCTAGAACCACCCCAATTTTTATAGCTTAAGGAGTTATTCCAAAGGGGTTACATTCTAGTTAAGTGAGAAGGGACATACCCTTTTTGAACCTACAAATACAAAGTGTGATGAACATGGTGTTTTTTTATCTTTTTAACTTATTTTGGTTTTGTCTAGCACAACATTTTGCAACCTGTATCAAACATGTTAATATCGTGTTAACCTCCTCTCTTTAAGAATCGATTTCCATCCCGCACTAATTTAGTAATTTCCCAAGAACATCTAATAAAGAGGATACAATTTTCCTTTTGATTTCCCAAATCATCCTAAGATGCAAGGAAAGAGCATACAAAACACGCTATCCCACTCAAACATGGAAAATACTTAAGTAAGTGTGAAAAATGAGTTATTTTTAGCCAACTTTTGAAAATTAATTATTTATAAAATTAAATTGAAGTGTTTGAGAAACAAAGAGAATATTTTTAAATGTTTTTGGTTCCCAACATCACCTAAGGTGCAAGGGAAGAGAATACATGCTTCAAAACAACCCTCAGTAAACCAAAAATGCAATCACTTAAATGAGTTGGGCTAAATAATATCGAAACAACATTCAAAGCACTTTGTTAGAAACCTTTAAATTGTTAGAAAAATAAAGAAATTTGACTTTGTAACTTACAATAAAATTTTATTTTTGATAGTGACACCTATGCACCTGAATGATTGGTACATACACTTATCGATGGGTATACACTCTAAATAGTGGTTACGCGTGGCTATAGACATATATTGTGTGGCTTAATTCCTATGGAGGAAGAGTAATAGGTGTGCACGGGTGTTTTAGCGGATACCCACCTCAAAGGAAAGTACATGTGTAGGGCAAAATGTGAGGTCACAATAGTATTAGAATAATAATTGTGCATCTCAAGAGGTAGGTACACGTGGAATTTGATGCCTATGAGTGGAAAATTGTGGGTATGCGCATGTACGTACCCAAAATTGTAAGGTACTTGTATTGCCAAAATAACGTAACAGTGTGCCCCAATGATGATACAGTCTCCTCGTAAGGTGTTCGGGAACCGTAAAAGATCTCCAAGTGTGTGTTAACATCTTGCATGCCCCGCTTAGCCCCCACGTGCTTTTTTTTTTTTTTCCTTTTCCTCTCTTTTCTTGGCCTTTTTCTCTTCGATGAAATCGCGCCCCGCTCAAGCGGCGGTCTCGTGATCGCCGCCTCAACAGGCGGCGGTCTTGTAACCGCTGCCCTGCTCAAGGAAGCGAGTCTTTAAGTATTTTCCAGAAAGCTCTTTTAACATGACTCACATAATTTCAACGTTTTACCAACTTTCTTTCACCTCCATAAGCTTGCATTTATGATTCTTGTTCCCTGGAATAGTGTTTTGCCATTGTTTATAGTTTAAGAGTTCTATTTGGTTATTACCTTAGGTAAATGCAAATGCTATAAATAGTTGGCTTGTGCTCAAGCAAATGGCCCCTCAAATTTGCCTCCGAATTTCTCTTTCGCAATAGATTTAGTTTTCATTTTTCTTAGAGTTCTTAGCTTCTTTCATCGCATGTTGTTTTGCATTGTTAGAAGCCACATATCCATCTTGTGCAAGTGTTGTTGACATTTTATCCAATCCATTGGAGTAGAATAGTTTGTTTTCAATAGGAAGCCATTAAAGTTGTAGGTTTTGTTCTTCAAACAGGATAGTTTCGTGTTCGGACATTTCATGTTGCATGACTCACAATAAATCCCGCTAGGAATTACATAAGCCAAGCTCGTACTCTTGCGCTATCTCTCTCCTACTCGCATTATATTCGGTCTGTATCTTGAGATGCCTTTGTCCCAATATCTACTTCTGTTGATGCTAGCATTACACGCTTTTCTGAATCCACGTGAACACAAAGGAACAAGGAGATCACACTGAGGGGACAAGATCACACACACCATCGGGTTCGCCACTGTTTTGTAGAATCCAGGTTCTAGCTTTCAAAGTTCTAGTTAGAAACATATCAAATAAAGTAGCCAATCACTTTATTTCAGTCAATTCTACTCTCGATATTGCCAGGGAAGCTATGGGGATTGATAGTTTCTGAGAAACTATGATTCACTCCTCACTTCTGAGGTAGGATCGAGAGCCTTGCAAATAGA
Organism: Taxus wallichiana var. yunnanensis; assembly: GCA_018340775.1. NCBI lineage: Eukaryota > Viridiplantae > Streptophyta > Pinopsida > Cupressales > Taxaceae > Taxus > Taxus wallichiana. Next base: position 124,981,462 of record CM031236.1, read on the forward strand.
TTAAGTCAATTATTTCATTGTTTAGAATAGATTCACAATTGCACAGACAAATAGCTACACTCGGTTATCTTGTTTGTTTTAATTTCGTCATTAAATTAATTGTCAAATTCTAGATATGTTAACAGTTACTCTTTTAGATTCATTCGAATAGTTCATCAGAAAATACAAAAATAGAGAAATCATATATGCTATAGATATATTCAAAGTAGTTAAATTTCACTTTGCCGTAGTTAATTTACATTGTTACTTTTGTATGATACTCACAGGACCTAGGGAGCCCAAAGAATACGTATTCGAGCCAATTATGCCATAGCCCAATCTCATCATAGCCTAAGTTGATTAAATAAGTATTAGCATTTTCAGTTAAGAATTCAAGTGTGTAGCGAATCTTCTTCCCGTTAAGAAGAAAAATGGAGAAGTTATATTATGTGTTGATTTTAGAGATCTTAATAAAACTTCATTAAAAGATCACTACCCACTTCCAAATATGGATCAAATTTTGAGAACAGTTTCTAGTTTAGATAGACTATCTCTTCTAGATGACTATAGTGGATACAATAAAAAAAAATTCCGAGAAGAGGATAGATACAAAACAACTTTCACCACTAAGTGGGGTACTTATGCTTACAAAATAATGCCTTTCACCTTTCAAATGTTGGTTCAACATTTCATCGTGCGAGGACATGGCTTTTCATAGCTTGTTAAATAAATGCATCCTTGTTTATTTAGATGATGTTACTCGTATTCTCAAAAATTCTCGAACAACATCTAATACACATAAGGTAGAATTTTCAGTTATGCAGACAATTTTAGATTTCTTTGAATCGCTAAATTCTACCTTTTAATCACATCAAGGAAAATTACTTGGTCAAATTGTTTCTAAGAAAGGTTTAGCAATTGATCATCTCGAATTGAGGCCATACCACATCTATCATTTTGTCATCATAAGAAGGTGTTACAGTGGTTTTCTTGGAAAAATAAAATTTGGTAGATCATTTTTCTAGATTTTGCAAAAGCATTTGTAAAACCATGACATATATGTTAAAGAAAGAGAACAATTTCTCTTGGACCAAAGTGAAGGGAGAGAAGGATTTGAATAAATAAAAGTAGCCTTCTCTTAACCTCCTACTCTTGCAAATCTAAATTTTGATAAAGATTTTATAATGTATGCACTTACAAGAGATGAAATAATCTTAGCCTTATTAACTCAAAGTTAATGATGAAAATGTTGAACAACCAATTTAGTTTTTTGGACAAAGCTTGCATGATTACAAAAGAAGGTACATATTTCTTGAAAAGTAAGTACTTTCGGTAGTTAGAGGGCTACTGAGAATTTTAAGTACATGTTTTCAAACAAAAAAATTAATGTTCTTGTTTCTCATCTATGTGTGAAAGCCCTCTTGTTAAATAAAGAATTGAATGAGAAAAGAGTAGGCTGGATAACAAAGGTCATGGAATATGATGTTGATATTCATGTAATGGAAACAATTTGAGGAAAAGGCTTGTGTGAACATCTAATTGCTGATATGGAAAAACAACAAACCGCAGAACCCGAAGATACAAAACAACATAATTAAATTATGTATCCGGAATAAGTCATTATGGTTCAGCCAGAAAATCAAAACCTAAACTTGCTCAAGAAGTCCAAGAATCAAGATGGATGACTTATTTAGGTAACTATATACAATATGACATCTATCCGGAATGTATGGACACGAATAAGTGAAGGTATTTAAGATTACAAGTTGTACCATGTGTTTTCATTGATGGAATCTTGTCATGACGTGTTGACTATGATAAAATTTGGAAATTATTATCAAAATTCCATGAAGGACCTACAGAGATCATTTCTCAAAGACAAGCCACAACCTTAAAAGTTATGAAAGTCTGGTTACTATCGGCCCAAAGATATTTAAGGATAGTTTCAAATGGATTAGGAAGTGTAAGAAATGTGCTTTCCTAGTTGGAAAAAGACATTTGACTTCTCTACCTTTATAACCTATTTCAGTTTATCAACCTTTTATACTTTGGGGCTTTGATTTTATTTACATGATAAACCCGCCTTCGTAATAAGGACATAAGTGGATTTTGACTACTAGAGATTACTTTACATGCTGGACTTAAGCAATCTTCTTGAAAGATGCTAATGAAACTTTGATACTATCCTTTTATGAAGGTATAATTTATAGATTTGGTGTTCGAGTAACTATCATATCGTATAATGCTTTAGCATTTCTTGGTGCAAAGGTAAGATTGGGCTATTAATCAAGAAATTTATCTAAGATCTTCATCTAACTATTACCCACAAGGTAATGGGTTAGTTGGAAGTACTAACAAGAATCATTTAAGGATCATCAAAAGAACACTCAAAGATAACTAGAGAGCTTGGCATCTAATGTTGAATTCAAAACTTTTGATTATAGAGTGACTCATAAAAGATTAGTTGACAATTAACCATACAAGCTTGTTTACCGCCTATTTTAGTTGAGTTACCCACACTAGATTTACTACATCAAATGGATTTGCTTGAAAATGAACCATTGCAGGGTTCGTTATGAAGAATTAATAGAATTACAAGAGATAAGAGATCTAGTTCATTTAAACATGGAAAATAATAAGAAATGATGAAGAAGACTTTTGATAAGAAATCTAAATTGAGAATCTTAAATGAAGGAGATATTGTGTTAAAGTGGGACGTTGATCATGAAAAGCCAAGAAGACTCACAAAGTTCGATACAATATGGAGTGGTCCTTACATGATTTCATGTTGTAAAGAACACAACGCTTTTCAGCCTCCCAAGGTCCGAATGGAGAAGAACTTCCCATTCCCGTGTGAATGGTATGTTTCTCAAACATCTTGTTATTAAAAATCCTACAGTCTCTATTTAGAGTAGGATTTTTCTTCAATAAGTGCAAATTCCTTGCATGTTGCAATATTTTTCAATTCAATATGTGCTTTTTTGCACGTGATATTGTTGACCTGATCCTCTCCCAGCTTTAGTTCATTTTGGAAGGGTTGGACCTTCAGAAGACATATTTTTGTTACATAATTTAAAATCCATGCCCAATGGACAAGAGTAAGGCACTTGGTTTACAACATAGCAAGTAGCTTTCCCCGTAGGATTGCTAGAAATGTTAACAATTTTTACAGCTTGTGTAAAAATGGGGAACTTGAAACTTCATTACGATGGATAGAATTGGTGAAGTATACCTAAGCTAGGGAGTTTATTTTAGACAATATTATTATCTTGTTGAATTAAATAATGATTTCATGAAATATGCAACTATGAGTGTTGTTACAAAACATAACAGATCACATAGCCTTCAATTTCATAATATCTTCTACAAAAGAACACAATGCCCCAAAGGACAATTGTGTTTCCTTAATGAAGACACCAAATTCCGAATAGATGAAGTGCTAGGTTTTGACACAAAGATTCAATATTATAGATTATGGAAATCGAGTTCATTACCGGGATGTTACAGTATTCTTTAATGTTCTTTCCTTCATGATTAATAAATTCAATTATATGATTGGGTGATTTAGTTCATCATACAATCCATATTAGAAAGTAGAAATGCATAAAGAAATACATAACTCAATTTCACAATTCAATGTTTTATTCATAAGGAATTTCATATGTTCCCACACAAGTTGTGGGATGTAACTGGAAAGTAAAGTATAGCTATTGAAATAAGAGGTACACATGCATGAAAGAGAAAATAAAGGAGTATGAGTGAACCCATCATTGCCTTGAGGTTTTTCTTTCGGTTGATGCATCCTCATCTTCAGCTTTGTTCCCTCTTCATCTTCATTGTTGAAATCACCATACCTGAAAATAGAAAAGGAAAATTCATCAGTTACGAGCTTAGGGTTAATCCATATTCCTATACTATCCTAATTCATGCACATGGATCTCTTAATAATAGGAGATAGATTAAGTGAAGATCAAACAATATAAATGATTTACTCAATCAGAATGAAATAATGAGAAGAAAAGGAAAAACATGGACATAAGAGAGGCCAAAAAGCCTAAATATTTTCTAATTGTTTTCTCAGGTGTGCGGAGTGCGTTGTAGAAGCTAAGAATAAATAAATCATGTCTTATAGTTTTCACTATGGATAAAGATTGCAAAGTTCAATAATTTCTATCCTATGGTACATGAAGTAGATGAGTCATAAGTACATGATGGAATGAAGGAAGAATGCAACTCAAAGTTCAACAGATATTCTAGAAATAAAAGATGTCATGCGAAGACAAAACAGAGGAGAGAATTGTAGACAAAGTGCATGTTTCAGATTACAACTGAAGAAGAAGAATCATAATTTAAAGGCTGAAGTTAACTAGAAAGGTAAGATTATAGCTGAAATAGAATTAGAATAAATTTTGGGAAATGTTTGAAAGGGCTTCGCCACGTAAAATTGACATTTTATATTTTCTAGCATGCATACTAAAGTTGTAATAACGATGAAATGCAATATTTAAGCAGAAAAGAAATGGGACTACAACATCTCAACAAAACTTCAATGTTCAACATGTAGGAATTATGAACAGAAAATTCCAGAAATAACATGTCTTGTCCAAGTTCTCAAATAAGAAGTAAATGATTAACTTCTACAATTTTTAGTTTTCATAATCAAATATTCAAATTTATTCACAACTGAAAACAAAGAATGATGACCAATACAAAGTTGTTGAAATGCCATAACAATGCTAGATGAAATTACAATTACAAAATATCGGTTTTGCATCGAAAAAATATAGAATAGAATACAAAAATGCTACAGTACCAATGGAGTATAACTATTAAAAGCAAATTAAGACTCGGCTACAACATGAAGTTAACTTAAAAATTGTTCAACAACTAGAGTTTTAGGTTCAACATTGAAATAATCAGATCAAGAATGATAAATATCAATCTCTTTACAAATAACCAAGGAGACCTCGCTTTTAAAAAGTCACACTTTAAGAAGTATAATCAAATAAGTACAGATTGAAAACCAAATTTTCTACAATAAGGTAGCTTACTTATGACTAAAGAAACAAAGATTTTTCTACAACATGAAGTATAACAATCTAGATTCAAGGGAAATTTTATAAGGACTAAAAGCAAGTATCAATTACATAGAGCTTGAAATAGTATTCAAAATACAAAACTCAAGTGGAAGAGTGAATAATCAGAAAATGCATGCTTTTCCAAGTCAAAGAAATATTCAAGTATTTTAGAAATTTTTCATTCCCATTGAAATCGATTCAAGTCACAGATTTCGAGTAAAAGGGCACAGGACTCGGTCATTGATCAAAAACCCATTAATGGGTATCAAGAAATAAATTAAATGAGCAAGGATTCACCGATTAAATCAAAGCTTTTAAACCCTCAAAAGACCAACATCTTTAGAAGCATCAAAGGAATAATGATGACCCAGTTACATTTGAGAGCTCGAGTCAAGCAAGATCAAAACTCACAAATATTTTAGGAGTTTTAGTTACATATCCGAGGAATAAAATGAAAACAGTAAGTGTACGTGTGTAAGAGAAAAATGAGCTCACCTATAACCACTCATGATGGCCAACATTTAACTATGATTCCTTTCGAAAACTCAATAATAGATCGAAGTATCGCAATTTGAAACTCGTGAATGATCAAGGAAAGGAGACCATTTTACAGCCACAAAGAAAATCAAATAATTCAAGCTTAGAACTCAAAAACAAATCCCAAATAAAGAAACTCAAGACAAAAAAATATACAAATGGTCGATCCCTTATGGTTGCGAAGTCATCACAGAATCAACACAGGGCTCAAATAATCAGAAAATGGTGGCCATAAGACCCTACAGAGAGCTCAATAGTAGTAAGGAAAGACAGAAAAACCTTGAATCAAAATTACATACAAATCCAGGCTAAAGAGAGCTTTGAATTTTTCCTTCAGAAGTCAACACTCCCATTGAAAAAAATCAGTTCCAGGAAGTAGAATAGAAGAAGAAAATAAAGATCTTGGTTTTAATCTCAGACCCATTATTGGGTATATCCAAATCAAAGTAATTAAATAAGGACTTACCGGTTAAGCTAAATTTGAGTAAACCCTCGAATGACGATAATTTCAAGACAAAAACGAGGGACCCATTACGAGTTTTAGCTCAGAGACAAATGTCGTCCTAGGAGATCACAAAAATTCAAAGAAAAAGTGAAGTATCAATATATTGAAGTCAAAATGACAATGATGAAGCAGTTTCAAAGCTCAGAAATAAAACTTACCATCCTTCATCAAAGTCCGTGATCTCATTTGAAGAAAATCCAAGCTCCAAGAGGTCGACCATGGCGAAAAATAGACCACATAGATATTTCCAGAACCGATAGAGAAATGATCACAAAAATATGAAGAAATTGAGGCCTACAAGATCCTCAAAGAGTTCAAAAGAAATAGAGAGTCAAACACTAAAGAATAGCACAAAGATTGAGTTTTAAGAGATCAATCATGACGGAGAACCCACAATAATTTTTCTCATAAAACTTGAATAGAACACAAAAAGCAAAGATACATATTCACACAAACTCACAAAACTAGTATGTAGAGGGGACGAGCTCAAGAAGATGAAAATGACGTCGATAAAAATTTAGTCGTGATTCTCCGATAACCAGATGTAAAATGAAAAATTGAATGAGGTTTGAGTTGTTTTGACTCACCCACCGAAATTTGGCTTAACCTAACCCTAACCAAGGGTTAGTGATCAAACGATCCATATTTGACAAGTACGAAGATCAATGCTCAGGGATTAATCTCCAAAAACAAACCAAACCATCATGGTAAGATAACAACTACCACATTAAATGCTAGGCTAGAAACCCTAACTGAGGGTCAAAAAAATCAACAGCCACAAATCAAAATTACAGAGATCAATGGCCTAAATCAAGGGACCAATTTTCATGCAAACCACCAGGGTTAAAGTTAACTCGACCTGAGTTAAAATACCACCAACAAAACACATGGAGGGGTGACTCATTGTCACAAGTGGGACAGCCCTTATTATTTAAAAACGATTTTCCTTTGACATACCAACAATATTACAAGCTCCAAATGAATCAAAATCCAACCGAATCATATTATGTAGTGATCACCTCAAAATTGCAATGTATGGTCTTATTCCAATCGAATGCAAAATCGACAGAAATACATAAGGTGGTAGACTATAGTGCACCATGTTTTATCAAAGGGTGGCCAAATTACATTATTTGCGCTTGACCTTGTATAAGGTCAAAAATATAAGATGTGCCATCCAAACCAAAGATCAAAGAAGACTTAGCTTACTACTTATAAAAGTTACCTCATACCCATCAAATACTGAACTGTAAATGTGGTCCCCACTATTGAAGGGGTTGGAAATGATTTATAGTATGCTATCGATATGATCACTAGAGGAAAAGGAATGTCAACATCAAAACATGAGCTTGGAGGTGGTCCCCCTTAAGTGGATTTTTAGATCAATTATTTTTACAAATATTGCAAATATTGTATTTTGATTTGGCTCAATGTAGAGGAGTATTTTTGCATTCCTTAAAAAAAAGAGATCAGCAAGAGCACATAATTGCATGCATTAAGAGGATACTTTCTCATCAACTAAGATTTATTATTTACAAATTATTCACCCATGCTTCTCTTAAAAGTAGAACAGTCAAATTTAGTTTGATCTGTATGTAATAAAAGGATATTAATGCCTCCTTTATTAGTTTGATTTATTTTATTTTTTTATTTATTATTAAATAAAGGATAAAAATAGGATGCATGGGTGAGTACAACCTCGCCTATTTTTAGGAAGGGTGGGAGAATAATTTTTCTATATATTTTGTGCCTTAGCTAAGCACAAGGAGGAATTTTTAGATACAAGAGTGTTGAAGCAATTTTTGCCAGCTTTTCCCTTTGAATGTGAAGTATTTTCTGCCTTTCCAATTATTTACAATCTTGTGTATGTTTCCATTAATCTTGTGAATGTTGAATCCCCGATTAATCATCTTACCCCGTTGTCAAATTTAGTAATTTCGTATGATATTAATGTGTATGTGTAACTTAGTAGTATTGTTATAATTTTAACCCTCAATACATCAAATTGTTTACCCTTAATTATCTTCAAAATACGTTGACATGTGCATCATAAATTCATTCCATATCAATCATTGCATGTACTCAATCAAAGAGCTCATACATGTTTGGTGTATCACCTTAGTTTTAATTTCATTTTACATTCATATTTTACCCTTAAACCCCAATAAATCAATTTAGGATACATCAATAAGGAACTGGACTTGATATTGGAGACTCACCTAAAAATATGTATTCTCAAAGACCTGAGGTGATTCCATTGTATCTATGAAAGATAGAGATAAAATTTGGAATCTTAGAACACCTACACCCATATCTCTATAGGGTGCACTTTCAATAGATAACAGAATCCCAAACAAAATGCTCATAGAATAACTTCTCCTATGGGAGTGATGTGTACTACTCCTACTCTTGATCCATGGAATGTGAAAGACCCGTCAAAGTGGAATTGCCACACGTTGGGCTCCTCAATATACATCATAGATGTATTTGGCATTATTAGAAACAACGGTTCTATTCCTAGTAGGGGAGCTTCTACTAATTGTTCTATCAAAGATTTTTGGTTAACAAACTCAATGTCAAATTAACTAAGGATAATGATTTTATAAGGTATTCATCCTATAATGGAGAGGGTTAAATTTGGATATTAACTTGGTTTTTATGTTAATGAGGTAATGGAGAAGATTTTGAAAATAAAATACTACGCTTAGGTGGGCCTTTTCAACTCGCAGATAGTTTAGTTCATAGGAAGTTAAGGTGTGACTGAGGTAATTAACTTCCCTTTCTTTGTGGATAAAGTCATATGGGGAAAGTAGTCCACCAATAGCAAAATAATTAGTTGAATATACAATAGGAGGGGTTCACCCGGGGTGGGCGGCATGAGAACAGTAGGTTGATTAGATATTACTTAGGAAATTCAAATTCCTTCTGAAAATCTAGTCCCCAGTTGAAGGTAACATATTTTTTTATTAGATGCATAAAAGGATGGCACTTATCTACAATCCGTGAAATAAAATAGAGGATTTGTGAAAAAATTCCTTGTATAATTCTTAGTATTTTAAGGTTAGTAGGTGGAGGCATCTTTGTGATAGCTACAACCTTAGCTAGATCTACCTCTATCCCTCTCTATGAAACAATGAAACCCATGATCTTTCATGATAATACGCCTCGATGCACTTTTTGGGATTCAAACAATCTTTATAATCTTGGAGATGCTTTGGAAGATACATCTCATCACTTCATGGTGCTCTCCTCTAGTTTTAGATTATTCTAAGATATCGTCAACATAATCCTGCATGTTGTCATTCAACATGTCATGGAAGATGACCTTCATTGCACATTGATATGTAGCCCTAACATTTTTATCCCATAAGGCATGACATCATAGTAAAACTTCCCCAAGTGGTGATGAAGCAGTCTTGTGTTGATCTTCCTCTACAACTCTTATTTGGTTATAACCTAAAAATACATATATTAAGGATACCATTCCATAACCAATAGTTGAGTCAATGATCATGTTGATGTTTGGCATAGGGAAGTTGTCTTTGTGACACACTTTATTGATGTTGCGAAGTCGCTGCATATTCGATACCAAATGACTTATTTTTAACTAGTAATATATTGGAGATCTAATTTGAATAGTCTATGGGTTTGATAAAAGATGTTGCTAATAGCTTTTCCAATTCTTCTTTAGCAAGTAGTGAAATCTTTAGATGCAACTTTAGTAACTTATTTTTATGGGTTTGGCATCTGGGTGCACAACAAGGTTGTGTACGACCAAGTATGGGTCGAAAACGGGCATATTTGTGTATGACCATGCAAATACATTTGCATATTCTCATAATAAGGCCACAAAAACATTTTTACTTCTGCCGAGAGTAAATCTACCAACTTTATCATTCTAGGATCTTCTTTTGAACCAATATTAACATTGATTGTTTCTTTAATGAGCATCTTAGATGCATCTTCCATCCGAGTAGGATCAAGTTGAATATTAATATACACCTCTAAAGGTGTCTCATCATTTTTTAATGGGTACATAAATTTTTCCATGATTTATTTGTTTTGTTTATCGACTAGCGCCTCAAAGAGGTTTTCAATATGAGACTTATGCTTGTTTTTCCCGCAAGGATTTTAAAAATTTCCTTTTCCCTTACTGATGTTATTTTTATACGAGAAACCACACATCTCTTCTTCTTCTCCAAAGTATGTGCATGTATCTAGTTTGATAGAGAAAGCTTTGTTGTGATCCTCATTCACAATATAATCCCTGAGTCCGATGAATTTTGAAAATGCTTCATCATTCTCAAAGAAGATGATTGTCACATAAAGTTGTTTATCCCAATCTATAAGTTTGGGATATACTATGGTAACTTGATAATTGTCTTGGGATTCAAATCTTGTTAAGGTGAAGATAGTTGAATTCGGTAGTAGGTTAGCGGAGTAAAGATCCTCATATAGGCTACACTGGGAATTTACATCACTATCTGAATGAGACAAACCATTTAGAAGAGGTATCATCTATCTCATAAGGTTGATCGTCATGAGGTTGATACTAAGGCCATGTTTTTTTTACTTAAAGTGAGGAATAGGAATGGGTTCTAGCCTTCCTTGTGTGTTTAGGCCACATCCAAATCCATTATAGCCCATGACATACATCGTGTAGTGGTATTCGATAGATTGTGGAGATTGATGACATGATGCCATAGTTCCTTCACGTATCCAATTGTTTGGTGTATCAAACAACTTCTCCTTAAATAAGAGGCCACTAGAAATAAACCTCTCAAATGATTTAGGGAATTTATCCCGAGTTCTCTTGAACAAAAAAATTGGTTTACTAGGTGTCCTAGGTGACATTGAGAGATCTGATATTAGCAATGCCTACTAAAGAGTGAATTTTTTATATGGGCCATTCTTTGAGATATTTCCTTCCATGATACAAAGGGTTTGACCAATGTACGAAAGTTTTTATTATAAGGAGTAATTATATATGGGTCTATGCATTCTCTTGTATTTTTTATTTGTAATGAGATGACACTATCCATTTCAGACACTCAAAGCTTACACTAGAAAAACTCTACAGTTCTCTATAGTGTGTGAATGGTTCTGGATCACCAGGAATGGTAATTATCTTTCCTCCATGACACAATTTGATATAGTGCTGAAAGGTAGAGGGAATGGCCTCCATGAAATGTATCTATGGGTGTCCCAAGAGCATGTTGGAAGGTAGATCCAAGTCAAGTACAAGGAATTTCATATCATGATATGTCGGCCCTACTTCCATTGGAACCATTATAGTTCCTACTAATTCTCACTCTTAATTATCATAGAGGTGATGGTAATAGTTTTAGCACCTAGTCATGCTTCTAAATGGCATATTTTCTTAACAAACTATTGATGCGTAATCACAAAACCTAACTATCTACAACTCGATGGGTTGAAAATCTTAGTGTGATTACATAAAATGGAGTTTTCCCAGTGTGGGACTTTGAATTGGGAAATCTCTCCGGATGAAGGCTGGTTCCTATTATTCTATTTTGATGCACACATATAAATTGTAGAGGATCTACTATTAACCTACTCTAACTTTCCAAAGAGACATGGTTAAGAAGATTACAAGAAAATAAAGTTAAACTAACGAGGTGATGCACCAAAGGAATGATGAAAACCTTCTTTTCTATTAAACAAAACCATAAAAAAGTAATACAACACCCATGCACAAATAACTAGGATTACAATGAGAGATCGGGGACATGCAATGAAGATAAAAGAGGATTGAAAATCATCGAAAAACTTTTATTATTGCTCTAAAGATGATACAAAGTGCATTACAATGGCTAAGAGGCGAGATTTCATTTACATTTTAGATGGGAAGTTTGAACTCCACAAGATCAATTACATACAAGATAATAAGGGAGGGTGCAAACCGAAATCATCCAACCTTTAGAAAAATTCCCCTCCTTATAATATATAGCAAGAATATGACAGAAAGGGAGAGATGAATTTGAATTATTTATTTAACCACCAAAAATGCATTGAATTCACCTCGCAATGATGATGGTTACCACTACAAAACCAATGCCTCCATTTACTTTGCCTTGTTAGGAAAGAAAGGAAACCCATACCTTCATTATTGTGGTAAGTGAGAAACTTGGGGGAACCTCTAAAATGGAGTACTATAGTTTTCATTTTTGAATATCTTAGTCTAAATAGTTGAGTAGAAGACATCGAGAGCTTTCCAAAAAGTCTTTTCTTGTGAAAATATGAGCTGCCACCAAATTTTATGGCCATCTCAAGGTCGAGGTACCATTCTCAAAAAAATGGTGACCGGTAGGCTCTGTCTTATTTCGGAGTCCAAAATGCATGCAACCTCTAAAATCCTAAAATTCAGAATTTCTGATATTTTCGTTTCAAATATTGGGCTATTTTTCATGTTCCAAATTTTCTTGAGAGTTCTAAAACTTTGAAACCCAAGCCTCTGAAAGTCCGAAACCCAAAAGTCTGAATTTTCAAACTTTCAAAATTTCAAAACTTTTTCACTATTCATCGCTCAAGTTGCGTCAAGAGTTTCAAAAATCCATCCCGAAATTCCAAAACCCAAAACTATCACCATGCGACCCAGAAACCTATGTTAAATTCTCAAATCAACCTTTTCAAGTTTCACACTTTCAGATTTCGATATTTTTGGTCACTTTTCTGATTTTGTCGCCAAAGACTCCAAAACTCAATCCCAAATCTTTGAAACTTTGAAACCCGAAAGTACAAAATTTTGGACTTTTAGAATTTCAAAATTTGGAAATTTTGTGCTCCATTTTTCCAACTTCGTGCTCCAAAATCTCTAAACCCCAAAACTCAAAATTCCGAAATTTCGTACTTTTAGAGTTTCGGTGTTTGGAACTCTTTCCACATTTTTTCCCGTTTAGCCACTAAAACCTCGAAAAACCTAAAACCTGAAATTCCAAATTTTTGGACTTTTAGATTTATGGAATTTGGGATTTCAGACTTTTCTGATCCCTTTTCACCTACCGAAATCTCCTAAATGTCGAAACACTCCACTTCAAGTCCAAAAATTTGGACTTTGAAGCTTCTTTTTCCTGCACTTTTTGCAATTTCTCACCCATTCTTTGCCCAAACAACCTTGAAATACAAACCTTCATGAATAAATTAACCCCATTGGTTTCTCTACGTGCAAGTTATTTTTGTCGATTTTTCTCGAGGGAAAAATTGGATAACACAATCTTCAATTTGTAAATATTTAAGCCGCACTCACTATCTACAAGAACTCTTTTGATTTTGTGATGAGTAACAATGACCTCTATGTATAAGGGTAAGTTATGCTTAGGGTTATTACATGGGATTTCACTTCAATCAAAGGAAATATGGTCATTGGAATCAAGGTTAGAAACCATGACTTGAAGGTGTGTTTTATATACTATATTAGTATGAGTAGTAGAAATTTTGAGGAGATCTAGGATTGACATCCTTGTTGGGGTTTTCTCCAATTTTTATATCAAGTTTTATTGGCCTTCCCGAGGGACATCTAGAGAATCTGGTATTACCAAATGATCACGTTGCATGCCTACAACAAATCTATCTCCTAATATCCTAATGGTGTTCTCCTGTTCATCTAATGAATGGACTCAACCTATAAGGGAGTCAAATGGATTATTTTTGGTTTGATAGACGTAGGGAGTAGTCCTATAGTCATTAGAGCCTTACCCCCAATCAGGATTTCTGTTATTTTTATCCTCATGATTGAGAAGGGTTCTTTGAATATACTGAGATCTTCTCATTCGACCTTTTCCCGAGTCTAATCATGAATCTACCGCTATTTTACCTTCTTCGATAAGGTCTTGTATAAAATTCCGCAATATCGATATCTTAGGTATTATTTTTATAATTTATCATCCCTTTGAAATCATTTTCAGTCTTCCATTATTCTGAAACAACAATAAAAACTTTAAACATTCAATTTTATTAAATTGTCAAAAATCACTTGAGTCACTATTTATTGGCCCAATCGCCATCGATTTTTGTTAATTTTATATTTTAACAAATTTTATAAAGTATATTTCATTTTTTTTTTAAATAATGTTGCTTCTAACATGTTTTTAAGCATGGCTCATTGTTATATGGAAATTGGTGGTAAACCACATGAAATCACAAGCATTCACTCACTTCTAATAGTCAAATAACCTTTCTATTAGAACAATTTGACATCATCCATGAATTGAGCCTATGTGGAATCCAATTTTCTAATACCAAACAAGACATTGAAGATCAAATTTAATTATTATATGACATTGAACAAGAAGCTACAGGCTTTTGGTACTATTATTTTGAACACGTACACATTACATTCACACTTTCTTGGGACACATTCAAATCTGGATATGACCTAGCATTCAATCTCAAGTTCTAGTCATCTTTACCTATTATTCTTGTATATATCTATCTTGTATCCATTTATCATTTATCTCTTATCCATTATAATTCACTTGATTTTTTACAAAGCGAGATGACATCCTTCGAGGAAGCCCTTTGATTCCTAGAATCGGCCTTTTCCAAGCATCTCACCTATCTATCTATCTAGTCCATTTTATTTAGTGTTTCTGAGTGTAGGTTTTCTTGCAGGACAAGATATTTTACACTCTTGGATGGATTGCAACTTCTATCAACATTGAACATTATGAACCATCATCTATGAGTATCTCTAAACCCCGCATCTTCTGAGGTCTTTTTTTATTATTTCACTTTGTTAATTAAAGTATAAAGGTAAAAACATCTCTAAAATTTTTGACATGCCTGGTGGGACCCTAAGTCCCCTTTTTTAACTAATAAAAATTCATATTTTTCACATGCGCTTGTTTTGCTCTATAATCGCTAGCGATTTGGTCTATCACAAATGATCTAGTGAATCATCGGTGATTCAATCAATCGCCAATGATTTCTCTGAATTCTTTTGATTACTCAATAGTCAACCTTCTAACCCCTATTTTTTCTACTTTTTTCTATTTCCTACTAACCCTTTTTACAATTTTTCTATTTCTGGAGGCTTTTTGCTTGTTGGATTAATATATTTTTAAGAAAAATAAAAAATTGAAAAATTACAAAAAATTAAAAATCATTATCAAAGTGGTTCTATTTTCCTTCCTTTTTCTTTCCACACTATATATTTGATGTTTGTGCTCATTGAAATCAATCATTTCATTTCGTATTAGTTGATCATATAGCTTTAATTAGGAAGGTTAACTAATTGCATTCACTTAATTCTTCCCCACACACAACAAAATCACGCCAAAATCAATCTTGCATCAAATGATCCTACCCAGTGATAACTGTCGATTTCATCACCCAATATGGAGACTCGACTTGTTCTAGTATTATTATAAACAACTATTGTCGGTATATTGGCAAAGAACCTAACTCCCTTATTGTTATAGGATTGTGAAGTGTGGGGGTAGGCGCCAATACAAGGCCCCGTACCAAAGCACCAACATAGATTTAACCCTCATGTAACTTGAGGTATATCGAGCAAGCAAGCCTTAAATAGTCCTCAAAACTAACTATAGAAATCTATTTCCTAAGACCCCATTAGCTATTTTGCACATTTCATCTAAAAATTCATGTACCTTGAGGTATATTGACGAATCAAGCCTTAAGAAGTCCTGAAACTAACTATAGACATCCATTTCCTAGGACCCCATCACCGCTTTACACATTTAATATTTTCTTAATTAATCAAGATAATCTAAAATTCATTTTGTTTTCTTTGTTTGTTGTTTGTAAACAACCCATCTAGTTATTTTTCATTTCTTAGGTGATTGTGTGTTTTTTATCATGGTACTTACAAGACATAAATCTCATTTCCAAACATCAAAAACATGTCTACATCGTTACCTCATCAAAACCCACAATCTCAATCAATCATAAATCCAAATTAAGAAATATCCACACCTCAATATGAAAATCAATGAATTTGGGAGGAATAAAATTAGAGTTGTAATGAAAGTATCCGAAAGTGGATCGTATAATCCACATTCCTACTTTTGGTGCTCATTTTAACCTCTCACCATTTTTCCCTAATTTTCCTCTGATCTGCATGTTGTGAAATGTTTTATTTCTCGATGTGGATTCTTTGAAAGCTTTTACCTCCTTTTGAGTGCCTTGAGTTGTTTATAGAATCCATTGTCATGTTCCTCCTTGAAGAAGTCTTTGAGTTTGCCTTGTTTTTTCCCTAATTTCTTCAAAATCCATGAGCTTTGCCATTTTTCCTATTTTTCCTCGACCATGGAAGCTTGAGAATGATTGATTTATATTTGTATGCCTTTGAAAATCCAAATCCATGGTCAAAAGATGCTCGGAAGCATGATCCACATAGTTTTGTTTTGAAAAAGTTTTTATCCTTAGCAAAAATCGGGTTCTGGGCTGTGAATGGTGAATTTATGTGTTTTGATGGTCTGATGGGTGTCTTTTTCCTGACAAATTTATTCCTCAGTGTTTAGTGGTCACGTGGCTTAATTTTTTTGGTCGGGGATGGCGGGAAAACGCTTTAACTTATGAGTTTTGGATTTTTGCGAAAAGGGTCAAATTTGGTCCTGTGGCTTCACTCATTTCTAATTAGTTATTTTGGTGCTTACGTGGCTTCTTCTAACTAGATGGGGTGCGGCGGGTTTTTTTTTCAACTTGTTCCTTTTGGAAGGTTTGTTTGAACTCACCCGTGGCCCCCGCTGTGCTCTTATTAAAGCAAGTTTTAAGTGGCAGGAAAAAGTCTTACTTTGACCTTATAGGAGGACACGTGACAAAGCTAATGGCAGAGGTATGGTCCTTCGGAGGTAGGTTGAATGTTTTTCCCTTTTGAAAAAATTTAATAAAATTCTAAAATGGAAGCACGCCCCCGTTGAATCATTTTGAAACCTTAAGGTTTTTGAAATTAGGCCATAATGACACTTAGCGAGCCCGCGCTCATTCAAGGTATCAAATTTTTGGGACCATCTCAAGGTGCACCATGGTGACACGTGGCTATTTGAAAAGTCAAAGGGGCGGAGAGGTGGACCATTGGCGGAAATTTGGATTTTTTCCCTTGATATTCAAATGACTAAAAACATCAAAATGGCCCGTAAGCCCTATAAAGGAAAGGTCAAAGCTTGCTCCACTCAACAAAGGAGGTGGGGACTCGCGGGGGAAATTTGGAAAAAAATCCTTTTGGGAGAAAAGAGTTAAAAGTGAAAAAGGAAGCATGGTTCCACTGGGACCCACATTGGGACACGTGTCAGGCTCATTTTTCAAGGGTGGAGCTCGAGGGAAAACTTGGAAAATTTTCCTTTTTCTTAAAATGAGGTAAAATAGCAGAATTTGACCGCAGCCCATTGGGATCCACCTTAGGACATGTGTCAGGCTCATTTCTCAAGGGCGGAGGTGTGGAGAAAAATGGAAATTTTTTCCATTTTTTTAAAAGGTTGTAAAAAGTCAAAGGAAACCCCAAGCCTATTTAAATTCCATGTGGATGACCCAAATTCAAAGTGAAGATCAACAAAACTATGAGTCTAAATCTTACTTTCCCCCATTTTTACTAAAACACACCTGGAAGTGTGAGTCTTCATGATTTCTTGGTATTTCCTACACGCCAAACAGAGAGGGGAGTTAATTTTGGTATTTGAGTTTGGTGGGAAACATCAGGAGACATCTTTCACCATTAAAATGGTCTGACTATCAGGCTTAATCTAATTTTCCATTTTTCTTCTCCCAAGCACGTAAGGAACTAGATTTGATACATTAGTGGCGGAAGTGGTTTGTGAGTTGAAGGAGGAGTGCTCTACCAGATGAATGAGTTGAATGGTGAGATTTTTTAAGAGATTTGTCCCATGAGAACTTGACAACTTTTACAGATCTGATTCTGGGAATCGCAATCGAGATCATGGTGAACACTAGTGCATTAAATGTTTATATTTTGGGGAAAAAGGGGCTCTATTGTAAATGTTATAAATGGCACAATTTTTTTGTGTAAATGGTTGGAGTGTTAGAGGTCGAAGAAAATTCCCAAGAGGAAAATTTGATAAAGCATGTCTTTTGAGAAGCCAGTCTGAGAAGCTTGTATATCTCTTTTGTATTAAGTTTGATCGTGTCAAGGTGGTTGCAAGTGTACATCAATCGACAATCATTGGGATTGTTCTAGAAACTTTCCTCTGCTAATAAATTTAATAAAACTCAAGTTATTCTATGTTGATCTTAAGAAAAATGTGTTTGTTTCATTTTTGAATGTCTGCAAATAGTTTTTCTTATTCTTATTACAATCTTGTATAAAAATTTGTCTTCAATCACAGAGGTCTCAATTCTTGTGATAGTTTAGTGGCATCCGCAATCTTATTTATCATAAGAGCTTTCATCTATGGGTGAAATAAATTATTTAAAATCACTTTTCTTTCATTCTTTGACAGAGATTGTTTGTAAACCTCGAGGTGTACCTCGTGTGTGATTGATCTTAGATTCTCGATGTTTTATTGGGTCTTCCAATTCGAGCCTTTTTGTTAGAATCTCATAGATTGTGTGAAAACTTCTAACTGGGCCTCCATTGAAGCACATATTCTGGGTTAAAGGAACATTTTACCTATTCTAAAGTATTTTGTTGTCTAGACTCTCCATTTTGTAAGAGTTCTCAGAGATTTGGAAAATCAAGTTCATTCTACCTCACCTCCCACCAAAATTCCTTTATAACAACTAATCCTACCCATACTACCTATGTTTTTTCTGTGTGTGCACAAAAGCATAATTTCCATTACCAAAGCATGTAGAAACAATCAAGATTTCAAATGTCTTTAGTAGCCTGAACCTTGCCTAGAAAATATCTCCACTATCTAGAGTGACAACTCATGAGAGTTAGATTTTTTTGCATTGATCATATTTTCTCCAAGGTCTCCTAAACAACTTCATTAGGAAGGACATCTCCATCTCCTCCATAAACAATAGGATATAAAAGGGTTCTTTTACCTTGCTTGAAAGGCACAACCTAAAGTAGTGAGGATAGATCAAATCCTCTTAAGGTGCTACCCACTCCTTTTCAAAGCCTGAGTGCTAAAAATTCATATAGATTGTTTTCCCAGCTACAAAACGACATACATAATCATCTATATGCCTCTGAGTGTCCTGTTAAATACATGATGTTGATCACCCTTTGAAGGAGATTAAATTTGGGTACCAACACCTACTCCATCATAAAATCTCTCACCTATATCATAGAAAAGAATTAGAACCATCACATTCTCCTTGATCTTAATCGCATCATCTCGAAATCCATGATCCTCCTTGTCCCAACTTCTTTGATGATGGGGATCCCATATTTTTGGATATTTTAAATTCAAACCCCATGGTCCTTAATGCTTACCTTGTAGCTAGGGGTGTCCAACTTCAACCATCAATACCCAAACCACCCCTATATGTTCCTGATTCTTTGTGTAGTTTTTCCCATCTTATTGATCCAAATCAGGAACCTTTCATTCAAAAATTACATCCATATCCACCTCATACTCAACCTGAAACATCTAATGTTGTGTCTTCAATTCCTTTTTTTAATCCTCATTTGATTTCTTCTCAAGACATGTCCACTCAACAACTTATATCTTCACCTAATCCTTCTACTGGTTCTACACCTCTTCAAAACATTCCTAATACTTCTTCATCTACTCCTCTAACATCCTAGGCCATCCAGGACACCTCCCGTACATTTTTTTCATTTATGTCAATGTATATTAGCCACCACCTTCTCAACAAAACAACAACCTCGTTAATAATGTCGGTATATCCATCCCTCTAGTTAACACTAGTGTTATTGCTAGCACCCACCCCATTTCGTTTACGTCTTTTAATCCCCTTATATCACAACACATAACTCAACCCTCACAACAACTCATTTCTATACCTCAATCTATTCCTATTTAGAATATCCCACAATAAGCACCATCCTCAGTTTCTTTTTCTATCCACTTTCAATAGTCGTCCACTTATTCGCAACCCCTTACCTATACATTTGTTCCTTTCCAACACATCCCCCAACCATCGCAACCTCTCATTAACACATCTATTCCTATTCCATATTGGTATGTACAACCATCGCATTCCTTAGTGTCTCAATCTGATGACAATATCCCTCCTAATATTCCTTATCAGCAAAACATTCCTTATCAACAAAATATCCCTTATCAACAAAATATCCCTTAGTAGTATCCATCATACCCATAGCTCAACCAGTTTTCATTCAATCAACCTAGCTCATCCTCACAGCAAGCACCACAACCATACCCCCTTCAAGCTCTCATGAAAAAATATCCAACCTCGAAGCCGCTTCTTTGGGTCCTAAGAATGTTCTCTCATACAAACAGATCTGCAATGAGCCCATTCACCCCTCAATACCTTATAAAACATATCCACCTCACTGGGAAATTCTGAAGTTTATCAAATTCTATAGTAAATAATATCCTCAACAACACATTTGTGCTTTCCAACATGCTTGTTATCTTATATCCCACAACCAAAATATGATGTTGATTTACTTTTACCATGACTGTCATTGGTCCTACCATGGACTGGTACAATAGCATCCCTAAGTACTATCTTTTATCATTCACACAACTCGCCTATCTCTTCTGGGAACCCTTCTTTATAAACATTGCTTGTAATATCACTATGTTTGACCTTTATACCATAAAAAATTTGAAGATAAATCTGAATTGATTTTATTTCCTACTAGAGGGGTATAATCAATCAATTATCATTCACACTACCACAAACCGAATTAATGGATTTCTTTTTCATTCAAAATCATTCATCTATAGTTCAAATCTAGTTATTTGAAATGTTTAATAAAGTGTTCACTATGGCACATAAATTAGAATTGTGAGCCCTTGAAGAAGGTAGAGTTAAACTATGACCTAAGAAACCAAAATATGAATTCTCATATAAATCATCCTCCAATCCTCACAATTCCAAATCCTTAGCCAACGTCGTATTCTTCAAATCCACACCTAAAGAAAAACCCACTACTAAGCATTCCCATCCATAACGTAGTTACACACCAATCAGAGAAACCTTGACACGATGAAAATCATAGTATTCATGATCCTTAAACCATCATGGACTAGGTGCATATTCTAGATATGGTACCATTTTACTTAGGTATTGCACCATTTTTACGGAGTCTAACTATTTAATTATAGCGGATAATGTTTCAGTTAGAGGTGTAAATGTACGTTTCTAGGTGCCTTTGTGTGAGGTCCTTGTGAAATCTCTAATAGTGGACCAATTTGCACACCTTCGAATCTTTTGGAGTCTGTAATACCATCCCCAATGATATGTTTGTTCTTATTAAAAACTTTGGTTTGTCTACAGTTTTTAGCTCATGTTTTTCTTCGAAATAGGTTTGAGTGTCCCCTTTGCAATGAGATATTTCTTAATTTGACTACCTTTCTCTATAAATTCTTGAAGTTAGTGCCACAATGCATCTATAAATGGAAGGCTATTTTTGGGTTCAAGTTGGGGATGAATATGCTTACCATTTGTTTTTCTAGAAGGACACAAGGGAAATGACTTACCAATCCATGCCATTGTTGTAAGAAGCCTACAAATGTTTCATTGGGTTTTTGTTTAGCGTTGCAAAGGTCATTCATGGTAATGTCATTCTCCATATTGAAAGAGAAATGTTACACAAACATTTCATCTAGTGCGAGCCATGTCATGATTGATCCCTTAGGTATACTGAAAAACCATTCTAATTCTTGTTCTCTGGGCTACGAGGAAACAAACGTATCAAAAAGTTATCATTATAAGTGACTTCTTGGCAAGCCATGTAGAAGTCTCTGACATGATCACATAGATCTCCTTTGATTTTGTATGTTTTAAATTTAGGGATATCAAATTGTTTTCGGAATGGTTGTTGCAATATATTTTTATCAAGTTGTTAGGGTCATAGCTCCTCATATAGATAATTCCCATTGTTCCCTACATTAGTCTCTTATAGAGTGGTAAACATGTTTTTCATTGATTGTAGCTCTTGTTGGATGAGTCACTCTGTTGTGGGGAATAGTGGTCTATTCACTTTAGCAACTTTGAATGTTGCGTCATCATATGGGTCAATGTGAAATTCACCAAATTTATTCTTGAGTCTATCTTTATGCGTATTCTTGCTTGAGGAACCTAATGCTACTAGTTTTTGACTGAGTTAAAAGATTATTCATTGAATGATTTCATCTTTAATTAAGGTATCATCTTCACTATCGAATCTAGGAGGAGGTGAGTCTTTGTGACCATGTTCAATTTTGACTTTATGCAAAAATTAATGCAAGGTCTTCTAGAACCATTTGTTTGTTTTGGAGGTTAACTTTTATTTTTTAAATTATGCACACCCGAAGTGTAATCATACCTCGCGACAAAAGGATTGTCCATGTAAATGATGGATGGTCGTAGCGGATCTTCTACTTCATGGTTTATGGTTTTAATTTCTTCTTCATACTCTTGTGGTATTTTAGCTCCTAATTTAAGGACTCTTGTGAGTACTTGGTCTTTATTGTAATATAGGAGCTCATCAAAGCAAACTAGATCTAGTTTGTGTTGGTTTTCAGATGAATCATAATCCTCTCCACTATGGTCAACTAATGGTTCAATTTATTTAACCACTAAAAAGAGGGGTGATAAGTTATTTCCACTGAATGGGTATGTTGAACTAAAATAATTTACCTCTAAGTTGCATTCATCTCGTTTAGACACCATTTTTATGATTCTTCACATTGCTAGTCTTTGTGACACTAATTTTTTTAAAAGTGTTTTTAAGTTATAATAAACCTAGGTATATGTGGTGTGATTTATTTTTATATTGTCAATGCCTTGAAGTGTTATAAGTACAAAAACTATATAACCACTTTTATATTGGGAACAGTCATGTAAATCCGCAAGTAGCTCACTCAATCACTCAAATCATTTATAGAACACTATCCCTAAGTTATAGTTCCAAATATAGGTGTAAAATAGATAGTGACAATACCATTTCACAACATAGGTTGAGTTCAAATAATAAATAGAATCAAAGAACTAAAATATTATTGATGCAATCTCTCCACAAGGTATACTACGACTAGTTTAGATGCAAAAAAAATATAATCTTTTGATCATGGAAGTTAGAAATGTGAATAATGTAACAACACTACCTTGACACATTAAACAAGCTTAGAACCATAAAGGTATTAATATCAAAATGATATCATTTCTATACAAATAATGCAATATCAACACTCTCAAAAGCCTTAAATGATGTTGGAATCAAAACTAAGTGCAAGTATAACGAGAAATTATTAGTTGTGCGAGCAGTGTAATGATACAATACATAAACTTATACCAAGTCCTCATAAATGAAAACAAGATGTAAGTGTCATAATTGTATGGCTAGAATGTGGGAAAAATAACAACTCAAAGGGGAAACAATGATGAAACTAAACCTAGCTATGAAGATGATCTTGAAATCAAAATCAAGTGGCTATCAAGACATAAAAACGTAGCCACAAACTTTAGATATTTTACAAATTAGCCACAAACATGGATGATCCTAAATGGACATAAAAGTTTTGAACATAATATATGATAAAAATCCCACATGATGCCTTCTTTTATTCTAAATGGGCAACAATAATGTAAAGTTATAGATGAAATGGGATGGAAATGAATTAAGTGTTATTTGCGCAGAGTTTCACCTCATTGTAAGGTGAAAAAGAAACTAAGCTAAGTAATATGTCGTAAATCTCATGATATGTGACATTTAGTTTCAAATTAAGTGGATTCTTTTCCTTGTTTGAAATACAAGGTTTAGAGTTCAAGTAAGCCATCAATTCCCGAGAGTTTTGTCATGAAACGATGGTTTGGACTCGTAAAGCGGGCTCCAAGAAGATATGGCTTCCCTAGGTAGTTATCTCAACTAGGTGTCACAAGTTTATCTATTGTGAGCTTAGTTTTCCAAGGTTTTCCAATTATTATCTCAACTTTACTTTACCCCCTTCGAACATGATGAGAAATGAATGTGTTCATGCGTATTCTCACTAGGGTCGCTATATGGATAACTTTGACTCTAACTCACAATGTAAAATCTAGTCAAGTGGGTGTGTGGAGCACTTCCTATTTCATCCACGAGGTTACTCAATGGTGGACTACTTTAGGGTTCCTAGAACCACCCCCATTGTTATAGCTTAAGGAGTTATGCCAAAGGGGTTATGTTCTAGTTAAGTAGATAGGGACGTACCCTTTTCCGAACCTGTAAATACAATGTGATGAATATGGTGTGTTTTTTAATCTTTTTAACTTAGTGTGGTTTTACGTAGCACACCTTTTGGAAACTTGTATCAAACATGTTAGTATCATTTTAACCTCTAGTCTTTGAAAATCAATTTTGTTCCTACACCAAGATTAGTAATTTCCCAACAAAATCATATAAAGAAGATAAGATGTTGCTTTTGATTTCCTAGATTGTCCTAAAATCCAAGGAAAGAGCATACATATCACGCTACCCCGCTCAAATATGGAAAATACTTAAGTAATTGCTAAAAATTATTTCCTTTTATACAACTTTTGAAAGTTAATTCTTTATAAAATTAAATTGAAGTAGGTTCAAGGGAAGATCATACACAATTCAAGGTACCCCTTAAAAAAATAATACAAACACTTAAATAAGTTAGGCCATATAATATCAAAATAAATTTCAAACCATCATTATAAACCTAAATTTTTTGCAAAATCTAGAAATTTGACTCTCTAACCTACAATAAAATTTTAATTTTTGATAGTGACACATGCACACTTAGAATGATGGGTAAGAATGCTTATCAATGAGTACACACTGCGAAAGGTGGATATGTGTGGCTATAGAAATAGATTGTGTGGTTTACGCCTATGCGGGTAGAATAACAGGTATGCACGTGTTTTGGTAAATATGGAGGTCAAAATGTAGTTACAGGTGTAGGGTAAAATTTGAGGTCAACACAATATTGGAATAACAGCCTGCATCCCAAGAGGTGGTTATGCATGCAAGTTGATGTCTATGCATGGAAAATTACGGGTATGTGTTCCTTCATAAAATGTGCCGATAAATCAAAATATAAACAAACAAGTGCTTGACAAGGATGACAGACGCACACCCATAATAGAAGATACACACTGTTCTCAACACCTATGTGTACCCCTACAAAACTGAAAATCCATGGAAATGAAAATTTCAAAAAAGAAAACTCGATTATTTTTTCACCATTAAAACCTATTTCTACCTTTAACCCATTAAACAAGTCATGCAAAGGGGATATTTAGTGTATTTAAAATTTGGAATCTATTAGAACACAATCTATTTAACCCTAAAAAGCATGAAAATGGCTAGATATGAAAATGAAAAGCTCACAAACTACTTCTAAGGTACTATGGTGTAAGTCCCACTCGGGCGTGCCAAAGTTGAACAAGGAAAAGTTGCAAAAGCTATGAAAATGGGGTAAGAACACTTAAGAAATCAAAAACTTTAAAAAAACAAATCAATTGACCATAATGATAAGAAATAAGAATTGATTCATTACTTTTCATGCAAGAATCTTGAAGTAAAACAAGAAAACCTAACATGTCTAGTTATCATCTATTCTTGAAAGCTTTGTAAATGAACTTGAGACAGATTCTAAGTAATAATTTTTTTATTATTAGTATGGGAGCTCACCATTAATGGCTACAAAGCCATATGATTCTTCTTGTTTACTCAAAGCTTGAGTGTGTAGTTCAATATCAAAGAAAATAGCTGAATAAACAAATTAAAAGAAGCTCTAAATCCTAAACAAAATACTATAGTTTATGTTAGAAATGAGGAAGTGTTCTTAGAAAAATGAAGGGGGTCTAGTTCTATTTATAGGTTTCTTATTTCACAAATGAAATGAATTGGGTGAACATGGGACAAATGAATAAGAAAAATATCACTTTTAGTGAGTCAAACTAAGATTTGACTAAGCTTATAAGAGGTTAAACATGCCTTAGGCTAGGTAATTTAGGTTTAGGCTAATTAATCCTAAGTAGTGAGGAATGAGGAGTCTGAGATAGTTGTGAGAGGATTACTCAATCCAATGAATTTGACTAATGACTTAGGAAGCTAGTAGAAGCAATTTGACAAGAGATTTAGAAGAGGGTTTAGCTAATAAGAGGCTATATTAGCCTGATTAGTCGATTATAAGATGAATAGCACTTTGAAAATATGTCGTAAAATAAGACTTAGATATGCTTAGTTGATGAGGTTTCGTCAATTTGAGTGGAGTATAATAGTTAGTGCAATATTAAGAATAAAAATTCTTTGATCAAACTACATGTTTCTATAATGACGACATCACCTATCTAAGTGTGACATACATGTGACAAGCATTGAAGGCTTTGCACCATTTAGCGACTTTGTGGAATTAGCTTCCGGACATTCTACATAGAACACGGCAGCCTGTGTCCCAATCCAATTTCCAAGGGCCCCATCCCCGCTAAATCACTCGATATTTATTATTTTAGAATCTTGTGTGGTGGTCTCCCATCCACGTTCAACCGATCTCAATTGCAAAACATTCCCGCAACCTCTACGAAACAACTAAGGATCTTCCAACCCTCTCGCTTACACTAGGGTTTCCACATTTCATTGATTATTTTTCTTGGGTTATTTCCTTTATTTATTTATTCATAATTTACTAGAAACTTGCATTAGATTAGGATATTATTTAGATTTTAGCATTATTGTTTTGGATAACCCGATCTTTGAATCCACCTTCCATTTAACACTCTCAAACTCTCATGACAATGGCTCAATCTTATGAGGAATTTACTAAAGACAATCTTAAATCCCCTAATGATCATATGACCGAGCATCCCCTAGATTTATACTTGCTCTTACATCCTTCTTGTGCGGAGGCCACTAATCTAGTAGAGCTTGATGCTTCTATTGCCATTGCCACTTTTAATGCTCCTCAACCATCTACTTCTACTCTACCACCCATTTATATCATCCCCATGTTTTTCCTACCCCAACTAATCACTTCAAACCAGCTATTTTCTCTCACACAGGGTAGGTTTACTCCGCTAGCACTCGTGACATAAAGCATACCTCTATCAAGACCTCAAAGAAAAATTCATCAATTACATCAGATATTTCCCACGCATCTCCATCTTTCGATTCCACTTTATTTCTATGTATTCCATTTGGACCTATTATCTCCACGTATCCACTACCTCCTAATTTTTTCACCCCTAAGCTTCCCATTTTCAATGTGCATAGTTACCAACAAGAGCATCTTCGAGAATTCCATGTGGCTTGTCTAGATTTTTCTGGATGATCATAGCCTTCTCGCTAAAAATTTCCCCGTAGTCTTAATGAATATGTGATGTGTTGGTTTTAAGACATACCTTTCCATTTGGTAATCTCTTTCACGCATCTATCCAATGCCTTTCTCACTTACTTTTCTATCAACATCAGCTCCATGATCTCCTACGCCCAACTAGAATAACTTAAACAAGGACCTAACAAACATTTATAAAATTACATTTTGCGATACAAAAACAACTTATCGAAGATGTCAAATTCTCTTGTGGACCTGTGAGCTTCAGGACTTATTAAGCTAGAGTCTAGTACCACCTATCCAGAAAATGTACTCTTTGAGAACTCTCCTTCATTTGATCAATAGGTCATACACCTAAGATTCGTGAAACCAAGCTCTTATCCATAGAAAATCTTGAATACCAATATCAATCATCATCTTCTACACATTTTAAAATTAAGTAATCATTCACACAATCACAACTAAACCAGATAACACAAAAATTATTGTTAACACGAGATCAAATACCATAGAGATTTAGTAACATCCACCACAACATACATTCTCCAAATTCCATATTTCCCGACATCTCTTATTACAACATCTTCTTGAGAGAAATCTTATCATTCTTTCACCAAAAGTGGAATTAGAACCATTGCAACCAAAAGGAAGAAACTAAAATGATAACATTAGATGAAAGTATCACCAATGCGTGGGACACTCTACAAATAGGTGTCTCAAGCTCCACACTATCATCTAAATTCTTATCAATTAAAACAAGATTATGTTTCGACAACCTACATACTCTACACAAGTTAATGAAGATCATAAGCTCAAGTTTTTAATAATCTACTTCAAGAACATGACAAGAAAGTAGATGAATCTTCCGCTAATCATGCATATCATGAATTGTCTCGTCTTGCATCCGAGCTCTTGACTTTATAATTACACATAATGACAATTCCTCACCAATCATTTCTTTCTCTGACCATTATTATCATGTGAATTTCACATTTAATCACTTACATATTAATTCCTCTATTAGATCTATCTCTATTAATAATACCAAGGGTGACCCATCTTGGCCCATCAATGCATGCTTTATTCAAATTCTCATTTACATAGACTCATCACACTACTAGTCCAAAAACCAAGATAGGCCCATTCCTAGGAAAATTACTACATTTAAACGTAATTCACCACCTCATTTTATTCCACACAAGTGTTTATCACCACCATGTTCTCGCTTTGTATAGATTTACGTCACTACATTTTTTCACGCATCATATACTCATCCATCTCATGCACATAAAATTCACTCACCTGCAAAACCTTTATCTAATATTCCACCACTTTTAAAGAAGATTCACACACCTTTGTTACCGTAATCATCAAGTGGAGGACCTTCATCCTTTATTTTTATTGGATAGCTCACTCATTAATGTAGACACTTGGGGAGCATTAAATGATGACATTAACACACACTAGAATTGGCATTAAATGATGGCGTACTCTTGTGCTTCAGTTCACACTTTACTATTGAGAGAATCCTAAATAAATGAACCTCACACAATACATGGTAATTATGACACATTACACATCCGTACACTTCCTACATCTTTTTATGTACACATCATCTTACATTTTACATCCTACATTACACACTACACATTACACATCACATGACATTTTCTTATTACTACATCTACTACACATAATACACATCATACACATCTAATTTTATGCACCGCACTCACTACTCCGATGACGCACTCTAGTCCCATATTCTATACTAGACCGTTGAGGGTAGACATCACAAACAGATCACATTCACACACTCAAACATTCAATATTTATATCATGAAAAATTATTTGTGATATACACTTTAGGCTACATCATCAATTCACCTAACATCACTTCGTGATATACACTATAGGCTACATCATCACTTCACCGAGCATCACTTAGTTATATATGCCATAGGCTACATCATTACTTTTGCTTGCATCATTTCATGATAGACATTATAGGTTACGCCATCACTTCACGTAGCATCACTTAGTGATATAGGCTTTAGGCTAGATCATCACACAATTTTCACACCTCATCTCTATGTCACATATATCACCACTTCATAGTCATCACACCACATGACACACAACATATCATTCTAACCATTTCTCAATGCCTTACTCTTGTTTATGGTTTATTATTGACTTCCGAGGGGCATAAAAAAACTGAACGTCATTTCATGAATACACATCCACTCGGGGCACGCGGCTCCTACCATTCACTCTGCATTATATTCTATCCATCCATAGAAGACTTCATATCTTGGTTACATTTAATCCTTCTTGCATTTACTTATACTTACTCCTTGTATTTACTTATACATATTCATCTTATTACACATGCTAGATAGATATCTTGTATGTCATTATTTTTATCATACACACATGTGCATTAACTTACTTTTCTAGTTGTGATAAAAGATTATACATGTCCATTACATGCAGCATGAATATTGCTTGACATAGTACCTAGTAACAATCCTATAGCATCTCCTAGGGGCACCCACTTTTGTACACTATAGGTGCTATTGTTTCATTGTGTTCCATAACACATTAATTTATCTCTTATACAAGATTTTGACATATTTGTTATCTTTCTAACATGCTAATGGGTGCTTCATGTGAAGCATTTTTTTAGCGGCATTATTTTCCACCATGGTTATCTATCACATTGCTTGTACTTGCTTATCATTTTATGCCATTGTTTACAGGAGTTTCACTTTTTCTTGTGGGAAAACTTGTCTTTTGTAGCTACTATAGCCTTAATTGTAGTACGACACCATGAGTGGTGTCCCATCCTTGTAACCCTCTTTTTCGTGGTCTACATTGTCTTCTTCTTGCGTGTTTTAGCTTACACATTGTTTTTCTAGTTTACACTTTATGTTATACATGTCTATTTTTCTTTGCTTGTACTAACTTTTTTTTCCTTGCCACTTGTTTGCATGTGCCTTGGTTTTTACTAAGCACATTCCCTTCCCCCTGTAGGGAACAATTTAAGTTTGAACGGTTTATCCTCTTCAAGGTTGCATCCACCTATAAAGCAACACTTTGCATGATCCCCAAAGAGGGGGGCCATCATTTGGGTGAATCATTCACCCCATATAAAGGTCCACAAAAAGTATACACAACATAACATAGTATCGGTAGAGTATAGTTTTCATATATCGAGGCTTAGAATCAAACTTGGTTTCTTACTACGGTGATGCCTTTCCCCGGAGTGTTTATAATTAGGGCGCATTACACGTGATTGGATATAGATACAGTCAATATAACTTTACACAAAGGGCCTTTATAGGGAAAGTTTTTCTTAGCACATGCATTAGTACACATCATTTGTAGTGGTGTTTTATTCGAGTAGATGTTAAAGGTTATAGGATAACACCGGACCTTCCCGTCTATACTACTACTTATAGGTGGTGTTAGATCACCCAATAAACTAGACAATACAAGATATCTCTATAGTTTCAAGAAGTGGTTAAAGGTTAGAGAATCCCTATCCTTTCTACACTCTTTCCTCATCATGGATTAGGTGACCAGATTCCTTTTCACATTTTCAAAAGTTTCTTTTACATACTTCCTTACATGCCTTTTATACATATACAAGTGTATTTGAATACTTGATCGTCTTCTTTTTTGTAGGTCCTTTTGTAGGAGAAGAAATTAGTTAACACTACTCGACATCACACACATTGATACCAACAATAGTACAATACACACATCAAAAGCTAGACATACGTTTCTTCCCTAGGTTCATTTTCATCACCTTTTTACACTTTTGGAATCTTTAGTTTCCATGCTCTATCTTTTTTTATCACTCCAAGCTTTGTCTAGTCACATGGAAAGCTTTCTACATCAATATACATGGATATCGTGTACACATCTCTATCTACTTTATGTCACTTTGAGCATCCTACTCACCAACATAAAATGTGGGCAAATATAGACACAAATCATGCACTTGGGTAATTATCTTGTCTCGATCGCATACTACTATTCATATAGTTCCTAAGTACGAAAAGTAATAATTAACTCATGTCTTTGGCCATATTTCTTTGTTTTAGGCTTCTACTTTCGAGTCTTCTGTCTTACTTTCTTAGCATGTCTTTTTACCTTTGGACATTTGTTATTCTAGACACTAACACCCAAATAGGATGCTAGCGCCAAGTGCC
This sequence comes from Taxus wallichiana var. yunnanensis, assembly GCA_018340775.1. Lineage (NCBI taxonomy): Eukaryota > Viridiplantae > Streptophyta > Pinopsida > Cupressales > Taxaceae > Taxus > Taxus wallichiana. The sequence goes on from CM031236.1 coordinate 125,013,143, forward strand.
CCCGTCCCCTCTAGGTGCCCTTTTCCTCTTTACACTTTGGTCACACTTTTTGTGTCCCTTTTAGCCATTTGAGCATCTTATCTTTTTGGTTGTCAGCCTTTTCAGGCTTAATTATGAAATTCAAGCGAATGAATCATATAAATATAAAGTTATGTGATCATAATAAGGGACCAAGTACTGAGTGCTACTTATCACCACCTAAGGTTGCATCCATCAAGGTATCTAAAGCTCCATTTGCATCCATCTAACTCCATCACAAGGGAAAAAGGTTGGTTCTTCTGCATCACACTTCATAGGAGGGGATTCTATTGTTTCCAGGCATAGATTATTTACATTCTACATCTAGCTCCTTGCAGATACCGATCTCGCAACTAACTCCACCTCGTCCTTTGACATTCCCAGAGATAAGCTCTCCAAAAACCTCACTATCTCTTCTACACAAACTCTTCCATCAGCATCTTCATCTATTACTCTAAAAATACTTGAAAGACATTGAGCCTCCTCATCTACATAATCCTTACTACACATTTCAGCAGAATCAAAATCTCTTGACCGAAAGCATAGATTAGTACTATAATTACTATCTTCTTTCGATACTTGTTTGTCACTTGCATCCTTATTTGCAATGTAACGATTCCTTTTCTCACTCTCTGCAATGGATTCAAGGATTTTGTTGCTGTTAATATGGATTATCATCACTGACACCACCACTAAGAACTGCATTAATGTCAACATTTTTCGAAGGACTGAACGGACAAACATAATACCAATTACAGTCAATTATAGATGTATGCACATCCACCTCAATCTGAGGATCGATGAATGAACACGTCATTGACTTATCAAATCGCTCTAACCTTCAGAATTCCATGATCAGACTCTGTGGCTTTATGTACGGACTCATCCAGGTGATATCTGTGTTTAGCTCTTGTCGTTTCGAACAAATATCTGTGGTTGAAGATAAGAAAGGAAGGTGCAAGGAAGCTGCTTGAAGCCTGTGAATTTCAGTTTTGTACGCTCGAATATCATGTATACATGTCTGGATTATTCCATTGATGTTAATTATTATGATTCGTCTCTTTCACTAAAAACCTATAATTCATTTGTAATTATCCACGAAATTAAATATTGAACATTTGAAACGTCTATGTGAGCAAAGAAATATCGACAAAATGGCTTATACAATTCTGATCGGGCACGCTGCACATGTATTGAATGACGACAAATAAAGGATTTGTTTTTGAGTTTCCTCTTATTGATAGGCCCACGGTACCTCTTTTGTACGAATGTATGTGCAGATAAAGTCATTAAATTACTGTACAAGAAAAGATGTCCTTTCATGAGATGCATGACAGGACGATTATGTCCTTTCAAGACATGCAAAGGACGACTCTGGTGCAGTCTTAGATAGGAAACAACATATCAAACATTTTCCAACACTAAGGAAGATTCGGAGAAACATCTCCACATAGAATATCGACTATATTTGTAAATCTTCACGGCATATTTTTGGCTTACTGTATTGGCTAGTTAGATGGTAAGAGATTAGAACCATAGTTATGGCATCTTTGATATTATCCTCAGTAAAATTCAATAACTTATACAGACCATCTTGCTTGGTATTTATAATGAATATTATTAATTCATTCAATTTATTTGATGTCGTCAAGTACCTTGTGTGGATCATCTCGTGCACATTCTTTTCCAGATAGGGATTTTCAACTAATTTACTGAAACTCTAAAAAGTCGTCTAAAAAACTTGTGAATTCTAAGGTCAGCCTTACACTCATTAAATAAATATAAGTAAACCAAACTATGCACAAGTGTGGGTAAAGTCTTTAGAGCATTTGTGTGTTTCTAAATTTGAATATTTAATTTTGTAAATATTTAAAGAGTTAGTTTTTATTTTAAGTTTATTTTTAATTTTAAAATCAATTTATGATGCAAATTTTGTAATTGTAAAATTGTTGCGTATTAAATTTCATATTTTATTGACATAAAATACGATTCGACTCTTATTGTTTTGAAACTCTTAATTTTCATTGTGTTGTAGTCTCACTATAATCTTCACTCATCCTCCCTATACATTCGATGGTTTTTTCCTCTCATAAGAGTGTCCATGTCCGCCTCCCACCCCCATAGTCTTCACGAAACCATTTTAAATTTATCAACCCCCTCCAACACATTAATTTGAGTTAGGTCACCTAAATTATGTTAAAAACGAACTTTATTCCTTCTTCATAACTTGTAGGCTCCATAAATACATGCTATAGTGTTTTAAACCTTCATAGAGTCATCTAGTGATTTTTAGGATGATGACGTGAGTCTTAAGATCACATCTCTACTCTATCCTTAAGCATACCCTAAGTTGTTACTTAAAATTGAACTACTCCTCTAAGGTAATTGGTTCTAATTATGAATCCTAATTCTATTGAATTAATATGGATGTATCAAAAGACCCAACGATAGACCTAAACACAACAAGTCATCCTTTCTCCCAACTTATGTCTTGAATAAAACATTCTTCCAATTTTACACGCCACAAATAGAATTTCATACACAATGTTGTGAAATGCACCTAACATTGCATAAAACTAGTTTGCATTCGAATTTTTATGGAAAATCCTTGCATACACCACATAATGTAACACTATATTCTATTATCCTCAAAAATGTATTTCCTCATTGTGAGACAAAAGAAACATAACTAAATTCTATGTAATTTGAACACGAATCGATTCCATTGTGCACTAATTTTTGGTTGACATAAGATTTCTCATGATCTAAAATACTCTTACATCATACACCTCGGAAAATTATAAACATTAGATCATTCTTCAAGGAACTAGCATACCACATTGTGTGGTATTTTCAACAGCTTAGAAGAGTTTCCTCTTCGATCTTCATGCCTTCACATATCACCGAAAATTCAATATATTCCTATAATTTTTAATGTCTTTGGAATCTTCACTATCTTGAATCTTTTCAGAACGCACCCCCAGTATAATAGCTTGGTTGGTTATGGTTTTAGGAGCTAGCCGGTAAAACCATTCACCGGCCAAATCATGTAGGGTCTCTATGAAGAGTCTAACAGACACATCTTCATGTTCGACTACAAGCACTCCATAGGATATGAAAAAAGCAGCTAAGTGGTCATCTGGATTTTGCTTTCCATCTCCAAAGAATTTTAGAAAATTCTTTCTTGTCCCTTTAGGTAGATCATGCATAGAAGGAGTCGATTCGGGGTCCAAAGGCTACCCATGGGACAGAGTTGGTTTTGGTTCAAAGATGATGAATGGAACACATCTCCTCAAGGAGTAGACTTGATAGATAATTCCAAATGCGAGGATTACGTTGAAGATGATTCGGATATGGAAGATTTTGCACTCTTCTTCCAAGTGAAATGTTGGATATGTGGCTTCTAACTTAAGAAACCTTTAGTCCGCTAATTTACGTTGTTCCCAAGTAGAGTCACCAAAAGCTGTTGGCTAGATTTTTTGCATAGCTGAAAACCTAGGCAGTCATGAGATAAATCTCCCTCATTTACCGGTGAGGCTCCCGTGTAAGATTTGTCAATTAAATATGCTAATATCTATTTGGGGGTATTACTTTAACCATGCGGTCATGAACCATAGTTGTATCATTTTGCAACAAGTAAGCAACTATTTAAAGGAAGGAAAAATATGATGAAGAAGGAAATAATATAAACACAAGAAAGATAGAGGAAAGATGTGCAACCCAATCAATAGATTACAGAGTTGATTGCATGCACATAGACAGAACCGATAGATATTAAAACACGAATTATAAGCAAAGGAAGCTTTCGAGATCTAGACCTAAAATAACACAAAGTTTATAAGTAGATCTAAAACAAAAAGTTAAAAATAATGCACCATGACACAAAGTTCTTCGGAAATCTACTCCTTTCTATTCCTTTGCTTCAAATAGCTATCAAGGGTTTTAGCACAAAGTCCAGAACACAAGAATGTTGCTTACAAATTATACCCCTTTAACCCATAGGTTCTTCCTCTAATTATATGCATGTAGAGGGGAAATTACAAATAGGAAGTCTTTAGTGAACTGGCACATGTGGAAGTTTTAAAGGAGACAACTGGTAATCTCCCTCCTAGAATTCCTCTTTGTATGACATGCATGATTTGTAACTAAAGATAGAACCTTCTATTTTGCATGTCTGCCACCTATTTCCGTAGTTGACTTCTTCAAGTAATGGCTTTTAAACCAATCACTTAAGTTTTATAATTTAATTGATCATTCAATTACTTTGTAGAAGAAAATAAGAGAAAGAAGAAGAAAGAGGAAAGTTGCATCTTGTTTTTTTATATTCTGCATGTACTTGATTCTTTTTCCTTTGGTGCTCACCAAATTGGATCTAGAAGTAGGCTGGATCCGGAAGTGGCTAGATTTGGAAGCAGTGACTATGATTTTCTTGTAGGTATTGCCTTTGAATTTTCTTCCTTCTTATCCTTGAAGCTTTTGTAGTTCTTCTCCAGTACATGCATCGGTCTGATGTTTGTCGAAATAACTCATCATTTTTATTTTTAATTGCATATGAGCAATTCAAAATTCATGAAAGTACTACGGGTGAATGTAAATTAAATGAAGGCTTCAATTGGAAGATTGGGAGCACATGCACAAGATTTTGGAAGGAATTCTCCATGCAGTGACTTCTTCACAGGATGCGTTAGAAACAAGAGGATGATTTTTTGTTGGAAGCCTTTGCAATTATGAGATCTGGATCTAGATTTGGGCCTCGATCTGGGCCTACTGACTTCAACAAGTCTAGAAGCTATGTATGATTCTGCAGAGCCTAGCCTCTCATCCCACTTTGCCATGGATGGAGCAATCTTTGTCTGAGAAACTCTTTTTCTTTTAATTATGCTAGAATTCTTTGCAATTGGTGCGATTCGAAATTTCTTCGATTCGGAGGACATATTCAACTTACTCGATATTGATTTTCACTCTCTTTCACTTATATGAGCACCTATAATGAATACCTAAAATTAATTAAGACAAAGATGGATTCCAGACCATGAACAATTGATTTTATCAAAAAAATCTGCATATTAAGCCCACTTCCCTAAAATTTGAGTCTTTGCTTGCATGCAAAGCAAGCATAAATAATTTCAACTTCACCGGGTAGTCATACCAACATGAAAATAATTAACAAGGCATAAAAAAATCTCTTCCAAACCTAGGTGCCAAACTTTGAAGCATCCCAGGTAGTGGAAAATAAAATTCAATGCAAAAATCCTCCTTCCTTGGCCACCAAAACTGTCTGGGCTGCAATCCTTTGCAAAAATAATTAATTACACCTTCACTTATGACATCCCACGCTTATATAACCCTCAACATTCTCTTTCTAATAATTATCCACGTTATTCCAAGCAATTAATTAATAAACAAACATGTTTATTCCTCCAACTTGGGCGCCCAAATTGGCTCGCTCATGGTTGCTATTAAATAAATTAATTTAATTTATTTTTAGCCCTCTACTTTCACTTAACATCATGCTTTGACCTCATGCACCAAAATAAGGAATTAAATCCATTAATAAATACTTTTAAAAGTATTATTTTTCCTCCAAATGGGTTGCACTTTTTAGCGAGCTTTGGGGCTGCTTTAAATAAATTAAATTTATTTATTTTTAGCCTTCTTCTTCCAAGCTTCCTTGACTTCTATTAATGCGTTGACTTTTCCTTGTCCTTGGGTGCCAAAACTAGGAATAAAAACAAATAATAAATGTACTTAAACTTATTCTTTAATGCCCAAAGGGGTCACACTTTTTGGCAAAGGCTGGTTTCTATATTTAAAAATCAATTTTGATGGGATTATTCACCTTATATGGAAGATCAAAAAATCACATTATCCACTTAAGGTGTTTGACTTTCACAATGGGAGTTTTTACCCTCCAAGGCAGGTAAGAAATTCCCATCAATGCCTTAAAAGATTTTTTCTTTATTTGACAATGGGAATTTTCACCCTGCAAGGCAGCTAAAAAAATCTCGCATGCCTGCTACCTCTAATTTTCCCATCATGACTTAAGTGACTTTTCCTTCATGGGAAAAAGTACCTTGTAAGGCAAGTACAAAAATCCCACTACAGCTTAAATCCATCCATTCCCAAAAATGTGACTGTCCAGAAGAATATTTTTGTGCACAACTTTGTCTTTTTAAAGAGAATCTAACTTCCTAAGGATGATTCCTTCTAGCATGGTAGCCATAGATGATCTCCAGATACTCCAAGAAAGAAAACAAACTGTATTGGTGAAGAAATTGACCTAGGGAATTTCACAGAGAAAAACACACAAAAATAATAAAAATGAAAAACGTTGCCAAAAGTCACAGACAAAGCCTAGGATCCATTCTTGGTGAAAACCCTACTTGGTATATGTGAATATTGACATGCAAAACTTCAACAGGCTAAAACGAAACACAATTTACTTCAAACGAGGCTCTAAATAATTAAATAAAAACTTCTCATGAGACAAAACTTGGTGAAAGGATAAAACGAGTTTCGACATCTAGGTATTTGGTAAAATTTTCTTATATAACTCTCTAGGAATATCCTAGCATAATACGTGAGACATCTTACTGCATAGAAACACAAAAAGACCCATTATTTTAAGAAGAATGATTTTTTTCAAATGGGTAGTCCCAGTTTTCGGGTGAAATCTTGGGACACCAGGATGAATTGGGAAATCAGTTCCTTAAGCACTTTTGAAGACAATTTTGATAATTTATATCCCATAGAGTAGTTGTCATGATCAAAAGACCTCCTATGAATTTATAGCTAGCTTTAATATAATATTTGCTATAACTTGGGAAAGAATTTAAGCCGAGTGTTAAGTCTCAAGTTGATCATGCATTTTTATACTATCTCAAAGCATTAAATAGTAATATTTCAGCTATGATATAGTATATGGGAGGAAATAAACTTCCATCATCTTGTGAGATTCTTATTAGAGTTGAAAACAACATTATTCAAGTTGGTGAATTGGATCCTAGGCCCTCTATGTCTATTATGGCAGATCTAACACCTATTCGACAACCTATTACCATAATAGATCCTATTATTGCAGCAACTTTTGATGAAGTACTAAAATTCTTGCAAATAATTGGGAATAAAGTGACATAAATTGAGGATAGAATGGCCCAGTCTAACTAACCTTATCAACCAACTTATTAGCAAAATAAGCAGCCATACTAGCAAAATCATAATTATAGGCAGCCTTATCAGCCAAAGCAATTTTATCCTAAAGCTCCTAGTTCATCTAGTGCTCTTGTTCTAATCAACATGGCTTCAAAAGAGTGGTGTACACCTTGCAATCAGCCTCATCCCACTATTAATTATCCAAATACATTCCTGAATTTGAGCCTTGTTACACAACCTCAATCTAAAACATTGTACATGCCTCAAATGGAGAGTGGGCAGTAAGAAGCTCAGAGTCAGAAACCACTTGAATAGAACTTAGTCAGTTTTGGAGAAGAATATTTTATTGCGATTCTGACTAGGTCTCGAGAAAAGTCTCAAGATGAAGAAAACTAGAAAAAGGACATGTTTTATATACCGTTACTGATAATTCAATAAGTGCAGGTAATAAAACAACAAACAAACATGTTTTAGGTCAAAAAAAGAAAGTAGTTCGAATTTCTTAAAGAGTAGCAAAAAGAATTATAGCCTAATCCAAGAAGATTATTAATACCTCAGATTTGAAAAGTTGTTAAAGAAGAGTTTGTTTTTGCTAAAGCTTATGCTAAAACTGTAGATACTTTTTCTAAAATGTTGCTTCTTTTAATATTGTTGAGGTTATTAAAAAATAAAATATCAATATTTCATTATGGGATGTTTTAAATTTGCCAGACATCAAGATCTACTTGCTCAAGAGCTTGCTAAGTTGTAGATTTCTTCAAAACCGGTAGAAAAGGAAGCTTAGAAAACTTATATGGTTCTTACTACGGTTGATCAAGACCATATGAAAGATGTTAGATGGATGGTACAAAAATTATTGAATGCTCATGATATTAAAAATCCACCTCCTTGTTGGAAAATATAATGTTTACATTATAGTGGGATATTTACCGAAAGGTAAATAATAATTAGCTAGTTATATTATTGTTATATAAACAATAATATATTAGTTGTAGTTGTTTTAAAAAATCGTATGATTTGGGTTGTGTATTGTTATGTGAGTAAGAATCACAACTAAATAAGATTATTGATACAACAACTTCCTAATTTTTAGGAGTTGCATATTTCTATATATTTGTTGTATCTTCGTATGTTTAATTTTGAAGCAATACAGAGAGTTAATGTAATTATTCTTTGTTTTATTTTGTGCAAGTCTGATCCAAATTTTATATTTGGTATTAGAGCGAGGTTATTCATCTGTAAATTAAATGGAGAAATAAATTCATGTGCAGGGACAATTTTAATTCCTTGTCCTCTCGATGGAGTTTTATTAATTTGGAAATGCGTGTAGTTATTTTAGATTTATTTTTCAAGATAGAATTAGCATTTGCATATTTTCTGGTCCTCATGAAGTTTTTGTGTCTATATTACACTTTTCACAGGTGCATGCAATATTGAAGAGTGTATCTATTCTAAATTGAAGACCCTTGTTTCTCTTCTTTGTAACTCATGCGTGATCTATGAAAAATAATGCAATTGAGTCTCTTACAATACCGTGCATGTCAATTTTATTGCACATAATTTTATATCAGATAATTATGCCCGTGATTACCCCTTCGATGAAGAGTTGGTCGTGGCTTTTAACATGGTTTGATTCAATGCTAAAAGAAGTGGGAAAATGATAAAAATCAATGACAATCGTATAACTGTATAGACGCAGGTTGTAGATGGATGTGATCCAGCTCACAGGTGTAGTGAAATATATATTCCAACAACAACACCCACATTTTATGTAGACCTATGCATTCATTGGTGGAGCCTGTTGCATCATCATTGGATGCCAACTCACCTACCTTAATTTGCATTGGATGTCATCTTGGCACTGAAAGACTCACAACTGAAGGGAATTCCTATTATAGCTTCAAGGAGACCTACGACGAAGGATCACAAGTAAATGAATTGATGTCATCCGAAACAGACGCTCTGGGCTCGCAGTCGCAACCTATCCAATAATTCGTCTTCAGATGTGCAATTTTTCTTAATGGTGAACCGGATCTGGTCGGCATTGGAAAGGGCGCGACCTCATTTGTGTCACAGATGGCCAAATTATATGATACTATGTTTTCTTACTGCCTTCTAAAATTTGACTCGTCTGCTTTCACTGGATCTCTTCGACTGGGTAAAGGAGCACTTTTCATGAAGGGGTTGCAATACACGTCGCTGCTATCAAATGCCACTAGATATTCTTTCTATTACGTGGGATTAAACGGAATCTTCATGGGACATGAGCACATTTCCATCCTTGTTGAAACTTTTGAGATGGAGCAGCCGACGGGAAAATTAGGAACCATCATAGACTCTGATAACTATTATTACTTTCATGGTGAAGCCCGCTTATAATGCTCGACGAGATTCCTTCCATCTTCGCCTCTCAAATCGGACCATGATCGACGGTGCCTCCGAATTTTTGGATAACTGTTACAAAGCTCCTCTACCAGTGAGGTAAAGGTTCCTCAAATCGCAGTACATTTTGACAAATAGCGTGGCATAGTTTCTTTTATGTTAATTGTCTTTAGTATTTTACAAATTCGAGTGGTTTACGTTTGTACGTAAGTTTTTTGAGTTGTCTCTTTTATTTAGTCTTATTAAGTGGTCTTTAATCCTATACTTTGTAAAATCCAATGTCAATATAGTGGTCAAAAATCTGGTATCAAATATTTTCAAGAGTCTTGTCAAATTTGTTTCATTAATTTATGTTAGTACTTATGTTTTCAAGATTCGAAAAATTCAAAAATGTTTGTCTTGGAAAGTTAATCAAGTATGTGAGGTTAGGTTATTTGTGTAGTGTCATTTTTATTGTCTAGTCAAAATAGTCAAGTTGTCAAAATATAGTTTAAAAACAAAATTACCTTAGGGATGTATTTTAAGTGTTACCCGACGTCTGAAAAAAATAAATTGTTTTACATTGTGGGAGGAAAAATATAATAAAAAATGTGGAAACAATTGAGCTTCATATCCAAATATGGCTAAGCTAATAGCATGTTATTGGAGGATGGAGGCACCGGAGGTTGGAGGACAACCAATGACCTCTCGTTAGTCACCAACGACGGGGCCCTACAGAGTGTGGTGGCATATATATAGATGTTTAAGTTGTGTATATAATTATTCCTACATAAAGTCCCCAATGCAAAAACATAGTGAAGAACAAATATCACAGTGAAATGCAACATCATGAGTCTTCATGAGGTAGAATAGTCAGATGTGTTCCTATTCATACCTAGGTTTGTGGTTAGCCTCCTAAAAAACCATTGAAGGCTTCTCAGATGTGTTCCTACTTAAGTTCCCACACTATTAGGTCATATGTGTTCCCTAGAGTGACTAGTTGATAAACATATAATTCTGAGCATGTTCCCATCCTCATCGGTCGAGATAGGAACTCCCAGAATGTGAATGGTCGATAAGAAGTTGATATGCTCCTTCTTCTACCTTAAGTTCAAGTGTGTGTCAAGATCATGAGAACACGGACTCGACATCCTATAGAGGAAGTGTGAAAATTCTTTTCTTTGCGATGTAACCATTAAGGGGGATGTTAGCAAATATAATATTTACATTATAGCGAGATATTTATCAAAAGTTAAATAATAATTATCTAGTTATATTATTGTTATATAAACAATAATATATTAGTTGGAGTTTTTAACAACTCTTATGATTTGAGTTGAGTATTGTTACGTGAGTAACAATCACAACTAAATAAGATTATTGATAAAGCAACTTCCTAATTTTTAGGAGTTACATATTTCTATATATTTGTTGTATCTCCATATGTTTCATGTCAAAGCAATGCGGAGAGATAATGTAATTATTCTTTGTTTTATTCTCGTGTAAGTCCGATTAAAATTTTATACTCCTTTCTATCTTTCTCTTATTATTGGAGATCACTTAGTTCATAAGTCCATGGTAGATAGTAGTTCAAGCGATGCAGTCATGCCTAAAGGGATTGCATAAACATTAGTTTTCTTTGTAGTGCCCACATTTTTATAGCTCCAGTTATCTGTTGGTTCCTTTATTCCTAGACATGTTTTGATTGAGACCACTGATAGACTTTGGACTTTTTACTATGATATTTTATCCTCATAGACATTATGGCATTTTGGGCGCATAGCGCTAATTGGACTAGATTCGTATACTGATATATTTCTTATGATGTTGATGACCCTAACAAGGTTATATGATAGACTTATTGGTTAGATGTTAGTCTCTTGTGGTTGATTTGATTAATGATATAGTGTTTTGGATTTAATGATGGTAATTTTCATGCTAACCTAAGTGTATGTCGTTGCGAATTTTATTCGTGGATGATTCATGGAAAACTATGTGGATAATTGTATGCATTGCACTACTATCAATTGTAAATTATGTTCGGACATTATAAGTTTGATTGATATTGTGATGTATAGAGGATGTTTATTATATTAGACAGATGCGGTTAATGTGTGCAATGAGTGTGCAAGTGACAGGTATAGGAGAGCATGGGTTTCAGGGCAGCTACGTAATTGTGCACAAGCGGCCCATGGGCTGAGTCCTAACCATGCTAAATGTTTGAGGCCTTAGATTAGATGTATTTAATTGGGCACCGTGGGTGAACCCCTCAATTGTAAACTAAGTGTTGGTTTTGGGAAGTGTGTGTGTGTTGGTAGAAGGGATTGGGAACAACATGTGAACCTTGGGTGGACCCCATACCCTCTACCCTTGTGCCCAAGCATGCCAAACCCGAAATTGGGTTATTTTGGGTATTTTTAGGGACCCCTTTTTAGTTTGGGGATTCCCTTAGCATGAAAATGGGCCCTTGGACCCTACCTAATAGGTAGGGGGCCTATTTCCAAAGTTTGGGGGGTTTCCTCCCATTTATCCATCTTTAGTCACCATCCATGTAAGATGGTTGGGTTGTGTGAAATTGTTAAAATTTGCTCCACTTTGTTTTATTTTAGTTTTTAGTATTTTTGGTGAAAAGGGGTAAAAGTGAGTTTACTCTTACTTATTTAGTTTTTGGAATCTTTGACTCTTGAGAGGAGAGGGGGTGACACTTGTCACTTTCTTATTGGTGAGGAAACTTATGGGTTCCTCTTTTTATTCTTCCTCATGTGGAAGGAATGGGTTTTCTTGGTTCATTTTTTTGGAGCACTTGGAGAATTTTGGTAGCTTGGAGTGGAGCTTGGACAAAAGGGAAAAGCTTAGAGTCTTGGAAAGCATTATAGAGATAGGGTTATTAACCTTTTTCTTCTTAGTTGTGCCTATCTTGTTAACTATGCTTAATCAATGGATTGGTGTGTGTGAAATGATGTGTTGTGAGTTGTATGGTGAATGTAGTTGTTTGTTTGTTCTTGTTGTTTTCTTTGTTTTCTCTCCACCATCATTTGGATTGATGGTTTTTGGAGAATGTAGGGGAAGAGAGAGGGATTTCCCTCTCAAACCTCATGGTTGTTGGTCAAGCCATGAAGGTCCCTTCTCATCCCCTCATATGGTTTAAGGTGGGAGAAAGGTTCATATGGCTTGAACCTTTCCCCATTCTTGGTGAGGAAACCCTTTTGGGTTTGAAAATCCTCCCAAGAAGGATTTCTATAACATAAAGGAGGAATAAGGAGAATGAATGATTAGGAGGTATAAGGAGTTTTGTAAACATGTTTTGTTGGTGCTCCTATGGTTGGACACCTTGATTTGGGCATCCTACTTCCTCTCTTCCCCCTTGTGAGGATGACATTGTTATGCTCATGTTGTTGTTTTCATGTGTAATAAGTGGTTGAATGGTCTTATGTTTTCTTGTTGTGTGTAAATCCCCATTATACTTGTGCACATTGTGGAAGCTAGTTCCTCTCTCCCATGGGCTTGGGGGAGGCTAGCATGACTTCCAACCATGGAAAGACATGTGATGATGCCTATTGGTTGGGTGGTAAACAAGCCATGTTCTCTTGGAGATGGATTCTTGTAGGAGTATTGGAGTTGGAGCTCAAGTTAGAGATAGTAGAGCCTCTTGCCATCTTGGTCTTTCTCATCTTTGGAGGACATTGCCTTCACTCTATACACTCTTGTAAATAACCAGTATTGTACTTATTGTTTCTTGTAAACTTTGGTCTTTACTAAGAAAGTTGTTATTTTTATTGTTGCTAGAATCTTGTAATATTATCATTTGAAATCATAATGAAACCATGAACTTTTATTTCAATGTCTTCTTTGAAAGATTTGTTGTTTAGAAATATGCAAAATATAGATGTGCATTACATATAAAATCTAAAAATTTAGTGTGCTTGAATTTGAAAAAAAGTTATGGCATTGCATTTTGGTATCAGAGCCGTGGTTCAAACACTCGGACTCTTGGGTAATTTTTGTTTTATTTGTCCTTATTGTTCTTTTTTTTTCTTTAAAAAAAAAGGGTTGTTCTTGGATAAGTTATGTATAAATGTTTTACCTAATGAGGATTTGTTGTAACCTTTATTTGAGAAGGAAAGTTGATTTATTTTAAGTAATGTTAACCTCTTAGTAGGAAACTTGCTTGCAAAATTTTAGTAATTTAAACAAGAAATGAAATCAGTTTTTTCTTTCCTTTTTCCTTTTCTTTTCACTTCCTTTCCATGTCAAAGTTTAGTAAGATGATTTAATTTCAAAACCAGTTTTAAATTTGTCTAAATTCTAAGTCTATTTTACCATTAGAAATTAATTTACACTTTCCTTTACGTGAAAATTTAATGGGTGGTTTCTTTCAAAAAAAAAATATATATATAATAAAATTAGCTATTAGATAAATGAAAACAATAGTTCCTTTATATTGTGATTTTTTTTTTAACATGTCTATATATATATATACAACTATATATATATAAATAAAAAAAAAAAAAAAAAACAAATATATATATATATATATATACATATATATATATATATATATATATATATATATATATATAATGGAAGTTTAGTTTAAAAGAAAAATGTATATAGTTTTTTTAAAAAAAAAAAAAAAAAAAAAAAATAAATAAACAAAATTTGGGTGGGGGGCGATCCCCCTGCTACTCCCCCAACTTTGTCCCTCCCCTCCCTGCCCCTAACGGACCCCAAACCCCTCTCCCTACGCACCCCCTCGAAAACCCCGTCTTGTCCCAAACCCCCTGAAACCCCGTTCGTCCTCCCCGACTCCCCGTGGCCCCGCCCTCCCCGCCCCCTTCGGATCTCTATCCCCCACCCCCTCAGATTCCTTCCCCTGCCACGGGTCCCTACACCCCCAACGACTCCCCCACCCCAAACGCACTGCTCGCGCCCCCTGCGGCTGCGCCGCCCCTCACACACCCCCACGGCCATTACTCCAGCCACCACCCACCACCTCCAAATGCCAATCAAAACCTACAAGAAAAAAATAAAACAAAACCCAACAAATATATATATATATATATATATATATATATATTAAAAAACAAACCAAAGAAAAAACGGCCAATACAGCCTGCAAAAAATAAATAAATAAATAAATAAATATATATATATATATATATATATATATATATATATAGATATATATATATCCATATATAAAACCAAAAAAATAAATAAATATAAATAATATATATATATATATATATATATTCATCAAAATTTGGGTTTTTCTCCAACAAGCTTCACAGAAGAAAAGAAAGTATATGGATTTTACAAAAAAAAAAAAAAAAAAGAATCCATGGAGCCAACCTTCCATAGCTCCTCCACTGCACATGAGGAAACAAAGAAAACAAAATAAGAAAAGTAGAAAGAAAGAAGAAACAAAACAAATGAGAAAAGAATAGAGAGGAAAAGAGACAGAGAGAAATTTAGGGCACTTTTAGGGTAGATTCAAAATCAATGGCCAAGATTAGATCTGATCCTAGGGTCCTCCTTCAATCCTACCTTGCTTTAAGTCATGACATTTTAATGGGAATGAAAATTAATTTTTGGTGAAGTGTGGGTAGATTAAATTAAAAGGGGGAAAATTAAATTAAATTTAAAGAGTGTGTAAGGAAAATTTTAAAGGGGAGGAAGACTATTTACTTGCTAGGAGTGTATATTTTAATCATGACCTTAGGAAGTTTGATAGGGTAAAACAAATTAAGTTATTATTAGGTTAATGTTTACTTGTTTTTGGGTAAATTAATGATTAATATAAATTAATTATTAACGTGAGAGGCTTAAGCAAGCCTTAATAATTATTGATCACTTCAAAATAAATAAATAAATATTATGAACCATTTTATTTTTTTTTCTTTTATTTTTTTATTTTATCTCGGGTTCAGGATGGCACCCAAGAGGGGACGATCGGCTCGAGGTTCGGACGTAGTGCACCTACACGAGAGCCGCCGGCCCCCGATTTTGGGCCTCAGATATTGGAGACCCTGCAGCAGCTGATAGGTGTCGTATAGGAGCGTCTTCCACCACCACAGGTGCCGATAGAGGAGGACATTCAGTTGGGAGACGAGGAGTTATTTGGCGAGGACGCACATCCAGAGCCACCTGAGCATGACATTTCGAGACGAGAGAGGTCACGCAGCCCTTCCATCCTTGGCGAGAGGGTGGCCTCGTTTTGTCACAGCCGATCACACAACTTTGAGGGGCCATTTGGAGATAGGTGACCTCTTTCACCTGTTAGACCACATCACTAGGGATCGAGACACAGGCAGTGTGATTCGAGACCTTCTTCGCCTTCAGCCGCCTACGTTTACTAGTTCGACAGATGGCTTTGGGGTGGAGTCTTGGCTCCTTAGCTTGGATAGCTACTTTGGCTTGCACTCTCATGAGAGAAATGTCAAAGCTAGGTTCGCCATACATCTCCTCCGAGACACAACAGGCATTTGGTGGAGGAATGAGGAGCGGAAGCTCCATTTGACTCGGGATACAGTGACCTGGGAGTTGTTCGAGGAGTGATTTAGGGCCCGGTATATGTCAGAGCATTTTGTGTAGAAGAGGATCAATGAGTTTCACGACTTACAACAGGGTTCTGCTTCAGTGGCGCAGTATGAGAGCAGGTTCTTGGATCTCTTGTAGTATGTAGACTACCTGCAAGACGAGAAGTTGCAGGTAAAAAGGTTAATTCAGGGCCTGAATGTAGATATAACAGGATTTGTTAGGATGTTATCTCCTCCCACGCTTGAGAAGGCCATTGAGAATGCCTACTTGGTTGAGGAGAATAGGACCAAGGCTTAGGAGCACAGAGATAGAAACAAGAGCAAGTTCTAAGACAGATTCAGGCATTCCAGAGTCAAAGAGCATGGGGAGCAGTACCACCCCCTAGAGGAGGATTCTGGTCTTCTCCAGCAACATCAAGAGCTCCTCCACACCCATCACAGTAGACACAACATTAGAGACACCAGCATCAGAGGGGTAGACAGACTCAGAGTTTTCAGCGAGGTGGGTCTAGAGGTGGTTTTGGTGGGTCTAGAGACAGGAGGCCGGGTACTCATCACTCACAGCCAGCCCACTCGTAGTAGTCTACTAGGGTTGGACCGGTAGGTTCAGTTCTGCCAGAGCACAGGAGGGACCCCATCTCAGAGGGGTACAGGAGGATGTTTTATTTGTGGGGCTCCAGACCATTATGTGCGTATGTGTCCACACAAGCCCACTACTACGGATATGCAGAGAGCTCCTAGATCTGAGTAGATGGTGGGTGACGTGGGACGCACTCACCGTGTGTGTATGCAGGCGGTTGACAAATGTGACCGCCAAGCTAAGCATCGAGCCACAATCATTGAGACAACAGGTACTATCAGGGGTATTTTTGTCTCAGTACTTTTTGATTCAGGTGCTTCTGATTCTTTTATATCTCTTTTATTGTAGAGACCAGTGTGGGCTAGTGGTGGCTAGGCAGCCAGATAGTTGGCAGTTGAGTTGGCCTCTGGGGCTAAACTCGACGTGGACTCGTATGTGGAGAGTTGTGTACTTGATTTGGGAGTCTTCTCCACTATGCTTGACCTCCGAGTTATTCCTTTAGGATCCTATCAGGTAGTGTTGGGTATGGATTGGCTCGAGGCTCATCAAGCCAAGGTGGATTATAGAGAGAAGGTCATTGAGTGTCAGGATGATTTGGGTAGTGCAGTTGTGATTTCAGGGACGCAGAGACTCATTTCCTTGTGCATGATCTCGGCTAAGAAACTCAAGTAGAGCATCCGTAAGGGTTGCTAGTTGTTTGCTATCACTATCAGTGATCATTTGGACAGTACTCCAGAGCATTCACCCCTTGATGATCATGCACTTTTGAGGGAGTATGCAGATGTGTTTCTAGGAGAGCTTCTTGGTTTACCACCTAGTAGGGAGGTTGACTTCACCATTGACTTAGCACCGGATCTACGCTAGTTTCTAGGGCACCCTATCGGATGACGACTTCAGAGCTTCATGAGCTCAAGATTCAGTTAGAGGAGTTACTAGAGAAGGGTCTCATTCACCCTAATGTATCTCCTTGGGGAGCGCCACCATATTCGTGAAGAAGAAGGATGGTTCTCTCAGGCTTTGTGTAGATTTCAGACAGCTCAAAAAAGTCACAATAAAGAACTATTATCCGCTCCCTAGGATTGATGACTTGTTTGATCAGATGCGGGGAGCTAGAGTGTTCTCCAAAATCGATCTCAAGTCAGGATATCATCAGTTGCACATTTCAAGATGCGACATTCATAAGACAAATATTTCGCACACATTACGGGCATTATGAGTTCACAGTGGTTCCATTTGGTTTGACCAATACCCCAGCTGTCTTCATGAGCCTCATGAATGGAGTATTCAGGACATTTCTGGATCACTTTGTCTTAGTGTTCCTTGATGACATATTGATTTATTCTCGTTCCGAGGAGGAACACGAGGAACATTTGAGACATGTACTTCAGGTTTTGAGAGAGCAGAAGTTGTATGGGAACTTGGAAAAATGTAGCTTCTTTCGCAGACAGAGATTCGATGATTGGGTCATATCATATCAAGTGAGGTTATCTCCATAGATCCCTATAAGATTCAAGCTATCTTGGATTGGCCAACACCCACATCACTCACTGAGGTGAGGAGTTTCATGGGTTTAACAGGGTATTACCGTAGGTTTGTGCAGGAATTTTCTAGGATTGCTCACCCTATTACTTATCTTCAGAGGAAAGGGAAGAAGTTTGATTGGTCGAAAAAAATGTGAGCACGCCTTTCGATTTGCTTAAGGAAAGGCTAACCACAAGTGCGCATCTTAGCAGCCTGACCCAACAGAGGATTTTTTTTTTGTTTGCAGCTGATGCATCACTAGAGGGTTTGGGAGGAGTTCTTATGCGCAGGAGCATCGGGTTATTGCTTTTGAGTCTCGTAAGCTCAAGGACTACGAGCTTAACTATCCTACTCATGACTTAGAGCTTACAACAGCTTCTTCATGCACTTGTGCGTTGGCGACATTTCCTTTTGGGTAGACCCTTCATCTTGAGGACAGATCATTGTAGCTTGCAAGCATATCTTCTCTCGGCCCGAACCTCAATGCTCCTCAATGGCCTTGGATGGAGTTCCTATGTGAGTATGACATGGAGGTCCAAAGATATCAAGGGAAAGGAAAATGTTGTTGCAGATGCACTTAGTAGATGACGGCATGTGCTTGCTCCTCCTTGACACTTGTAGTCGATTTGAGAGGTAGGATACTTGAGCATCTTCCAGAGGACGGGTTTTATGAGGGTGCTTTGGGAAGATGTTGGAGTCTCGGGTTCTTTAGAGGGCGTATATTCGGGATGCATGTTAGAGTCGATGGTTTTCTTCGGTTCCATAGGCACATTTATGTGCCTAAGGCAGGTGATCTACGTAGTTTCATCCTTACTGAGGCTCATCGAGCCCCACACGCAGCACATCCAGGAGTGAAGAAGATGCATGCCGATTTGAAAGAGTTATATTATTGGCCGGGTCTTTGTCGAGACATAGCAGATTTGGTAGCATGGTGTCTTGAGTGTCGAGAGAGTCAAGGCGAGCATTCTCATCCCAGGACTCTTATACCCTCATGACATTCCTGAGTGGAAATGGGATGTGATCTCCATGGATTTCATAGTATGACTCCCTATGTCCTCTTATTGTCATGATGCCATTATGGTCACGGTGGATAAGTTGACCAAGGTTGTGCATTTCTCGCCAACCAAGGTTACCTATAATGCACAGGCCATGGCCAAAGTTTTTATGGAGGATATTGTCAGATTGCATGGGATTCCGAAGACGATCATCAATGACAGAGACACCATCTACACATTAGTTTTCTGGAATTCTTTTCAGGAGGCCTTGGGTACATAGATTAATTTCAGTTCGGCATATCATCCAGAGACGATGGGCGAGGCAGAGAGGGTTAATAAGGTTTTGGAGGACGTGTTGAGGATGTACGTGATGGACTACCGAAGAAGTGGGAAGACTATTTACATTTAGTTGAGTTTGCCTACAATAACAGCTTATCATAGCTCCATTGGCATGGCTCCCTATCGTGGCTTTGTATGGACAACCTTACAGGACACCTTCGAGCTAGGATAGACTTAATGACAGGATTATTTTGGGGCCACTTATCTTTAGGATTTAGAGCAGCGAGTTGTTACGATTTGGCAAATGTCTTGAGCAAGCTAGAGCACGCTAGAAGGTGTATGCGAACACCAAGAGGATCGATCGTCACTTCTCGGTGGGTGACACAAAGTCTTCTTGAGGGTTCATCCTCATAAGAGTCCGATCCGTTATGGAAAGGGTTCTAAGATATTACCTTGTTTTGCGGGGCCTTTTGATATTCTTGAGGTCATTGATCTAGTTTCCTATCGTCTAGCTTTACCACCACCCCTTGCACGGACCCACGACATTTTTCATGTTTTTGTACTACGTAGATATGTACCGAGATGTTTCTCATGTTTTGGATTGGTCGGCATTACAGGTAGAGGATGAAGGGTAGTGGAGATTGGAGCCCGTACGCAACTTGGAGCACCGGAGGTTGGCCATTCGGGGTCGAAATTTGGACCAGGTTAGAGTGCAGTGGGACCGATATGATGAGTCATCACTACTGGGAGGATGCTACACTGAGGGCTAGATATCCCTATCTCTTCCATTGACTTCCAAGAGGAAGTCTAATTCTAGGAGAGGGGGATGTAGTGCCCACATTTTTATAGCTCCAGTTATCTGTTGGTTCCTTTATTCCTAGACATGTTTTGATTGAGACTCTGATAGACTTTGGACTTTTTACTATGATATTTTATCCTCATGGACATTATGGCATTTTGGGCGCATAGCGCCAATTGGACTAGATTCGTATACTGATATATTTCTTATGATGTTGATGACACTAACAGGGTTATATGATAGACTTATTGGTTAGATGTTAGTCTCTTGTGGTTGATTTGATTAATGATATAGTGTTTTGGATTTAATGATGGTAATTTTCATGCTAACCTAAGTGTATGTCGTTGCAATTTTATTCATGGATGATTCATGGAAAACTGTGTGGATAATTATATGCATTGCACTATCAATTGTAAATTATGTTCGGACATTATAAGTTTGATTGATATTGTGATGTATAGATGATGTTTATTATATTGGACAGATGCGGTTAATGTGTGCAATGAGTGTGCAGGTGACAGGTATAGGAGAGCATGGGTTTCAGGGCAGCTACGCAATTGTGCACAAGTGGCCCACAGTGAGTCCTAACCATGCTAAATGTTTGAGGCCTTAGATTAGATTTATTTAATTGGGCACCATGGGTGAACCACTCAATTGTAATGTAATATTGTTTTGTAAAATTAATTAGGTTTAGGGTGTGTTTTATTAAGTAAACTAGCTTAGGGGTTTAATGATCTTATCTTAAACTAAGTATTGGTTTTGGGAAGTGTGTGTGTTGGTAGAAGGGATTGGGGACCACATGTGAACCTTGGGTTGACCCCACACCCTCTACCCTTGTGCCGAAGCATGCCAAACCCGAAATTGAGTTATTTTGGGTATTTTTAAGGACCCCTTTTTAGTTTGGGGGTTCCCTTAGCATGAAAATGGGCCCTTGGACCCTACCTAATAGGTAGGGGGGCCTATATCCAAGGTTTGGAGGGGGTTTACCTCCCATTTAGCCTTCTTTAGTCACCATCCATGTAAGATGGTTGGGTTGTGTGAAATTGTTAAAAGTTGCTCCACTCTGTTTTATTTTAGTTTTTGGTATTTTTGGTGAAAAGGGGTAAAAGGTGAGTTTACTCTTACTTATTTAGTTTTGTAATCTTTGACTCTTGAGAGGAGAGGGGGTGACACTTGTCACTTTCTCATTGGTGAGGAAACTTTTGGGTTCCTCTTTTTATTCTTCCTCATGTGGAAGGAATGGGTCTTCTTGGTTCATTTTTTTTGGAGCACTTGGAGAATTTTGGGAGCTTGGAGGGGAGCTTGGACAAAAGGGAAAAGCTTAGAGTCTTGGAAAGCATTATAGAGGTAGGGTTCTTAACCTTTTTCTTCTTAGTTGTGCCTATCTTGTTAACTATGTTTAATCAATGGATTGGTGTGTGTGAAATGATGTGTTGTGAGTTGTATGGTAAATGTAGTTGTTTGTTTGTTCTTGTTGTTTTCTTTGTTTTCTCTCCACCATCATTTGGATTGATGGTTTTTGGAGAATGTAGGGGAAGAGAGAGGGATTTCCCTCTCAAACCTCATGGTTGTTGGTCAAGCCATGAAGGTCCCTTCTCATCCCCTCATATGGTTTGAGGTGGGAGAAAGGTTCATATGGCTTGAACCTTTCCCCATTCTTGGTGAGGAAACCCTTTTGGGTTTGAAAATCCTCCCAAGAAGGATTTATATAACATAAAGGAGGAATAAGGAGGATGAATGATTAGGAGGTATAAGGAGTTTTGTATTCATGATTTGTTGGTGCTCCTATGGTTGGACACCTTGATTTGGGCATCCTACTTCCTCTCTTCCCCCTTGTGAGGTTGACATTGTTATCCTCATGTTGTTGTTTTCATGTGTAGTAAGTGGTTAAATGGTCTTATATTTTCTTGTTGTGTGTAAATCCCCTTTATACTTGTGCACATTGTGGAAGCTAGTTCCTCTCTCCCATGGGCTTGGGGGAGGCTAGCATGACTTCCAACCATGGAAAGGCATGTGATGATGCCTATTGGTTGGGTGGTAAACAAGCCATGTTCTCTTGGAAATGGATTCTTGTAGGAGTATTGGAGTTGGAGCTCAAGTTGGAGATAGCAGAACCTCTTGCCATCTTGGTCTTTCTCATCTTTGGAGGACATTTCCTTCACTTTGTAAATAAATGTAGCTTGTCAAGTCTATACACTCTTGTAAATAACCATTATTGTACTTATTGCTTGTTGTAAACTTTGGTCTTTACTAAGAAAGTTGTTATTTTTATTGTTGCTAGAATCTTGTAATATTATCATTTGAGATCATAATGAAACCATGAAATTTTTATTTCAATGTCTTCTTTGGAAAGATTTGTTGTTTAGAAATATGCAAAATATAGATGTGCATTACATATAAAATCTAAAAATTTAGTGTGCTTGCATTTGAAAAAAATTATGGCATTACACTTGCATTATGAACCTATAGAAGTGAGCATATTATAGGTAGATGGAATAGCTACCAACATAGTTGGTATCATAGAAAATGTAGAGGTAACATTACATCCTTGTCCAGATGTTTCTATTCATCAAGATTTAATTATTGTAGATCTATTTTCTTACTTTGCCTTATGTTTATCAAGAGATTTTATAGCAAAGCTAGGTGGTTATCTTTCCTCGACCGGTGTTTTTTTTTCTTTACTACAAGGTATGGAACTAAAGTTATAGTTAATTAAGAGCCTTTGGCTATATTTCATATTGAGCCTCATGCTTTAAGTGTTATAGCAAATTATGCATCCATAGATCAGACTGATTTTTATGTGATGACACAAATTTATGCATTAGATGGTGTTTCTAACTTGTTTATGGATGAGAAAATTCAAGAAGAAAATGCTTACGATCCTTAAAGGAAGTAGAAGAAGAATTTTTTTGTTTATTGATTGTATGAAGCAAATGTACCTATCCCTTTGTTGTCCAAAATAGAACATACAATGGAAGGCTTATGGAAGATTCATTTTGATGGAGTAAAGAACAAAAAGGACAAGGTACAGGTTTGATGCTTAGTTCCCCTTCAAATAATTTTTTTTTCATCTCTAAGTCTACAATTTTCATGTACTTGTAACGTAGTTGAATATAAAGCATTAATTCATGGCCTACAATGGGCCAGAAAGAGAGGAATCAACATGTTACAAGTGTTTGGTGATTCTGAGCTAGTGATAAATCAAGTAAAAAACTTTAATGTTTGTAAGAACTCATTGCTAAAATATTACAAACATAGAGTTTTAGATTTAATGGATGATTTTGAAGCTATTAACATACAATCAATCCCAAGAGTTGAAAATAAGCATGCACACAAGTCTTGTAGAAATTGGAGCTAGATTTTAAGTACTAGAAAAAATGAAGAATGAAAAAATATAGCAACATATAAAGCCGATTATTAGACCTTCAGATTCGATATTGAAGAGAATTGGCAAGTCCTTGAAGATGATGAGTAAATATGTAGATTTCTGTAGCAAGAAGCTGAATTTTCTATAGTTATTCAAGAAATATTACAACACTTATATGGTGACTAGGTTATTTAGTTAAATACACATAAGTTACCTCAAGGGCTGGTCACATTAGAAGATATCTTCAATTCAGATGATCAACTCAGAAAAGACAAAGGAAAGATCTCAACTCATGTAAATAATTATGAAGAGGTCTTAGTTGATGATGAAAATAAATTATTCATTGGAAATGTATGTTCCTTAGCTGAAAAATAGTCTTTTATTAGTTTATGCAAATAATTCAAAAAAAAAAATTCTTGGAAATACTAATATTTGAGAGATTTGATCCTAGTTTAGGTCAGCATACCATAGAATTGCAGCCAAAGTCAAAACCAGTAAGACCAAAACAAATGCCTATTAATCCTAAGATTGATTCAATAATGAGGAAAGAGTTATCCAAGACAATTGAATTAGATATTATCTTTCGAGTTAAGTATTTAAGATGGGTAGCTAATCTTGTGCCTGTTCGGAAAAAGAATAGTGAAATCCGGTTGTGTTAGGATTTAATAGATCTTAACAAAGCTTCAATAAAAATCATTATCCACTACCCAATATGGATCAAATTTTAAGAATAGATTTACATTCGATAGGTTTTCCCTTTTAGACGGTTATAGTGGATACAATCATATTCTTGCAAGAAACAAAGATAGACACAAGAAAACCTTCACCAAAAAGTTGTGGACTTATGCTTATAAAATAATATCTTTTCCACTCTCCAATGTTGGTGCAACATTTTAAGGTGTAATGGATATGGATTTTCATAGCCTTTTAAATAAATGCATCTACGTTTGTTTAGATGATTTCACTCTATTTTAAAATAGTTATGATGACCATCTTATGCATTTAAGAAGAATGTTTCACCATTGCGGAAGTTTGGAATATGATTGAATCCTAAAAATTCTATCTTTTTGTTCACGATGGTAAACTACTCGGACATATTGTTTCTAGCCAAGCTTTAGATATGGACCTTTTTAGAATTGATGCAATATCAAAGCTATCCTTACCTCATCATAAGAAGGAATTACAAATTTTTCTTGGAAAAATCAATTTTGTTAGAATATTTGTTCCAGATTTTGTAGCATTGTTTAAGCCACTAACAATTATGTTATAGAAAGAGAAGACTTTCTCTTGGACCACCGAAGGAAGAAAATGATTTGAGGCTATTTAATCAGCTATTTCACAAGCTCCTACTTTGGTCAAGAAATTTTGAATGGAGATGTAGGTGGAGGTTTTCGAGGAATACAAATAACCTCTAGATTCTTCCAGCTCATGTCCCTTTTTGTCTTTAAATATAGGATCCCTTCTTCAAAAGGGTTAAGAAATTTTACAAAAAAAAATTCATAAAGGCTAATAATAAGTTATTTTTGCTGATCATCCCTACGAATGCCAAGTCCTTATTGTAGGCAGCTTAGAAATTTTCAGTTTCGATTTTGTTCACGTGTGGAACATGATTCTTCATCATTTTAAGAAAAGAAGAAAAAACTTGCTTTTATTTTCGTGCTTATCTTAATTATTGGTTTAGTTTATGCATGGGGGTGAGACCCTTTTTAATTTAACTTGTTTCTTTCAAATTTTGTTTTAAATTTCACAATTTTAAATTAAATGTTTTTGTTTTAAATTTCGAAACAAAAAGGGTCTCAACGTAAAATGGAAAAATAAAGCTTTGAGTAAAGTCGGATCGAAACGGGGAATAAAGGTCGTATTAAGGAGTAGAAATTGCTTTTTTCTTACACTCGTAGTCTTTGAAGGATGAAAACTGAATATGGAGCATCTACTATTATAAATAACGTTAAAGACTAACAATTAAACAATTTTGACAAGGATTTCACTATGTATGCACTTGCATGAGCTGAAACTATTTCAGCCATATTAACTCAGGTTAATGATGAGAATACAGAACAACCCATTGCTTTCTTTGGACAAAGTTTACATGACTACGAGACAAGGTACAATTTTATTGAAAAAAGTACTTGTTGTAGTTAGAGGACTAAAAAAATTCAAGTACATGCTTTCCAATAACAAGATTCATGTTTTATTCTCTCATCCAAGTGTTAAAGCATTCCTGTTGAACAAGGAGTTGAATGAGAACTGAGCATGTTGGATTACAAAGGTTATGGAGTATGATGTTGACATTTTTGTTACAAAAATAGTATGAGGAAAATGACTATGTGAACATATGATATCTTATATGGAAAAACAACAAGCTATAGACTCATTATAGCCATCAAAACATGCTATAGTTTCATATCAGCAACCTGAAATTTTATGACAACCTGAAAATCAACAACCAAAACTCAATCTAGAGGTTCTAGGATCACATTGATGTCATATGTTATCAATTACATGCAACATGATACATATTCGAAGGTATGGACAAGAAAAAATGAAGGTATTTAAGATTACAGAGCCATACCTTATGATTTTATAGATGGTGTGTTGTTTAAAAAGGATATCAATGGTGTTTCGCCGCATTGTATTGATTATGATAGAGTGCAACAGTTATTATCTAAATTTAATGGACTTGTAGCGGGTCATTTTTTAGCATGTACTACAACTCTTAAGATCATGAAAGATGGTTATTTTTGGCCCAACATATTCAAGGACTAGTTTGAATGGATTCAAAATTGTAAGAAGTGTGCATTCTTTGCTAGAAAAGAAATATTATCTTCGCTGCCTCTCGCAACCTATTTAAGTGGATTAACCTTTCATGTAGTTGGGTCTTGAATTCATTTTCATGATAAATCCACCTTCATCACAAGGACATAAGTGGATCTTTACTACTATGGATTATTTCACATGTTAGAATGAAGTAGTAGCCTTAAAAGAAGCTAACGAGACTTCAATATTATCATTTTATGAAGGTATAGTTTTTAGATTTGGTGTTCCAAAGAACTAACATTTCAGATAATGCCTTAGTTTTTATCAGTGCAAAGGTAAAGTATTGGGTTGTCAAGCATGGTATTTATCTGAGTACTTCATCTAATTATTAACCACAAGGTAATGGATTAGCTGAAAGTACTAACAAAAATTTTCTTAAGATCATCAAAAGAACACTCAGGGACAACCAAAGAGCTTCGTATCTGATGTTGAATTAAGCACTTTATCCTGATAGAGTGACTCCTAAAATATTAGTTGGCCATTCTCTGTATAAGTTTGTTTATGGACATGAGGCAAGAATGCTTATTTAAGTTGAGTAGCCCGCATTGGATCTACTACATTAAATGGAATTACGTGAGAATGAACCAATGCAAGTTCGTTATCTTTGAATCAATGGAGCTGCAAGAGCTAATAGATCAAGAAAATATTTTATTAAAAGTCTATGTTCGAGTCTTTATTGAAGGTTAAATTGTGTTGAAGTGGGATGTTGATCGTGCAAATCCAGGAACCACACAAAGTTTGATACAATATGGAGTGGTCCTTATATGATTTCAGTTTGCAAAGAGCACAATCCATTTTAACTTTCAAGGATGAATGGAGAGGAACTTCCCATTCCCGTGAATAGTTTATTTCTCAAACATTATTATTGAAAATCTTACACTATTGGTTAGTGTAGGATTTCCCTTTCAATTAGTGCAATTCATACACATTGCAAATTTTTTTAATTTACTAAGTGCATTTGTGCACATGATCTAGTTTACCAGATCCTTTCCCAACTTTATTGTTGTTTTTAGAAAGATCAGCTTTCTTAGAAAAGGTAGACTCGTGGTTATATGATTTGACTCCATGTCGAATGGACTAGAGCTAGTAGGCAACTTTCCCCAGTAGGATCGCGAAAAATGTTGACAATTTTTGCACTTATTCAAAAATGGGAAACTTGAAACTTGTTTTTTATGGAAATAATTAATGAAAGAACCTAACTAGGAGGTTAAATACATTTTAAATTTTTTTTTCAGTAACTGGATCAACAAAGCAAAATGCAGCTATGTGTGCTATTGTAGAATGCAACACCTCACGTATGTTGTTATTCCATGTTCACCTTCATCAAAGTTGCACAAAATCTCTGAAGAACTAAAGTACAACCTTGAGGAAGGAGGAAATAACAATAAACCTAAGGATTTCTACTCAAAAGCAGCAAACATAGTTATTGTTTGCATCGCTGATGTCTATTATTAAGTTACATGTATTTTTAGTTTGATTATTTTCTATTATTAAGTATGTTATTGAGTTGTTTAATTCATTATACAATCATTACATATCATAAAAGCTGAAAGTAAAAGGAAGTACACAACTCAATTACAAAAATAATATCACTTATACATGTGAAAATTAAATGTTTCATACACAAGTCGTGTGATGTAACTTATGATTATCGAAATAAATGGTACATGTGCATAAAGCTAAAAGAAAAAGAGTATAGAAGAAACCCATCATTGCCTTGGTTTTTCTCCTAGTCTTCATTGCTCCAGTTCCAGCTCCATCTTTATCTTCTACATCATCCAATAGTTGTAGTGTACCTAATGAACAAAAAGAGAAAAGGATATCAATTTTTGAGCTCAAGGTTTAATCTGTACTCATGTGTTATCTAGCTTCAGGAAAATGAATCATTTAAGATCAAGAAGCATAAGGTACATCAAAGTAACAAATGCAGATTTGAGAAAACAGTATCTTACATAAGCACATATGATTCCCACAATCATGACAAGAAATAAAAAGAAAGAAAATAAAGACTATAGAGCACAAGTGATACCAAAAGGCCTATTGTTTTCTAACTAGTTTGTCTAAATGTGCAAGTACATGTAGGAAGAAAGAAAGAAAAACTAACTGTTTTACAATCATTACATCACATGTTGACACAATAAAGTTAAAAATTACTACAATATACAAGAAATGTGCATAGTTTTCCAATGATCAACTAGAGATGAATAAAACAATGCATATCAATGTGTCCAAGGTACAAATGTAATTCTTCAAATTCAAGGAGAAGAATAAAGGAGGTTCTTCAGTTTTCAAAATACAAATAGGGGTGGTACTTCAATGTTTTATCATCGTTCAAAGATACCGATACAACCATGTTCTTGAAATGAACTACAAAATACAACACTACGAAACATGGCCCACTTACGCTTATCAAGAGACCAACAAATGAAACAAGATCAATTTTCAACCAAAATTACAATATCAAACACATGTACATGAATTAATGTTTTACAAAAGTTACAAAATTCTATATATGGAGAACAAAGTATAAACATTTCAATGATATCTTCAATTATGTGAATGAATCAATGTGAACCATACTCTAGTTTTACAAATGATAATGTCAATGAAAGTCACACTCATTATTGAAGCTATAGTTCTCGAAATTAGACCTCCTTGATTGACCAAGTTTTCTATTTCCACAAGACATATTTAAACAAAGTATGTTGTTAAAGGAACCCATCTAATTCAAACTCAAATAGAGTTTAAGCTATAGCTAATGAAATGCAAGAATCAATAATGAGTTATTGAGAGAAAACAAAATAGACAACGGTGTTCAAGTTGTAAAGAAAGTGTATGCCTCTTAATCTATGCAAAAACATGAATAATCATGTTTTTTATTTAAAATAAGGTCACATAAATGGTTTCGTAAAAATGAAATGAAAGCACAAAGACACAAATTATGGGGTAAATATTTCATTTAAAGAAAGATATAGATTTCTAAAGATGAGGAAACTAAGAATGGATTCTCAATATTATGAATCGAAAACTCGAGAGAGAAAAGAGAAATGATTTATAAAATCCTTAATATAGGTTTAAATTACAAAGTCATTGAATTGACCCCGAGTTGTCAAAGTAGAAAATTGATATTAAAGAATATAAGGAGAAATATAGCTTGGAAATTGATGCACATTTTTAATCATTCTATCAAAGAATTTTTAAAACACAGATTGATCGATATATCATCAACTATATTGCTATTAGGAAATGTAAACCTAGGTATTTATAAGTGAGGATCATCAATATCACATGATGAAACAAAAGTTATATGCTTTCAGATTTCTGACCATGTATTCAAAAAATGGAAATGTTCTTTTCAATGGATGATTGTTTCAGTTTTCATATTGTTCTAGTTCAACCCAAACAAGGGGTATTGAGGTCAACATAATAATAGCAAAGCTACAAGCTCAACAAATACAAGAATTGAGCCACAACAGTATGAAATACTACTAATAAAAACAAAGTAAAATGTCGGGTATAGATAAAACATGAAGCCATATTATACATCGAGAGAAAAATTGAGTCCTAGCATGTGGGATTATGGTGCCTCTGGATAAATAGCAATGCATTTAGTTACAAATGAAAACCAAATAAAAGGTACATATGAAGTCATTTCACAGCTTACACAGAGCTCTCCCAGCATTAAAAGCCTTCACCCATAAAACAAAGTATTTTTCAAGCCAAGCCTTTGAAATAGACCAAGGCATGGAAAATACATATCAAGGTACCCAAAAATAGTGATTGAAGGAGATAAACAACACACAAATGTCATTAAAAATAGGGAAAATAATTTCATGCATGCACGGCTATCAAAGACTCTTCATAGTTTCCAAAAAGCTCAAGAATTGAACAAGAACTCACCATTTAGTGTCGACTCGCTTAAAACCCTCAAGAGCCAAACTAAACAATCAAAAAGCACAGACCCATAACTCATTTTAACTCATTGTTGCATAAAAAGACCAGAGAAGAACAAAAACCAATAGGGTTTCATTATTATTTGAGAAAGATCCAAAAAGCTCAAAAATTGAATAGAGCATCTACATTTATAAGGCACCAAGATTTCCTTCTTTTATAAATGGCGGAAAACTTTAAGAAAATTATCCCGAAACTGTTCGCAAAAACCCATTCTTGTTTTGCAAAAATGGAGACTTGATCTAGTTTAAAACTTATAAAAATGGTGTCCAATGTAGACCTCAAAATTCACACACAACCATTTTAAAGGAGCTCAAATATTGTAACAATGGCGGCAATGGAGAAATTTGTGTAGAGCATCGTAGCTCAAATGAGATCTCAAAGAACAATTCAAATGATTAGGGTTTGACATATATTACCAACCAACAAAACCACCTTGAAACTTAACTCATCAGCGGGTTAAAATAAATGACACAAATTGCATAGTACAAGATCCAACAATGTCAAGTGTTAACCCATCATTCACCGAGAGCCAAAACATCGACACCTAGATTAAGTCGATACAAAGATCAATGGCC
Source organism: Taxus wallichiana var. yunnanensis (assembly GCA_018340775.1). Lineage (NCBI taxonomy): Eukaryota > Viridiplantae > Streptophyta > Pinopsida > Cupressales > Taxaceae > Taxus > Taxus wallichiana. The sequence goes on from CM031236.1 coordinate 125,044,100, forward strand.
TATAATATATCATTAAAATTGATGCAACCCAACTCAAGTAAAATGGTAGAGATGATTACAAAGACAAATAAAATGATATATATTCATCACCACAGTTCATAGAGGATCAAGTGTTGCACATTAGAAACGACTAAAGATCAATGATTGAAATTGAATCACCAAATTTCAAAGAAAACTCCTTTCTTACTAGAGATCAAAGAATCAATAACAAAGATGAAAATGGTAAAAAATCAACGGAAAGTAAGATAAACTTAGCAACCTCCATTCAAACCATATTTACAGTCTTGAAACCGACATACCAAGGGTCAAATCATCATGGGAGGGGGGAAGCCCCAAATGATTTAATTATCATTAGTTTGACTTTGCTTAAGATATGTTTCCACATAAAATCAAAAGGGAAAAAACATATATGATGCAACCTAATATTCCAAGACCAAGTGATTATTCAAAAAAATCATTTCTTTGACCTTATTAAGGTCTGCTTCATATATGATCAAATAATCAAAAAGCTCCAATACATAATGTATATATCTTAGACTTGCAAAACGGACAAGAACAATAATATGTGCAATGATAAAATCAAAGGGGTCAAACCACTTTTACACAAATTATTGCATGGATGTTAGACTTAGGTATTTTAAACAACGAGCCATGATTTATGATAAAAATGGTCAAGAAAAGGTCATAGTCTATGCCATGTATTCGAATGGAGCATGCTTCACACATGGATTACACACTATGACCAAATCAAAAGAGGGTCCCATTATAGATGAGTGAAGTGGTCCCCACACATGGGTGAATATATTTTGTTAAGCATGAAGACAAAGGGAATTATTTTACTTGGATATAATGCATTTTTGCATGACTTCACAAAAGGACATAATAGAGAAGAAGACATAAATTCCATTACAATATGGGTGAATGTACAAGAGTCACATCAAAGTGATCAAGTATGAATAATTAATCATCACTACAGGAAAAATCATAAGTTCATGAACTTGAATTGGAGAAGACTTGCACATCAAGCAAGGGTTAAATTTAGCTAAAGAATTAACCCAAGTTATTTATTGTAATAACATAGAGAAGTGAACTACACTTTTATTAAGTGTATTTTTGGTACTTAGGCTATTATTGCCTCATCACCGTAAAAAAATATAGTTATTTTTAATCCTTTATTTATTCATGATAAAGGCTAAAATTAGCATGTATGGGCGAGTTTAGACTGCAACCTATTATTAGAAGGGGTTGGATGAATATTTTTGCTATATATTATGTGCATTGGCAAGGCACAAAGGAAGGAATTTTAAATTTAGGAGTGTCAAAGTAAATTTTAGCCGCTTTTCCCTTAAATGAGAACTAGTTATTGCCTTTCCAATTATTTATAGTGGTGTGTATATTTCCATTAATTCTTGTGAATTTTAATTCCTTTATTTAATTTTTTCACATTGCTGCAAATTTGGTGTTTTCTATATAGTCTTAGTGTGCATGTTAGTGTAGACACCTAAATTCCAATTTTTCAATCTTATTGCCAAAACGCACACAAATCATACTCATTCTTTCCAAATCCATTATAATTAGTGATTTTTCACTAATTAACTAATGTTTCTTACCACTTTAGCCAATTAACACCGTCTATTGATTGTGTTACCCTTTCGCATTCGTGATGTCACTTTACGGTGAATCGTAAGTGAAAATCCTCTTCAAAACAAAAAGTTAGCGTTTATAAGATAATTAAGGCTATTTTTCCATTGTTTTGGTCAATATACCCTAGTATTGATGAAAACCCCTCTTCCAACCACTCAAAATGACCCCATTTACCTCTAAAATGTCTCGAAAATCCTTAAACGTTTATCCTAGCCTCCTAGTTGACACTAAGCGGTTGATTAGGGCTTCACACCTCTTAATCACTAGGTAATTAATTAATCATGATTACACATTCTAATATAATTTGGGGATTTTTCTCCAACATGCACTAAAATACGAGTTTCTCCCAAAAGGAAAACTATAAAAAGGGTGCACCTAAATCCTTTATACTACACATGATGCTTTGATTTGCATCTCATATAATAAATAGGATATATAACCAAGTTTAATACTTGCTTAAAGCCTTTAATGGGGTTAGTAGATGGATATTGAAAATGACCAAGTAGTCATTGGGAGAGGCTATTTCACCTTTTTTGGAGGAGAAACCATGACAATTTGTTTTCTCTCTTAGGTCCATTAAGGCCTAGGTTAGGTAATTCAAGCATATTAGTAGGAATATTTAGTTAGATTTTTAATTATTTTCATACTAGTTAAGAATTCTTTTAAGCTTCTATCTTAATGTTACATTCCTAGAATTAGAACCCTTGGCTAGATGGATGGCAATGGTGTTATCTTCCTTGTTTAGTCTTGCAAATTTCTTTATAGAGTTTAGGGTGTCATCATTTGCACGGCCGGTGGGACTATACCCCATTGCATTCATTTTTAAAAACATTTTAACTTAGTTTCAAAGTTTTTCATTTCAATTTTATAGATTAGTTTCAAGTTTCTAGATTAATTTAGAGTTTTCTAGTTTACTTTCAATCTTTCTAGAGTACTTCCAATCTTTTTAGATTATTTTCTCAAGCTTTTTAGATTAATTTTCAAAGTTTTTCATTTCAAGTTTATAGATTAGTTTCAAGTTCCTAGATTAATTTCAAGTTTTCTAGTTTAATTTCAAGATTTCTAGAGTACTTCCAAGCTTTTTATATTAGTTGCTCAAGCTTTTTAAGTTTAATTTCAAATTTTTTATATGAAGTTTCCTAGATTAATTTCAAGTTTTCTAGTTTAAATTTCAAGCTTTCGAGAATAAGTTCAAGCTTTCTAGAGTACTTTCAAGATTTCTAGCTCGGTTTCTCAATATTTTTTAGATTAATTTCAAATTTTTAAAGTAATTTTCAAGTTTTTATAGATTAATTTCCATTTGTAATTTTTTTTTCAAGTAGATTAGTGGTAGAAGTTGTGTTTTCTTGCTTCTTGTAGGATTCAGAGTCAAAGCTTTGTCAACATTGCAAAAAAATACCAAAGATTTGACCTTTTTGAAGAAATTCTTGTCCAAAATCAAATTTTGGCCACTTCCTCCGAAGGGTCATGCGGTGTGTTGAACCGAGAGCGCAGGAATTATACTTTGTGATTATAGGCGTCAAACCGTGGCATAGGCATCAAACCAGAGCACACACGTCACTTGTATTTTTCAACTCTATCATTTTTATAGAGGGGAACATAGGCATTGAAATATGAGCGCAGTGTCAAAGTGTGAGCGCAGCATCGAAGCAAGAGTGCATACGTAAGCTTGTATTTTTCAACTCTGTAATTTTTACAAAGGGGAGCATAAGCGTTGAAATATGAGTGCGGTGTGTTGAATCGTGACCGTTGGAGTCAAGTAGAAGTGCACACATCAACTTTAATTTTTCAACTCTTTCATTTTTACAAAGGGGAGCACATGTGTTGAAATGTGAGCATAGGCATCAAACTGTGAGTGCACACATCACTCTACAAGTGCAAGCGTAAGCTTGTATTTTTAAAATATCTATAATTTTTACAAATGGGAATGCAGGCATTCAACAGAGTGCACACATCGAAAGAAGCGCGTATGTGTGTTTGTATAATTTTTTTCTAGCAAACTAAAAATTTCCTATTTTGTTTTTAGGATTTCTATTACTTTTCGAGAGGTTTTAAGAGGCCTTTTTTTTCAATTTCATAGATTTAGAGTAAGTTTTCTCATAAAATCACTTAGCGTTTAGAGGAATTACTCTTTTCTCATGCTTTGTATGAGTTTAGGCTAAGGTGTGTATGCTCTTCTCTTGCACTTCGTGTGATCTAGAGAATCAAAAGCACTCTTAAACCTTCTTTTTTATCATTAGAGTAAGTAGGAAACTTTTTTAATCGTATTTTAGTTTAAACACTTTTTCACTTGATAAATAACCAAGCCTAGAATTTGTGTATGCTCTTCCCTTCCACCTAGTGTGATCTTGGGAATCAAAATTAATTTTAGTATTTTCATTAAAAATCACTTCGATGAATTGTGAATAAACTCTGATTTTACAAAATTTGATGGTAGTTAGTTGATTTACAAGTATTTCTCATGGTTATTTTCTTATGATATTGTGAATCTATTATTGAAACTCCTAACCATTTTGTGAAGGACCTAAAGCTAGTAAAAGAAAATAGGAACTAAACAATGTTTCTAACTACATGTGTGATTGTAGGTTCCCAAAAGGAGTACGAAAAATACCACATTAAGTCTAAAATATAAAAAATACACCATAATCATCACATTGTATGTGCAGTTTTCGATTAAGAGCTAAAACTCATCTCGCTCAACTAGGACATAACCCTTTTGGCATAAGTCTTAAACTAAATTAATGGGGGTGGTCTTAGAAACACTAAAGTAGTTCACACAAGAGGGAACCTTGTGAATGAAACAAGAAAGTGCTCCACACCACCGACTTGTCTAGTACCCCTCGGGAGATTACCATCAAAGATATTTGTATCGCGATCCCAAAGAAAGTATAAATGAACACACTTCAGTGCTCATTATATTGAATGTGTTAATGTAAAGCCGAGATAATCCCAAATTAGTCAGTGTGAATTTTTGGGTAAATCAAGCTCACTCCTACATATCTTATGACACCTAGAGAGAGAACCACCTAGGAAGATTTCTAGATTGGAGCCATTTTTTGTCTTAGATAATATACTTGAGAGATATCACAAAGTGAAAAAAAATTTAGATTCAAAATTTTTTTTTCCGAAGAAAGGAAAGAATCTCTTTAAGTTGAAATTGCATGACATTTCATCCCTAAATCTACTTAGTTTCATTTTTTCCTCATGTTTCACTTGTCTTAAGAAAAGGTGAAACTCTACCAAATAACACCAAGTTTATTTCAATACCACTTGGTCTACACCCTTGTTTTCTTGTTGCCCATTTTTTATCAAATGGAAACAATATATATGGATATCGTTAGATATCACATGTCAAACACTTTTGTATTCTACTTGCATGAATATGTTACAATGTCATAAGCGCAGTGTTGAAATTCTGCATGGTACGTACTCACAATCTAGTACATGCCTTGTCTCAAAAACCCATATTTGAAACTTATTATCATCATAGTTAGCTGTTTTCGTCATTTTCTTCTTTTTAGCTATTTTTATTCCCACATTATAGCCATCCAATTGAGATATTTACATCTTGTTTCCATTATGAAATTAGGCCTAAATCTTTATATTGTAGAGTTACATTGTTCACATGCATAACAATTTATTTTTATACTTAAACATAGTTATTACATCATAACTTTGTATTGAGTTTTTGAGTGTTGAGGATACATTATTAGCATCATGATAACATCATTTTGACACCAAAAATCTTACTTTCCGAAATCTTGGTTCACGTGTCTAGATAGTGTCATTATGCTTCTCACATTTTTATCATCCATTTTACGAGACTTGGACTTTGTTAGTATTTAGAAACTAGTTTTTAGTATATCTTGTTAGAAGATCACGTCAACATTATCTTATCATTTAGTCCTTATATTTTACAAACTTGACCTAATCAAGTTATATTGTGTTGTCACTATTTGGTTTCAAACCTATGTAGATGGAATTTTAGAGAATAAACTATTTTGTGCAAACCAGATTTTGAGTTTCGTACGTCATTGTATTATTCTAGGGAAACCATGTGTCATATATTACCTTGCTAGGGTATATTGTTCATTATTCTTTAGTTCATGCATTCATTTGTGACCTATCACTTTTGTGGCTATTCTATAGTCACCTCATTTTTAAAAATTAGGGTTGTTACAAGACACAAACTATACTAGGGTCCCTTGTTAATAAACCTTAGTGGAAATATTTTGCATTGTACCTTCTATTATAAGTAATTCCTACTACGAGAATGGGGTCATGAAATTCGGCATCCAATATCTTTGGAGCTAGCAACCCTCTTATGGAGGATAATCTCATGATCGACCATAGTGGTGGAGAGGAAGATTTCTTCACGCGAATGCAGAGATTCATTTCATCTATTGTAACGACTAGATTTTCCATAATAAAAATGAAGTTATTATGTGGGTTGTGGAACTAGGACCTAAATTACCTTCCACAGTAGACCCTTCTCTTATCGCTGACATGGTTCAAGGAGAAGAAGAAGTAGACCTCCCTCATCACACGCTTAACAAAATTTTAAATCTAGGTCATAGCTCTACTTCTGAACTAAAGAATAATGAGGAGATTCCATTTGAAAATGATGGATACTATCATTTTCCTGCTATTAAAATTCGTTGTGAAGACCATGAAGAACATGTTCATCATCTACAACCTCATCCTAATGAAGATCGTCATGACATACCTATTAAAGAGGTTACGTTAGAATAGCAGTCCAAGCCCTCACTCGTCAAGGGCAAGTTTGGCTTCGATATACAAAAATAACAACCAAAATTTGTGAAACAAAATATACCAAAAGTAAAACCTAAAGCTTCATTTTATGATTTCCCAATAAACACTCCTTGATGAGAGGAACAAAGAGATCCTTATGAATAATTGTTCACAAAAATAAAGGTGCGCATAAACCTAGGCTTAACCCTTGTATAGACCTCCTCCACCACCCATGCAAGATCCACTTTTAATAAAGATTGGTCACCAATGAAGAACACCCTTCAAATGTTACATGACAACCAAAGTGGTAGCAGAATAAGAAGTATCGGTTCGATGAGTTATGTTGTTACCCATTTGACAAAGCCATGTTATAGGTAGCTTTCCCAAGACATTTTAAGTTTCCAAAATTTGATAAATATAAGGTAAAAAGTTATCCTAGTGATCATATAAAGGAATTTTAAATGACATTTTAGAAGGTCGCATTAAATGACAATTATCTTATGTGCTTGTTTCCATGAAGTTTAGGGACAACGTCACTAGATTGGTTTGTGCATATCCCTAAGGGATCCATATCAACATGGCTAGAACTAGAAGAGAGTTTCATACAACACCTATCTTTAAATATAGAAAATGAAATTACCATGTTATATCTCTGCAATACTAAGTAACGAATAACGAAAAACTTTGTTGTATTTTTATAAAGATGGAGAGGGTTAGCTAGTCACTTTCCTTGTTCCCTACCTAAAAATCAGCTGATAGGCATATTTATTCCCAACCTCCATCCAAATATTACATTCCACTTGAAAATTAATTATGGTAACACGTTCTAAGAGGTAATAGAAAAAAAGACTCAAATTGAAAAGGCATTATTAGCTAGGAGGACTCTAAAACCTTTGTCCTGCAAACATAATGATTATCAATCTAATGATAAAACAAAGTTTTTTCCTAATAGAAACAAAATTTTCATTATCGATGGGATAGTAGACTCTAAATGGGTACAAGCCATGCGAACCACACACCTTTAAAACTTACAAAGGGTAATCCACCTACCGAGTATAAATGATGCACGCTCACTCCTCTATCCGACTCAATGTCATCAATACTAAAACAGAAAGAGACAATTAATAGGGTTAGATATCCTAAAGCTACACCTTATGAGGATGATGCACCTAAACAATCATGGTTTAGAGATAATGAATATTTCCAATTTAACTACGTTAAAGGTTGTAAAATAGATAAGTGTTTGAAGTTTCAATACTATATCGAGGACTTAATTGAAAGTGAAGATATGGAGATGGGTTCAGCCACTCCTAAAAAATCCCCCAATACGAAGAAACTTCCTAAACACAATAAGGAAAAGAATGTTAATTATGTGTCTAATGAGGAGAATAATTTTGATGCTCTCATTGGTTGTGTAGATGCACTTACTAAAAATGTCATCACAATAACCCTTGTGATATCCCCTAGCTTATTTATATCTAGGCATGCACCAATAATGAATGATTATCATGCGCTTTCACATACTTATTACAAAGAAGAAACCTGTGTTTCAGCATTCCCATCAAAGGATGCCTATAACAACTAGACCTCATTTGATTATTCATGCTAGAGAGCCCATTCAGGTACCCTATTCCTAACCTTCATCTCATAGTCGATGGTATGGTTTGAAACTTCTAATCCAAATTTTTATTTGGGTTCCTCCTACTCTTCTTCTAAATTTGATCGAAACTATTATTCTGATTCTTCAAATTCACCTAGATATAGTGAAAATTCTAATTCGGTTGTTGAGCCGCAGACCTCCCTTGCTTTGCATGACCTCCCTTATTTACCACCTCGACAAACTCTTCCTCCATTGAAGATATGGGAGAATCCAAATTCATCTCTTGAGTCCTCATCTTCTCAATATTTCCTACTAGTTGGACCCATTTCTTTTAATCAACCTCCTATGGTCAAATAAAATATGCCCCCACCGATTGATTCATCTCAAGATGAGGAGACGATCACAAAATTCTTCGTGTCAAATGATGGCATTCCCTTAGAGGATTATAATCAAATATTTAATATTGAATTCAATACACTTGGGTGTTGGGAAAAATAAATTGACTCCTTCATCAGTCATAATACTAAGGAAGATCCTAAGACCATTGAGCAAGATCCTATCTTTTCTTCACATCATTCTTTATCTATCAAGATTACTTCATCACAATCTTTCCTTGGGTCATCACGTAGTATCCCATCATCTTTTTCTATATGTGGGCCACCTCCAAGTATCCCCACATACTTTATATGTGGCTCACCTCCCGCCAATCCTAGAAGTCCCTCATCTTTGATTCTTCGGCCACGTCCTATTATACGTTCTTCTTCTATATGTGGGACACCTCCATTTAGTCCTTCATCTTCCATCTATGGGACACCTCCAAGAAGTATTTCTTCTTCAATATCAGGGCCAAATCCTTATAGTCATTCATTTTTATTCTATGGGACACCTATCATTATCCCATCCTCTTAAATTCTTTGACCGTACACTTTGCGTCCATCACATTTTCCTTCTATCAATTATTTTAGAAAACCCACCAACATTTCTCACATCAATTCTATTCGTCCAATTTCTTCTACCACTTCTTGGGATCAAATAAGTCATTTAGTATCTTATAAGAAACCAAAATAGTTCCTTCATCGTGCTCGAGATAAAAATTCCCGAGCTCCAAAGCTCACAACAATTTAAATAATCTTAAATTTCAAAATCAAACACAATTAATTAATACCCATCAACGTACTCCATAAATTATGGTGTAAATTATAGAAACCTCTTGATAGGGACCTCAATATCCCACAAATGAAATCCACGTTTCATGATAAAACGCAGATCATCTATTGAGTATGAGCTCACCATGACCATCGAGATCAAGGATAATATGACTCTTGATAAAAAAACACACCTAGTCCTCCTTATCAAGGAAATTGCTAACATTTTTGTTTTATATTATCACATTAAGTGACTTTGTCAGTCCCACCATTAAAAAAAGAAAAATACAAAAAAAAGTAGAAAACATTTCAAAAAATCATAGGAAAACAAACACACATTGGAATCGTATTACATACACATGGATGTTCTTTCTTCCCTTCATTGTTGTCCTTTTACAAGCCTTTCTACCATTTTGATACCTTTGATGATATTTTGGTTAGCCTATTCACACACATATTAAGACATGTATTTCTATGTTATCTGTTTGATCTTGGTATTTTATCACCTTGGTATATTAAATAATGACTGACCTTGTAGAGATCCTATCACAATTAACATCTAAAAAACTTGTTGCAAAGAAATGTTGGACATATTTGCTTACACTAGCCAATGTCATCATTGAAATCACTTCCACATCCTTCCATCAAGCCATTAGTGGTTCTTAACCCATTGTCAAACAAGAGAGCTGAAATAAGTTTCCGTAAAGAAAAAGAATCAATCAAATCAAAAGCACAAAGTGAAAGCAAATGCTAAAAGCAAACGGAAATTGATATCTAAATATCTCTTGGGGTATTTCCAATAATCTCTATCGGGGTTATGGATGCCTAATCGAAGTAGAGAAATGTTATGATTAAAATCAAATGCATCTCTATCGGGGCTATGGACGTCAGTGGCGGAGCAATATACGACTAACCTTCCGCAATCCATGCATAAAAATCAAATTTGAATAAAAAATCATTCCTACACATTGGCTAGGTGTCTTCACTTGTTATCTATCAAATATTCCCTCCAAAAAGTAATAAATTTCCATGTGCACACACTAGATCTCAATGATAAAACATGATTAGTATGTTACCAAGTGTCTTTTTTTTTACCTTGTTCAGACTCTTACTCTAGTTTGTATCTTGTCTCAAGATTCTTTCCTTCGAATAATTGCTTCTTCATCTTGAGGTTTCTAAGATACATTAACAACATTCACATTGTTATTCTACTTCATTAAGAACATCCACGTGTATAAGACTACCCTTTTTCCATATTTGTGGGAACCTTTGTACCCTTTCGCAAAGTAAACTTCCACTTCTTTATTTTATGTGCTTCTTGGCCACTTATACTAGGGGCCATCCTTTCTCCTTCCTAGCACATCAAAGGGTTACGATCATCATCATGATTGAACCTAATGATAGTAGCCCTAATCTAACTTTTTCACGTGAAGCATTTTCCTTTGAATATTCCCATCTAAAGCTTAGCAAAAATTTCATCTTCACTTTCTTGTATGTGCGCAAAGCATTCTACCCATGTACAACCCATCTGTCATTGGGGTATCCACGTTTCTTTGTTTCCTATACATAGCTTCGAAAAATTCTAGAAAATAAAAAACATTCAAATATGTTTCAAAAATAAAAAAAATGATGGTAAAATTATTAAAAATCCAAAAAAAATTGCAAAAAAATCAAAATTCTACAAAAATTGGTAAACAACATGCATACAATGAAGCCTATATCACTTGCATTATCCTCGAACATTGAAATTTGTCCTACAAAAATATATTTCTAAGGTTCTTGTTTGTTCTAGTCTCAAACGACTTGCGGATCATCATGATCTACCTCCATTAACAAAGTTGGGTCTGCTTATTATGTCGGTACTCCCGTGCAATAATGAGTTGTCAGGTACTATGTCATAATGCACGAATGCTTTCCATGGGACTACTTGTGTCCTCCATTTTCCCCTCGCATGTGTTATTGCTTAGGGCATCATTTTTAATCCTTTTCATTACAACATGAACATTTGGGAACTGCAACTTGATCACAAAAACATTGGTGCAACTGTTGTAAATGTTGTTTGTTTGAGTACATTTGATTGTACTAGTTTCTTCGTTAAGTTTCCTGGTTTATTCTCTCGTATTACATTGCATTTTGTATGTTGTATGGAGCTAAATATCATTTTACTTTCTTGTATTGCATTGTATAATATATGTTGCATGGAGTTACATATTTTTAGCAGTAAAAAATTGTTAGTAATTTAGCTTTTCATGTTATCTTACACTTTTGTTTATTTTAAATAAAGGCCAATGATGTAGACCTAGGGGAAAAATGATATAAATAGGTTACTTATTGAAAGGTTGGATGCAGAGGTTGGAATTTTCCTATATTTCTCCATTAATCATTTATTCTCCATTATCATTTATTACCACTACTAATTTTTCTTCCAAATCACCTGGGGCAATAAACAACCACATTTATCCATATCCTTATTCCTTTTCAATACCTAAGGGTTTCGTGCCCATTATGACCTATTTTATTCTATCCATTTCGATCATATTTTTTATTGTTGATTGACTTCTTCTATCACCCACTTGACACTTGATTGGGCATCCTTCATCCCGCTAATGTTTCTTAAAAATTTTACTGTTTATGCTTTTCTACTATATTTGTAGTGAAGTCACTAACTTCACCTCAAAAGGGAAAATGTAGACACTGAATTCTAGTTTTGCAATCTTATTGCAAAAAAAAACACAAACCACTCTCATTCTATTCAAATCCATTATAATTAGAGTTTTTCGCTAATTAACTAATGTTTCTTACCACTTTAGCCAATTGAAACCACATTCCTGATTTTGTAACCCATTTCACATTCGGATGCCACTTTATGGTGAATTGTAAGTCAAAATCCTCTTTAAAATAGACATTTAGTGTTTATCGATAATTAAGGCTGTTTTTCCATTGTTTTGGTCAATATACCCTAGTATTGACTCAAACCTCTCTTCTAACCACTCAAAATCTCCCCATTCACCTCTCTGATGTCTCGAAATCTTTAAAAGCTTATCCTAGCCTCCTAGTTGACCCTAAGTAGTTGATTAGGGCTTCACACCTCTTAATCACTTGGTAATTCATTAATTGTGATTAGCAAGACCTAATCATGATTAGAAATTCTAATCTAATTAAGGTATTTTAGTCTAACATGCACCAAAATACAAGTTTCTCCCAAAAGGAAAACTATCAAAAGGGTGGATCCCATTACTTTATAGTACACACCATGCTTTGATTTGCATCTCATATAATAAATATGATATATAGCCAAGTTCAATCCTTACTTAAAGCCTTCAATGGGGTTAGTACATGGATATCCAAAATGACCAAGTAGTCATTGGGAGAGGTCATTTCACCTTGTTTGGAGTAGCAACCATAACCATTTGATTACTTTCTTAGGTATATTAAGGCCCATGTTAGGTAATTCAAGCATATTAGTAGACATATTTAGTTAGATTTTATATTATTTTCATACTAGTGAAGCATTATTTTAAGCTTCTATCTTAATGTTACATTCTTAGACTTAGAACTCTTGGCTAGATGGATGGCAATGGTGTTATCTTCCCTTGTTTAATCATGCAATTTTCTTTATATAGTTTAGGGTGTCATCAATTAGCTACTATGTTGTTGTGATTTATTTCCCCAATAAACAAGTGTTTTCCTTAGGATCAAGTTGAAATCCATTGGTTCACGCATCGCAATTTTTTTCTCAATTTTATTTTGTATGTACTCAATTAAAGCCCTCATTCAATTCGGTGTATTACCCCATTTCAATTAAGTTACAACAATCTTTGTATCCTCAAAGCCACACAAAAATAGTTTAGGATACATCAATAAGGAAATGGCCTTGATACCAAAGACTCACCTCAATAATAGGTATACCCAAAGACTGAGGTATTTCCACCGTATATATGGAAGTGAGAGATAAAGCAAGCTTAGAACCCCTCATTTCATCTCTCAACAAGGGTGCACTTATAAGAGATAACAATAGGTCAATTAAATGGAAATTTGGTCAAATAAGGGGAAATTAGGGTAAATTATACCAATTTAGGGTAATTTAGGTAAAACTAGGGGAAATGGTGTCACTTTAGGTTGTTGTATTGGTGTTTCAAATTAGAGGATTGTGGTAGGGTGTCACATTATGTTTTCACATTCAAGGTGTCACATGTGTGTTGACCATATCATAGTATGTTAGATTATCTCAAATTAAGTGAAATTTGGGTACATTATTTCCACTTAGGTCACACTAGAATAAAATAAGGGGGAATAGGACAAACTAGATAAAATTATGATATATTACGTCAAATAAGTAGTGTTTCAAATTAGGGTGGATTGCTAGATTGTCACATTATGGAACGTCAAATTAGTGTTGAGGCTGATGTCACATTTTTGATTAGGGAATATTTTTAGACATTAGGGGATGTTAGGGTAAATTTCATCAAATTAGGGTAAAATGGGTCAAAATAGGAGGTAACTAGGTCGAATTAGGGGACACTATAACAAATTAGTGAAAATTAGGGAAATTAGGATAAATTATGTGTAATCATGACAAATTAGACACTTTCCAATTAGGGGGAAATCATGTTAAATTAGGGGAAATTCTGGTATATTAGGTCAAATTACTATGGTATCTCATTAAGATGTCACATTAGGGTGTTGCATTAGGGTGTCATGTTTAGTTTACACTTTAAGGTGTTGAATTAGTGTTATACTTTGGTGTCACATTTTTGTTTAGGGAAATTTATGTCATAGTTGGAGAAAATGGTCCAAATTTAGTTATATAAGGTAAATTATATCATATTAGGGAAAGGATGTTCCAATAAATTGTTGAATTAGGGTGTTATGGTATGATGTCATATTTGTGTTCAATAGACATAAGGTAAAATGAGGGAGATTAGAGTAAATTATGTCAAATTAGGGAAAACGGGTGCATATATGAAAAAATTGGCCAAATTTGGGGAAAGTAGTTCAATCAAGGTAAAATATTTCGAGTCAATGGAAATTAGGTAAATTTGGTTAATTTCGGTATAATAGCTTAAACTATGGGAAATGTTTTCACATTATGGTGTTGTATTAGGGTGTCTTATTAGGGTATCACATGAGGGTGTTATATTAAGGTGTCAAAAAGGGTGTCAAACGAGGGTGTTACATTAGGGTGTCATGCTAAATTATCATAGTAACATGTTGAAATAGGTCACAAAATGTCAAATCGGGGATACAAGGAAAATTACATCAAATTAAGGGAAATTAAGAGAAATTATTTATTATTAGGTCAAATTAGCATAAAATAGGTCAGATTAAGGGAAGAAGGAGGAAATTATTTAAATTTAGGGTAAATTAGGTTGATTTAGGTGAAATAGTATTTCATTAGGGTGTTGTCTTATGGTTTCAAATTAGGGAAATGAATTAGGGTGTTATGCTATTGTGTTACCTTTTGTATTTACTAAAAATTAGGGAAAATTAGGTACATAAGTTTCAATTAATGTCAAATTTCATTAGAGTTTTGTATGGGGTAAATATTAGGTTATTGAATAAGGGTGTTGTATTAGGGTCTTCAATCAAAGTCTTCACTAGTATTTTCACATTAGTATGTAGTTTTAGGTTGTAATATTATGTTAAATTAGCATAAATTATTTAAATTAACTAAATTTTAGGTAAATTATTTAGAATGAGGTCAAATTATAGCATGTTAACATGGGGTAAATTCTCTTAAATTAAAGAAAATGGTGTCACATTAGGATGTTGCCTTAGGGTGGTTCATTCGGGTATCACATTAGGGTGTCATGGTAGGGCATCACATTTATGTTAACAACTCTTTAGCTAATATTAGGGGACATTAGGGTAAGTTATGTAAAATTAGTGCAAATTAGGTCAATTTAGTACAAATTTCGTAAAATTAGTAGGGAATTAGGTCAAACTCGTGGAATGAGCCCAAATATTTGGGTGTGCCACCCCATTACCTATTCATGAAACCTTGTATCTCATCCTTTAATCTAATAACCGAGACGCTCTATCAGCAAACCAATGTGGATTTGATTAACACACTTTTCTTTTCAATTCTAGGAATAAGCCTATCTTGTTTTCATTAGAAATACAACGGAAATATCTTGAGCATAGATGACCAAACAAAATATTTTACTCATACAACTTATAATAAAATCTTGGTTGAAATTGATACCTCTAAAAACCAACCTTCTAGTGTTGAACTAAAAATTCAAAATAGATCCTAGAATCAGCCTCTTGATTATGAAGACTTTCCCTTCAAATGCAAAAATTGTTTTGCGTTGGGGCATATTGCTGCAAATTATAAGTTGGCTAATAACATGAATGAGAATAAAATTAAATATTTCTGGTGGAAGAATTATGATCCTAGCCACCGGTTTGTCCAACCAGATAGTGCTTTAAAGGTTGTTTCCGAGGAAAAAATGAGCCTATTTGTGAAAATGTGAGTTGCTCTCCTTTTCCTAATTGGATTGGGCAAGCACCACCCCTTGCTGCTATGTTGGATGTCATTTCCTCTCCTCTAGTGACTCAACTTAGTGTTGAAAAGGAAAATTTAGAAATCATCATTCCGATTCACAAGGAAAATGTAAATCCTAACAATGATGATGGTTGGACTATTGTGGGGAAGAAAAAGAAAAAAACAAGTGTAAATGATCCCCCTAAAATGCATTTAAGATCACATGGGAAGGATCCTAAAAGATGAGGTGTTTCGTTTGGTGTTTGTTCTTTGTTGGTTTCTCTAAGTTGATGGTAGGGGAAACTTCTTTTTCCTTCATAGTTATCGTATCTCAACTTGTACTTGTGGGTTTTTGATCCCCCCAAAACCAAACTAAGTACCTAATGTTAAAAAAAAAAAATAAAAATTTCAAGTTAGGGGAAAGTATGGTAAATTATGTTAATTTTAATTTAGGGAATGGTGTCATATTAGGGTGTTTCATTTGGGTGTCATAGTAGGGTGTTAAATTAAGGTGTCGAATGAGAGTGTCACATTAGGGTCTCATATTAGGTTTCCTATTAGGGTATTGAATACAATCACTTTAGGTCTTGAATTAGGGATATTATGATAAATTATGTCAAAGTAAGTCAATTTTTTGTAAAACATGCCCAATCAAGTAAAATTAAAGTAAATTATTTTAATTTAAAATAAATTAGATAAAATTAGGTGAAGGGTGTCGATTAGGGTGGTGAATGAAGATATTGCATTGGTGTATCATGTCGTGGAATCAAATTTGAGTTTATGAAACATTAGGTTAAATTAGGGGACATAAAAGTTAAATTTTCAAATTATGGGAAATCAGGTTAGTTTATTAAAAATTGTGTCAAATTACAAGGATCGAAGGTCACATTGGGGGAAACAATGTTAACCTAGGAGAAATTATGGTAAATTATCTTAATTTAAGGTAAATTAGAGAAAGGGTGTCACATTTTAGTGTTGCATTAGGGTGTCCCATTAAAGTTTTGAATGATATTGTCATATTATGCTACCAATTAAGTGTATAAAATGATGGTTTTGTATTAGGGTTTCAAATTAGGTCACATTAGGTTAAACTAGAGGACATTACGGTAAATTCCGTTAAATTAAGAGAAATTTGGGTAAATTATGTTGAATCATGTCAATTTTATAAGAAAATAGGTCAAATTATAGAAATGAGAGTAAATTATCTCAATTAATAATAAATTAGGTCAAATAAGGTGAAATACTATTTCATTAGTGTATTGCATCGGGTTTTACAAAATAGGGTGTCATGTGTAGGGTGTAATATTTCATTGTCATGTCTAATATGTCACATGTGTGTTTAGGGTATTATACTATGTAAGATTATACAAATTTTAGATAAAGAAAAGTATAGTCATGTCAAACTATGAGAAATTAGATAAAATCATAGGAAAGGGTGTTATTTTAGGGTGTTGCGTTGGGGTATGCCTTTAGCATGTCAAATTAGGGTTTTGTGGTGGCGTGTCACATTATGTTGTCATGTTCGAGGTGTCACATGGTATCAAGGGTATCACACTATATATGTCAAATTATGTCATATTATGGGAAATTGATGTAAATTATTTCTAATTAGGTCAAATTAGGAGAACATATGTAAAATTAGGGGGAAAGTAGGTGAAATTATGGGAAATTATAGTATATTCTAAGTCAAATTAGGTGAAATTAATAGTGTGTTGCATTAGTGCAATAAATTAATTTGTCACTTTATGGTGTTGTGTTAGGTTGTCACAATGATAAATTAGTGTTTAAGCTACTTGTGGACGTTGTGTTTAGGGAAAAGTAGGTTATTTTAGGGGCTTTATGGTAAATAAAAGTAAAATAGTGGCAATTATATTAAAATACGGAAAACCAGGTCAATTTAGAGAAAAATATGTAAAATTACGAGAAATTAATGTAAATTATGTCAAATTCAAGTGAATTATAAAAATTCAATGGAATGGTGTCGCATTGTTGTGTTACATTATGGTATCGTATTGGGTTTTTCAAATAGCATGTTGATATAGTGTTTAGGCTTGTGTCACATTTGTGTTTATGGAACAATAGACAAAATTAGGGTAAACTAAGGTAAATGATGTAAAATTAGTTCAATTTATGTGAAAAGTAGAAAACATTAAGGTAAATTGTGTTAAATTAGGTGAGACTAGGTCAAATTAGGGTAAATTATGTAAAATTAAATTATAATTATGTCAAATAACTAAAATTACATCAAATTAGGGGAATTTATACTATATTGAATAAAATTATGTTATTGTAATTGGGTTTTGTTAGTGCAAAATCACATCACCCCGAAAGGCCTTGGTTTGAGTAGGGCATTCGGTGCGATTTCACAACATGGGACCATCTCTCAAGCCGTGGGACTTACAAAACTTGAGATGGCCCTCTGGAGAAAGCTAGTTCTTTCTTCTTCCTAATCTACTTACAACAAGCTACTCAAGTGCAGGAATAATCTAACTAATCCTAATATAATGATTCCAATGAGATAAGGAGAGAGAGAGAGAGAGAGGGCAAAAGATACGCTACACTAAGCGGTGATACACTAGAAAAGGAAGTGGTGAGATACTCTGTTGAGGGAGAATGAAATAGGGAAAAGGGGACTGAGGGAGGTTAGACAGAAGTGACACAAACCCAGATCCAAATCCTCCATCGAAATTCCACAAAGCATGACATCTTACACCTGCAAAATTGAAATACATAAACAGGGAGAAAACATGAGTGAGAGAGGAATAGAGAAATAACAAAACGATGCCAAGGGTTGAAAGACGCCACAAAATAAGATTTTATTGCTCTATAAGGTGCACAAACTATTACATGGGTGCTCAAAGGAAAAAATATGCTCTCCAAGTGTAGGAGAAGGCTTACAACTCAAATGGAGTCAGGAAATGACTTTGACAGAGTTTCCCCACATCCTAGAATGTCTCCCCCTTCTCAAATGAGAAGTGTTACAATATATAGACGATGAAAATCAAAGGGAAAGAAGAGAACTCAAATCTGCTCCTAATATATTAAACCACCAACCATCAATTCCCACCACGAATACACCTAGAATCTATCTAGTCTAGTTCCCTATGTCCTGCATTAAGGCATGTTATAGAAGGAAGAACACCAAATCGAATCAAATCAAATCTAGTAGTTGAAGCAATCACATTCTATATTAATTTCTTGAAAGACATTTTCCTATTTCTAGCCACCTAACCTAATCAAAATTAAATTTTTAGGCTCTTATGGCATAGAAGAGGTCAAGACCTTTCCAACGGTGCCAAATTTGTTGGTTTTCGAACTGGATCGAAAGATATGTCCATTTTAATGTTTGAGTTAGGTCCATACAAAAATGGTGAAAACTAGTTAGTAGAACGGGTCCATGGGCCCGAAACTCAATTTGTGCCTTTTGGCACAAAAATACAAAATGTAAAAATTACATCGCAGCCCCGCATTCATTTTCCCAAAAACCATTCTTTTCCCTGAAACTCCACATTTTTCATTTGGGAAAAAGTATTCCCCAGGCCCGTCGGCCCACATGTAATTTAGGCCTGACACATGGCTCCTTGGGCATCAGTGGAGGTGTGGTTCATTTTTATACTTTACACCTTTTGAGCCAAAAGTTTGAATTTCCTCCAACGACCCACCTTCCGACCTTGAATTGAAGCATGGCCATGTGTAGGGCTGGCGTGTGTTTGGGGACCGCTTTTGGATTTATTTTTTCAAGTTGCGTAGAAGAGACACATGGTGCCTTCCGTGGCTTGCTCTATTCCTTTGTATTTTGGCTAAGTCCCTTTTTTTGGTGGGTAGCATACGTCCGAATCGGGACACGTGAGGCTTGGAGCTCATTTGGAAACCCGCTCCAAATTTTACTTTTGAAGTAGCACCATACTGAAACTTGGCTCTATTGGTGCTCAATTTGATCTCACTCCGTTTGTCCTTGAAATTCTTCTATTTACGAGATCTCTCACCTTTTCTATCTCCCCGTATTGATGTGTGAAAACTATGTCCTCCATTTGGTTGCCATGGTTAGTCACTTCCTTTTGTCGAGGATCACTTAAAGTCCGAGTTTGTTTTCCATTCCTCTGTCCATGTGAAAGAATTTGTAACTTGTATGAAAAATTGGGTTTTTCCTTCCTTCAGCTTTTTCCACAATCCACGTTTTGCTTTCCTTGTAAATTTTTGTCGCAAATATCTATGGAAATGTGATTAGATGTGGCTCTGATGATCATATTTGTGCCTTATATCATTTCTAATATCTCTATCTTGAAAGAAAGATTCATTTTGGGGTGCAAATGGTGATTTTCCTACATTTTACAGCTTTGATGGGTGTGTTTTTTCATCACAAATTTACATCATGGCCCTTTCTAGTTGGATGTAGCTCGGTGGGGCACTTTAAAAACTCTAACGTTTGCTTCAACTCAAAACTTGTCCTCACAGAGGGTCGGCACTCATCTGAAAAGTTGCCTTTTGGTTTGACCTAGGAGTTGCGCTAGGGAGACACATGGAGATTTCCACTTCCTTGCCCAAACTTAGACAATTTTTTCATGTGGGTGGTGTAGCTTTGGTGGACCATGGACACGTGTAGGGCTGGTGCTCATTTGAGGATCATCCTCAAGGTCCTAAATGTAAGCACCAGAGGACACTTGTCGGCTTCCGTTGGATCCGCTCTATATTTAAACTTTTCAAAGCAATTTTCTAAGGATTGGAACAAGTGGAGGGACCGATCCTACTTGGGGACTGGCCCTTAAATTTTATTTCGAAGAATTTCCAGGAGGACACTTGAAGGTTTCTGCTCACCGTGATCTTTCTTGAACCTTTCACTGGCCAAGGGAAGATATCTCGCCACTGGACACATAACGCCTTCCACTCGAACCTTCAAATTTTCTAAAAATCTACTAGACTAAGACGCGTGGTGAGTCTCATTGCTTGTTTGGGGTCTCCACTTTTTAGAACTATTATCTCTCAAAATTTCCCCCTATAGAGAGATGGTTGTAGATTTTCTAAGCTTGCACAAAATGATCTCTCTTTCGTAGATACAATGGAAACACCTCAGTCTGTGGGTATACCTATTTCAAGGTGAGTCTTCGATCAAGGGCCGGTTCTATAGACATTAAAATTTTCCTCCGTAATTTCTATTTTATTAATGTATGTATTAGGAATAGGATGTTGTTAAGTATAATTAGTAGTGGCATCTAATAGAAGATAACGGTGCCATCAATACGGTGCCACCAATAATGTAGAGTACGGTAATAAAGTCAAAGTACAATATGAACATTGTAAAAGTAAATATTTGTCATAAGTAGTCTAGTAATGTTAAAATGTCAAAGTTGGGATAAGTAGAGAAGTAGGGTCTACATGATTAGGAATTAGAAATATTATATTTGTAATAAGGACAAAGAGTGATGTCATAAATATTTTGTATATTTTATTTGTGGAAAAGTCTAAAAAGGTGGAACCCATGTAAGATAATAAGGTTTATCTTATCTTAGTAGATAAGCCTAAATGTAAAGGCAAAAATTTAGGCATGGAATATGATTGACCGGAAGAGATTTCCTATCCTATCTTAAAGATAAGGTGGATAAGCTTGAATTCCTATAAATAAAGAGGCCACCCCCTCATTTAGCATAGAGAGAAGTAGTGAGAAATATTGTATGAAGGAAGCCATCATTTTGAAGGTGTGTTAAAGAAGCCATTAAGAGGTGTAATTGTGAAGTTTCTCCCATAGTTATTGTTTAAAGGCAAGTGAAGTTAATAACACTTGAAGAACCTCATGGGTGAGATTGTAACAATTTCATGTTGATATTATAATTTACATTGATATTTCAGATTTATCATTATTCCTTCTTATCATAGTCTATGGTATTCTTGTGTTATGTTTGTTGTTGTGTTTCCATATTACATCCACCAAACTAAGAGTTGTGCATTAGTTAATAATCATAGCACGAGGAGTTCCCGGTGAAGAATTATCATAGTGCCGGATTGGTGTTGACATTTTGGTTCCATTGCAGGACCATTCCTCGTTGGTGGATTTTCTGGAGAAATATTCCCACTTAGTTAGAAAACATTTGGAGGGTAACCTTGTTTTTACTGTGCATAGTAGTTACCATGGTAAAGTCACTTTTTTCCATGAATAGTATTTACCGCAGTAAAGTCACTTTTACCGTGAATAGTATTTACCGCAAGTAATTTCACTTTTTTACTATGAATACTATTTACCGTGCAAGAAAGTCGCTTTTACCGCAGTAAGTCAAGTTTTACCATAGTTTACCGTGGTCATTTCTATTTTCTATTATAGTGATTCCAATTATTTGTGCACATAAGTCTTGTTGATTGTACTTGTGGGTTGGTATTTCATTGTGGTTACTTTTGGAAATGGGGAAGATTCCTGTTTTTTCAGCCCAATCTAATGAAGATGCTTCCTCTTTCATTCAAGAGTTTAAACGATCTTGTATTTGTAATGGCCTTATAAGAAGGGAATAATGGACTGAATTTTTTCCTACCTTTTTGGATGGTTCAGCCCTTAGGTGGTTTGAAACACTAGGTGATAATGTGAAAAACTCATGGGATTTATTAACTGAAAGTTTTCTTGAAGAATTTGGTGAATAACATAAATATGTAGATCTCATGATCGATATCACAAAGCTAGCCCAAGGAGAGAAAGAGAAGATAAGAGATTATCATGCTCGTGTTCTAGAGCTAAGGAGGAATCTCAATGCCTAGATCCGAAGGAAGGATTAGCGGATGGGTTATGAATGGCGTGGATAATCTCCTCTGTAAGCACTTCATTCTTGGGATAAAGCCGAGATTAAACAACGAGTGAAGTATGACCGCCTACTAACATTGAACAAGCAAAGGAGATTGCAAGAAGGCAAGAAGAAATCATGGAAGAGGAGCCCAAAGAAATTGTTGCTAAAGTAGAGGCTACACCAGCACCTTTGGTCTAGAATCCACAACCACTCTTGATGAGCACAAATCTTTCTCCTAATACATCTACCGAGTATGAAGACCTGCTTTCAGAAGATGGGTTAGTTAACTATTAATCTTCTTGAAGGAAAAAAATTAGTTCTCGGGAGGAGATAGAGGTCCAAAAAGAAATATTTCTGAAGTTGTATGTTATGGTTGTTATAAAAAGGGTCATTATAAGTATAATTGTCCAGATAAAGCTTCTACATCTGGTACAAGAGATAATGATAAAGGGAAAGCACTTGTGAATTCTTTTGATGTAGTAGATAAGAGCATAAATAATGAAGTAGATGTGTTTGTAACAAAAAGAAAGAAAGAAAAAGATAACCAAGATGGAAATGATCCTAAGAAGATGAAAGGAGAAACTAGTAAGAAACAAAGGAGAAGAAAGTTGGGTGTGCAGGATTTTCTGATTTCACAGGGACAAGGACTATACACCATCTTAGATGATCTATCCAAAAGGCCTGCAAATATTACATATGGTCAACTCTTGGCTATGTCTTCTGAGAAGAGGCGGGAGCTGTGAAGTGGACTCAATGCTCAATGAAGGAAGGAGGTTGAGGTCCCTATTTTGGAGGCAAAGGCGGATCCCTATGCTCCACAAGCTGAGGTATTATGTAATGGTATTTCAATTCATGATGTCTTAGTTGATGGAGGTGCTGCGCTTAATGTAACAACCGAGTCTCAGTAATGAATATGTTGGGTGTAAAATTGATCGCCCTCAACACTTATGTTAAGGTCATTAAATAAAGGAAAAACTAAACCGAAGGTGTAGTTTCAAATGTGGAAATATCTCATTATGGGTGTTGTATGTGTGGTAGACTTTCGTAATGAAAAATGGTACTGTTGTGTACCCAATGTTGTTGGGAATACCATGGCTAAGGAGAGTTCATGCAAAAACTATTGAAATGAAGGCTTCATGACACTTGGATGTGGTAGAGAGAGGGTGAAGATAAATGTGATCCCTCCGCATCATAAGGCAGAACCTGTGGATTGAAGTGATGAAACTGATGATTGGACATGCTATAATTACTCGAGTACTAGTGAAGTGGACACCGAAGATGAAGAAAGTGAGGTTGATGTTTCGGTCATGGATATCCTTCCAGTCACACCAACTCATGATCCCATAAAATTATCTGAAGAAGAAATTGATGATCGTCTCCAACAAATAAAGATTGGTGATGTTGTGATGGAGAGTGAGAAGGAATCCTACCTCCAGCTCTTTCAAAGGTACATACACATATTCACTTTTGATTACAAGGAACTCCATCAAGTAAGTTGGGTAGAACATTCTATTGAGTTGGTAGATGGTGCTAAGCCCATAAATAAAATGCCATATAGAATGAATCCTAATTTTTCCAAGATTGTAAAAGAAGAAATAGATAAGTTGCTTGATGTAAGATTTATATTTGTGGAGAATTCATAATGGGTTTCTCCCATTGTGATCTCAATAAAAAAGAATGGGAAGCTACGCATTTGTGTTGATTATAGGAAGCTCAATAAGGCAACAAAGAAGGATCATTACCCTCTTTCATTCTCAGATCAGATTTTGGATGAAGTAGCTAGCCAGGAGTGCTATAGTTTTGCTGATGGATATAGCGGATACAACCAAGTTCATATAGTAGAGAAAGATCAGCTGAAGACCACGTTCACAACTCCTTGGGAATGTTTGCTTATAGAGTTATGCTTTTTGGGTTTCGTAATGCTCCAACAATGTTCCAAAGACTTGATGAATAGGGTGTTTGAACCCTACATTGGGAACTTAATTAGAGTATTTCTGGATGATTTTTTCATCTATGGGAGTAAGATGGACCACCTGCACCAGATGGAGACAACATTTCAAAGGTTAGATGAAGCACAAGCCTCACTAAACCCTACAAAGTGTGTCTTTGGATGTTCTAAAAGTGTTTTATTAGGGAATGTTGTATCCAGAGATGGTATTGGTACTAATCCTCGATAAATTTTCAAACATCAAAGAGTTACCATTTCCTATGAATAGAAGTAAGTTGAGATCATTTTTAGGCAATGTGGGTTACTATAGAAGGTTCATCAAAAATTTCTCAAAGATTGCACACCACTAACCCAGCTTCTTGAAGAAGGATGTTACTTATGAACCAGAAATAAGGTGCATGAAGTTTTGAACAACCGAATGAAGCCCCGTGTCTTCACCTATTTTAAAGAATCCAGATTTGAGTAAGCCATTCATTATGTATACCGATGCCTCGGATGTAGCGGTAGGAAGTACTGAGCCAAAAGGATGAAAATGGGAATGATCATCCAATTCACTTTAGGAGCAGATAAAATGAGTAGTGCTTTGAGGTAAATTATACCGTAACTAAAAAGAGGCTCTAGCTATCATTTTCTTTGTAAAGAAGTTTAGAAATTACTTGCTAGGGCAAAATTTATAGTTCTAACAGATCATCGAGCTCTAAAATATATTGTTAATAAACCTAACCCATCGGGGAGGATAGCAATATGGATAATTTTTCTACAAGAATTTGAATTTGATATTATAGATAGGCCAGGAAAGAAGCATGTCAATGCAGATACACTCTCTTGAGCCTATGATGGTTTAGGTTTGCCTTGTGATGATGATGATTTCCTAGATGCAGCATTATTATCTCTTGACACAATCCCTAGTGAATACATAGATATTTCGAATTATCTAAATGAATTCAAGTTTCCTGATGGTGCTAATGCAAAGACTAAGAGGAAGATTACTCAAGCCAGTCATCCATATTCTATGTTGCATAGAGTATTATTTTGAATAGGACCGATGGACAAGACAAGAGGGCGGTTGGATGTGATTAAGGGAAGGAGCTGATAGAAGAATTCTACAATGGTACATGTGGAGGACACTTCTCTAGAAAACTTATAACAAGAAGGATCTTAGACACGAGTTATCACCGGCCGACTCTTTTTAGAGATTGTTATAATTATTGTAAGACACGTGATATTTTTCAAACACATGGTAACCGTAAGACTTCATCAGCTCCATTATGCCCTATTCTTCCATTTGGTCCCTTTAAAAAGTGGGGAATAGACATTATAGGTCCACTTACAACTACCCCACGCCAAAATAAGTATATTGTAGTTACCACACAGATTATTTAACCAAGTGGGTTGAAGCTAGGCCATTGAAAACAACTTCCATGGATGAAGTGGCAAGGTTCATATATGAATGCATTGTCACCAGATTTGGTTGCCCATTAGAAATTGTAGAATCGATCAAGGAAGCCACTTCATTGATGAGGTGGTAGAAGCCCTAGTCAACAAGTTTTCTATCAAGCACGGAAGGAAATAACATACAAGCCAAGCAAAAATAGACAGGTGGAATGAACAAATTTTGTGTTGTGTCAAATTCTAGCAAAAGATGTAGCCTTGCAGTACATGTAAGTGGGATAAAAGGATTCATGCAACATTTTGGGCATATAAGACAACATCAAAGTCAAAGCAACAGGATACTCCCCATTTCATTGGCTTATGGCATTGATCCAGCTTCTTCCTATTGAGTTTGATATTCCCACTATGAGAGTTATGAAAAATGAAAAGGATGGATGAAAGTGATTCAAGAAAATAAAGGTTGCTACATCTTCATTTTCTAGAGGAAATGAGGGAAATAGGGAAGGATACAAGCTATAAGAAGAAAATGAAGCAGAAGGAATACTTTGATCAAAATATCCATTGGTCTCCATTTCATGTGAATCACTTGGTTCTAGTATATGATTCTAGATACAAAAAAAGAAGACAGAGAAAATTTCTTTCAAAGTGGATGGGGCCCTACAAAATAGCAGCTATGCATGAAAATGGTACATATCAACTGGAGGAATTGGATGGTACTCCCATTACAAAATGGGTCAACCATGACAAGTTAAAGATTTTCCAAGCACCAGATTCAGAATGTCCATAAGAGTCTACTCCGAGGACAGAGTAGAAGTTAGGAAGGGGGAAAATGTCGACATTAAAATTTTCCTCCGTAATTTCTATTAATGTATGTATTAGGAATAGGATGTTGTTAAGTATAATTAATAGTGGTGTCCAATAGAAGATAACAATGCCATCATTACGGTGCCACCAATAATGTAGAGTACGATAACAGTCAAAGTACAATAGGAATGTTGTAAAAAGTAAATATTTGTCGTAAGTGGTCCGGTAATGTTAAAATGTCGAAGTTGGGATAAGTAGAGAAGTAGGGTCTACATGATTAGGAATTAGAAATATTATATTTGTAATAAGGACAAAGAGTGATGTCATAAATATTTTTTATATTTTATTTGTGGAAAAGTTTAAAAAGGTGGAACCCATGTAAGATGATAAGGTTCATCTTATCTTAGAAGATAAGCCTACATGTAATGCCAAGAGTTTAGGCATGGAATATGATTGGCCGGAAGATATTTCCTATCCTGTCTTAGAGATAAGGTGGATAAGCTTGAATTCCTATAAATAAAGAGGCCACACCCCCTCATTAGCATAGAGAGAAGTAGTGAGAAATATTGTATGAAGGAAGCCATCATTTTGAAGGTGTGTTAAAGAAGCCATTAAGAGGTGTAATTGTGAAGTTTCTCCCATAGTTATTGTTTGAAGGCAAATGAAGTTAATAACACTTGAAGAACCTCATGGGTGAGATTATAACAATTTCATGTTGATATTATAATTTACACTGATATTTCAGATTTATCATTATTCCTTCTTATCATAGTCTATGGTATTCTTGTGTTATGTTTGTTGTTGTGTTTCCAGATTACATCCACCAAACTAAGAGTTGTGCATTAGTTAATAATCATAGTACGAGGAGTTCCCGGTGAAGAATTATCATAGTGCCGGATTGGTGTTGATAGTTCCCTATTGGTGTATCCTAAACTACTTTCTAGGAATTTGAGACTAAAATATGACTATAAAAATGATTAAAACTAAGGTGATACATGAAATTTGTATAAGGGATTTGACCGAGTATATGCACAACCGATTTGTGAAGGATTCTTGATGCACGAACCAATAGTTTTTTTACAAAATATCTAAGGGCAAAACACTTGATTGTGCTTGAGGAGGATCACAACAAGACTAATAAGTTAACATGCACATTAAAAATTAAGCGTAAAGGAATGAAATTTGCAGCAGAGGGTAAGGTGGTTAATCGGGAATTTACATTCACAACATTAATGTAACATATAAAAATTGCAAAATAACTTGGAAAGGAAGAAAAATTTTCCCACCCTTCCTAAGAATAGCCTAAGGTTTGTACTCACCCATGCATCGTAATTTTATCCTTTATTTAATAATAAATAAGAGGATAAAATAATACAAACTAGAGCGTATACGTGCGATAAATAGGCATTAATAGCCTTGTTTACAATGCATTCAAACCGAAGTTGACTATTCTATTTTTAATAAGGCAAGGGTGAATAACTAGAAATAAGATTGCTTGTGTTATGTTTGTGGAGCCTGCTGTTTTCATGTTAGAGTGTGGTACACCTTCTATGTGTTACACTTCGGTATTTTTACGGCGGTCCCGCTCACCGGTGAGTGGGTCGGGGGTTCGGGGTGAAGCCCAAGCAAATTTTTCATTAGTGATTTATCAACCCATGGGTAATGGGTAATCATTATGGGCTGTTTTTGGGCCCATGGTTTTTTTAGTACCCATTATTTTGATATCCACGGTTTTGTATCAAATCACTTA
This sequence comes from Taxus wallichiana var. yunnanensis, assembly GCA_018340775.1. NCBI lineage: Eukaryota > Viridiplantae > Streptophyta > Pinopsida > Cupressales > Taxaceae > Taxus > Taxus wallichiana. The sequence continues at coordinate 125,072,386 of CM031236.1, forward strand.
AGCAATTGTCTATTTATATAGCCTTATGCATATGATAGATAGACAAGCAAATGTATTGCGATGTGTTTTGAATTCAGTGTGAATTCTATAGAGTTTGTTGAGCATAGCTCCAAATGGATCTGGGTATTGTATTGTGAGAGTGGAGGCTTGTAATAAAATCTGAGCAAGTGATTCTTGGTGGACATAGCCCAAATTGGGTGAACCACGTTAAATCTTGTCTCTCTGTGTTTTGTTATTTATTATGCACTTTTATTTGAGATCTGTAATATTTTCTGCATATTATTTTCTACTGTTGCAATTCTGCAAGGGATTATTTTGCATATTTTATCTCTTATTTCCTAATAATTGGTATTAGAGCTTGGATTGGTTTGCTGAAGTGTTGAATCATAGGGAAAGTTTTTAGCTTGAGTGGGAGCTATGGCAGATGATGGAAGGACTAGGGTTGATAAATTCAACAGGTAGAATTTCGTCTTTGGAAGATGCAGATGGAAGATTACCTTTATCAAAAGGATCTTTATACTCTGTTGTCTGAGAAGGTCAACAAACCTTCGAGTATGACAGATGCGGAATGGGATTTTCTTGATAGGAAAGAACTTGGGACAATCCGGCTATGTCTTGCATCTTTAGTATTATTTAATGTTTCAAAGGAAAAGACTACAAAATATCTAATGGATGCATTAGGAAAGTTGTATGAAAAACCTTCTGCCTCTAACAAGATATTTTTAATGAAAAAGTTGTTTAATATGAAGATGTCTAAGAATAGTTTAGTAGCAAATCATTTAAATGATTTCAATATGGTTGTGAATATGCTAGCTTCGGTTCTGATAGAAATTGATGAAGAAGTTAGGACTTTATTTATTTTTTTCTCTTTACCCGAGAGTTGGAATAGCCTGGTAATGGCGGTAAGTAACTCGAGTTCTAGTTAACTCGAAGTTTGAAGTTTGAGGATGTTGTACGGGTGATTCTAAGTGAGGAAATGCAAAGAAAAAAATCTCTGGGGAATCTTCTCGCTTCAGGAATGCTTTGACAAAGGGAAACTAGAGGGAGACAGAAGAATAGAGGAAACCATGGAAAATCAAAAGATTGGGCAAAGGTCAAAATCCAAGAACAAGATTATATGCTTTGGAATTATGGAAAGCCTGGGAATGCAAAGAAGGACTATTGGGAGCTTCAGGATAAGAAGAAACAACAGGAAGAAAACAAGGAGGAAAATGTGGCAATGGGTAATGTATGTCAAGGATGCTTTGATTCTTTCTTTGCACAATATTATTGAATCTTAGGTTTTAGATTCGGGGCTTCTTTCCATGCTTCTCCACATAGGCATTATTTTGTTGATTATGTTCAAGGAGATTTTGGGCATGTTTTTCTTGGTGATGATGAGCCTTGCAACATAGTTGGAAAAGGTTCTGTTCAGGTTAAGATGCAAAATGAGAATACTTGGCTATTGAAGGATGTCAGACATGTGCCTACATTAAGATGAAATTTGATATCGGTAGGGTAGTTGGGAAGTGATGGTTGTATTGTGATATTTACAGTGGACTCTTGGAAGGTTACCAAGGGTGCTCTTGTGGTGGCAAGAGGTAAGAAGGTTGGAACCTTGTATTTAACCACTTATAGCACTAATGTTTGTAATCTTGTGGCTTTAGAAGTAGATACAACATTGTGGCACTATAGGCTTGGTCATATGAGCCATAAGGGCATGGAGATCATAAAGAAGGATTTTCTCGGATATACAGAAATAGGTTTGGAGTTCTGTGAGGACTGCATATATGGGAAATAGAAGTGAGTAAGGTTTCTCAAGGTTGGACCTACAAAGAAAGAGAGTAAGTTAGAGCTGGTACATTCTGATGTGTGGGGCGAGCTTAGGTATCATCTCTTGGGGTTCAAGTTATTATGTTACTTTTATTGATGATGCAACAAGGAAAGTTTGGGTTTATTGTATTAGAAACAAATCTGATGTATTTGACACTTTTGTTAAATGGAAAGCCTTGGTAGAGAATGAAACAGGTCTTAAGCTAAAATGTATCAGGTCAGATAATGGAGGGGAGTATTGTAGCAATGAATTTGATGATTACTGTTCTAAGAATGGAATCCGCAGAAAAAGATGGTTCCAGGAACTCCACAACAGAATGAGGTATTAGAAAGGATGAACAAGACAATAATGGAATGTGCTAGGAGCATGAGGTTACATGCAGGACTTCCTCTTTCCTTTTGGACAGAAGCGGTGAACACAGCTGTGTACTTGATAAACAGAGGACCCTCAAGTGCCTTAGATGGAGGCATACCTGAGGAGGCTTGGTATGGTAAGAAAGTTTATTATTTGTTTCTTAGAGTCTTTGGATGTGAGGTGTTTGTTCATATAGACAAGGATTATAGGACCAAGCTAGAGGCTAAATCAGAAAAATGTACTTTCATTGGTTATGGTGGTGATAACTTTGGACATAAATGTTGGAGTATTAAGGACAAAAAGTCATTCTATCTAGGGATGTGGTCTTCGATGAGAAAGTCATGTATAAGCAGCGAGTTGTAGGAAAATAGGGAAGAATCCAAGAAAGAATATGCAATGCGGTAGAGTCTCTTCCAGATGGAAAAGTGACACATGAATCGGTTCAGAACCCCAAACTCCTATATTAAGGAGGTCTTCTAGGGTAAGAAGAGAACTTGAATGTTTTTCTTCTTCTCTTTATTATTTATTACTCACTGATAGTGGAGAACCAGAGAGCTTTGATGAAGCAATGTAGGTAGATGCCAGGAAGAAGTGGGAGCAAGCCATGGATGAGGAGCATCAGGCTCTCATGGAGAACTAGACATGGGATTTCGTAAAGCCACCCGTAGAAAAAGAGCATTACAGAACAAGTGGGTGTTCAGAGTCAAAGAGGAAGAAGGAGGCAAGAAAAGATACAAGGCCCGGTTGGTGGTCAAGGGGTTTGCACAGAAAAAAGGTATAGATTTTGATGAGATTTTTTCTCCTATAGTAAAAATGACTTCTATTAGAACTATTCTAGGAATAGTTGCAGTAGAAGACTTGCACTTAGAACAACTTGATGTAAAGACTACATTTCTCCATGGTGATTTAGAGGAGGAACTATATATGCAACAACCAGAGGGATATGAGGTCAAAGGTAAAGAGGAGATGGTGTGCAAACTGAAGAAGAACTTGTATGGCTTGAAACAAGCTCCACGTCAATGGTATAAGAAATTTGATAGCTTCATGATGGAGCAAGGTTATATTAGATGCCATTCTGACCATTGTATGTATACAAAGAAATTTGAGGATGGTAGTTATATTATCCTTTGTCTGTATGTGGATGACATGTTGGTTGTAGGTAAAAACATGCAAGAAATAAAAGTACTCAAGAAGCAACTAAGTGAATCCTTTGCTATGAAGGATTTGGGGGCAGCCAAACAAATCCTTGCTATGAGGATATCTCGGGATAGGAAGGAATGGAAGCAGACTTTATCTCAGGAAGAGTACATTAAGAAAGTCTTGGAGAGGTTTAATATGTAGGATGCTAAATTGGTTGGGACTCCTTTGGCAGGCCATTTCAAGTTATCAAAGGAGCAATGTCCTAAGACAGAGCAGGAGAGAAACCAAATGTCCAAGGTACCTTACTCATGATCAATTGGTAGTTTGATGTATGCCATGGTGTGCACTAGGCCTGATATTGCCCATGCAAAGGGGAGTAGTGAGTAGATTTATGAGTGATCTAGGTAGAGATCACCGACAGCAAGATAAAGTGGATCCTTCGGTATTTGCGAGGGACCATGGGGACGAGCTTTTGTGCTACAAAGGGATCAAACACCATTTTGTGTGGTTATGTATATTCGATATGGCTGGAGATGTAGACAACAGAGAAGCACAACAGTTATGTTTACACTATATAGTGGAACAACAAGAAGTTGGATTTCCCGACTACAAAAGCTAGTGGCTTTATCAACCACGGAGGTGAGTATGTTGCTTCCAAAGAGGCAAGAAAAGAGATGATTTGGTTATAACAATTGCTTGAGGAGTTGGGCGTAAACAAAAGGAATGTAAACTACATAGTGATAGTCGAGTGTTATACACCTAGCTAAGAGCTCTGCTTCCACTCTAGGACAAAGCATATACATTGAGATATCACTTCGTCAGACACTTTGGAAGAAGATAAGTTGAAGTTGGAGAAGATTCATACTAGTCGAATCCTGCAGACATGATGACCAAGGTGGTCACAAGGATAAACTAAAGCTATGTTCAGCTTCTTGGTTGGCCTTCGCAGATGACAGGTGAAGGGTTAAGAAGCTTTCTCAAAGGGAAATCGGTCTCAAGTGGGATATTGTTATGTTTGTGGAGCCTGTTTTCATATTAGAGTGTGGTACACCTTCTATGTGTTACACTCGGGTATTTTTATAGTGGTCTCACTCGCCGGTGAGTGGGTCGGGGGTTCAGGGCGAAGCACTTGAAGCAATTTTTTCATGGGTGGTTTATCAACCCATGGGTAACAGTAACCATTATAGGCTATTTTTGGCCCATGGTTTTTTCGATACCCATTAATTTGATACCCATGGTTTTTTGCCCATGGTTTTAATACCCACGGTTTTGTATCAAACGCTTAAGAAATTGTCTATTTATATAGTCTTATGCATATGATAGGTAGACAAGAAAATGTATTGCAGATGTGTTTTGAATTTGGGTGTGAATTCTATAGAGTTTGTTGAGCATAGCTCCAAATGGATTTGGGTATTGTATTGTGAGAGTGGAGGCTTGTAATAGAATCTAAGCAAGTGATTCTTGGTGGACGTAACCCAAATTGGGTGGACCACATTAAATCTTATCTCTATATGTTGTGTTATTTATTATGCACTTTTATTTGAGATCTCTAATATTTTCTACATATTAGTTTCTACTATTGCGATTCTGTAAGGGATTATTCCACATATTTTATCTCTTATTTCCTAACACTTGCTAGGAAAGTCTCTCCATTGATTATGCAACTCTGTCTCTTTCTCTATTTTGTCTTGTTGTGGAGGTATGCAAAAAATACTCCTGTGTGTTGTGTCAGTTCCTTGTGGGGACCACCCTTTGATATATGGATTTGTCTTTGTTTGAGTTTGGCCACCTTGTGGACTTAGCATATTACCATGGTTCTTGACGTAAGATGAGGGGACCACCTTTGATAACACACATGGCTCTCTTAGACCATGGTTTGAAAATAATTAGTACTTGATCATTCACCCCCTTTGATTAATATTACATGGCAATTACATAGTCGGATTTGCATGTTTAAATGGTATATAGTTTAGACTTTGAAAGTCTTTTGCAATGATTTAAATTGTGGACACATGGGTGGCCCCTTCCCCACGTGACTCACCCCTTTGGAAATATTGTCGGTGGATCTTGATTAATGCTGACCTAACTGCGGTTAGGGTTTCTCTAACTCCTTTGGTTTGCATTTAAACTTTCCTTAATGGATGATCGTTGACATCTGTAATTTTAATGGTGGCCATTGATCTGTGACTTGTTGTTGATTTCTTTTGGTCTGTATTAAATATGGTCGGTGAGAACTAACCGTGATTACCTGTTTTGTTTTCTGAGCTTAATCCTCAGCCTTTGATATTTGTACTTCTAATATGTAGTCATAAATTAGTAAATCTGGTTGAGTTAGGTTGAAGTCAGCTTGAGGTGAATGAGTTAAAATGCTTGAACACTTTCATTTTGATCATTTTTTGGCTTGCTTGCAAAGAGCGGTGAAGCCCTACAAAAGTTTTCTTGGATGCCATTGTTATTTCCTGAAGCTCGACCCTATTTGGCTTACGGTCTTTGAAATATCTATGTGATATGTCACGATTTGTTTTTTCATCGATGAGATCGGCTTTTGTATTTTTCAATATTTGTATTAAGTCATCACTTGTTATCCTTCTTCTGAATCGTGAGTTCTCTGCAATCATTGAGTGTATGAGATTTTAGAGCCTGGTTTGTATCACAATTGTCTCGTTTAAAGGATTACTTGCAATAATTTGGTCATTTTCTAATTTTTCCCGTACTTCGAACTCATTTTTGGTTGCTTATTTGGTTCCGTATCCCTTTTCGTGCTTTTTGGAGCTTTATGTGTAAGGGTAAGGGGTTTCTTCCTTCAGCCTCCCACCTTGAGTTCTAAAACTTGGTCATTGTGTGATTTCGGGATCTCTCGTGTGACATTTTGTGTCTAGCTTTCGTGATCTACCGGTTGCCATGATTATTTCTCCTGGAGCTTGGTTTTGTTGGTCTTGTATCACTATTTGATGAGCTAGGTAAGTTTTCTGATCCCTGATTTTTGATGGTACTTAGTTTTCACCACTTTGATCTTAAAACTGATACTATTTTCTATTACACTTCTTTGAAGATCTCCTACACATCCTTGGTCATTCTCGAGTTAAACCTTCTCTATTCAAGTTCTTTTTCTGGTCTTTGCGGTTTTTACAACCAAGTAAGTATCGTTCCTTGCTCTGATTCTAGCTCTGTAATAATGTGTCTTCATTTATTAGTTAAGATGTGTACTTTCTTTGAGGATTTATTTTACCTGTTGGCCTGGTAAAACGATTTCTAGAATTTAGGTAGCCTTTTCTTTGAATCACTATTTTTATCCTTCCTATAACTATTCTTGATTCGATATTGCTATTGTAGTTTGTAGTTTTGATTCCTCTACATGTCTCAAAGATTCTAAACCCTTAACTTCTGAACAAATGTTTCTATCTAAGTATCCATTTTTATCATTACATTTTTTCTTCTTTTGATGTTTTTTAGGTACTTAGCATTTTCATACTTACTTGTAGATGTGTCTTAGACCTGGGAGCTCTATAAAAACGTTTTTGCATACTAATACTTGATATCTGTACTTGGCTGAAGCTTAAGGGATTTTGTGTTTCACCACCTTGAGCTTAAAACTGAGTTATTACAGCTTTAGTTTTTTTTGTTTGGAGTATATCTAATATCCTACAGCTCCTTGAATGCCTTGAATGTGACATCCCTTCTGTAAAACTATAAATCTTGCATTTATTTTGATCACTAAAGTTATACTATAGCATTTTGTGTAGTTGATACCTGATAAATTTGAAAACTGTACTTGTAGATTTATCTTGTAACTTCATCTCTCTTCAGCTGGTTGGCTTATAATAAATGTTTTGAAATACTTCAATTTGATGGATGAAAGTATAATTCCCTTTATCTTTTGCATTTATATGCTCTATTTCCTTTTGTTATAGCTTTGATGCATGCTAGAAAAGTCGTAAATATCGATTTTACATGGCGAAGCCCTATCAAAATTTTCCTAGAATCTTATCTCTCATCCTATTTCAGATGTAATCCCTTTTTACTTTTAGCTTTAGCATCTTGAAATTTGATTCTTCCTCTTCTTTGCAAACTGAAAAATGTACTTCTATCTTAAATTCTCTCTTCTGTACTATAACTTCTTCCATTTGTAGAATGGTTGCTAAACTTTGAGTTACACTCTTCCTTCTTGTTAGCATGTACTTATGACTTGTTTATTTCTCTCTTTGGATGTAACTCCGTACTCGCACACTTAGGAAAAAAGTTAAAAAATATTTAGGCTTTTGGCCTCTCTTATGTCCATGTTTTCTTCTTTTTTCACTTTCTCCTTTCTGAGTGAATAAATCATGCATGCAATTTTTCCTTCAAGTATAATACATCTCCTACTTAGGGGAAGATTCATATGCACAAAGTAAGATAGTGTAGGAATATGGTTTGATCCTAGAGCTCATAACTAATGGTAAAATTTTCTTCTTTTTAGGTACAGTGGTTTCTATGATGAAGATGAAAGAGAATCAAAAGATGGAGATGAAGATGCTTCAAATGAAGAATAGAAACTCCAAGGCAATGATGGGTTCACTCATAATCCTTTTCTTTGTCTTTCATGCATGTGTATCTTTCTTTTCGGTAGCTGTATTTACCTTTTCAGTTACATCTCACAGATTGTGTGGGAAACATTTGACTCTCCTTGTGAATAAAGCATTGAATTCTATAAATGAGTTGTATATCTCTTTTTGCATTTCTACTTTCAGTATGGATTGTATAATGAACTAAACAACTTAGTAACATAATTGAATGTATTAATCATGAAGGAAAGAACATTAAATAGAACTTGTAACATTTAGTAACGAACTCTAATCTTCTGTGATCTGCACTTATGTTTGTTGTTCCAAACTTTACACTTCACCTACTCTACAATTGGATGTCCTCATCAAGACAACACAACTGTCCTTCAAGGCTTGTGTTCTTTTCCTGAGGATGGTCATGAAATTACTGTACTATGTGATCTCACATACGTTTTTAACAACACACATAGTTGTAGATTTCATGTAATCTTTTAAATAAATCAACAATAATAACATAATCTAATATAATCTCCCATAGCTTAGGTATACTTCACCAATGCTATCCATCGTAACAAAGTTTTGAGTTGACCATTTTTACACAAGTGCAAAAATTGTCAACATTTCTGAGATCCTATGGGGAAAGCTACATGCTAGCATATATACCAATGGCTTGCTCTTGTCCATTGGGAATGGAGTCCAAACATGCAACAACAATTTACCTTTTCTAAAAATTCCAACATTTCCAAAACAAAACTAAAACTGGGAAAGGATCTGGTAAACTAGATCACATGCACGAATGCACTTATTGAATTAAAAAATAAAGCAATGTGTAGAAACTACACTTATTGAAGGGAAATCCTACTCTAACAATCACTGTAAGATTTTCAATAACAATGTTTGAGAAAAATACCATTCACATGAATAGGAAGTTCCTCTACATTCATCTTCGAAAGATGAAAAAATTGTGCTCCTTACAAGCTGAAATCATGTAAGGACCACTCCAGTGTATCAAACTTTGAGTGTCTTCCTGGCTTTGCATGATCAACATCCCACTTTAACACAATATATCCTTCATTAAAGACTTTGAATTTGGATTTCTTATCAAAAGTCTTCTTGATTTGTTTCTGATTCTTTTCCATATTTAAATGAGCTTGATCTCTTAGCTCTTGTAATTCCATTAACTCTACATAACGAACCTGCAATGGTTCATTCTCAAGTAGCTCCATTTGATGCAGCAAATCTAATGTGGGTAACTCAACTGAAATAGGAATTCTTGCTTCTTTTCCATACACAAGTTTGTATGGTGAATTGCCAACTAATCTTTTAGGAGTCACTCTGTTAGCCCAAAGTGCATAATTCAACATCAAAATTCTCATCATTAACCTAAGTAAAAATAGCTGAGATTGTTTCATCTCCTGCAAGTGCATACATTGTAAAATCTTTATCAAAATTTGGATTTGCAAGACTAGGAGCCTAAGAGATAGATACTTTTATTTCTTCAAAACCTTCTCTTCCTTCACTAGTTCAAGATAAAGTTTTCTCTTTCTTCAACATAGTTGTGAGTGGTTTAACCAATGCTGAAAAATCTGGGACAAATCTTCTAACAAAGCTGATTTTTCCAAGAAAACTTTGTAATGCCTTCTTATGATGAGGTAATGATAGTTGTGATATAGCTTCGATTCTGAAAGGGTCAATTGCTAAACCTTTCTTAGAAACAATATGACCAAGCAATTTACCATGATGTACTGAAAAGATAGACTTCAGTGGGTTCAATGATATTCCAAATTACCTGCAGAACTGAAATGTCTCGCCTTAAATGCATCAAGTGTTGTTTTGGATTTTTGAGAACATGGTAATATCATCCAAATGAATCAGAATACATTTATTTAACAGACTGAAAGCCATTTCCATTGCAAGTTGAAAAATTGCACCAACATTTGAAAAACCAAAAGGCATTCTTTTTGTAGCATAGGTACCCCACTTGGTGGTAAAAGTTATTTTGTATCTATCTTCTTCTTGGACTAAAATCTTATTATAGCCACTTGTAACCATCTAGAAGAGATAGTCTATATGAACTTGAGACTGTTCTCAAAATCTAATCCATATTCGGGAGTGGGTAATGATCTTTTAATGAAGCTTTATTAAGATCTTTGAAATCTACACATAGTCTGATTTCACCATTCTTCTTCCTAACATGAACAAGATTGGCTACCCAACTTGAATGCTTAATTGGAAAGATAATACCTAATTCAATCAATTTAGATAATTCTTTCCTCATCAGAGGTTCTATTTTTGGATTTACAGGCCTCTATTTCTGTCTTACAGGCTTAGCATTTGGATGTAACTCGATTGTATGTTGTGCTAGACTGGGATCAAATCCTTTCAGATCTTGGTATTTCCAAGAAAAAACATCCTTAAAATCTTTGCAAAGATTAATAAATGACTGCTTTTCGGTTAAGGAACATACCTTTCCAAGAAACAACTTTTTCCCTTCATCAACCAAGATCTCTTCGTAATTATCAGAGGGGGTTGACATTTTAGTCTTCACCTTTCTTAACTGATCATCAGTGTTGAAGATGTCTTCCAATGTGACTAGACCTCGAGGTAATTTATTTGTCTTCAACTAAACAATCTGATCACCATATAAATGTTGTAACTTATCTTGATTAACTGCAGAAAATTTAGCTTCTTACTGCAAAAACCTGCAGATTTGATCATCACTTTCAAAACTTGTCAATTTGATTCATTATCAAGTATAGAAGGCCTGACAATTAGCTTAATATGAGGCTGAATTTTACTATTTTCCATATGTTCCAGCACTTTGAAACTAGCACCAACTGCTGCAAGTCTATCTACATGCTTGTTTTCAACTCTAGGAATAGACTGAATATTAATAGCTTCAAAATCTTCCATTAAGTCTGAAACTCTATGTCTGTAAGACTTCATTAGTGGATTCTTACAAACATTGAAGTTTTTTACTTGATTGATAACTAACTCAGAATCACCAAAGATTTGTAATGTGTTGATACCTTTCTTTTTGGCCCAAAGTAAGCCATGAATTAATGCTTCGTATTCAACTACATTACAAGTACATGGAAATTGGAGACTCAAAGCTGAGAAATACCTTTTGTTTTTCGGGAAGTGAGCATCAAACCTGCTCCTTGTCCTTTTTTATTCTTAGCTCCATCAAAATGAAGCTTCCAAATCCCTTTTGCTGAATTTTCTATTTTGGACAGCAAGGGAAGTGGTGTATTTTCTTCATGCATACAATACACACCAAAAATGATGTTCTTCAACTATATTTTCATCCATAAACATGTTAGAAACACCATCTAATGTTGAAACTTGAGCTACATCATCAAAATAAGATTTCTCTAAGCTGAGTAATTAACTACTGCATTTGGAGAATGAGGCTCAATATGGAATCTGGTCAATGGTTCTAAATTGATAGTAACCTTAGTTACATAATGTGTAGTAAAAAATAAGAAGGACCAATCCAAAGAGAGATAACCTCCTATTTTCACTGTGAAATCTCTAGATAAACACAAGGTAAAGTATGGAGGTAGATCCACAATAGTAACATCTTGTAGAATAGAAAAATTTGGGAAAGCATGTAACGTCACTTCTAAATTTTTGATTATACCAACCATATTAGTTGTAGTTCCATCAAGCTATAAGACACTCCTTTTTGTAGGCTCATACTGCAACCCTAATTTTTCTGCAATTGCTTTTGGCATAACTATGCTACTTGCACCACTATCCACCATGTAATTATGAACTAGATTTTCACCAATAATCAATGATAAATAAAATGGTGGTGGTTTCTTGATGTCATGAGCATTCAAAACTTTCTGAACCATCCACTTAACTTCTTTAATACGGTCTTGCTCAAATGTTCCAAGGACCATGTCTGTCTTTTGAACTTCCTTTTCTAATGTATTTGAAGAAATTTGTAGCTTAGCTAGTTTATGAGAAAGTAAATCTTGTTGTCCATGAATACTTAAAGTGTCCACAATTGAGATGTTAAAATTATGATTTTTCATTACATCAACAAAGTGTTAAAATAAGCAACTGTCTTAGAGACAGAATCAATTGTTTTAGAGTAGGCCTTAGCAAAAAATAATTCTACTTCAGCTACCTTGGATATCTGAGGTATAAAAAGTCTTCTTGGATCAGGTTGTAGCTATCTTTGATGACTTTTATCAATGAGACACTTGCTGATTTTTAGGAACAATAGGGTTGTTAGTTGACTTTGGAGCTGTAGATGTTGTCTTGTTAGTGACAGTAGGTAGGATAGGCCTATTTTGTTGCTTTTTATTTTTAGGAGCCCTCCCTTGAGCCCTAGTAGTGACTGCAATGAAATCCTCCTCATTAAAACTGACTAAATTCTGTTTAGGTGCTTTCTGAACATGAGTTTCCTGATGCCCACCCTCCATTTGAGGCATAAACAATATTTCGATTTAGGTTGTGCAACAAGATTCGATTCGAGAAAAGCATTTGGGAAAGTTCTAGCTGAATGAGTTTGATTACAAGGTTGAAACCACTCTTATGTAGCCATATTAATTGGAACTAAAGCATTAGAGGAACTAGGAGTCTTCGGTCAAACTGCTTTGGGTGAGGCTTCCTGTAATTTTGATTCTGTTGATAGGGCTACCTGCTTTTGTTGATTATGTTGATAGGGTTGATAAGGAGTCCGGTAGGGTCAGCTAGGTAATGTAATGTTTTTCTTGATCAAAGTAAATTTATTTCCCATAGTCTATAAATATTTGAATACATCATCCGATGGAGCTACAACAAAGTGGGATCTATGATTGCAATACGATGAATAGGTGCTAAATATGCCAAAAATGCATTGATGGCCTTGGCACCAATTTTCCATCTTGAATAAGGCTATTTTCAGCTCGGATAGCAATATCATAAGCTGTTGGGAGTGTCTCTCCACCCATTATGAATCATAGTTGAGATATCACTGTTTAATGCTCTAAGATAATAAAGGAAAGCATGATCAACTTAAGGCTTGACACTTGCTAGAATTCTCTCCCAAGTTCTGGAAAAGCAGATATTGAAATTGGACATAAATTCATTTGGAGCTCTTTTAATAGTAGACAAATGTTCGATGAGAGACAAATGATTTTAATTATAATGTAACTGTTTCGGAAATTTTTCACCTAAGTCATCCCAAGTTCTTATGCTACCAATTTCTAGGTTTCTATACCATTGCAAGGCTTTCCCTTTAAAAGATGTAGCTAAAATTCTTAAAGCCATGTCTTCATGAGTGATATTATGGACTACACATAGGGCTGCAACATCTTTGATATGTTCAGCTGGTGTAACCTAATTTTCACCCGTGAATGATGGCAAACTTTTCATGGCAGCATTAGGAATGTCATGGTAAACTGGGATTACTAATGGACTGCCATTAGTAAAAGTCACAAAATTCCTTGGTGGTTGGATAGCCATTTGAAAAACTGGGATATTAATAGAGAAATTGATATGTGGTGAAGGAATATTAGGAGGAGGGTTACAAAAACTAGGGCTATTATAAGGTAAAGTATTACGAACTCTTCTCCTTCTAGTATAATTAAAATGTAAAGAAACAAATTTAGAAGGAATTCCTCTTACTGATGATCTTGTAGTCACTTTAGGCATGGAACATGCTGTAATACTGGTCTGAAATCAGCTTTACGGAGTCGTAAAAAGATCATAAAATGTTTAGAATAAATTAGTTGCAGTTTGCTCCCGAAAGTGACTTTTAATTTGCTGCAGATTTGCTATAGATTTACCGTAGGTTTGAAAATCGCATGTAGATCTGATTTTTTGTCCCACCGGGCATGCTAAAAACTGTTAACTCTCGAAAGTGCACCCTATAGAGAGATGGTTGTAGGTTTTCTAAGCTTGCACAAAATGATCTCTCTCTATCATATATACAATGGAAACACATCAGGTCTATGGGTATAGCTATTTCGAGGTGAGTCTCTGGTATAAAGGCTGGTTCCTTATTGGTGTTTCCCAAACTTCTTTCTAGGAATTTGAGAGTAAAAGATGACTGTAAAATGATTAAAACTAAGGTGATACACCAAATTTATTTGAGGGATTTGACTAAGTCTATGCAAAACTGATTTGTGAAGGATTCTTGATGCACGAACCAATAGTTTTGTTTTTACAAAATATCTAATGGTAAAACACTTGATTGTACTGAGGGAGGATCACAAAAATACTAATAAGTTAACATGCACATTAAAAATTGAGCAGAAAGGACTGAAATTTGCAGCAGGGTAAGGTGGTTGATCAGGGAATTCGCATTCACAAGATTAATGTAACATACACAAAACTGTAAAATAAATTTTTCCCACCCTTCCTAAAAATAGCCTAAGGCTTGTACTCGCCCATGCATCCTAATTTTATCCTTTATTTAATAATAAATAATAGGATAAAATAATATAAATTAGAGCATGCAGTTACAAATAGGCATTAATAGCCTTGCTTACAATGCAGACAAACTGAAGTTAACTGTTCTATTTTTAATAAGGCAAGGGTGAATAATTTGCTAGAAATAAGATTACTTGCTAAGCACGTCTCTCTCCATTGATTATGCAACTCTATCTCTTTCTCTAGTTTGTCCTGTTCTAGAGGCATGCAAAAAATACTCTTGTGTATTATATCAATTCCTTGTGGGGACCACCCTTTGATATATGGATTTTTCTTTGTTTGAGTTTGCCCACCTAGTGGAATTAGCATATTACCATGGTTCTTGACGTAAGATGAGGGGACAACCCTTGTTAACACACATGGCTCTCTTAGACCATGGTTTGAAAATAATTAGTACTTGATCATTCGGCCCCCTTTGGTTAATATTACATGGAAATTACATAGTCACTTTGCATGTTTAAATGGTATTGTTATCACCAAATCATAGCACCCTTGTATGATTTATACAAGTGCATATAGTTGAACTCATGGTGTGATTGGATAACATGGGTACTATCCTCAAGTTGTGGGACTTTTTACTTGATATAGACCTCCAGAGAAAGCTGGTTCTTGCTCCTAAACTACCTGCCACAATCTACTCTAATGCAGGGGAAACTAACTATTCTAATCTAAATTTCCAAGGGAGTAGGGAGATAGAATGCATAAAATGAAATCCTACACTAAAGCGGTGATACACCGTAAAGGAGGGTGTGAGAGTAGTCTTCAAATGCGTGAAATACTGAAAGCAAAGTGCACACTAGAAGAGGTGATGACATTTCTCCATAATCTAGCAAAACGCATTCACAAAAATATTTCAAACATGCACAATGATAATGGATCCCTGCATGAACATAATAATAGACACAATATTCTTGTAATCAAGGTTGAAGGGGCAAGAAGAATGCAAGAAAAAACAGCAGGGGAAGATACATCCAAAAACTTATATTTTATTACTTCATGATATGCACAGTTCAATCTATTACAAGATAAGGGCCTGGATCACCATGCAAGGAGTCCAAAACAAGGGCCTGTAACACATCAGCTTCACAAAGCAATTTTGGCAGAGCTTTGCTACAAAAACTACCTCCTCTTTACAATGAGCCCAACACTCCAATTTATAGAAAAATGAAAAGGGAAAGAGAAGGGAAAATGGAAATCCTGAAATCTGTTCTTCAACCACCTATAAGAGGTATTAAATGGATTAAAATGATTATATATTACTTTCAAAAGGCTCCCATACTTTGTCCCAGTGTCTTGCTGCAACAGAGAAAGAATGATGACCATGCGTCTTAATTGCACTCCCAACCACCAAATAAAACATTGTTATGAACCCAGCCACTTTTTCTAAAAAATATCAATCAATCCCTCATAAAATCTGGAATTTATTGATTTCTTTACATTGATCTCAGAGCCACAATTCCAACGGTACCAATTTTGTGTGATTTTGTTGAGAAATGCAAAAGTTATGGCCTTCTGAGTGCGGACAGCTATTTTGGGTCTGGCAGGCGTTTTCTGTCATTTGACGGGAATGAGCATTAATTGACTGGAGCTGAATATATTTATTTTATTTAAATATATCTAACCTTGTTCCAGAAAGTCCAATTTTTGAAAATCGGAGCTTGGAGTCAAAAGTTATGGCCGTTTGAAGTTCACGGGTCAAATGTTGACTTTTCTTCTTTGCCTTCGGCCGCTTCGGCTTTTCACGTCCCACGTGTCCCTCGTGTACTTTTGTTCCAACTATCTAGGACAAAATCTCCCGCTTCGGCTGATTTGGGCTTCCTTGTTTCGCTGTTTGTGACTTTTTCACCTTTTCGCGTCCCTCGCGTACTTTTGTCCCAACTGTCCCGCGAACTGCCCGGGACAAATATCTCCGAACCACCCGAAATGGATCAGCTCGTGGCAATCGGCCGATTCAAGCCTCCGTGCGTACTTTTGTCCTGGCTGTCCCAAAACCACACGAAACAAAAAACTTGACGATTTTCCCTACTCTCGGTTGTTTTGGCTTTTCGCGTCCGTGCGTCGACGCGTCCCAACTGGCCCCGCTGGACCGCCTGGGGACAAAATGTTCGACTTAGCCGATTTTCTTTGTTTTTCGGCCCCAAGCTTGGTACGAAGAACCTCTCGACCTGAACTGGTACGACTCGAACCCTTCAGACCTGAAATTCTTTAAAACAGTCCTATAACCTTATTTTTTGCATTTTTTCATTTTTTCTAACTCATTGGGATTTCTTCTTAGATGGGAGAGTTAGAAAAGCCGAGGGACCCCAAAAAACATGATTTTGGGCCTCGAATCAATCTACTTGCTCGGGAGTGAATAATTTGATGCATGTTATCAAAATTACCTTGAGGGGTGAATTTTGGATAACAAGTATATAGTTTAGACTTTGAAAGTCTTTTGAAATGATTTAAATTGTGGACACGTGGGCTGGCCCCTTCCCCATGGTGACTCACCCCTTTGGAAATATTGTCGATGGATCTTGATTAATGCTGACCTAATTGAGGTTAGGGTTTCTATGAATCCTTTGGTTTACATTCAAAGTTTCCTTAACAGATGATCGTCAATCTCTATACTTTTCATGGTGGTCATTTATTTGTGACTTGTGGTTGATTACTTTCAGCCTATATTAAATATGGTTGGTGACAACTAACCGCGATTACCTATTTTGATTTCTGAGCTTAATCCTCAGCCTTTGATCTTTGTACTTTTGATCTGTGGTCGTCAATTACTAAATATGGTTGAGTTAGGTTGAACTTAGCTGAGGTGAACGAGTTAAAATGCTCAAACCATTTCATTTTGATCATTATTTGGCTTACTCATAGAGAGCAGCGAAGCCCTGCCAAAAATTTCTTTGACACCATTGTGATATCTCACTATCTATTTTTGCATCGATGAGCTTGGCTTTTGGATTTGTGAATATTTGTATTAAGCCGTCACTTGTTATCCTTCTTTTGAATCATGAGTTCTCTGCAATCGTTGAGTGTATGAGATTTCGGAGCCTAGTTTGTATCACAGTTGTCTCATTTGAAGGATTACTTGCAATACTTTGTCATTTTCTAGTTTGGCCTATACTTTGAACTCATTTTTGGTTGCTCATTTGGGTCTATATCCTTTTTCTCATTCTGTTCGAGCTTTATGTGTAAGCTGGTAAGGGGTTTCCTCCTTCGGTTGCCACCGTGAGTTCTGAAACTTGGTCATTCTATGATTTGGGGATCTTTGTGTGACGTTTTGTGTCTAGCTTTCTGTGATCTATTGGTCGCCATGATTATTTCTCCTAGAGCTTGGTTCTGTTGGTCTAGTATCATCTGTTTGATGAGCTAGGTAAGTTTTTCGATCCTTGAGTTTTGATGGTAGATGGTTTTCACCACTTTGATCTCAATAATGATATCTGTTTTTCTATTGCACTTCTTCAAGATCTCCTACACGTCCTTGGTCATTATCAAGTTTAACCTACTCTATTTGAGTTCTTTTGTTGGTGTTCTTGATTTTTACAACCAATAAGTATCGTTCCTTGCTCTAATTCTAGCTCTGTAATAATGTGTCTTCGTTTATTAGTTAAGATCTTTACTTTCTTTGAGGATTTATTTTACCTATTGATGACCTTTGGTAAAATGATTTCTGGAATTTATGTAGCCTTTTCTTTGAATCACTATTTTTATCCTTCCTGTAACTATTCTTGATTGGACATCGCTATTATAGTTTGTAAGTTTGATTCCTCTACATGTCTCGGCCTTCTGAGCCCTTAACTTCTGACCGAACATTGCTATCTAGGTATCCATTTTTATCATTACACTTTGTTTGTTCTTTTGATGTTTTCTGGGTACTTGGCATCTACATACTTACTTGTAGATGTGTCTTAGACCTGAGAGATCTATAAAAAGGTTTTTGCATACTCGACTTGATCTCTGTACTTGGCTGAAGCTTGAGGGATTTTGTGTTTCACCACCTTGAGCTTAAAGCCCGAGTTATTACAGCTTCGCTTTTTTTTGTTTCATATATATAATATCTTGCAGCTCCTTGAATGCCTTGAATGTGACATCCCTTCTATAAAAATTTAAATATTGCATCTATTTTTATCACTGAAGTTATACTATAGCATTCTGTAGTAGTTTGAAATGTAGATTTATCTTGTAACTTCATCTCTCTTTAGCTGGTTGGCTTATAATAAATGCTTTGAAATACTTCAATTTGATGGTTGAAAGTATAATTTCCTTTATTTTTTGTATTTATATTCTCTATTTCCTTTCATTATAGCTTTGATGCATGCTGGAAAAGTCGTAAATATCCATTCTACATGGCAAAGCCCTATTAAAATTTTCAGAATCTTCTCTCTTATCCTTTTTAGTTGTAATCCCTTTTACTTTTAGCTTCACTTCTTGAAATCTGATTCTCCTTTTCTTTGCAAACTGAAAAATGTACTTCTATCTTCCATTATCTCTTTTGTCTGTAACTTATTCCATTTATAGAATGGTTGTTGAACTTTGAGTTACAATCTTCCTTCTTCTCAAAGATGTACTTATGACTTGTTTATTTCTCTCTTTGGCTACAACCTATACTGCACACTTAGGAAAACAGGTTAGGAAATATTTAGGATTTTTAGACTCTCTTATGTCCATGTTTTCTTCTTTCTTTTCACTTTTTCCTTTCTCGAGTGAAGAAATACTTTGCATGCGGTTTGTCCTTCAAGTAGAATACATCTCCTACTTAGGGAAGATTCATATGCATGAAGTAGGATAGTGTAGGAATATGGTTTGATCCTCGAAGCTCGTAATCGATGGTTAAATTTTCTTCTATTCGGGTATAATGGCTTTATGATGAAGATGAAAGAGAAACAAAAGATGGAGATGAAGATGCTTCAAACGAAGAATATAAACCCCAAGGAAATTATGGGTTTACTCATACTCCTTTTCTTTCTCTTTCATGCATGTGTATATTTCTTTTCGAGTAGTTTGTATTTTACTTTTGAGTTACATTTCATGGCTTGTATGGTAAACATTTGACTCTCCTTGTGAATAAAGCATTGAATTCTATAAATGAGTTGTATATCTCTTTCTACATTTCTACTTTCTGTATGGATTGTATAATGAACTAAACAACTTAGTAACATAATTGAATGTCTTAAAAATGAAGGAAAGAACATTGAATAGAACTTACTGCAACATTTAGTAATGAACTTTGATTTTCTCAGTGATCTCCACTTATGTTTGTTGTTCCAAACATT
Source organism: Taxus wallichiana var. yunnanensis (assembly GCA_018340775.1). Taxonomy (NCBI): domain Eukaryota; kingdom Viridiplantae; phylum Streptophyta; class Pinopsida; order Cupressales; family Taxaceae; genus Taxus; species Taxus wallichiana. Next base: position 125,091,921 of record CM031236.1, read on the forward strand.
TACACTTCACCTACTTTGCAGAATCGGATGTCATCATCAAGACAACACAAACCTGTCCTTCGTGGCTTGTGTTCTTTTCTTAATGATGGTCATGAAATTTCAGACCATGTGATTTGTTACATTTTGTAACAAAGACACATAGTTGCAAATTTCATGTAATCTTATAAATAAATCAGCAATAATGACATAATTTAATATAATCTCCCATATCTTAGGTATACTTCACCAAGCTTTCCATCGTAACAAAGTTTTGAGTTGCCAATTTTGAACAAGTGCAAAAATTGTCAACAGAACCATCTCAAAATATGCCATTGAGACACATGGAGGCTTCCGCTGGTTCGCTTTTACCGAGACATTTTCAAAGGCCAAAAGGATTTTTCTTGGGCCCACGGCACGTGGAAGGTGCATGCTTGTTTGGAAACTTGCCGTTGTACTTCACCTTTGGAGTTGGGCTAAGGAAATATGTGGATGGCTATAAAATAAAGTAGATAAGGGGAAGAATCAATGGTTGCTATGCATTTCACTTGTTTTTCCACCATTTTTTCTCTAAGACTCCTGGAGATGCGAATATGAACTATTTTTCATCATTTCTTATGAAATTCCTTGGTTTTTTTGTCTGCAAGTGCCATTGAAAGGATTTAGAACTTAACTTATGAGTCCAAGGATTGTTAAGGTCAATATTTTGAAATTGGAATTGCTCGAACACTTACAAAAATGTTAATTACCATAAAAGATCAATGCAGGTAGAGTTGTAGAGGAAAGAGAGGGAAAAGAATGAAATGATTAAGGTCAGTAGGTGCAAATATAAAAAAGGTGTTACCTCGAGGAAGAAAAGGATTACCTGTTAGATCCAAATATGCAAAGCCTCCGAAAAATTATTAAAATGAGGATTTCTAGCATGACGGGATCGAGAATGATTAGAAGGACTACTAAAACATTGTACCATGACATCCTAGTCATTAGTCAAGGGTATGAGAAATGTGATCAGGCTTCATAATTTTTCCACTGACACCATTCGGATGTGAATTTCTTAAAAGTCACTTTACGAGGCAAATTGGTAACAAGCAAAGGACCCTCAAATATTCTTCTCGTTTGGTAGGAAAATTTGGGATGAGTGATTAATTAAAATGTATAAATGCAATGAGATTACTCTTGCAAAATGTTGGGGGTTGAAATCAAGAGAAAATTTGAGAGAGCCCATCTTTCGAGAGACCAATCCGAGATAGTTGGTTAATTTATTTTGTGTTAGATTTTATATCATGACATGTTGGTTGTAGATGTATAGCCATTGACAAGCTCTAAGATTGCTCTGGAAGCTTTCCCCTGCTGATGAATCTAATCAATTTTGAGTTAATTTGTGTCAATCTTAGAGCAATTTGTGTCTTTTTTTTTTCGATAATGTCTAAAGTAGTTTTTATTCATTCTATTGCAATCTTATGTTAAAGTAGCTCTAAATAACATAGGATCTCATCCCTGTGACAGTTTAGTGGAATTTGAAATTTCATTTCAAGAAGAGCCTTCATCATGTGATGAGATAAATAATTTAAAATCACTTCACTGTCATTTGTTGATAAATATTGTCTAGTAAGCCTTCAAGTGTATCTTAGGTGTGAGGAACCAGGGGTCTTTGATGTTTTATTGAGTCTTTAGCTCGAGCCTTCATGTTAACTTCTTCAAGATTGTGTGAAACCGTGTGGCTTTGGGCCTCCATTGATGCACACCTTCTGGTTGAAGGAACATTTTAGCTATTCCAAAGCTTTCTGTCATTTAGCTTTCTAATTGTTCTGAAGTCTCTCAAAGATCTGGTATAATCAATTTCATCCTGCTTAATATTACACCAAAATTATTCAAAAACAATGAATCTATCCTGAACTAATCCTATTTTTCCCTGTATATCCACAAAGGAAAAAATCTATTTACTAAAATATACGTAACAATCAGGATTTCATAACGTCTTTAGTAACCTTAACCTTGTTTTGAAAGTGTCTCCATCTTTTAGAACTCGAAAACTCTTGAGAGTTAGATTATGGAGTATTAATCATACTTTCCCAAGGTTTTCTTCATAAAATTTGTGTAAAAGATGGATATCACCATCTCCTTCATCAAACGGAGAGGTTACACTACGGGTCCTCTCATGATGGTTGAAATGCAAGACCTAAAGCAAGTGAGGATAGGTCAAATCCTCTTGAAGGTGTTATCCATCTCTCCACAAATATGAGTGACAAAGGGCCGCTTAGATCTTATCCTGGTTATAAATTGACATACATTGATCTATCTATCTCTAAGCTTCGTGCAAATCTATGATGTTGGTCAACTTAAAAGGACAACAAATTTGGATAACAACAAAGTGCTCTTTTCACCGGCCTACCTCTTCTTTGACTATTCAACCCCGACTGTGTCCCTTTTGGACCTAGGACACTTGGTGAGCCTACACTTGTTTGGGGATTTCCTCCAAATTTTCCTTTTCAAATAGAATCATTTCGACACGTGGCTTCTTCCACTGACACTTTTATACTTATTCATTTTAGTCCTACTTGGTCCCCCTTTTTGACTTTTTAGCTATTTACTCGCCATTCCTTGGACTCCGGGACACATGTAGGCCTAACATTTGTTTGATTCTCTAGCTTTAGCTTCGACCCTTGAAGGTGTGCCCTTTGGAAACATGGTAGCTTCCACTGGCTCGTGACTTTTTAATTGCTGATTTGGGCCCACTCTGTCCCGATTTTTGACTAGGACTACGTGGTAAGCCCGTGCTCATTTAGGAGCTGCTCTTTAGATGTGTCTTTTGGAATTTTGCTGAGTGAAACATGGTGCCTTCCAAAATTACATTTATACTTTGGTTATTCTGGCCTTGAGTTTAATCGTATGCGACTCAAACTCCAAGCCCTTTGATTCACTCTTCCACTATCGAGCTCGATCTCTCTTGATGTCATTTGGCCCAATTTACCAACCCTACTCCTCCATTTCAAGTCTTCTTGCTCCCCAAATTCGTGGATCGATTGTCGATTTAAAACTATGGCTTGCATGATAGAGCCAACCGTTATATTTTCAGGTTGAGGGTCGTGTTTGATCGATTTTATCGAGGGAAAAATTGAGATAACAATTTGGCGACTCACCGGACATTCACCTCGCTAGATGAAGAGACCAGTAGCCTTGAAGCATCCATTGGGTATGGAGTCAAGAATGATAGCCTGATCACTCGATCCTTTTTGCAAACTTCTCCCCGATTACCTGCATCCTGCCGACTCTCGAACTCTCCTTACCGGGGCTTTACATATTTATGAGAATGGACTGTCTCGAATCCAATTTTAGTTTCTTTGTATTTGTGTTTTATTTGAAACTATTAACTATTCTGGTAAAGCTATGGGTCTCTCTATTGTCAATACTTAAGGGCCTGGCCTTATCACCTCTCTGAGCAATACGAATAAAACTTATGTACAAAGAAAAATATAATACATGCCTCAAATGAGCCATGCAGAGTGTGTAAAAACACTTCTTCTACTGAAAATAAAATCTAATCATACTCCTATACTAACCCTAATAAAGAAAATCTTAAACAAATCCTGCCACGACAGGAGAAATAGCTTCCCTTCCTCAAAAGAGGCAGCCATGTAAATGATTTGATGCTGAATATGGCTACTTATATGAGTGAAAAAATGACAAGGGGTCAACTCTCCACCCATATCATCAAGGTATCAACATCAACAAAAAATACCTCCTCAAGTTTACTGGTATTAGACTCCTTGAGGTGTTTATGGTGACCCTTAGTACTCTAATACACACCCTCATGCCCTAAATTAGGCATGACTTGTTTTGTTTATCCTTGGCTTCAATGAAGCCAAGTACACTGATCGGACATGGTCTAATCCTTTGAAACTACCCACTACTTTGATACTTAACTCAAAAATGGAGTCTTCTTGCTAACCCTCTTGGATGGATGGTGTAAGAGGGATGAGGACATCCTCTTACCTTTTCTCCTCCTTCTCCTTTGAAGAACATGGAAGACTCATATCTTCCAACCATGCTTCTAGAGAGTTGTTATGAAGTGCAGGTTGTTTCCCTTGAATGTCCTCCTTCATGGCAAGACGCTCATGCACTTGGAAGGTGGATGATGGAGGAGCAAATGATGTAATCTCCTTAAGCTCCTCTCCATCAAAGAAATCCTCCAAGTCAGACAGATAATTTTTCTCTTTGTTGAATTGTTGCATGTGCTCGACCTCCTCGATGGTGTCCTCATGATCTATAACTTTCTCACCATGGTTCCTCTTCTTTAAACACAAAGTTTGAAATCTCAAACTCTTCTTCAACATTAGAGCCTGAAGGGGATGAAGTGAGAGGAAGAACTAAAGTCTCTTCTGTTGCCTGCTCCACACTTGGAGCCTCTAAATTTGTATGGTCTTCCTCCATAGCTGGAATGCACTCCTCTTCTTTTGGATTTGGAGTAGCTCCTTGTTGTTCCTCCTCCTTAACTAGTTATGCAGATTGGGTTAGATCAACATCCTCTTCAGCCAAAGTGCCACAAATAGACTATTGATTTTTTCCTTCTTGTTCTTGTTCTTCTTTTGCTGAAAACTCAGCCTCAACCACCACTGTCTCTTCAACTCTAACCTCATCTATTTTCTTAACCATCAAGGGGATATTTTTAAACCCAAATCTAGCAGCCCAACTCTTCATATTGTCTATCTTCTTTTTTTTTTGGGTTCCTCTTCTTCCTATTCTCCCCGACTTGATTCTTTAGTGTCTTCCCAACATGGTCTTGGGAAAACAAGAGGAGTGGCGGTGGGGTCTCCACTAGTTGTTTTTAATTTTTGGTGGAGGGGAAGGCCTTTCTTTTTTTCTCTTGTGGAGGGAATGACTTCTTGGGAAAGAAAAGGGGAGAAGAATTGAAATAAGATGGAAGACTAGGAGATGGAGAAAGGAAATCAACACTTGGGGTAGCAAGTGAGGGGCTTGACTCTTGATTATGCTGAAATGATAAATCTTGAGAAAGTGAAATTAAAGGACATGGAGCTGGTGATTGACTTACTCATTGAAAAAGTTGTCTAGCACTTTGATCATATGCCTCAATATCCTTAATCCACTATGTAAGTTGAGGCAGACTTCAACCATGAAGTCAAACTTCTCCTGAGGGTTGTAATGTCTTGGAAAAGGGCCTTCCCATGGAAAAGGTGCCCTAAAACCAATCTTGAATGCCTTCATATGTACTGTATCCCTAGATTGCACCATGCTAGCCTCCATCCCTTGAATATTCTCCAGCAAACCAGCATTCTCCACGTAGCTATCACCATTGTATGTGTCACCTTGTTCTTAATAATCTCCATAGCCAAACTGGTTTTGACCTTGCTCATATGGGTAAGCATAGTGGTTCTGAATTTGATCATAATGTTGATCTGGAGGAGTTGAGAAATGCATTGGAGGTGGATTGCACTGTTATTGTTGCTATAAGTGTGAGTTCCAAGATGGAAATGAAGTCATGATTACACAACTTCATGGGATAGAAGAAAATAAAATATGTGGAAAGAAAATGGATGAAAATGGATGGAAAAGGTATATAACTTAGATAATGGGTCATTGACCAGATGGAGACACCAGATGTGCTTTGTATGTGCCTCAAAAGGTCAATCCAAATAGGAATACACCAACTTGCTAAAATGAAGTTGTAAGGTACTTGAGACCTGTACTCACCGAGCATGCCAAAACCGATAGTACGAAATCACAACAGCCTTAATGGCCTTGGTTTTAGTGGGGCATTTTTTGTGATTGCACAACATGGGACCATCTTTCAAGTTGTGGGACTTACAAAATTGAGATGGCCCTCCGGAGAAAGTCGGTTCTTACTTTCTAATCTACCTACCACAAGCTACTCGAGTGCGGAAGAATCTAACTAACCCTAATATAACTATTCCAAGGATACAAGGAGAGAGAGAGAGGGTGAAAGAGAGCCTACACTTATAGGTGATACCCCAGAAAAGGATGTGGTGAGATACTCTATTGAGGGAGAATTAAAAAGGGAAAAGGGGACCGAGGGAGGTCGAAAGAAGTGACACAGACTCCAAACCGAAATCCTCCATCGAAACTCCTTGAGCATGACATCTTACACATGCAAATGTGAAATACATACACAAGGAGAAAACATGAGATAAAGAGGCACATAGAAATAACAAAACAATTCCAAGTGTTGAAAGACACCACAAAACTAGATTTTCTTGCTCTATAAGGTGCACGAGACTATTACATGGGTGCTAAGAGCCACAAATATGCTCTCCGTGTGTAGGAGAAGGCTTACAACTCAAATGGGGTCAGGAAACAAATTTTGACAGAGTTTCCCCACATCCCAAAATTTCTCCCCTTCTCAAATGAGAAGTGTTACAATATATAGATGATGAAAATTAGAGGGAAAGAAGAGAACTCGACTCTTCTCCTAAAATATAACCACCAACCATCAATTCCCGCTATGAATCCACCCACAATCTGTCTGGCCCACTTGTTCCTTATGTCGGTTTGTGTGTTGAAGAAGGAAGAACGATGGAGCGAATGAAATCAAATTTGGTAGTTGAAGAAATCGATTACAGTATTAATGTCCTAACATATGTTTTCCAACTTTTCACCCACCTAACCTTATCAAAATCAAAGTTTCAGAAGCCATGGCATACATGAGGTTGAGACCTTTTCAACAATGCAAAATTTGTTGGATTTTGGGAACTGGATCGAAAGATATGTCCATTTGAATGTTTGAGTTGAGTCCGTACAGAAAATGGAAAAAACTAGTTAGTAGAATGGGTCCGTGGGCACAAAACTCACTTTTCACCTTTTGGCACAAAAAATACAAAATGCAAAAACTACCCCACAACCCCATAATTCATTTTTCAAAAAAACCAACCTCGGGCTCAAAACTCCACATGTTCCATTTGCGCGAAAAAAATTCCTCCCTGTGCCCACCAGCCCACATTTAATTTAGGCCTGACACGTGGCTCCTTGGGCATCATCGAAGGTGTGGTTTATTTTTGTCCTTTACATCTTTTGAGCCAAAAAGTTTGAATTGCCTCTGAGGACCCACCTTCCCACCTTGACTTGAAGCATGGCCATGTGTAGGGCTGGCATGCGTTTGGGGACCGCTTTTGGATTTTTCTTTTGGAGTTGTATCAAGAGACATGTGGCACCTTCCGTGGCTTTCTATGTTCCTTTATACTTTTGCTAAGTCCTTTTGTTTTGCGGGGGTTACGTCTTACCTGAGACATGTGGAGGCCTGACGCTCATTCAGAAATCCGCTCTAAATTTTACTTTTAAAATAGCGTCTTGCTAACACTTGGCTCTTTCTGCTATCCTATCTCTACTTTGACTATTCAATGCTAACTCTGTCCCTTTTAGACCCTAGACACGTTGTGAGCTTTGTGCTCGCTTCGGGGACTTCCTCTGGATTTTCCTTTTGAAATAGTGTCGTGTCGACACATGGCTTCTTCCGCAGACACTTTTATACTTAGTCATTTTAGGCCTGCTTTGTCCCCCTTTTTGACTTTTTAGCTGTTGAATCTGCCCTTCCTCGGACCTAGGACATGTGGAGGCCTTGTGCTTGTTTGAGTCTTTGGCTTTGGCTTTGACCCTTGAAGGTGCGCCGTCTGTCGGACAAGTGGTAGCTTCTTTGGCATGTGACTTTTAAATTACAGATTTGGGCCTGCTCTGTCCCACTTTTAAACTTGGACTACGCCGTGAGCCCATGCTCATTTTGGATTTACTCTTTCGCTATGTCTTTTTGAATTGCGTCAAGCTAACACATGGTGCCTTCCACGAGTCTGTTTATACTTGAGAGATTATGGCCTTGTGTTAAATCATATACGAAGTCCAAAATTTGATCCTCTTCATTCATTCTTCTACTGTCGAGCTCTGATATCTATTGACGTCGTTCGCCCCATTTTTCAACCCTACTCCTCCATTTCGAGTCCGCGTGCTCCCCTATTTGGGATCGATTTTGGATTTAAAAATGTGGCTTGTATGACAAAGCCAACCCTTATATTTTTTGTTTGATCGATTTTTTGGGGAAAAATTAAGATAACAAGTTTCACATTAGCATGTTAGTACTTTAGGTATCACATTGCCTTTGTTATGTTTAGGTTGTGATATAACAAAATTAAATATAATATAAGGACACCTGCTGCTGATCAAAAAGATAAAATAGTAAACAAGATATATCAAGAAGAGGAAACACAAGATAGAGTGATACATGGGATTTCTAAGATAACTAATGTTTCTGACGTATGTCCTGTACATTCTAGGCAGGTGAATGATCAAAACAGTGTATTTTGAGTTTTTAAGCTATAAAGCTAAAACTAGAGTATGAAAATCTCTCGAGACACAAACGCTAAATAAGGACATGGATGCCTAGGTGCTTGTGTGTGATTTGGGCGATGGTGTGTGTAAGGTGTCTCAAGATCATGTTCTTTCTATGTCGCTCGAGTGCCATTTCTTGTTTAACTTAGGTCACATCAAATTAGAGGAATAAAAATATGCATATATTTGAGTTAGATTGACCTCGACGATCACCTCAATACGATTATCACCAAGTGTTGTCTTCGCATTTTAGACTCCATATAGTTATAGAATGTGTTTTTATTACAATAATGTCCCTAAATCTCGAATTCCTAGTGCAAACCACACAAGAAGATAGCGGGAAGAAACTACTTTTTGCCAATGATAATATGTACTATGGAATTAAAAATAAACCCTACTATGGAGTGATGTATGCAAATCCCAAACGTAGTTCTTGGTTTAGTATATAGAAAATGCTAGTTCCTTGTTGTATTATGTACCTCTTAAATTCTTTCTCCCATAATAATTTTAAATAAGACATGTATATATATATGCTTCCCTTGCTTAAGTTTCTTCATTAACAATTAAAAGGAAGATAAAGAGTGATAAAAGAATAAAAGAAAGAAGTAGTATTTGAAAGCTCAAGAAAAGGGACAAATAGGAAATATGCTCCCGAGGGGGCACTAACACCTAGATGCTCATGTCCCTAATGGATGTTCCTATACATGGTGCTCAAAAGCTTAGATAACAAAATTAGAGATGAGTATGATGTCAACTAGAAAGTAAAACTATAATATGTCAATAAAAAGAAGCAAACAATAAAGATGAAAAGAATAAAACTAATGTCAAAGAAAATTAAAGAGGGTTGTTAATGACTAGTTCTCTTGCTTAGGAATAATGCATATGTAGAAATTAATCTGATCTAATACAAAGAATTCATGAAATAGCTACAGATAATAATTGAAATCAACAACTCTATATTATATTTTTATTATATCAATACACTCCATTATATAGGAGATGTATAATAACAATCCTCACAACAACCTTTGTCTTTATATACAACCATACACCCATATGGTTTCAACCTCTCACCAATATAATAATAAAACAATACTAATTGTTTTATTATTCTAACTTACTAACTTACCACATACTAACCACATTTTACATTTACTATTTACATTTACATAGTAAATGTACTTTCACTAATTTACCATAATAATAATTACACATGTAATTATTATTCACCCATACAAATGGAGCACTAATATATATTTCCTAACATTCCCCCCCTTAGTGCGAACATGGGGAAAACCTGCCTTATACTTGCACCTGCTCATGATCTGATGATTTTACAGGATGATCATAAACCTAATGGATGGTTTTTCATAGGGTTGACCATAAACCAAAAATGATGGTTTTGCAACTGGTTTACCACAAACCAAAAGGTGATGGTTTTGCATAGGGTTTACCAACAACCAAAAATAGTGGTTTTACAAGTGGTGTACCACAAACCAAAAGGGTGATGGTTTTGCATATAGGTTTACCAACAACCGAAAATCGTGGTTTTACAACCGGTCTACCACAAACCAAAATGAAGGTTTTCAGTGGTTTACCTACAACCACATCATGATATGCTAAGTAATATTATTAGCCCTCATCACATCTCACTACAGGGAATAACATAGGAAATTTTGTTGAAATCTGCTTGCTCATATATAGAAAATACCATAAATGTAGAAAACTAGAAATGGAACATTGAGATCATGTTCCCCCCTCAATGTGAAATTTCTTTTATTCTGCAAAACCACAATAGGAACACTACAACCAAACACTCTGCCAAAAATACAAAGAAACAACAGGAACACACTGTATAAAAAAATAATCACCATAACTGATACGGCCCCGTCGTTGGTGACTGACGAGAGGTCGCTGAATGACCTCCAACCTCCTGTGCCTCCTTCCTCCAAGAACTTCACTTAGTATAGAAATTCTTCATAGTTATAGTCAATTTTATCTGTTATTTTTTCATCTCTAGTTTCCCATTCTACAATTTTGCTTACATCTGTAGGTTTTTTTTCTTTTCCATCTACTATCCTCCATAGATTTTTATTCATTAACTGCATCTGGATTTTTACCCTCCATGTATGGAAGTTCAGCCCATTAAATTTATCTAATGGTGTATCCATTTTACTGAATCTAAATATCCAAAAAAAATTGAATGTAGATTTGAATTACCTTTGATTCTCTGATTTCTTCAAAAAACAACAGTGATCAATGTGCTGTATAGTAAATTGCACGTTTCTCCCAAACTACGAACTGGGTTATGCTGAAATTTCTCCTGTAGCTTCCTGTATAACAGATCGTTCCACGCACAAAATTTTGGAGAAACCTAGATCACGAAACAAAAGTTATAAGATCATCTTCGAGACAGATTTAACCTGCTCTGGTACCAAATGTAGAAATTAATCTGATCTAATACAAAGAATCCATGAAATAGCTACAGACAATAATTGAAATCAACAACTCTATATTATATTTTTATTATATCAATACACTCCATTAAAAATGAGATGTATAATAACAATCCTCACAACAACCTTTGTCTTTATATACAACCATACACCCATATGGTTTCAACCTCTCACCAATATAATAATAAAACAATACTAATTGTTTTATTATTCTAACTTACTAACTTACCACATACTAACCACATTTTACATTTACTATTTACATTTACATAGTAAATGTACTTTCACTAATTTACCATAATAATAATTACACATGTAATTATTATTCACCCATACAAATGGAGCACTAATATAAATTTCCTAACAGATATACATGAAATATTACATTTTAGATGTACATAGTAATTTTTGATTTAGTGACTTCATTTTCCCCTACTCTATATTGGTGGATAAATATTTTATAGCATAAATTGGAATAGAAAAGCATACATTGGATATTTGAAAGAATATTATACCCAATAGCATCTTGAATGAGTGTTGTGGATGCGAATGGAATAGTGTGAGATGTAAATTCATAGGAGAGGGAAGGATAAGTATCCCAAGGGTGAAATTTGTAAGTGGGGACTGAAAATGTTGTGCGTGTGTAGTTCCTTGAATTTCATCTTTGACAGAGCATGGATCAGATTTGCTTCATGGTTTCTTGTGTGTGTTTTCTTCATTGGGATAAGATATGACCTACATAAGAAAACACGTGTAGTCCATGCTCTAGGTAAATGAAATTAAAATTTAACTTGGAAAATATGTAAAAAAAGAAATGTGTATTGGAAAAGCTAATCCAAGGAGTTAGAATAAAGCTCAATTTTTTAAAGAGAAAGGGATAGAAATTTATTCCTACTTATAGACTCGATGCTAAGGATATGATTAGAATAACATGAAGTATTTGGTCATCCTATCACCAAACTAGGAATTTGATCATCTCGGTGAAAAAATTTGTATTTAGAAATCATGTCGCAACTAATGGAAATTGTGTTGGGAGAGTGGTGAATTTTTACCTCCAACTATTAATGCTTCCCTATGGATAAGTGTCACTACAGATGATCAAAAACCCAATATGTAACTTGTCTCAGGTGACACAAAGACTCTAGGAGTATATTTTTCCTCCATATACCCTAGGTTTTATTCCCTTATTTAGTTACTACTTTAGTTCCTTCTTTGGTTCCTTGAATTAGTAGTTAGCTCCGATAGAACTTATTGCAATCTGAAAATTGTTCTATGATTAATGGCATTGTAAAAAAACTATGAGTTTTCAAATACTAAAACTTGTTTTTAACAATTTTTGGTCAAGTTAGGAGTACCCATATGGAACTCTAGTGCCTAGGACTTTTTTTTTTTTTCTAGGTGCTTCCATCCATGCCGAGTTTTGTGGAACAATTTATTATTGGCCCTATTTTTAACTTATTTTTTCATTGTGTCTTTGTTTTCAGTAACTATGTTCTATCACTATTGGGAGGGTACAAAATTTCACCAAATGTTTACCCCCACTTGTTTGGGGTGTGAGAGGAAAACTGTGCACGAAGCGCAAATAAGGATGAAACTAATGTGAACATTTTATAAAGGAATCCTACTATAGGAATAAGGATTACATATGGAAGTTACCATGGTGCAAGAAAATAAGGGGAAAATTCTAGCCTAGAATTGTTAGTGACAAACAAGTAATGCAAAATGAAATATAAACTAGTAAAGGAATATAGGAAAACAAAAACAAGGAATCAACGAGTAACTAGTTACACAAATAGGACACCACTCATGATGTCACAAGAAAATTTGATCCATCATGGCTTATGAAAATAAGGTAACAGGAAAATATAGCCTACATAACCCACAAATAATAAAAAAAACTTTTAAATGAGAAAACCATTATTAAAATGAGTCTTACAAGGAAAATGCTACACATGAAGCACCCATTAACATGTTAAAAGAAATAAATAGTATGCAAAATTGTAATATCCGAATATTGGAATGATAGTTATGAAATATTATGATGATATCTCTTAATAGTAAGTGAGATAAGGTAGAAGACCCCTAGAGCTTTAGTGGGACTAGTAGTGGATATTGAAAATCATCATACATCATATAACAACATGTAAGTGACCAACATTCTCCTAAATATACCATGTGAACACGGAAGTGTGTATGAAAAATTAAAAAGAATACTAGGATCTATAATAACATGATAAGTAGAGAAACATTGTATAGTAGTATAAAGAAGTAAGATTACATCTAATACATATCTAAGAAAACATGTTTTTAGATTATTTAATGTATATATGTGAAAAAAATAAAGACGATAGGAGGAATAAGCATGGCCCTGATGTGTTTGTGTGTAAAGTATGGTCGATGTGATGAAATTCCTTAACATTCAAGCATGGACCAAGAACAAGAGTGTATCATCCAAGATTATGGGGGAATTAGGATGCCTCCGAGTGTGAATTTCAAAATGATAGAATAAATTAGAGTACTAGGTAATGGACCATGATCAGATAATGTAAAGGAGCTACTAATGTCAACATGATCCGTGGTTTGAAGGTCATGAGAGAGTACAAAAGGCCAAGTATATGAGATAGGTATAGAGTGATCAGTTGGAGACATAGAGTGTGAACCATGTATAGATGGAGTATGTGAGGTAGATGACCTATGTGAAGATGTTATCCTATGAGTTGGGCTATCGGATCTATATATGGGACGAGGCCGATGAGTATTAGGCATATGTAAAGTAAACCGAGATGGATGATAAAAATGTTATACAATAGGAGCAAGGGCTCTAGATACCATAGGAGGTGTCAAGACTAAGTACCCATTATGAATAGGATAATATACATTTTGGGTAGGAGAAACTAGACATGGGATGGTTGGAGGAGCCAAGGAGAATGAATTCGGTGGTCGAATGCCTCAAATAGTTATAAGATATCACTCATGGATAAACTTAAGGAACCATTGAATAATAGAAGGTATGGATTTTGCATCTTGCATCAAAGGATTCTTAAGATAATGTCATAACATGTAATAGTATATCTAATAGTAAATGGAATAAAAATAGTAAGATGCCCAATAGTAATGGGTAGAATAACATGGCCATGAGAATTTGTACACATGTGTTTCATCTTTGATAGAGGGAAGCCAATGGACTGCACTAAAGGTAATGAACATGTATTGGATATGAATGTAGGATATACCTCAACAATGTTTATGACATGGGGACCAATATAAGAATTAATATTTAATCTATGGGAAGAGAATGAGAAGTGAATTTCAACATCAATGAAAGTGATAATAGGTTATGGGAAATCTGTAACACAAACAAATAATCCCATCGGATGATCCAAAGAATCTGGAGGAGGAACAGAATGGTATGAATGATTAGAAGAGGAATCAGGGCCTCACTTTTGATTCTTGCATAGAGGCTCATTGAATATTTTTGAACTTTTTATCGTCATTATTAGGAGTGGAAGTGGAAGTAGTAGATTCATGTAATTAGATATCACTATTTCTATTGAGATCTTGACTCAAATGCTAAAGCATGAAACACTTATTGGTAGAATAAACATTACATCTATGGTAATCAAAATGTGGATGCTCATCAAAATTTCTACTTTGGGCATATGATGATCATATTTGAGAGTAGGTGTAAGATATATCAGATTTATTTCAATGATTTGGAGAAACAACATATGTGGAGGATAAGGAAATTGAGTAAATATACAATGAATTGGTTGGATATGAAGCTTAGGAGGTTGAGAAACAACCTTGAGATTACGCTTAACATAATTCGAATTAGATATAAAGGGAACATCAATTGAAAATTTAGAAGGGGAATGACATGAAGTATTAGAACCATATTTGTGTTTTCCCAAAGAAAGTAAAATATTATCACGAGTCTTAAAGATATGGCATAGATGATAAAAATAATTATAGGAAAAAAAAACACATTCTTTAAAGGACGAAAAAGACTAAACAAATAGATCTTACAATTCAAATTTAACTAAAATATTGTTCATTTTAGAAATATTGTTCTTGTAGCACAATAGATAATCACCAAGATGTTCATTAGATCCTTATTTAAATTTATCCATTTATGAATAATATATTTTTATTCTAATATTCATAGAAAAATGATCAATAATTAAATCTACAAGAGTACTAAATTATATAATGAAGGAAAGGAAAAGTCATAGAACCATCAAAAATCGTAATCTTGTAAGCTCCTAGGAAACAACTTTGTCAAGATAGTGTCATCACATGCATAGTCTCGGAAAGAAACATAAAAAGATCTGATTTTATCTTGAGGATATCCATTGGCATATAATAGATTAAAATTTTGTGATACAAAATTGGGAGGTAGTGGATAAGAGGAAACTTCATGTGAAAAAGGAATATGAAGAATAATTGAAGAATTACGTGTTGGGGACGAATAAGAAGTATTTTGTTGCAATTTATGGATTTTTTCTTGTAAATCATGATTAAGATACTCTAAAACTTGGGTGACGTAAGAAGAATTAGAATAAATGTGTGAAATAAGAGGAGAAAAATAATGAGTCAAGGGGTAGGAATAGTCATGTGAATGGCAGAGAATCAAATATTGTAAGGAGAGGAATAAGGTGGGATATAACAAGTAGTGGTAGTATATAATTTCAAATTTTGAATCATACTATTATAGGTAGCATTATTAGGGGCACGATGAGCACCCAACAGGGCATGAGGATATGTGTAACACGAGTCATATTATCAAGCATTGTAGAGTAGAAATTGGTAATGGATTGTTATTGGACTTGATCAAAATTGGTATATTCATCATAGGAATGTTAAATATTAGATGATTTTATGTCCTTGAGAATTATTTTCTTTGAATTGATCAAAAAAATTCATAGATGGGGTTAGCCATTAGAGAAAGATGATGTCAAGTGGATGGTGCATCTCTATATGGGTTTTGGACCCAAAACAACCAATACAGGTAATGGGCATGAAAGCAAAGATCCAAAATGAGCATGTAAGAGGTCAGCTGATAAAATGATTAAACAAAATTAAATCTAAGATAAAGACACTGTTGATCAAATAGATAAAACAAGAAAAATTAATATTGATCAAAGGAAATACATAAAAGATTATTAGATAGGGTTTCTATGATAAGTCATCTTACCAACATAGGATTAGATGAATTCTTATCACGAAATGATATAAACAATCATATTTCAGGTTGTGTAAGATCTAATTCTAAAACTTGAGTATGACGATCTCTCGGGAAATGAGGAATTGGACTAAAACAAGGTTTCCTCGGTCTTATCGGCTGATCTAGGTGTTAGTGTCTTGAATATCACTCAGGATATGATTCTTTCTATGTTATATATTGTTTCTTCTTATTCATAATAGGCCACATCCTATTTTTTGTGTCACACATGTACCTATATAATTAACCCTACTTATCTACACAATACTCAAGCACAAATTAGAGGTATAAATATATATATATATATATATATATATATATATATATATATATATATATATATATATATATATATATATATGTTTGATTCATCTTGATCACGATGGTCACCCCAGCTTTGATTATCACTAATCATTCCACCGCATTCTAGACTCCATGTATTTCTAGTGTGTAAGTGATTAGAATAGTGTCCTTGATATAGGATGCCCTAGTGTCAATCTCGGAAGAAGATAACAAGCTACATCTACATTATCCCAATGCTAATGTGTGGTATGGAATTCGAAATAAACCCTCTTATGCAATCTAAAAATGTAGTATTTGATGTAATATGTAGAAATATTATCTCCTTGTACTAGTATATGTCTCTTGAATGCTTTCCCCCTAATAGGTAAATAAGACATGTATGTATATATATATGATTCCCTTTATTAAGTTTATTCATTAACAAGTAAAAAGATGACCAAGAGTGAGAAAAGAGACAAGAAATAAGTAACATTTGAAAGATAAGTAAAAGAGAAAAAGAAGACAGAGGCACCAAGAGGGTACAATAATGCTCAAGTACTCTTGTTCCTATCAAGGCGGTCCTATACAAGGTTCTTAATAGGTCGATAGAGAAATCAAAGTTGAGTAGGATGTCGATTGTAATGTACAACTATAAGTTGTCAATAAAAAGAAATAAGAAATAAAGATGAAAACAATGAAAATAATTTGTCAAATCAAAGTAAAGAGGGTTTTTATTTACTAGTGCTCTTGCATAGGAATCATGCATGTAAATGAAGTATTTAGAGGTTGGATGTACATATTAAGTACATGATTTAGTGACTACATGGTGTCAAATGTCATTGTAGATATTGCATAATTAGTAGAAGTTATGTCAAATTAGATCAATTAAGTGAAATATGTACTAATAGGAGTATCACAATATGTTTTCTTGATAATAATGTGTCATATTATTGTATTTGATTAAGTTATATGGTAAGGTATTACATTACAATTTTATAATAAATTTTCATGTTAAGTCATCAAATTATTATTGTATCACATTTGTGTGTGGTTTTTTTAGGGTGTTTCATTAGAGTGTTGTAGTAAGGTGTCACATCGAAACTCGAGAATATCCATTACAAATTCATAAATAATGAAATTATGATGCACATAAAAATTGGATATATCAATTAGAAATTCATAAACACCAAAATTACTATGAATAACAAAATTAGGCGATATCCATTAGACATTCATAAACAACTAAATTACAAGACATGCAAAAATTAGACATTCCAAAATACTATGATTCTTCACTCTCACTATTTTCAATTTCATCCAATATATAATGTGACACATTTACATTATTTTAAATTAATCTTAGAGCACCCCTATGATTACTTTGTTCTACACACGATTCCTAGTCACTCCCTTTTATTTCTAAAAGCAATTATGCTTTAAATTGTCCATTTTCATCTTATTGAACATTCTCATTTTCTAGATCAACATCTTGATCTTATTAATGCTCGTTAACTTCTAAAATATCTTCATCTTATGGGACTTATTCATTTTTACATTAGCTTATTCTTTGAACAAAATATCTTGAAATTCTTAGGTGTTCTTTCAAAACGCGTTTGTGGAATATATGTCTTGATATTTTCTCAATATGTATTATTAAATTCCATCCATGCATCTTGAAACAAAAATATAAGAAAACCTATCAAAAATATAAAATAACGGAAAATACAAATTATTTAATTATCTTCTATAAGAATAAATTACAAACATAACACATTACACCTTATCAAATTATTTCGACAACACATAAGGATGATCACACTCCAATAAAGCCTTTCAAATTCAACCAAGCAACGATTGTTATGTATATTGGCCCTGATATATCTATTTTAAATGTATGAGTACCATTTACATTTAAAATTTATACATATTAAAAAAATTTCTAGTCCACGCTAATTTTTTCTTGAATCTCCTTAATATAATCCATTCTCCCTTCAACCAATTTTTTATCTCTTACACTTTTCGGGCTAGCTTCATAATATTGTACTTCTACACCACAATTGTATTTATTCCTTTTATTAATGGTTATCTCTATTTCACGTTCTTTTCCATCGACCAATATTTTATTAAGAATATTTACCTTATATGACATGATTTTTATCTTTAAACTTGAACTAGAGGTTCAAAAAATGAAAATTATTGCATATACGAATTAAGATTATTAATCAAGATTCGTATTCTCACACAATGCTTAATTTATCCTTAGAAACACATCTAGGGCTTGTGTCATCAATATATTAAAAAAATTTCATGCACCCAATTTCCCACTATAATTATCATGTCCCGTTATCATTTCCTCTAAATTAAATAGTACGAACTTACTGATGGCAGATTCTTTTGATTTACCTACATACATCAATAAAAAAATCATGTAAGTATAGGAATTACATATTTCATGTTAAAATAACAAAAAATTAATATAATATTATACTGACTCGATCTTCTTCCCTTTCATTTTCATTGTATTTTTCCTCCAACCGTGCACCATGCATTCAACATCCCATATGTGGAGTATTTTAGGTCTTGCCTTTTGTACATAGAATAATGTTTTTTTAATAGTATAACCTTTTGCAATGAATTCCTATGGAAATAATAACTACTTTATAAACCCATTCAATGTCTTCATGTATATCTTATGGAAAAACATCCATTGATTTTTGAAAACAATTTTCCTGTCAATATCATTGGCTTAGCGGACTAGTAGATGAACTTGGGAGTCAAAAATGATGTGGAAAATTCTTTTCAAAAATACAAACATCATCTTTAATGTCATTTGTCATGTCCTCTAACATGTAGGTCTCATTTGTTCATAAACATATAAAGAATTGTGAAATTCTCATAATGGCTATTGTGAGATCCTTTAGGAGCACATCCTCTCCTCTTAAACCCATAAGAAAAGATGTGGTAGTGTTAAACACATTGACTATACACTATAATAAATAAAAGAATAAAAAAATACATAAAAATAATTTACATTAATTATAGTTATTTCCAACATACCTTTAAAATGGTGTATCATTCATGTATTTTCAACTTGTTAATATATCTATCAATTGTGAATTCTTTGTTCATGAATCACCCATTTAATTAAGGTCGATGAATTTCACACATTTTGATTGTATTTTGAAACATGGATATATATAGAATCCATGGAGCATCTTCATATCTTTGATTATTCTTCGACCATATTTTTCTTCGTTAAAAAATTGGAATTTTTTTATGATTCTGATTTATCTTTTTATATAATTGTAAAATATAGCCTTTATGATCGAATAACATTATCAAATTTATATGAATCAGTCAAGAAGATGGCCTCTAGAAAATATTTCTAGAATGGAAGTTTGTATAATATAGATAATGTTTTCATTCCATTAGAAATTGCATATACTTTTTCTAATCAACTACACTGATTTATTTTCCCACTAATGTCTTCAGATAGATCTATAGTACAATAATATTGCTTGCTTCATAATCATCATCATAAAAACACAATCAATCTCAAAGAGACATTAAATTTGTTGTTTCTCTCATTTCGAATGACCATGAAATGTTTTTATTTCTTACACTAATATATTCATGGTCCATTCTTAAAATATGTTATTTCCTTCATGATCGTTAATTCTCAATTTTTAGGAGTACCTTTAACATATTCGGTTTCCATGCCTAGGGAACACATGCTCTCCATTTTTATTCAAACTGAACAAAAAATCATAGTCCTAGATAATGATGGATTTTCCAATAATTTAAATGATATATTGTCATGAAGTTTTAAAACATCATACATACACACCCCATTCCATAAATTTTACAATTCAGATATAAGAGGTTCAAGTAAACATATATGGTGTTCACTTCATTCATTCTAGGACTAATTGTGACATAAATTGGTGTCCTCTTTGTAATAGCCATGAGGGAATGTTATAATTAATAAATAAATATGTAAAAATACATATGTTTTTGAAAAATTGAAATAAATTTACTAACCCCATCCATACAAAACCTATGGTAATACTGTTTACATTGAATTTAAATTTTCATACCATTTATACTCAATATGTTTCATATCTTTTCAATCACTTGGTAAACGAAATACCTCGCTACTACTTATGTTATTATAATTTCAGGCCATTTGTAATGCCCACATTTTATACACACAAATACAACAATAAAATACTAGGAATATTTTTTTGACTTACATTGCTCACTACACAATGCCACAAAGGCTCCAAGTAAGGAAAACTCCATAACACATACGACACTTACATAATTCATCGACCCACATAGACACATGACAACACCATATACATGTCGATGGCACATCTTCCTCAATGAACGAATGCTAATAATAACCCAACTACAAGAAAATGATCTAAATGATTGGCAACCCCACAACACATCATTTCCATGATTACATCTTATTTATGATTAACATTCCAAGAAAATTTTTATACAAGGATGATTTTATCCATTTCCCCACGTATAGATTCTACAAATCATTTCACATTCAACTTATTGTTTGATGATTCAAGCTTTCTCTTTATCCCTTATGAAAATATCCATAACGTACATAATGAAATTCCATATTTGCAATTACCTACAAATTTCCTAATTCTCTCGTTCTTATCAGTAAAGGTTTGTTCTCTCAAAATATGTTTAGTTGACATTTAATTTTACCCTCATTATGTAAGGGGACCAACCAAAAGTTGTCGAGGGAAAAATAATACACATCAAAGGAGGTGAAGGTTCAAGTTTCTCTTTTCTATAAACTTCCTTCCATTCGAAGCACATTTGTTTTCATACTATGGTTGTTTTAGTATCAATCTTAGTTTGATTCAGTTAAGCATTTACAAGAAATAATTTTATTTTATCTTATTTTTAGTGGAATCTAAACTAAATCAAAGGCCTAGTCCTACCAAGAATCAATTTGTATCCATTATTAACAAAAATTCAATGCCTAGAACATCCATAAGGACTTCTAGTGAATTTTTGTTCCTAAACCATTATCACACATACTATTGTTTCTCACTTCATTTACAATGTTCGCTAGGCCTCTTTTTTTTTGGTGTCACTTTATAACATAAACAGTTATGAAAGTACTTATTTACCATTTTGGATAAGTATATGATTGGAAGCATCATAACTACAAATGAATCCCAAGTTAACCTCCTAAACAACCGAGGGTTGGTTTAAATCTAGCACCACCTAATGATCAATGCCTCAACTATATATGAGTTTAAGGCAAGAGGACATATTTATGTTAAACCACCTTCAAGAAAATACCAAGGTGATATGTTGATAGAAACCAAGGTAACACATTCAACTGAGAGGAACTAAGGAGTTCATTAATAAGAATTTTAAGACTTAGAACAAGTATTTCACGATCTCCAATTATGTCGTCTAGATCCAATAGGGAATTCATTTGCTAATGAAGTTAATTTCTAGATCTAATCATGTAATACCTAGAAATCAAAAAGGATACTAAGGGAGTATTAAGCTCTATTTACCCCACAGTATTGTAAGGTTACACTTTGCATAGTTGTTGCTTGAATAAGGACTCATAAGGTGACTTACAAGGCGGTCTTGACCACTCAACAAGGTGACAGGCCCGAAGAGAGGACATTATCCTCACGGTTACCAAGTCTATAAAGAAACCACATACTCTGGATAAATTTGGACCATGTCATTCCTAAAAGATAGGTTCATGAAAACGTTACTAAACATAAAGACTATGATGATAAAATTCAACTACGGTTTTTTTACCTAACCTAGGAGACGCCATCGATTACAAGGTTTAAGTTTATTCTATGGTTTCAATTTTTTTATGCTATGAAGGATAATGACATTAAGACAATTTATGCACAAATATTATACTAGGGTTAAGTGTTTCGATTAAATCTCTTTATTACATTTAAAATGTAAGAATACAACGAGAATAATTAATTAAGTGTTTATTGAACACCGATAAATTCCCTACAATGTATTAACTTCAAATTTATTATATATATATATATGTGTGTGTGCGTGTGTGTATGTATGTATGTATATATGTATATATATATATATATACCAAACCCTTTACCATACGTAAATACGAATGAAATTGAACCTATGATTAAATGCACATTTCTTAAGATATCCCTAAAACTAACATCCCATACATATTAGCAAATTTAAAATATAACATTTATGTATCATGAAACTACATTATACATATATTCATTTTACAATGACCTATAAAAATTACAATAATAAATAATGAATTATACATCGCTCTTTCGCCATCCTTATTGCATCCTGTAAAACCATGTGAGCATGAAATCGTGATAAATCGCTGGCATGGAATCCACCCTAATCTAACATAATTAATGTCTTTAGTTTCCCATTTACATGTAATAATAATTAAAATTTGCACTCGAAAGAAAAGGTTTAGAAACATGTATTCAGTTCATTTCATTTCACTTCACTTTGTAACCAAGGAAAGAGAAAGAGAAAGGAAGAGAGAGAAACACCATTTTGTCAAAAGTTCTATTTCACAAAACAAGTTACACTATAGAGTTTTCAAACAATTATTTACATGTGTTAAAAGTTCCATAGTGGTTTGGCAACCCGACAGGGGATCCTACAAATTAATTTTTACATTTCCTACTAGCTACAAAAACATTCAAAATAGGATCGAGGCTAAGAATCCACTTTCAAATGTTGTCTTCCGATGAGAAAACACACCATGGTTAAATTTCTATGTGTCGATTTATATACCAAGAGTTCATATGAACTAACGAAATTTGGAACTAGCGAACGGTTTGCGATCAGTAGCTAGTTTCCTGGGGGCATCGATCGTAATTGGCCTAGTTACAAATGATTAAAAGTTAGTTCAAGGGATGAGTAAACCACATCCAAAACTAATGTTTGATGGATTATGTGCCAAGCTAAAAGTTCTACAAGTTCCCCCATATATGGATAATTCATCAAAGTCAATGAAAAATCAGAACTAGAAATTTTTTTTCGAAAGGCAACATGTTTTCTAGAGTGCCCAGTCATAATTGATCTGGTTTGCCCTTGACAAACTACGACTAGAGGCCTACAAAATGGCTTTGCCAAACTATATAGAAAAGTGTTTTTCTTAAATTGAAGGTTCCACGCAATTGTTTAGTAAAAATACTAGAGGTTTGTGAAGACGGATAATAATTTCTCTATCCAGGTTTTAAATGGTGGTTCAAATGAAACCCAACTTTTTAGATTTAGTAGCTTCCTACCACTGCAAAAAAAATGTAACAAGGCTCCTATAAGGGCGTCAAAAAGGTCACAAATGTTCATTCGGGTTGATTCAAGGACTGAAGTGACTCCTCACATAACAAGGTACACATAGGAAACTTAACATCTCCTTTACGAGTTATGAAGGTTGTTTTGTGAGTCTCCAAAAATCACAATTTATCTATTTTAACATGGGAGTGGTCAACTCATTTACAGGAAACTCAACTTCAACTTGTCAATAAAAATGAGTACTATAGTAATCCGGTTTGGTTGGGGAGTTTTCTAGATCATCACATGGTGAGAGTTTAAGTCTGTTTTCTACCAAGAGATATTGGATCTTGTAAGTTACATTATAATGCTTTATTGTTTTAAACAAGTTTATTTAATACAATCAAATATAGGAAAATCCTTTGGTTCTAAATTTTATTCCATTGCAAAGAACAAGTAAAGAAAAAAATTTATGAAAGCTGAGGAGAGATTAACCATGCCTGGAAGATATTTGTGTCTGCATGGCAAGAGGTACTCCAGGTGGTTTCACCCACATTCTATAAGACATCATCCATCTTCCAGTCATTCCGCGAAATAGTTTTCGTGCACCTGGAACTCCCATCTACTTTCCTTGTTCAAACATCTCTAAAGCTTCTTCAATAAAACCATTTACACACATCAGTAAAATGAATCAATCAATGAAACATATTTCTTTGGGGCATTCAGTCATACAATTCACATGCCATGTAAATGCTCCCACATCTGTAGCATAGGGAAAGAGGTTCCTCTTCAACTGTTGGATCTGACTATTCATCATGCAGCTCATCACTTTGTTACTCTCAACATCCTCTCTTCTTCAATCATAAGAGTTCATAGGATTTGACCATGGGACCTTCCCACTTCAAAAACTAGGTGCAGATGCCAATGAGCTGAAAAATTCCTTTAGAAGTATCTTCTCCAAACATGCATAGAACCTAGTACACTTGAACCAACATATTATAGAATCATGGCTCAAAAAAAGCATTACCGAGAGATCAAGGCCATAGTGAGCTAACAATGCACACCGTGTTATGCATGAGGCCGAGTTGTGAAATGAGGTAGAGCTCATGTCACTACCAAAACTAGCCATACCCAAATTTGATAGCGATGAGTGGTCATGAGCTTGTGAGCTTTACTGAACTAAAGAAATAAACCAAGGTCTATAGTGTCAAGCTCGAACATAATAAAAAACAAATGGTGAACAGTTAAACGCATATATCCAAGAGCTCATAAATGAGCCATATAACCAATATAAAAACTTTAAGGTAACATGAGTTCACAAAAAAGTGAAAAACCCGGATAATTGACCATGGTTAGAAATATGAAGACCAAAGATTCAATAATGAATAATATCAACCAAATTTTTTCCATAATCTCCAGTGCAACAATGGCCTAACCCATATTGGACTGATTTTAGGGATGGCTACCTTCTAGATCCAAATTTAGCACATCTCCCAAGCATTTGTTTACACACCTACCAAAGCATTTGCAACTACAATATATGCCAAAAAAATTATGTCTTTTCTATTGTGATGGACGTCCATAGCCTTTTTTTCGTGCTCATGTGTTGAAAAAGACTGGGATTAAGAAAGAAAATTTAACTGATCTAGTTGGAGAACTATTTGATGCGTAGGAGAACAAATTTACTTCCATGAAGAAAGGCATGTCTTCCATTATCGCTGCATATTTCCAAATACTACTAAATTTATGCTATAGATCTCAAAAAAAGTCTATAATATTAAGGAAATTGATAGGTCGATTGATGCAGGCTGCTAATGTGCCCTGTCACCCCCTGCCACATGCCACCTCCCATTAACTCCTATCATCACTAAACCCCATCCATTCACCCACCACATTTAATTTATGTTATGTTATGTTATTTATTTATTTAGTTTTGATGTGGGCACTACATTTCCCTCCCCTTATAAGAGCATCGTCCTCAATGTGACACAACATCAATGCTTGAGGAATACGTAAGAAATAAATTTAATAATGACACATGTCTCTAGAAAAACAACTCATTGATACAAAGCACCACAAGGAAGCAGACTAAATTTCACAATATCTTAAATTTTAATGTTCTATAAAGATTGGCAGTTCTATTTTTCTTTATTACTTAGTCTTTTCATTTAAATTATGTATTAATCTCAAATCTCAATATTTCATTCTTTAAGATCTTAGTTTTCTTATGTTCGTGGGTGCCTAACAGTAATTGGCCACAGGGTGTTACACAAAACTCAACACAACACAACGACCCACAAAAATATTTCTACATACTTTCACGACTATATCACACCACAAGGCCTCTAATTCAACCATGAAAAGACAACAAGTAATTCACATAACAAATAATTTCCAACAATTATGTCATAGACATAGATCTAGTACACACATGTAATTGACAAACAGATTCATCACGCTGATACATATACAACATGTATCACATGACCTTAAAATCATGACTGTATCAACATAGGGCCAAGACAATATCCAATAGTCCATACAAACCAAGGGGAGCATTAAACGTTAATCATAACAATGTGTAACAAGATTCACAAGAGTACTCATAATTCACTATACCAACTTCACATATCACAAGAAATCACAAAACAAACTCCATATATCTCCCAAAGCATCACAAAAAATGCATATACCTCGCAAGAATCATGAAACAACTCCATATACCTCCCAAAGCATAAAAAAGCTATATAGATACCTCTCGAAAATCACAAAAGAACTCCATATACCTCCCAAAGCATCAATCACACCAACACAAATCTCTTATGCCTCCCTCAAGTCTCTTATGTCTCCCTCAAGTCTCTTATGCCTCCCTCAAGAAATAAAATAAAGATAAATTTTCCTTTTCACTCCCCAAAAGAGGTCGGTCACCCTATGGCCCTAGGCACATAGAGTCCAGATACCTCTAACCCAAGTGACATAATAACTCATGGTTCAACAACCCGCTAGTTATCTATAACTCCTTGGGGTGTACCCCCATATAACGAAGCGAGTCCATAGGTTCCACCACTCCATGGTGAATCCCATGACCCTATTCCAACACATTATGACATTAGAACCAGTATAACAATCCATATCAAATGCCAAGTGGAAATAATCCCAAGCCTTGGGCAACAAATGGAGGTGATCTTGGAGGTGAAACAAGCTGATGAGGAGTGAGAGGTCTCTGGGAATGGGAATGAAATCTTCCAAACAAATCTCTCTTAAGGGCTCTCCTTCTTGATGATCTCTAGCAAATTTAGAAAATACATGAGCAGATTTAGGAGCAAGCCTTTCAAATGCACAAGAAGGTCCCTCACCTAATGGGGAATTCAAATCAGCAATAGGATTGTCTAAATCAGATCCACTTGAAGAAGAATTGCATTCCTCAATAACAGGTTGCTCACTTTCAAACTCAACAATAGGGATCTCCTTTCTTGCAGCCAAGTCTCCAACAACCTTCCACACTTTTCTTCCTTCTAACTCTGAGTTTCTTGAATCTATAAACAACTTCTTAGTAGAGTCCTTGATGAAGAGGGATCTTCTTCCTTCCAGTTTTGCAGGGATTAACAACACAAAAATAAATGATAGAAAGGTAAGACAACTGGTATTTTCAAGATCAAATCAGCATGGAGTCGCCACTAAGGAATTTCACCTTAGTTGTGCAAGAATGCACTAAAATAATCTATCAAATGTTTTCTAGTACTGAAACCTTTACAAGGATTTATAAATCAGACCTTCTTCTTCTTAAATCAGTTAATCAAAATGCACCCAAAGTGTATGAACTGCTAGGAAATAAAAAAGGTAGACAAAACTTGAAACCCTTATTTAAAACTTACAGATCTGAAGCATAGAATGATATTTTAACAATGTAGCAGCTCAAATACTTGAATACACAAATTCTCAAACTCTTCAAACACTTCAAAACACCAAGGAATTCCAAGAAGTCCCTAGCAATGGTGCCACTCGTGTTGGTATCCAAATTTGTTCTCCTTTTTAGTCTGAGCAACACCATAGATATGTCATGGAGCTTAAAGACATATTAGACCATGTTGTATGTCATTGGTAGCTGGGATATGGTTTAGCTAGCACTTAGGTTTGTGGAGAAATGGATAGCACTCCAATAGGACTTGATCTTGTCCTAGTTGTTTTAGGTTGTGCCTTGCAACGAAGGTAAGAGGACCTATTTTGTATCCTTGTAATGGTGAAGGAAATGAAGATGTCCTTCTATTTTCTTGAAATTCTATGATGGAGACCTTGATGAAAACATGATCAACACCCTAGATCTGAACTCTCACTAGTTGTCACTTCTCAAAACATGGGTATGTTCTCAAAACAAGGCAAAGGTCACTTGAGACATTAGAGATCCCGATATGTTATGCATACTTTTGCAAATGGATTTTGATCTTCAAAGGGGTATAAAAATGCAAATAAGGAATAGTACATGATATGATCTTTATTGTTTAGATGAATTTCGGTGGGGATTTACAAGACAAACCGGGATAGACCGGATCTTTGACAATCTCTACAATACTTGAATAACTATCGATCAAATGCCTCAAATAATCAAAATGTTTTTTTCAACCGCGAGCAGTGCACAAATGGAAGCCCGTGTTGCACTCTTCACTTAATATTTGAGAACTCACCACAAAATTTTGAAGTAAAGAACTCAATTAAACACAAAAATTCTTGATCAAATCACGCCTAAGGTGTCCCCAAAGGCTTACAAGCAATCTCTACATTAAGGACGGTAAAGTGATTTTAAATTTGTTCATCTCCTTATCGGATGAAGGCTCTTCTAAGCATGAGATTGCAAATGTCAGAAACTATCAATAAGGATTGGAGATTCTGTGTGATTTCTAAAGACTTTCAATGTAATATTTGCAACAAGACGTAATGAAAACTATTCATACGCATTTAAAAATGATAACAGATACACCATATTGCCCAAAGAACACACAAATTTAATTCAAAACTTTTTAGATTCAATAGCAGGAGAGTTACATGAATAATCTCGGAGATGTGTGATGGCTATACACTTGTAACCAACTCACATACATGAATTTCCAAAACATGAGACATTAACCTAGTTCTTTGGTGGATTTCTCAAAAATGAGCTTTCTCTAAGAATTTTTGGTCGTGAATTTCAATCTCCTCTCTTAAAATTTCTCAAAATGCATTATATACCTCATGCCACCTTGGAGCCTTCTTTCCCAAGAAAAGAATATGCCAAGGATCAATTCATTAACAATGATTCTTCATGATTCAATGAAAATGACATCAAACAGAAAAAACATTTGCATGTTGCCGGGATGCCC
The DNA here is from genome assembly GCA_018340775.1 of Taxus wallichiana var. yunnanensis. Classification (NCBI taxonomy): domain Eukaryota; kingdom Viridiplantae; phylum Streptophyta; class Pinopsida; order Cupressales; family Taxaceae; genus Taxus; species Taxus wallichiana. The sequence continues at coordinate 125,120,855 of CM031236.1, forward strand.
AAAAATATGAAATCATTACAAATATTTGAATCATTATCCATCCTTGAGGCATGTAAACACCCTTTACTCGTTATTTCCACCTTTTTAAATTTTCATATTACCTCTACAACTTTTGATTTTGTCATTTGACATGTTTGCTTGGGCCGGGAAAATATTACTTCAAAAACATCTCAAGTCTAAATATTGAGTTATGAAACTGATTTCAATGATCCCGGGAAGGCCAAAAGGACACAAAATCACTATAAATTTGACAAATTTTGATGCAAAAATCATGATTCCAAGCTTCCTGGAGCTCCCATGGCGGTCAAAACAAATGGATGCACAACAACCATCGATCTTATCCATATTTTAATCCTAGCCCTCCACGTGTAAGATGTGGACTTAGAAATAAGCTTGAGTTACTCTTTTAATTTTTCTGGATAAGGCTGGACATGTGGCAAAAATGATTGGAGACAAATTCTGGCTCATTTTTGACCTTTCCACATTTTTTGGAAAAATGGAAATTTTTGACTTTTTTCTCCGCCCCTCCACCCTTGAAATTTGGAGCTAACACATGGCACATGGTGGCTCCCATTAGGATCACACTTCAATTCTACACATTTTGACCTTTTTTGCAATCTGGGAAAATTTTCATTTTTTTCCCCGTGGGCCCGCACCTTTGATTTCTCCTTGCCATTTGTGTCCTCGTGAAAAAGGAAAAAAATACACTTTTACCTCTGTTGGCCCACTGACCTACCTTGTCCTTTGCCACATGTCCATCTTTCATTTGTCAAGGACCCATGGGCTTAATCTCCTTTTACTCCCTTTAAGCCAAGGGAAAATTCTCAACTTTGTCTCTATGGGCCCGTGCCTCCTGACTTCTCCCCTACCACATGTCCATCTCCTATTCGCTACGGGTCCAAGTCTCCCTTTCTTCCTTCAAACCTCCTTGCAAACTTTTGAAAATTCAAAATTTCCAAAGTGTTAGTCCGCACTTCGCTTTTGACCTTCAGATAGTTGTCCTCTCTTGATTTTTGTGGAGTTTCGTGGACAAAATTTGACTTTAAACAATTCGAAGTTTTAAAACTTTAAAATCACCAAAAACTCCACCGACTCGCCAAGTCATTCCTCCATTTTTATTTTTCAGTAACATGTGTCCACTCTCGATTGGATGCGGGTATTCAAACCAATTTTTGAATTAAACATTTTTTGCAAAATAAGGTAAAAAACATTAAGGAAATCTGACCACCCACCATCCCGCCTTTACCCAATCGAACATGCCACATAGGCAAATTTTGAAAAAATAGGTCCCTGGGCCCGAAAATTCCCCATTTTTCAAAAAAGGTGAAAATGAAAAGTTAGAGCACCTCCTCGCCTTTCCCACCAATGCAAACCCACCATGTTGCTAATACCTTATGAGGATGAATTTGATGGGCAAATGATGCCTGTCTGACCGTCAAAACGTAAAAAATTCTAAGGATGCCCTAGAATTCAATTTTTTCACCAAAGATGGTAGATTTTTTCAATTCTGAATCAACTGAAGCATGATTTTACAACATTTTTGACATTGCGATTAGATTTTAAATTGCTTACAAGTATGATTTGATCAATTTTGATTTTTGCACGATTTGGCAAAGGGAAAAATGACACAACCCACAAATTTGGAATAACTAGGGCACAAAAAAGGGCAAACTTGGAATATTCCCTCAAATTAGGGAAAAACAACAAGTTTGTGAGCATTTTAAAGCATTCAACTAGAGGGGAAGAATTTCAGACCATCAATTCAAAGGATAATTTTTTTTTGAGCAAATACAGATTTGGAAAATTAGGGCAACAAGGTGCAAGCTCAAAAATGGCACCAACAACAGCTCCTGCTTGGGGATGGGCACTCTTAGTGAGTGCCATAAGAACAAAACATAGACCAAGTGTCAAAATATCCATTGGGCAAAGGAGTAAAGAGCTAAAATCACCAAAAACAGGCTAAGAACCCGACAAAAAGTATTCCCGAACAAGGGCAAACCACACACCAAAAAAACAGCAAAAACAAAGTAGAAAACAAAGACTATACAAATGTAAAATTGGTACATACCTCAGATTTGGGGATTAATCCAAGAAACACTTCAGATGTTTGCCATTAACTGGTATCTCCAGAATTCCCCATCTATGTCCTTGAGAAAGAAGGTATGTTCACCAATTCTGATATCAATGGCATAAGGGCCCATCCATAATGCATCAAATTTTCCATGCTTGCCCTTGTCTTCATGCCTACTATCCCACAACAAAACCAGATCTCCAACATTAAAGGCTTTAGGAGTGACCTTCTTGTCAAACAATCTCTTTAAATTTTCCCTAAATCTGACATGCCTTTGATGGGATGCTCTTCTCTCCTCATCAAACTCAATAATATGATTGATCCTTAATTCATATAGGCCAAGCTCTTGATCTTCCAACTGTTGGGAAAACTGAAGTGAAGATAATTACAGGTGGAAGGGCATTAAAGCCTCGAGTTCCATACACCAATTCAAATGGGCTTTTACTAGTAACTCTTTTTGGGAGTTATCTATCAGCCCAAACTACAAATTTCAATTGTTCACCACATTTCTTCTTTTTTTGATCCAAGGTTCTTCTAATGATCTTCAACAAATTCTTAGTGTTGGACTCAACTTGTCCATTCACTCGGGGTTATAGTTTGAAGAATAAGTCAGATTGATTCCATATTCATTACACATTGTCATTAAAGGTTTGGCCCTAAAGCACATGGCATTATCAGCTACAATCTTGATTGGGACTCCAAATCCGCATATGATTTGATTCAATAAGAAGTTCATAACTATTTGGTGTGTTGCTTTCTTGGTGGGGATTACCTCTACCCACTTTGTAAAATAATCAGTGGCTAAAAGGATCCACTTATGGCCAGCACTAGAAGGATTTGAAATCTCACAAATGAAGTCCATCCCCCATTGCTTGAAAGGAGCTTAAATTGATACATGCTACAAAGGAAGGGATCCTAAAGCTTTTAGTATTCCAGAGAAACGTTGGCAACTATCACATTTTCTAACTAGCTGGGTTGCATCTTTAAAGAGAGTAGGCCACCAATAACCAACTCTCAAAATGTTATGTGCTGTTACCCTTCCAGCAAAGTGTCCTTCACAAACTCCCCCATAGAAATCAGCAACTATCTTGGGAGCTTCATCTTCAGCTATGAATTTCAAGAGGACACCTTCAGGGTTCTTACAAGCCACCCAAGGTCTCGTGATGATATATTTTTGAGAAGCCAAATTGAGGGCTCTTTTGTAATAATTTTTTTAAATGATCGGGACAAGAAAGGTGTATGAGGTAAAACATTATATCCTTGTACCACTCATAACTTACCAATTTTTTAATAACATCTATCCTTTCTTCCTCTAGCTGATTCACTTCCACATTCTGCAAGTTTCTCTCACCATGGGCTTAACAAGACCAAAATATCTTACCAAATTTGTGGTTTGGATGTCCATATCATACTCCTACAATTTTTCACCCATCTACATCTTTTTCTTGAGACATCCATCTCGATAAGATGTCTTTCACCATGGTTTGGGGAACATAACCAACAACTTTTGAACTCAATATATAAGGTCTAAAAATTGTTGTTGCTTTCACCAAGGCAAATGCTTATTTCTCCATGATTGTATACTTCAAATTAGCTACTTATAAAGCCTTACTAAAGAAGGCAATAGGTCTCTCAGCCCCATTCTCATCCTTTTGCAGCAAAACAGAAGAAATGGTATACTCAGAGGAAAAGGAAAAGATTTGGAAAGGCCTCTTATAGTTTGGGGCTGCTAAAACAAGTGCATGTTTAAGTGCATCCTTAATTCCTTCAAAAGTTTGAATGGCAGCCTCCTCGCATCGATAACCTAGTCCTTCTTTAGCATGCTTGTGATTGGAAGATTCAACTCAGAAAAATTGGAAAAAAACCTTCTAATAAAATTAATTTGACCAAAGAAAGATTGGATGCCTTTCTTGGTTCTTGGGATAGGTACTTTACATATTGCTTCCACTCTATCGGGGTCTATCGTAAAACCATCTTTAGACACAATATGTCCTAAAGCAACTTGTCCTTTTGCATGCCAAAATGAAATTCTTTAGATTAAGAGAGACGCCATACTCTTTTCATCTGATCAGCATCTTCTCCAAGTGTTGCTAATGATCACCTCTTTGTCTTGAAAACACAATCACATCATCTTGGTAAACTGCAATGAGCTGATTGATGTAACTAGCAAAAGTAACATCCATTTCTCTCTGAAAAGTGGCACTAGCATTCATCAAACCAAAGGGCATCCTAACAAAAACATATGTTCCTCAAGGAGTAGTGAATGTTACCTTAAGTCTTTCTGATTCTTTGACAACCACTTGATTATATCCGGAGAAACCATCCTATGTAAAAAGAAACTCGAGACCACATCACAAGCTGCAACATATTTTCCATACTTGGTAAGGGATAGTTGTCATTCATGGATGTTTTGTTTAGATTTCTAAAATCCACACAAATTCTAATGTCTCCATTCTTCTTTCTGACTAGCACAATGTTTCAGAACCAAGATGAATATCTAGTGGGCTAATAATACCTCCATCTATCAACTTACTTAACTCCTCTTGCATTCTCATGGAGATAAGTGGATTAATTTTCCTTTTCCTCTATCTTAATGGCTTATTCTTGGCCTCAAGAGGGATCTCATGTTGAAACAAGTCTTCTCTATATGCTTTTAGCTCATAATAGGACCAAACAACATAGTCTTGATGTTTTTTCAAGCGCTGGGCATAGGATTCTTTTTCCTCTTTACTTAAATTGCTGCCCAACAAAATATTCCTTGGTTTACCATTAGTGCCCAAGTTATGCTCTTCCACATCCCTTAAGGTAGACATGTTTCTATTTATGATGCAATCTACATTGTTAAAATTTGACTCAAGTGCAACAAGACCTCTAGGAATGGTGTTTGTTTTCAATTGGATGATATCTTTTCAAAATAAAGTTTCTCTTCCTTCAGTCATGCATACCATTGGATCCCAATCAATATTATGATTTGTAAATTCACCTTGGTTTTGCAAGAACCTTAGCACTTGAGAATCATCATCAAACACTTGCCAATGTTTCACATTATCGTGATAAATGGCTCTGTTAGCACTTTAATGTTGTATTCACAATAAGGTGAAATGGTGCAATTTCCAAATCTAGAACCTAGCACTTCCAACTTGTTAGTAACAACATTGAGACCTCTGTCATGATACATAATGTTAAAGGAATCAAACATTTCAATTAAATCCCAAATTGAATGCTTATATTGTTTCATACGCTGATATTTTGTAGGATATAGTTTTCTTATTTGTTTGACAACCACTTCAGTTTCCTTTTACAACAATATCTTTCACTCTATACTTCCATGCAATTCTTAACCCCAACATCAATGCCTCATAATCAACAATGTTGTTAGTGCATTCAAAATTAAGTTTGAAGGAAAAACAAATTCTTCCAAACTAGGAGAAAGAAGAACTATACCAAGCACCATTCCCAACTTGGGAGCATGATCCATCAAATAGCACTATCCATGGAGAACCTACCATATCAAGACACTTTGATTTGTCCATATTATTTTCTTTTCCATCAGAAAAACCAATGAAATTCTCAAAGCATCTACATCAGCATACAACACTTCATAGGAAGCATTGTTGGGATCTTCAATTAGGTGTAACATCTTCTTCTCACCATATAGTTTAAAAAGGCTTCCTCAATTGGAATGGTCGAAATATACATGTCCATCTGAATTATACCACCAACACTTTCAGCCCATTTTATTAACAAGAGCATACCCCATTTGGCGGAAATAAACAATTACAACATCAAGTTTCAAATTCTTACCCAGATAGGCTACAAGTAGCACTACCAAACCCTTCACACAACTAACCACTGGCACTTCCCTTGAATCCATGGCAATACACTTCCCATAGGCAGTTGTCACTTTGATATCCAACTCATTCATGACTTCTAGAGGCATGACATTACATGATGCACCGAATCAAACATGTAATTGTGAAGTAGCCTATCTTTTATGAGCAAAGTTGTAAAGAATGGATCAACATTCAATTGGGAATTAACCAAGGATTTCCCAAATATACCTCAAGTTTCTCCCGAGATCTTCTATTGTTGGTGGTGTCTCAAGGTCAGCATAGATTTGAGGAGTCTCAACAACATTTACATTTCTACCTGGAGTGATCTTCTCTTCCTTCAACCCTAAGTACTCAAATGCTCTCTTCTTATGCTCAGAATTCTAAGCAACTCAATGATTGGAAAACTCACTTTAATTTGGCTCAATACTTGGGCTATGTCATAGGGGACACTCTTTGGAAAACAACATTGAAGGGAGACAAGAAGATTCATTAGATGGCAAGGGATTCTTGGCATCTTGGGCATGAGGAGGACTGTAATTTTTGCTTGGGACAATAGAGCTTTTAGCAAGTGTTTCTTTCCTAGGAGCTTCTTTTGGAATGCCTGTGAGAAAGGGTGTTTTAGGTTTGGCCGATGCCCAACTCCCTAACAACTTTGCTTCTAGTGTTATAGTCTTTCTCTTGAGCTACAACAACATTCATCAACAATTTTCTATCTTCCTCCAAAGGGATACCACCATCATACTTCTTAATCATCAAAGCTCTTAAGTATTCAAAGTCATTGTTAGGAATTTCAAAAGCCTACACTACATCAACTTCAAGAGCATGAGGGAGGAGAAAGATTTGTACCCATTTTATGCAATCCCAAAAAGTAGCAGCAATCCTAACACTTATTACTTCAATAGATGTTGCTCCTCCTTGTGAGCTTGAAGAACAACCCATCATGCAAATATCATCATCAGTACCATCATCGTTATTAGCTTCATCAACTTTCTAGTCCACTTCACATGGTGGATTAGGAAGAAAACATTTATCACACCAATCCATATCAGCAACTTCATCAATAGTAGCAACCTTGGTAGTTAGAGGGTCAGAACCAATATACTTTCACGTGCTTGGGGTTGTTTGTTTCCCCATCCCATAGGTCCTTTACCTCTATCATCTTGTCTTTGATAACCCCTAGGATGATTTCTGAATCTATCATGGTTTTGTGCTTACTCCCTAGGCTGACATTGTGAATTCTTCCCAATTCCCTTCTCAGCTCTTGCCAACTTGTATGAGATTTCTTTGATAGCCCTTGCCAAATTTTTCACAACCTCTTCTAAATCAGCACCTTTGCTAGCTTGAGGTTTTTCAGGGTTTATCAATTTTACACCATCTCTCTTGAGAGGTTTACCAATGGCTTTAATATTGTTTTCAATCTACAGTGCCATGGTAAAATCCTGCCTCAAATTTGTAGGGTTTTTGTCTCTCAAGTAATAGGCTACCTTTTTATCAAATGCATCTACATATTTGATTAAACAAGATTCATCACAAGGCCTCAAACCAACAGGAAGCCTTCTCAAAGTTTTGTTAAACCTTGTGTTGAAGTCATGGAATGATTCATTAGGGTTCTTCTTGATATTCTCAAACTCAAATAAAAGAAATCTAGGATCAGTCTTGTCACCATATTACAACCTAAATGCATTTCTCATTTCAGTCCATGAATCAATAGAATTATCAAGTAGAGCCTTGTACTAATCCCTAGCATCCTCTTCTAGTATATGAATAAAAATTTGACATACACATCCTCAAACTCTATCTCAAAATATTCCATCATATTCTCAAAAATTTTGAGATGCTGATTACCAAGAATAGCATTTTTACCTTGGAATTTTGAACCTATATTTGACATCTTGTGGGACAACATTTGGGTAACCATCCACTCCCCTAGAATTTATAGGACCAAAGGTATTAACCACAAATGGAGGTCTAGGTTGAGCCATATTGTTTGGTGGAGGTGATCTTGGAGGTGAAACAAGATAATTTGGAGTGAGAAGTCTCTGGGGAATGGGAATGAAAACTTCCAAACAAATCTCTCTTAAGGGCTCTCCTTCTTGATGATCTCTAGAAAATTTAGAAAATACAAGAGCAGATTTAAGAGCAAGCCTTTCAAATGCACAAGAAGGTCCCTCACCTGATGGGGAATTCAAATCAGCAATATGATTGTCTGAATCAGATCCACTTGAAGAAGAATTGTAGTCCTCAATAACGGGTTTCTCACTTTCAAAATCAACAATAGGGATCTCAGTAACTTGTAGCCAAGTCTCCAACAACCTTCCACACTTTTCTTCCTTCTAACTCGAGTTTCTTGAATCTATAAACAACTTCCCGAAAATTCCATGACGAAGAGGGATATTCTTCCTTCCAATTTTGTATGACATTAGAACACAAAAGTAAATGACAAAAGGTAACACAACTAGTACTTTCAAGATCAGATCAGCATGGAGTCGCCACTAAGGAATTTCACCTTAGTTGTGAAAGAATGCACTAAAATGATCTATAAAATGTTTGCTAATCTTGAAACCTTTGTAGGTATTTATAAATCAGACCTTCTTCTTAAATCAGTCAATCACAATGCACCCAACGTGTATGAACTCTAGCTAGGAAATGAAAAAAAAGGTAGAAAAACATGAAACCCTTGTTTAAAACTTGTAGATATGAAGCATAGAATGATATTTTAACAATGTAGCAGCTCAAATACTTGAACACACAAATGCTCAAACTCTTCAAAACTTCAAAAACTAAGGAATTCCAAGAATACCCAGTAACAAAGACCACTCGTGTTGGTATCCAAATTTGTTCTCCTTTTCATCTGAAAGCAGACCATAGATATGGCATGGAGCTTAAAGACATATTAGACCATGTTGCATGTCATTGGTAGTGGGGACATGGTTTATCTAGCACTCGGGTTTGTGGATAAATGGATAGCATTCTAATAGGACTTGATCTTGTCCTAGTTGTTTTAGGTTGTGCCTTGCAACCAAGGTAAGAGGACCTATTTTGTAACCTTGTAATGGTGAAGTAGATGAAGATGTCCTTCTCTTAGCTTGAAATTATATGATGGAGACCTTGATAAAACATGATCAACACCCCGGATCTGAATTCTCAAGAGTTGTCACCTCTCAAAACATGGGTATGTTCTCAAAACAAGGCAAAGGTTACTAGAGACATTGGAGATCCTAATCTATTATGCATACTTTTGGAAATGGATTTTGATCTTAAATGGGTATACAATTTGTAAATCAGGGATAGTACATGATAGGATCTTTATTGTTTTGATTATTTTTTGGTGGGGGATTGGCAAGACAAACTGGGATAGATCCGATCTTTAACAATATCTATAATACTTGAACAACTATCAGATGAAATGGCTTAAATAATCAGAACGTTCTTTCAACCAGTAGAGGCACAAATGGAAGTCCAGGTTGCGCTCTTCACACAATATTTGAGAACTCACCACAAAAGCTTGAAGTAAAGAACTCAATTAAACACAAAAAACCTTGATCAAACCATGCCTAAGGTGCCCCTAAAGGCTTACAAGCAATCTTAAATTTGTTTATCTCCTTATCGGATGAAGGCTCTTCTCAACATGAGATTGAAAATGCCACTAAACTATTAATAAGAAATGGAGATTCTCATGTGATTTATAAATACTTTCAATGCAAGATTTGTAACAAGAAAAATGAAAACTATTTATAGGCATTTAGAAATGATAACAGACACCATATTACCCAAAGAAAAATAGATTTAATTCAAAAAAATTTAGATTCAACAAGTAGGGGAGGGTTACATGAACAATCTTAGAGCATGTGTGATGGCTATACACTTGTAACCAACTCACATATATGAATTTCCAAAACATGAGACATTAAGCTAGTTCTTCAAAGGGATTTCTCGAAAATAAGCTTTCTCTCGAATTTTTGGTCATGAATTTTAATCTCCTATCTTACAATTTCTCTAAAATTAATTATATACCTTATGCCACCTTGGAGCCTTCTTTCCCAAGCAAAGAATATGCCAAGGGATCAATTTTGTTACAACAATTCTTCATGATTCAATGAAAATGACATCAAATAAAAAATAATTGCATGTTGCCAGTGTGTGCTCAAAAATATTAAATCATTACAAATATCTGGATGATTATCCAACCCGAGGCATGTTTTTCATCATTAAGGCATGCAAACACCCTTTACTCATCATTTTCATCTTTTTACCTATTAAGATTACCTCTCAACTTTTGATTATTTCATTTCACGTGTTTACTCGGGCTGGGGCAAAAAATTACTTCAAAAACATCTCAAGTCAAAATATTGAGTCATGAAACCGATTTCAATTATCCTGGAAGGCCAAGAAGACACAAAATCACTATAAATTTGATGAATTTTGATGCAAAAATTGTGATTCCAAGCTTCCTGGAGCTCCCATGGCAGTCAAAACAAATGGATGCACAAAAACCATCGATCTTATCCATCTTTTAATCCTAGCCCTCCACGTGGAAGATGCGGACTTAGAAATAAGCTTGAGTTACCCTTTTAATTTTTCTGAATAAGGCCGGACACGTGGCAAAAAATGATTGGAGACAAATTTGGGCTCATTTTTGACCTTTCCACATTTTTGGAAAAATGGAAAATTTTGACTTTTTCTCTGCCTCTCGCCTTGAAATTTGAGTGACACGTGGCACATGGTGGGTCCCATCGGGTCATGATTCAATTATGTACATTTTGACCTTTTTTAGAAATTGGGAAAAATTCACTTTTCTCCCCATAGGCCCGCACTCTAATTTCTCCTTGCCATGTGTCTCCTCGTGATTCGCTAATGGGCAGCAGCTTCAAATTTTTATTTTGAACTCTTTTTTTTTGAAAAAGGGAAAAATGCCCTTTACCTCCGTCGCCCGCCACTGACCGCCTTGTCCTCTACCACATGTCCATATTTCATTTGTCGAGGACCCGCGGGCTTAATCTCCATTTTTACTCCCTTTAAGCCAAGGGAAAATTCTCTACTTTGTCTCCATGAGCCCACACCTCTGACTTATCCCCTGCCACATGTCCATCTCCTATTCGCTGGGTCCAAGTCTCCCTTTCTTCCTTCAAACCTCCCTTGCAATATTTTTAAAATTCAAAATTTCCACCGTTGGCCCGCGCTCCCTTTTGACCTTTCAGGACACGTGTCCTCTCTTGATTTTTTGTGGAGTTTTGGGCCAAAATTTGACTTTAAACCATTTGAAGTTTAAAAACTTCAAAATCACCAAAACCTCTACCACCAACCCGCTCCTCCATTTTTATTTTTCAGGACACGTGTCCACTCCCAATTAGGTCATGGAGATTTGGACTATTTTTTGAATTTAACATTTTTTGCAAAATAAGGTAAACAACCTTGAAGAAATACAACCACCCGCCATCCCGCCTACTAGTCAGAACATGCCACATAGGCAAATTTGGAAAAAATGGATCCCTAGGCCCGAAAGTGCCCCAATTGTAAAAAGGGTGAAAATGAAAAGTTAGAGCACCTCCCCACCTTTCCTCAACCAATGAAAACCTGCCATATTGCCAATACCTTTTGAGAATGAATTTTACAACCAAATGATGCCCGTCGACCATCAAACATAAAAATTCTAGGGATGCCCTAGAATTCAATTTTTCACCTAGGATGGTAGATGTTTTCGATTCTAAATCAACTGAAGCATGATTTTACAACATTTTCGACCTTGGGATTGCATTTTTAATTGCATACAAGTATGATTTGATCAATTTCAATTTTTGCACAATTTAAAAAGGGAAAACCACACAAAATTCCCACAAATTTAGAAGAACTAGGGCACAAAAAGGGGCAAACTTGGACTTTTCCTCAAATTAGGACAAAACAAGTTTGTGAGCATTTTAAAGCATTCAACTAGAGGGGAAGAATTTCAGACTCTCAATTCAAAGGATAAAACATTTTTCAACAGATACAAATTTGGAAAATTAGGGCAATAAGGTCTGAAGCTCTAAAATGGCACCAACACATGTATAGGAATAACACATTATGATAACTATGTGGCCTTATATAGCCAATAAAGGGGGTAGTCAATGAGTTACTGGCACTCGAAACATCGAGCCTTAGCTTGTAAAATATCATATCAATAATACAACTGTCATCATCTCTGTCTGAATCATCCCGCCACCACTTCGACAAGGCTCAACATAGTCAAAATCACATAGGTTGAATCCATACGATAACCATATCGGGAGAGAGAAAGGAGTACAAGTCACCATCTACTGAGCCTAAGGTGTTTTGAAACACAATATGTATGACACCCATTGAGCAAGTGCCACACATACCAAATGAACAAAAGTGGGTTTTCAACCTATGTAAGGCTCCACTTCCTATCTCATACTCGGCTCGAGTGAATGGTCAACGGTACACATTTCCTCACTCCAAACATACAACTTTTACCAATTTCCCTTAGGGTTAGTTAGTGTAGGGTCTACAACATAACACATAACTACATCACTAACACAATGGTGATTCACACAAATTAACCATAGCATATTACGCATGGTATATATATACAGGGTAAAATACAATCATTACCTTCACGAGTTATGATACATCACATTACCACATTCTGCACCCAAAGTGCAATCACTATACAATAGGGATCATATGCTCACCATATGCCCCTAAATCATGACATGAACCATCACATATTACATGAATTATACATATGAGGAACACAATGTCTAACTTTACAACATATAGTCAATTGCAATACAACATGGTGATGTACACGATTCATCACAATACAATGATGACATCACGATAAAATCTAATTCACTTTACACCAATTTTTTCATGCAATACATCAATACACCTACATATCACATAATAAAAAAATGCCACGTTTCAGGCTCATGTGTTGACATAGACTGTGAGTAAGAAAGAAAATGTAACTAATCCAGTTGGAGAAATGTTTGATGCGTTGGAGGACAAAGTTTCTTCCGTGATGAAAGCCATGTCATCTACTATCGTTGCATCTTTCCAAATACTACTAAATTTATACTGCAGATCTCAAAAAAAAAAGTCTATATTATTAAGTAAGGAAAATCACAGGTCTGATTGACACTTGGGCTGCCCATGTGCCCTGTCAACCCCCTGCCACATGCCGCCTCCCATCTACTCCTGTCATCGTAAAACCCTTTCCATTCACCCACCGCATTTAATTTATGTTATGTTATGTTATTTATTTATTTAGTTTTGATGCGGGCACTACAGCATTCGATATATACCTGAATTTAAAATATAGAAAAAACTAGAGTTCACTAATTAATGGGGACATACTGCAAAACCTTCACTTAATTTATTATCCACTGATACTAGCATTCAAATGACAGTCCATGAACTTAGGATTTTGAAAAACTATAGAATTATCATACTCTTTCTTGAATATTACACAAGCATCATGTTTTTCATATGAAATTCCAAAGGATGATGATATTTTTATGCTTCCCAATATGATGAGGGAATTGTGTGTTTCTTTGGTAAAATGAATATTTTTGTAAGTTGCACACATATAAGAATTTTTAGTAACTGATAATTACTAGAGAGTTTAAAATCATAGTTTATAAGAAAATTATTATTTATCAAAGATAATGGTTTTACGTATTGTAATAAAGTTTTAGCACTAAATTTTGACCATACAAATATGACGTTTGGGTCTATCAATACTAGAGTGGGATTCAACACTTTTGTTCTAGCCCCCTCAATTTGAAGAATGTAGTTTCTACTAGTTTATTTATATAGTTGATTCATTCATCTTATGCATTTATCTCTTTTCCACTTCCAATTTGAACTCCATGGTCAAAAATTCTTTGGGTTTCCTTCATTTCTTTAACACCATCATTTTCATTGTCATTATATTCCATAGAATGATCATGATCATAAATACATCTAGAAATATGATAATACATATTATTTATCATATTATCCAAACCCCATTTTATGTGTCTACCTTTTGATACAATTATTACAATACTTTTATATTAATGTCTTGTGGTACCCTCTTGCACTAATTTTCATCTCCATCAAATGTAGATTTCTATATGTGCATTTTCTTTAAAAATACTCTTTCTTAGAGACTTATAATCTTAGGATGCATGAGATGATAAGAGTTTACAATGCTATGATTAGATATTTTCCATATACAACATTTGAATTAATAAATTAACATAAATAAATACTTATGATCAATTTCCTTTACATTAACCATAAACCACATAAACCCTCGATAAATTTCTAACATTGTAAATTAAATATTTAACATTGGATATTTGTAGTTATCTATTACAATCTTGTCTATAGTTTTTGTCTAAAAATCCATATAATAAGCATCATAACAGAATCAAACGTAAAATACTAGATCCATTTCAATCCCTTTTTATGTGAAATTTAATAATTATGCAGCGAGTGATACACTTTTAGTTACAAGAAAAAGTAACTCTTCCCCTTCTCTAATATCTCTAAGAGGATCAACCATTAAATAATTATGTAATTTATTCTTCATGTACCTCTCTTTTCATTCCCACACTCGATAAATGGAAAATTTCTTGTTTTGACCTGTATCCTTTAGAACTATTTATGAAGCCAACAACATTCTTATAGACATGGACATGTTAATCTATATATGTGAGATTATACATTATATTCATTTTATATCCCTTCTCAATTATTTCTCTATGTGTTTTTGTATTAGAAAAAACATATTATGACATGCTAAACATATACTTAACCAAAAATTTCATTCATTGAATGAGTATTGAGGTTCTTAGAATGGTAAAAGGGATTTCCATGATTTTCCCTATTTTTTAATCCATATTAGGGGATCAAAGTAAAGACACCTAATCTCCAATATTTATGGGGATCAAAATAAAGACACCTTATCCTGCATCTCATATAGTATATTTTCATATCGTATATTATTTCCACCAAACACTATGAAATTTATGCAAAATAAGAATATATCTACTCATTTCTCATGGACCAACTACAATTTAATGTATTTTCTTGGAAGTTCGATATCACCTCCGATGTCTCATCATATGCTCTATTGATATGTGTTTGATCATTTTATTCAACATAATTGAATATTAAATTTTTTTACGTGAAACTTTGTACTTCATTTTATTATTTAGATGTATCATAATTAGAAGGACATTGTATATTTTGGTTCATATATTGAGAAAATTCACCTTGAAATAAATGGTAGAGATGAATATTGAGAAATAATAGCCCTATTGGGATTTACCTCAAAAATGAAACGAATCTCACCAAAAATGTGGGCATTTCAAATACTTCATCTACATTCTCTTCATTTTCTGCATAGTGGTATAGATTCATTTCCTTGAAATATGAAATATATTTCCAAATAAGAATATAAACAAAAATTACATATAAATGAATAAAATAAAATATATTTAATCATTTTTAGAACTTTAACATACATGATGGGTTAGGGATCTTCCATTATCGAGGAGTAATTGGGAGGTCTATCTATATAAGAACTTTATTAGTGATCTATAAGATAATCAAAGAAATTATTCCATGGAGGATTTTTAGAGTATACATTGTCATATGAATCACTTACCATATCTATTTTAAAAATATTATTGACATTTACCAATGGACATAATCATACATTTATGTTTAATTTTTATCTAAAATGTATTTTGTATATCTAATCAAACAATTAGTAATATTAAAATTATAAGGAAAAATAATGGTGAAAATATGTACCAAAAATAATGTGTGTCCTCCACATAATACTAAAATAATTCAATTTACCATACATGTATTATAATAGAGTCTAATTTAAATCGATATAAGTAAATTTCTTGTTCTCAATTGAAATTTTTATATGCATTGATTATTTCAATGGAGCATAACATGAAGGCCGTATTTTCTCTATTCAACAAAATATATGCTCCCTGAGTTTCTCAATCAAACGTAATATTTGTTACTTGGTTTTCTCAATCGATCAATTTCTGTTTACTCTTTTTTATCCCAACACAAATATTTTACATTTCTTTTATCATATAGTGGATGGTCATATCATGTATTATTTCCCTCAAAGGATAAAATGTCTATACACAATAGGAATATACGTAATCATTTCCCTTACACTAAATTATTTGAGAGTTTGCGACTCTACATCATATAATTTCAAGTATTTCCGTTAAAGTTCCATATCACCACAAGAATCCTTCGCATAAGATTTATATGGTATACTGGATTTATCTTTGAATATTTTTTCACACAACTGAACATTGAACTAGTTATACTCGACCAATGGATACCTCATTTTCCTCATTAAATGTATTATAATTAGAAGGACATGCTGATGTTATTCATGCATATTTTGAGGAACTTGACCTTGCAATAAAAGGTACAGATGAAGAGTGAGAAACAGTATCGATATTAGGGTTTACCTAAAAACTAAACTACTCTCACCAATGTTTGGGGGACTTCCCATTATTCCTCTTCAATCTCTTCCTCTCCTACGTAGTGGTATAATCTCATTTCATTGAAACCTGAAATTATTTTCCAATCAAGGATATAAAAAAAGACATATAATTTTGTAAAATTTAATATATTATTTTCCAATCAAGGATATAAAAAAGAGAACTACTGTACTTAATACAATGGACGTGAAAAAGGAAACACAGAATCCTTCCTTTTTCATAATAGAGTGGAAGAAGACCTTTTCTAAAAATATTGGCACTCTTAAATAGAACACAGAAATGCAAATACAGTTTTTGGTCTATTTCTTATTCTGCTCTGCTCAATCAGAGAATACATTATTTATAATATAACAGTAAACAAAGTCTTATTCAAACTCAAACTCAAACTTACCCTATCTCTACTCTTCAACCTACAGATGGACAACATTGCCAGCACGTACACATCTCATCTAATGTGCTTTGTCAAATACAAAACAAATTCCCTAAATGCTAACTACAGAATCCCTAAATATTCGGCTATAATTTTTGCATGACTAACACTCCCACTTAGCCAAATATTTATCAACCAGCTTGTATCACATCGAATCCTTCTTTGCAAAACTCAAACTTATTTCTTGGTAATTCCTTTGTCAATGCATCCGCTACCATCATTTCGATTACTGCACAAGACTCGTTTGATATTGTTGTTCTCAATATGTTCACGGATGAAATGATATTGTATCCCTATATGTTTATCTCTCCCATGATACTTCAAATTCTTCATCATGGCTATGCAACTTTGTCTATCACACTTTAATATTGTTGGTTGGGACTGAGTAACCTCGATATCCTGCAACAATCTTCTCAACCAAATTAATTCTTTTGCAGCTTGACATGCTACTATATATTCTACTTCTGCACTGGAGAGAGAAATGGTTTGTTGTTTCTTACTTTCCCATGAAACTACACCTCCACTAAGGATAAAACAGAACCCTAAAGTTGATCTCTTACTATCAACGTCCCTTGCCCAATCTGCATCACAATACCTAGTAAGTTGCAGAGATTTTTTGAACTCCCACTGAATCTTATTCCATGTTTAGCTGTTCCTTGAAGATATCTAAAAATTCTTTTAACTTGCTGCCCAATGTTGTGGTCCAGGATTGCTAGAATATTGGCTCACAATGCTTACAACATGTGCAATATCAAGTCTGCTAGAAACCATTGCATACATTAGGCTCCCAACAACATTCTGATATGGAACCATACTCATATAACTTTCTTCTTCTTGTGTTTTGGGACACATGTCTAGTGAAAGTTTGTTTCCTACTTCCATTGGAGTACTTATTGGCTTGCAATTTTCCATCCCAAATTTCTTGAGAATGTTCCTAATGTACCTCTCTTGGATAAGATGGATTTTCCTCTTCTCCCTATCTCTTAAAATTTGAATGCCCAAGCAATAATGAATCTCACCATGATCAGTCATCTCAAATTCTGCAACTAATTGAGACTTAAACAAGCCTAACATCTTAAAATCATTACTCATAATGATGGTGTCATAAACATATAAGGCTAAGATGTCTATAGACTCACCAATATGCTTTATGTAGACATTTGAATCAACATTGCAACTTACATATCCTTCATTTTAAAGAAATATATCAATATGCTCATACCATGCTCTTGAAGACTGTTCACTTATACAATGTTTTCATAGTCTTGCATACTAATTACTTATTTCCTTCTTGTATTTAGCCTTCTAGTTGTTACATATAAACTTCTTCCTTTAAGAATCCATTTAAAAATGTAGTTTTTATATCTAGCTGATGTACATGAAGATCCAAGGTTGTTGCCATTGCTAACAAAATCCTGATGGATGTTATCTTGACTACAGGAGAAAAAGTGTCATGATAATCCAAACCTACAATTTGGGTGTAACCCTTTGCCACCAAATGAGCCTTGTAGTGGTCTATTCACCCATCAGACTTGTACTTTTGTTTAAATAACCACTTTAACCCAACCATTCTCCTTCCAGGTGGAAGAATTGTGAGTTTTCATGTCTGATTTTTTCTGAGTGATTCATATTCAACATCCATTGTTTGTCTCCAATCTGCTACATAAATACTTTGAAGTGCTTCCTAAACACTAAGTGATTAATTAACCTCTACATTAAGTGCATATGATTCAGATGCCTCTTGAGTGGGTTTCTATAGTCTTGTTGATCTACAAAGTTGCTACTCTCCTTGTGCATCTCCTATGGGTTGTGTGGCTACAACTTGTAATGGTCTTACTAGAGTAGAATTCTCATGCTCAAATTCTTCATCAGATTCAAGATCATAAGGCCTTTTTTCTGAATCCTTAGCATTTTCCATCTCTACTAATTTGTGCAAAACTAAATTTTTGTCAAAAATGACGTCTCTTCTTACTAGAATCTCATGTGTTAAAGGATCATAAATTCGATATCCCTTTGAATTCAGATTGTATCCAACCATTATACACTTCTTTCTTTTGTCATCTAGCTTCTTTCTTTCTTCATCTAGTATATGTGCATATGTTATGCAACCAAAAATTCTTAAATCATTGACACTTGGCTTGCTTCCATGTCATGCCTCATAAGGTGTCTTCTTATGCAATGTAATAGTTGGCAACCTGTTTTATATATATGCTTTGCACTAGAGAGTGCTTCAGCCCAAGAGTCCTATAGTTGGCAACCTGTTTTATATAATCCACTACTCTTAAGCATGCATCTAGCACTTTCAACAAAAGTCCTATTCCTTCTTTTAGTGACACCATTTTGTTGTGGTGAATAAGGAATAGTATACTCAAGTTTGATACCTTCTTTTGCACATAAAATTTTGAAAGCATTTGAGGTATATTCACCCCCATTATCACATCTAAGTCATTTCAAAGGTTTTCCAGACTGCTTCTCACCAAATGCTTTAAAAATCTTAAACATTTCTAATGCACATGATTTATTTTTGATAAAATAAACAAAGGTCATTCTAGAGGAATCGTCAATAAAGGTAATAAAATACCTTTCCCCATTGTGTGACATTGTTTGCATTGCACCGCAAATATCTAAATGCACAAGTTCCAATTTCTCCTTAGGTCATGTTGCTCCTTTCTTTGGTGAAGTCAAATCTATGTTGCTTTTCTAAAAACAATCTTCACACACTCCCTACGCAACTGGTAGGTGTAAATTAAAATCTTCCACAAGCTACTCTAATTTTAATATTCGAAGCGAGTGAGTATTTACATGTCCAAATCTATGATGCCAAAGAACTGAATTAGATATTTCATTATTTGTTGTTGTTAACACCACATCAGGTACTACTACACATAACTTGTATAGATTGCCATCTTTGATTCCCTTAGCAAAAATTACTCCTTCAACATCCTTTAGGACACATTCCTTGTTGTCAAACTGTGCAATTATGCCAGCATCGGTAATCTTGCTCACTGATAAAAGACTTTTTACTAGAGCAGGTACATACCATACATTCTGGATTTTCTTGTATCCACCATCCAACATTTGTAATGGAATATCTCCAATTTTGATCATCTCACATTTGTTGTCATCTCCAAGATTGACAGTCTTACTTTTGGGTGCTTCTGTATATGCCATAAACCAACTTCTCTCAGGTGTCATATGTTGAGTTTCTCCTGAATCTAAATACCAGCAATTTGAAACATCAGAACTTGGGGTTGTGACAACCGAAAACAAATTTTCTTGGTCATTGCTTGAGGTCATGTTAGCTTCAGCAGCCTTCCTTTTCTTTACCTCTTCTACCCATGCTAACCACTTTCGACATTGTTTCTTAAAATGCCCAGGAGCTCCACAATGAAAGTGATTTCCTTGTTTTTCTCCTCTTTGTGTCTTTACCATTCTTTGAGACATTGGACTGGGAGGGATAGGATTTGTTGTCACTTTTCCTTTTTTCTTTGCCTTTATATCTTGCTGAAAATAGTGCTATAGGATTCTCATCATTCAAGCCCCCATCCTTCCTTCTAATTTCTTCTTGGCATAGTGCTACTATTACTTTTGTCAAATCCAAATTAGCTTGGGTGCTTAGTGCTACTACCAGTCCAGAATAGGATTATGGAAAACTCCCAAGAAGTGACATAACAACATCTTCTTCTGCAATCACTGATCCACATGCTGCCAATTGATTTTTGAGAGATTTAAATTGATTTGTGAAATATGATATCTTTTGTTTTTCCTGCATCTTTAACTGAAAAAATATTCTTCTAATATATAATCTTGTGCTAACATCATTTGATTCATATAACTTGATCAATTGATCCCAAGCTTCCTTTGTTGATTTTTCCTCACTTACATGTAAAAGCACATTATCACTCAAACTTAAAAGTATATAGGAATGATCCCTACCTTCCTTTGACTCCCACTTACTAATCATATCTGCATCCTGGGTGGGTTTAGTCTCAGTCCCTTCAACTATATTGAGTAGATCCTTGTTCAGCAGCAACATCTTCATTCTGAGCTTCCAAAGATTAAATCCAACGCCATCAAATCATTCTACCATCCTGTGAGGATCTCCTACAACAAATGTGGCCATCTCTCTATCTTAAAATTTTGATACTTCTCTGCAGCAACACTTCACCAACACTGCTTTGATACCATGAAAAATATTGGCACTCTTAAATAGAACACAGAAATACAAATATAGTTTTTGGTCTATTTCTTATTCTACTCTGCTCAATCAGAGAATACATTATTTATAATATAACAGTAAATAGAGTCTTATTCAAACTCAAACTCAAACTTACCTTATCTCTACTCTTCAACCTACAGATGGACAACATTGCCAACACGTACACATCTCATCTAATGTGCTGTCAAATAGAAAACAAATTCCCTAAATATTCGGCTGTAATTTCTGCATGACTAACATTCTTGACGTATTGTTGGATGATCTTTGTTCTTTGGTAGTAATATTTTGAATCTGGAAAAATGGGCCCCTCGAGTTTTCTCTTAAAGCCCCCTTCCTTATGTTTTCCCTATATGGGATAGGCTCCTAGCTTTTGTCTCTAGAAGTTTAGGTTCCTAAATTGATTCTTATCATTACTAGGACTTTGGGTACTCCTCTTTCCATTGGTCCCACCACTAGGGCCTGCTCTGGGATTATTTATGTAATATTTTGCATAAGCATGGTTGTTGATAAACGTGCCCCTATTTTTATTAAGCTTAAGACTAAGCATGGAGTTTTTTTGCAGGAGTTGGTATACGAAGATACCAACATTTTTGTGTTAAATGAGGACATGCTGGTCATGGTGCTAGCTAATGTGATGCACTTGAGATCCTGGTGAGGAAATATTTTCCTCGGGCTGAGTAGGAATAGACCATAAATGATACGAATTTGAATAGAGGATTTTTTCAAACACTCAATTTAGTTCAAGCTCTCTTGTGCAAAGTGTGGAGTCCAAGGAATGGATTGAGTTGAGATTTGAAGGATACATTGATAAGACTTTGGGAAGATCAGTGGTGGCCCAGGTGGAGAATGACTTCCCTATTTTGGAACAGAATTAGAAGCTGGTAGAATACCAAATTGCCTCTTTCCCTAATTCCGTGTCTATTGTCTCAGCCTTGGTGGCCATAAATAATGAATAAGATATTGGGAGGATGGAAGAATAAACATCCTTTTAATCGGTCCAATCTGAGGAACTATTTAAAGACCCGTATTGTAACAACATGCAATGGATGAAAAATGTAAAAACGGATGCAGCAACATGCAATGGGTGAAAAATGTTATAGTAAATTAACGGTGATTTTAGTTCTTGAGGATAAAATTTCCGAGAAATCCACTGTGAAGGCCAATAAGTTGTATCCTTCCCAGATTGATCTCGATTCTCTCAAAATTCTACAATTTTTAGAAGGTCCCCATTACAAAGACTAAATTCACACAAATTTTGGCGTGCAAGAGAAATTTGGAGCTCGGGTTGTTGATGATGGATGGAATCTTGTTTGCAATAGAAAATTTAAATCTAGGTAGTCATAGGGAGTGGTCCTTTGGTGTTGTTTTACACACATCAACTATTTTGGCATTCTGTGTTTTTGTTTTTTTCTTTGTAAGAGTCCTTGTTTTTCTTTGTTTTCTCTTCAGTTTTGGGTTGTACTTGGACTATTTCTTTATCTAGATTTGGGCTGGTTTTTTACACCAGCTATTTTCTTTTTTAGATTTTCTTTGTTCCTTGTATTGTTAATGGTTATATTTGTATTGTAGATCCTCTGTTGTAATAGGGTAGGGCCCCTACCAAAATCCTCTTTTTACCAATTATTAAAAAAATTAAATATGTTATATCATTTTTAGAAATTTAACATACATGATGGGTTAGATATATTTTGGTATCATGAGTCATAAGATAATCAAATACATTATTCAACAAAGATGCCTAGAATATATATTGCCATCTAAATCACTTATAATATATATTTAAAGAATGTTAAATTAACATTTTCCAATGTGCATAATGATACATTTATGTTTCAATTTTATTTGAAATATATATTTTCAACTAATCCAATGATATATATTTATTAATTATGTAATAAAATAATAGGTGAAAAGATGTACCTAGAAATGATGTATTCCCTCCACCTAATGCTAAAAGAAAGAAATGTACTCGATATATATTTCAACAAACTCCAATTTTTCATATTAAGTAAATATATTATTCTAAATTAAACAAATTTTATATGCATTGATTTTTAGAATGTATCATAATGTAAAGGCCCTAGTTTCTCTATTCCACACAATATGTGCCCTAAGTTTCTCAAGCTAATACAATATTTGTTCATAGGTTTTTATCCATCCCAATATGTTTTCTCTTTCTAAATTCAACAAATTATTTATCCCCTATTTTTCTCATATATTAGATGGTTATATCATATATTATTTACACTCAAAAGATAAATGATATATACACAATAGGGAGATCTTTACTCTTTTTCCATGCACGAAATGCTTTTAATATTTTTAACTCTACATCATACAATTTATTTTATTTTCAATAAATTTTCATATCACCATGAGAATCCTCCTCATAAGCTATATATGCTACATTGTCTTTATCTTTCATTATTTTATTAAACATAGTTTTATATTAAATTTTTCTTTCTTTACCTTTGTGTACCTCATTTTCTTTATTAGATGTATCATAATAAGGACATGGTGATTTTCGTAGTTCATATACCCAAGAATTGAATGCAATAAAGGGTATAGATGAAGATTTAGAAGAAATATCCTTATTGGTATTTATATAAAATAATATACTACTCTCACAAAAACTTTGATCAACTCACATTCTTCTTCTTCAACCTCCTCCATAGTTGTATAACCTTATTTGTAGTGCCAGCACAAAAACCAAAAAAAAAAACAATCAAATATATAAAAATAGAAGGTGAATTTTTGTGTGGGAAAGTGGATGCGTGCGTTTCTTGTGGAGTCTAGTTGTCAGGGGTGGCATGTGGGAAGGATTTTCAACCTGTCATTATCCTTACAGAATAATACAAGCATTTATTTGAGATATATAGGCAAAACCACCTGAAGCCCAAGATAAAATTGAAAATTTAGCAGTAGTTGAAGTGTTGCAGCGACAATTTTTTATCAGATGTCTTAGTTGTAAGTACCCTGCCAGATATTCCTGTGAAATGTGGATGCATGCGTAAGGCAGGTGAACTGTTTGAGAAAATGCAATTGATAGGATTAAAGCCAAACTCCTCCATAATTTCAAGAATACTCATGTTTTCTATGATTTACTTCTAGCCTATGTCAAACATGAGATCTGGAACAAGGAATGAATGTACATCAAAGCACAAAAGATAGAGGAATTTTGTCTGATATTAGAGTTACGAATGTTCTAGTAGACATGCATCCAAAATGTGAAACCTTTCACTGGGAATGTGAACTTCTTGATAGAGTACCTCAAAGAGATGTGCTCCACGGAATGCTTTAACTGCAGGGTATGCACAAAATTGGCTTATCGTAACTGCCCTGGAAACTCACAATTAAATGCAATTTACAAGTGTAAATCCTAGCTATTTTTTTTGTTTCGTGTTGGAAATGTGAGAGGCCTTGTTAATGTTCTCCAACAAAACTCTGAGAGCAGAAATAAAATCTTTCTTAACTACAACTTCAGAACAATTTCAAGAGAAGGAGAAATGGAGGCAGTTACACTTATTTTCTTTTTTAATTCCAGGGGCTGCAAATTTTAGACTGGGAACTTGGAAACTCTTTAGACTCAAGGAAAAGATAGAGCTTCTTGATCACAGACAAAAGATATTAGATAAAAATATCATCCCTCTGACTAATTTTCTTTCGGATGCTTCAAATCCTAAATCACAGACGAACATAAACTCTTTAGAGTTCAGGAAGGTTTTCCGTGAAGGTTTTTATGATGAAAATAAGTCAATTTATGTTGGTCCTCATTGAAGGAGTGTTTCGGGAATAACAGAAAATAGATATTATGTAGTGACACCTTTATTTCCCAGACAGAGAGATAATGAAAGTTACATGTTCTAGTTAATGGAGGATGGGTTCCACAAAGATAGAGAGACAAATCCCTTAAAAGCTCAAACGATAATGTACCATTCACAAACACAACTTCTTTTGAAAAAGGGAAAGCTAAAGGAGGCTCGTGGCATAAGTTTAGTTTCAAACAAACAATTATTATTATGGACGTTGATCATGATGTGGTTAAAATCATTGGCGTAATACGATTAAGTGACAACCCAAGTATTTTTGTGCCATCGAATGATCCTTAATTTGGTCGATGGTTTTAGGTGGATGTTTCAGCTACTTCTTGGGAAGTTGGACTTACCAAGAATACATTTTATGTAGAGTAAATTGAGGGAACTGTTAGTGCTAGCAATCTGTATCCTGTTCCTAAGGATGCTATTACTTTTTCCATTACTCAGTTATGCCATAGGATCATCTGAACTATGCACTAACCTGGATATATAGAATTGGTTTTATTGAAGCGGATCTAGAGACTTCCAAGTATAAGCAATTGGGGGAGTGTTTCGGATGCATGCAACCGCTCAAGGAAATGGCTTGTGGAGATGTAGAATAAGACTCCATAATTTTGGCCAATTCATTTCCTCCTTAGGCATGGTCTCCTTACATCCATCTTCTATAATTTTCGTAATTTAGTTATTCGATTGCATTATATTAGAAACATTAAACTACTGAATAATTTTACAATTGTATGTGACAAAACTTAAATAATGTGAAGCAATAAAACCCCACCTTCTGATTTTCAAAATGGTTTTACCATTAGAACATCAACTATGGCTGCCACCATAACCTCATACGATGTAACTCGGGTATCTGAATCAAGTTCTCGTGTCCACTAATATTGTTGAGAGTTAGTTGTTTCATCAACTAAACACAACCTTTTTCTTTACTTGCAAAGTTGGAAAAAAATCACATTTAGAGACTTGTAAAACAACCTTTTGAACCCAAGAAAAGAGAGGTCAAGAATTGTATGTATTCATTGATATGAGGAGAGTCACAAAAATATTTAGATTGACCCCAATTGATTGTTTGTACTCTCTTTGTCGCTCCTCTAGGAGTCTTTATTACCCCTTTTGCACTCTCAAGAAGCTACTAAATCTGAAAAGTTGGATTTGATATCATCCCACCGTTTGGATCCTGAACAACAAAATGCTTTCCCACCTTTGCAAACAACTAGTACTTTTACTAAAAACAATTCCTAGAACCTTCAGTTTGAGGAAAAACACTCTTCTTGATATTTTGGCAAAGGTATTTTGTAGACCTCCGGTTGTATTTTGACTAGGTCAAAACTAGACCAATTACGACCGGTGCCTCCAGTGAAACTCCGACGTCATTTGCAAATTGTTTGCTAGTTCTTAGTCCCGTGAACTTTGGTTAATTCTCCATATAAAGGGGAACTCGGATGAATTTTATCATTGCTAATTCTTCCATCTAACGTTAGTTTTAGACATGGTTTTCTGAGCCCTCGAGATAACTTTTGATCATTTACAACTAGGTCAATTACGATTCATGGCCTCGGAAAAATTATCGCCAATCGTAAACCATTCACTAGTTTTGAATTCTACCAGTTCTTGTGAATTCTTGGTGTATAGGAGGACACATAGAAACTTACTTGTGGTGTGTTTTCTCATCAGAGGACAACATTTGAAAGTGGTTTCTTCACCTCTGAGCCTAAATTGAACATTTGCAACTAGTAGGAAAACGTAAAAAGAAAGTTGTAGGACCCCTGTCGGGTTGCCAAACCATCATGGAAACTTGTTGACACTTGTAAATAACTTCTTGAAACTCTATTGTGTGACTTTTTGTGTGAAATTAAACTTTTGGCAAAATAGTGTTTCTCTCTCTTCCCTATTTCTTTCCCTCTCCTTGGTTAAGAAATGAAGTGAACTGAAATTAAATAAATGTGTCTCTAAGTGTCTCCTTTCAAATTTAAATTATTAATGTTATTATGTAAATGGGAAACTAAAAATGTTAATTATGCTAGATTTGGGTGGATGCCATGCCATCAATTTATCGCTGATTTCATGCTCACATGGTTTTACAAGATGAAAGTGAGATGATGAAAAGGCGTGGTGTAATTCAATGTTTATTATTGTAGTTTTTATAGGTTATTGAAAAATGTATATATGTGTAAGGTATTGCCATGTTACAGAAATTTATATTTGAAATTTGGTAATATGTATGATATGCTAGTTTTAGGAATTCCTTGGGAAATGTGTATTTAATCATAGGTACCATTTTGATTTAGATTTGCATATGGAAAAAGTTGTATATGTATGTTAAACGAAATTGAATTTATTATTTTATAGAGCATTCTTGTTGTGGAATTTATGATGAAATCTCTAGAGTGTTGAGTTTTTCTAACTATCAAATATATAAAAGAAACTTATAATATAACATCAACCCTAGTTTAAAAACTAGTGCATATCTACCCTTCTCGCATGAACTTCTTAGCATAAAATAAATTTGAAACAGTAAAGTGAACTTAAACTTTGAACTCGACAGAACCTTCTAGTTTAAGTAAATAAGAGCCCAATTTTGAGTTCTAGTCATAGGTGGTATTTTTAGTGGCATCATCATGAACCCGATGATTAGAAACAACATGGTCAAACTTTATTTGGAGTATGTAGAACTAACACTTCCTTAGTATCCTAGTGGACTACCTTGTCTTACGAAGTTAGATTTAGAATTTAATTTCATCATCAAATTAATTTCTTGTGGGATTCAGATGACACAATGGAGATAGTGAAATATTTTTCTATTACTTAAAATCTTGCTAATGATCCTTTAGATCCGATCAGCTAAATGTGTTACCTTGGTTAGCAAAATTATAGCGCCTGGATCCTTTACGAGGATTTATAAGGTAAATATGTTTTTACACCTTAATTTGATCTATTATAGGGCATAGATCCCTAAGTGTAAATCAGAATTAAAATAAACCATAGTTGATTAGAAGGTTAATTTTTGGGTAGAAAGTTGTAATTAACTCTTTGCACATAAGATTTATTTGAAATATGTTGACTTAAGAAAAAACTAGGAAACTGAAAACTCAGTTCCGTAATTCCTTGTTATGTCCTTTATGACATTAAGAATAAAAGGAACTTCTCATGCAGAATCGCAAAATGTGGAAACATGAGATCTCACTTTAAAAACGAATCACGTGTGATTCATGTATGAAAGTTAATGCTTCCAGTCATGTACTTCTTTAATATATTAGACAAGTATTGTCGTAACTATTTTGTTATAAAGTGATGCCAATAATGAGACCATAGTACGATGTTAAAGGATATAGGAGTAATATTAGATTTCAATTTAGGAATAATGTCACTCTTGGAGTCCTTATTACTCAATTAAACATTTTCATGTGTTAAAAAGAATCTGAATTTCCCTTGGTGAGATAAAACTTCGAGAAAACATAAGACATATATAAATCTAAATACAGTTTCTTGATGTGGAAATGTTGAATGGATTCAACAAGTTATTGAACTATATTAACTATGGTAGGGAAATAAAGGTACTGTGATCGAAGAATGTTTATGGAAAAAGGTATCTTGAATCTAAACCCCCCCTTAAATCCTAATATTTCTTTCTTGACATCACATCAGATTCACTTGTGTAGCAAGGGTAAAATTTAAACATTGAATAAATGTTTGAGAAGCATATTCTTAACATAAGAATGAGAGAATTAAGAACTTTTATGCAATTTTAAATATGGAAATTATTTATGTAATTTATGGAGATTTTCGTAAGAGATAAAGAACCAACTTAAATGGTTGAACTAAAAGTTGAATGTGGAAAAAGGATAAAATTATCCTTGCACAATAATGTTCTTTGAAATTTAATTTTAACTAATATGTAATCATGGTAATGATGTGTTGTGGGTTTTCCAATCCTTGAGTCCCTTTTCTTGTGGTTGGGTCATTGCTATCATTCATTCATTGGGGAAAGTGTGGCATTGAGATGTATATGGTGTTTTCATGTGTTTATGTGAGTCGATGACTTATGTAAGTGTAAGTGTCTTATGCATTGTTGAGTTTCTCTACTTGGAGCCCTTGTGGTGTTGTGTAGTGAGCAATGTTAGTAAAAAAAAATTATCCTGGTATTTTTTTGTTTTATTTGTGTGTGTAAAATGTGGGCATTACACTTGGTATCAGAGCAAAGGTTCATGCTCTCAAACCTCTAGGATAGATTGGAGTAGTGATGATTTTGCATGGTGGTGGTGGATATTGGAAGAGTAATGTGATATATGTTGTAATGTGAAAAACATTGTAATTGTGATATTATGAATGCACATGTTGTGCATGTCACTTAGTGTATATTTTTTATCATGTTGATGTGCTTGTGATGAGATTATTCACTCTCCTTTTCATGGATTCTATGAATATTTCACGTGTGATGTACCACCTTGTTGTGTGTGAAAAAGAATGTTATTGTGGATTGCGAGTGTTGGAGCATTTTGGCATTATGTGATATGAAGGTGTATTGATGTATTGCATGAAAAAATTGGTGTAAAGTGAATAGATTGTATTGTGATGTCATCATCGTGTTGTGATGAATCGTGTGTTTCACCATGTTGTAATTTCAATTGACTATATGTTGTAATGTTATACATTGTGTTCCTCACACATATAATTCACGTAATATGTGATGGTTGATGTCATGATTTAGGGGCATATGGTGAGCATATAATCCCTATTGTACAGTGATTGCACTTTGGGTGCATTATGGGCTAATGTGATTTATCATAAACTATGAAATTAATGATTGTGCTATACCTTGTATATATACCATGTGTAAGACGCTATGGTTAATGTGTGTGAATCACCATTATGTTAGTGATGTAGTTATGTGTTATGTTGTTGACTTTGCTCTAACTGTCCCTCGGGAATTTGATAAAGGTGTATGTTTGGAGTGAGGAAATGTGTACCATTGACCAGTCACTTGAGTTGAGTATGAGATAGGAAGTGGAGTCTTACATAGGCTGAAAACCCACTTTTGTTCATTTGGTATATGTGGCACTTGCTCAACATGTGTCATGCATATCTTGTTTTGAGGACACCTTAGGGTCAATAGATGGTGACTTGTACTCTTTCCTCTCTCCCTATATGGTTATCATATGGATTCAACCTAATTGTAATTACGACTATGTTGAGCCTTGTGGATGCGGTGGAGGGATGATTCAGAAAGATATTATGGCAATTTTATTATTTGATATGTTATTTATGATCTGAGACTCAATGTCCAAGTGCCATAACTCATTGAGTACCCATTTGGTGGTCGTATAATGCTACATAATTATCATAGTGTGTTATACCTATATATGTATTTTATTCGTAAATTTAAAATTTTTATCTTTTTTTTTGTAAGAACCAACCGTTTTCTTGATTGATGTGTTCTTATATTTTGGGCATTTTAATTGGTTGTTGCACTAACATGTGGATTTTTGCACTAACTATGGCTAATTAGCCATTTGCTTTTCTTAGTCTTAAATTTGCGTATCAAGTTTAAAAATTTTATAGCCTATCCCAAGGCTTGGGATTGTTGCCACTTGGAATTTGAAATGGATTGTTATGTTGGTTATAACGTTGTAATGTGTTGGAATAGGGTCATGGGATTCGCCATGGAATGGTGGAACGTATGGACTCGCTTCGTTGTATAGGGGAGTACGTACCAATGAGTTGCAGATGACGAGAGGTTTGTTAAACCATGAGTTATTATGTCACTTGGGTTAGAGGTGTCTGGACTCTATGCGCCTAGGGCCATAGGGTGACCAACCTCTTTTGGGGAGCGAAAAGGAAAAATTATCTTTATTTTATTTCTTGGGAGGTATATGGAGATGTTTTGTGATGCTTTGGGAGGTATATGGAGTTGTTTTGTGATGCTTTGGGAGGTATATGGAGTTATTTTGTGATACTTTAAGAGGTATATGGAGTTTTTATGTGATGCTTGGGAGGAAAATGTATTTGTTTTATCATGCATTGGGAGGTATATGGATTTGTTTTGTGATGCTTGGGAGGTATATGTAGTTGTTTGTGATGCTTTGAGAGGTATATGGAGTTGTTTTGTGATGCTTGGGAGGTATATGTAGTTTTTGTGATGCTTCGGGAGGTATATGGAGTTGTTTTGTGATGCTTGGGAGGTATATGGAGTTGTTTTCTGATGTTTTGGGTGGTATATGGTATTGGTATTATGATTATGTGTACTCTTGTAAGTCTGGATTATGTTTTGTGATATTGTGTCCATATTCGACCTATTTAGCTAAATTTTGATTTATGTGAAGCCCCTATATGTGTACATGTTGGGAATTTCATGTTGATATAGTTGGCTTATGTTACGAGTACTTTGTGTCAAGGGAATGTGTGGGAAAAGTACTATATTGAATGTTTCATGTATGCTCTTTCCATTATTTGGTTGAGTTATGATGACACGATAAAATTTAATAGGCGTGTAGAGATATGTCTTGTGGACCGGTAGTGTTGTCTTTGGTTCTTGTGTTGCATCATGATGTCAGTATCAAATGGGCACCCATGAAAAATACATAAACCAAAATCCTAAGAATTGAAATATTAAGAGCTTGAGTTTAGGAATACTATAAAGGAAAAAGATTAACGAAGTAATAATGTAAACTGAAAAAACTACCAATCTTCACAGAACATTAAAATTTTTAGATATTTC
Source organism: Taxus wallichiana var. yunnanensis (assembly GCA_018340775.1). Taxonomy (NCBI): domain Eukaryota; kingdom Viridiplantae; phylum Streptophyta; class Pinopsida; order Cupressales; family Taxaceae; genus Taxus; species Taxus wallichiana. The sequence goes on from CM031236.1 coordinate 125,152,476, forward strand.
AAAATTTAGTTTCTTACTTTTGGTCATGTTGTACCGAACAGTTCTTTTGTCAAGCGACACATGTCATTATTTAGTTGTTTTGTTTCTTACATGTCCTTCGATCTTCATCATTGTGTCACTTCGAGGAAGATTCTCTTATAAGAGGAGGGAAATGTAGTGCTAGAAAAAAAACAAAAATACAAAAATACAATCACATATATAAAAATTGATGATAGATTTTTATGTGCGTAAGTGGATACATAATTTTCTTGTGGAGTCTAGCTTGTCGGGGTGATAGGGGAAGGATTATCAACTGTCATTATCCTTACCTAATAATACAAGCATTTATTTGAGATATGTAGGAAAAACCATGTGAAGCCCAAGATAAAGTTGAAAATTTAGCGATACTTGGAGTGTTGCAATGAAAATTTCTTTTGTCACATGTCTTAGTTGTAAGTTCCCTAAAATATATACCTACAAAATGTGGATGCATGTGAAAGGAAGGTGAAGCTGTTTGAGAAAATTCAATTGAAAATATTAAATCCAAACTCCTCCACGATTTCAAGCATACTCATGCTTTCTGTGATTTACTTCTAGCCTATGCCAAACATGAGATCTGGAATAAGGAGTGGATTTCCATTAAAAATCAAAATACATAGGAGTTTTTTTTATGTTGTAGTTGAAAATTTTCTAGTATACGTGCATGCAAAAGGTGGGAATGTTAACTTCTTGACAAAGTACATCAAAGAGATGTGTTCCACGGAATCCTTTGATTGCTAAGAGATATGCACAAAATGGGCTTATCCAAAATGTCGTGAAACTCACAATTAAATACAATTTACGGGTGTAAATCCTAGCCTTTTTGTTGCGTGTTGGAACTATGAGAGGACTGTTAATGTTCTCCAACAAATATCTGACAGTAGAAAATGAAGCTTTCTTAACTACATCTTCAAAACAGTTTCAAGAGAATGAGAAATGGAGCGATCAGTTTATTGTTTTTCTTATGCTAGGGGCTGCAACTTTTGGGTGGGAACTTGGAAACTCTTTAGACTTAAGGAAAATATAGAGCTTCTTGAACACATATGAAAGATATTAGAGAAACATCTTGTCCTTTTGACTAATTTCTTTCGGATGCTTCAAATCTTAAAGAAGAGACAAACATAAAGCTGTTTAGAGTTCAGTGAAGGTTGTTTGTGAAGGTGTTTATGATGAAAATAAGTTAATTTATGTTGTTCCTCATTCAAGGAGTGTTTATGGAATACCATAAAATTCATATTATGTAAAGACACCTCTAATTCCTAGGCGAGTGATAATGAAAGTTACATGTTCTAGTTAATCGAGGATGGGTTCCACGAAGATGGAGAGACAAATCCCTTAAAAGCTCAAAATATAATGTACCATTAACAAATACAACTTATTTTGAAAAAGGGAAAGCTAAAGGAGGCTCTTGGTGGAAGTTATAGTTTAAAAACCTATTATTATTATGGACGTTGATCATAATGTTGTTAACATCATTGGTGTAATACGAGTAAGTGAAAACCCAAGTATTTTTGTGCCATCAAATGATCTTGAATTTGGTCAATGGTTTTAGGTGGATGTTTCAGCTATTTCCTAGGAAGTTGGACTTCATGAGAATACATTTTATGTAGAGGGATTTGAGGGAATAGTTAATGCTAGCAATTTGTATCTTTTCCTAAGGATGCTAATACTTTTATTCGTTACTCATTTATTCCACTAGATCGTCTGAACTATGCACTGACGTGGATATGCACAAATTGTTTTATCGAATTTGTTGTAGAGACTTTCGAGCATTGGAAATTGGGGAATGTTCCGATGCATAGAACCGTTTGAGGAAATGGCTTGTGGAGATATGGAATCGGGTTCTACAATTTTGGCCAATTCGTTTCCCTGTCAGGCATGGTCTCCTTACCTCCATCTTCTATAATTTTTGTAATTTTGTTCTTCATTTGCATTATATTAGAAACATTAAACTACTAAATAATTTTACAATTGTATATGTAACAAAACTTAAATAGTGTAAAGCAATAAAACCCCACCTTGTGATTTTCAAAAATTTATTACCATTAGTACATGAATTGTAGTTAGTAGAATAACCTCATACAATGCAACTCAGCTATCCGAATCAGGTGCTCATGTCTGCTGATATTGTCAAGAGTTAGTTGATTCGTCAACTAAACACAACATTTTTCTTTACTTGCAAAGTTGGAAAAACACCACATTTAGAGACTTGCAAAACAACCTTTTGAACCCCGTAAAAGAGAGGTCAAACCTTTGTATGTGTTCCTTGATATGAGGAGAGTCACAACAAGATTTAGATTGACCCCAGTCGATTGTTTTACTCTCTTCGTCACTCCTCTAGGAATCTTATTAACCTTTTTTACACTCTCAAGAATCTCCTAAAACTGAAAAGCTAGATTTCGTATCAACCTCCCATTTGGATCCTAAACATGATCGAATGCTTTCCCACATTTGTAAACCACTAGTATTTTTACTATACAATTTCCTAGAACCTTTAGTTTGGGGAAAAACACTCTTCTTGATAGTTTGGAAAAGGCATTTTATAGGCCTCCGGTCGTAGTTTGACTAGGTCAAAATTGGACCAATTACCATGGATGGCTCTAGAAAACCTATCGCCGTTTGAAAACCATTTCGAGTTCTCATTCCCATCAACTCTTGTGAATTCTCCATATATAGGGGAACTTTTAGGAATTTTATCATTGCATGTTCATCCATCGAGTGTCAGTTTTGGACATGGTTTTATGAGCCCTCGTGCTAACTTTTGATCATTTACAACTAGGTCAATTATGACCACTAGTCTAAAAAAATTGCTGCTAATCGTAAACCATTTGCCAATTATGAATTTCTTCGATTCTGTGAATTATTTTTATATAGGAGACATGTATAAACTTACTGTTCTTTTTTCATGTTAGAGGACAATGTTTAAAAGTGGTTTCTTCACCTTTGAGCCTAAATTGAACATTTTTGCAACTAGAAGGAAAATGTAAAAATAAATTTGTAGGACCCCTGTTGGGTTTCCAAACAATCATGGAAACTTGTTGACACTTGTAAATAACTACTTAAAACTCCACTATGTGACTTGATGTGTAAAATTGAACTTTTGGCAAAATAGTGTTTCTCTCTCTTCCCTATTTATTTCTCTCTCCTTGGTTAAGAAATGAAGTGAAATGAAATGAAATAAATGTGTCTCTAACCTTCTCTTTTTGAATGCAAATTATTAAAGTTATTATGTAAATGGGAAACTAAAAATGTTAATTATGCTAGATTTGGGTGGATGTCATGCCAGTGATTTATCACCGATTTCATGTTGATATAGTTTTGTAGGATGGAAGTGAGATGGCAAAAAACCTGGTGGAATTCATTGTTTATTATTGTAATTTTTATAGGTTATTGAAAAATGTATATATGTGTAAGGTATTTCCATGTTACAAAAATTTATATTTTAAATTTGGTAATATGTATGAGATGTTAGTTTCAGGAATGCCTTGGGAAATGCGCATTTAATCATAAGTACCATTTTGATTTAGATTTGCATATGGAAAAAGTTGGATATGTATGTTAAATGAAATCAAATTTATTATTTTATAGTGCATTCTTGTTGTGAAATTTATGATGAAATATCTAGAGTGTTGATTTTTTTAAATTACAAATATAGAAAAGAAACTTAAATATAACAGTCAACCCTAGTTTAAAACTAGTGCATATCTACCCTTATCGCATGACCTTCTTAGCAAAGAAGAAATTTGAAACTGTAAAATGAACTTAAACTTTGCACTCAATGGAACCTTCTAGTTTAAGTAAATAAGAGCCCAATTTTGAGTTGTCTTCATAGCTGGTATGTTTAGCGGCATCGACATGAACTCGACGGTTAGGAACAACATGGTCAAAATTTATTTGGATTATGTATAACTAACCCTTCCTTAGTATCCTAATGGACTACCTTGTCTTATGAAGTTAGATTTATAATTTAATTTCATCATTGAAAAAATTTCTTGTGGGATCCAAATGACATAATGGAGCGTGTGAAATATTTTTCTATTACTTAAACTCTTGCTAATGATCTCTTTAGATCTTCTTAGCTAAATGTGTTACCTTGGTTAGTGAAAGTATAGTGCCAAGGGTCCTTTGCAGAGGCTTTATAGGGTAAATATGTTTTTACACCTTAATCTAATCTATTATAAGGCGTAGATCCCTGAGTGTAAATCAAAATTAAACTAAACCATAGTTGATTAGGAGGTTAATTTTTGGGTAGAAAATTATAAGTAACTCTTTGCAAATGAGATTGATTTGAAAGATGTTGACTTAAGAGAAACTAGGAAACTAAAAACTTGGTTTTGTAATTCCTTGTTATGTCATTTATGACATTAAGAATAAAAGAAATTTCTCATGTAGAATCACGAAATGTAAAAACATGGGATCTCACTTTGAAAAAAAATCACTTGTGGTTCATGTATGGTTCTAATGCTTCCAATCATGTACTTCTTTAAGATATTAGACAAGTACTTTCGTAACTCTTTTGTTATAAAGTGATGCCAATAATGAGACCATAGTGCAATGTTAGAGTAAAGCATATAAGAGTAAAATGAGATTTGAGGTTAGGAATAATGTCACTCTTGGAGTCCTTATAACTCAATTAAACATTTTCGCATGTTATAAAGCATACAAATTACCCTTAATGAGATCAAACTTCAAGAAAACAAAAGCAATATATAAATCTAAATACAATTTCTTAATGTGCAAATGTTAAATGAATTCAACAAGTTATTGAACTATATTAACTATGAGTACAAATCAAGGTCTTGTGATTGAAGAATGTTTATGGGAAAAAGGTATCTTGAATCTAAATCCCCCTTAAATCCTAAGATTTCTTTCTTGGCATCATGTCAGATTCACTTGTGTAGCAAGGGTAAAATTTAAACATTGAATAAATGTTTGAGAAGCATATTATTAACATAAGAACAAGAGAATTAAGAACTTTATATGCAATTTGAAATATGCCAATTAATTATGTAAGTTATGGAGATTTTCGTAAGAGATAAAGAGCCAAATTAAATGGTTGAACTGTAAGTTGAATGTGAAATGAATTTAAGAATATGTAGGTGGAAAAAGGATAAAATTATCCTTGCATAATAATTTTCTTAGAAATTTAATCATAACTAAGATGTAATGATGGTAATGATGTGTTCGGGTTTATCGACCCTTGAGTCCATTTTCTTGTGGTTGAGTCATTGCTAGAATTTGTTCATTGTGGAAAGTGTTGTATCAACATGTATATGGTGTTGTCACATGTCATGTGATTGATGACTTATGTAAGTGTAAGTGTCTTACGCATTGTTCGGTTTCTCTACTTAGAGCCCTTTTGTTGTTGTGTAGTGAGCAATGTTAATAAACAACAAATTATCCCGGTATTTTTCTTGTTGTATTTGTGTGTGTAAAATTTGGGCGTTACATTATTTATGTGAAATATTATAATTACTTTCTAATAAAGCATATACACAAAAATATTATGTGCAATAGAATAAATATAAATATATTTCGTCATTTTTATAACTTAACCATGCATGATGTGGTAGAAATTCATCGCTATCAAGATTCACGAAGGGGTATTTATAGTAGACCTTGGTTGAGGATCTATAGGAGAATATGATACATTATTCTAAAAAGGATTCATAAAACATTGATTTTCATCTACTTCACTTACCATATCTATTTAAAATTATTGTCAACATTTAACAATGAAAATAATTGAATACATTTATGTTAAAAAAAATTCTAGTTTTTAATTTTTTTAATGTAATCAAACAATTAATGGACATTAACTATGTACATAAAATAGGGAGCTCAAAATATGTAGCTTGAAACAATATATGCCCTCCATATAACACAAATAGTATTCAATTCACCCTATATGTATTGTAGCAAGACTCTAAGTTATCAAAAAGAAGTAATCGATTATTCTTAATTAAAAAAATTCTTTACGCATTATTTTTTTAAATGAAACAAAATATGAAGGTCCTAGTTTTATAAATTCAACGCAATATATGTTCCCTAACTTTATAAATCCAACAAAATATTTTTACCCTAGTTTCTTCATTCCATCACAATATGTTTTGTCTTTGAGAACTCAACATAGTATTTGTGTTGTGTTTTCTCAATCCAACAAAGTATGTTTCATATTTTCCGAAAAACATGAAAATCTATTACAAATGATACTTTCACATCTAATTACGAAAATCTAGCATGATATCTAACATAGATTGTGAATTTAAAAAATAGTCCCTTAATTTCTAAAATAAGGTAGGGTAAAGTTTGGAATAAATATTTCTTTTAAGACACCATAATGCCAGCTCTTTAAGATGGTCATCAAAGATTAAAAAATAATAATACACATTTCAATAAACCTTAATGTCCTAACATCTCCATTAAAGATGGTGAATAAGTCAAAATTAAAGATACCTTAACATCCCTAGAAATGTCACCCTAATGTCAATAGTTTACCAAGACTCCCTAATCTTCAATTTAAAGTGAACTAAAAGTTGCAACTTTAATTTCAACTTTAGGGTTCAAAATTTTACAAAGAATTTTAAAGTTACATAACTATGGCTTCTAATAGTCCAAATGTTGTAGTCTATCTTTAAATACTATTCAATTTGTTTTATTTGTGTGTAAGATGTAGTGCATGTGATTTTCTTTGATAACTAAATCATCATCATGCATTAAAAAAATAATATTTTAATAAATTTCATGTTTTACATACACAAATGGATAAAAACTATTTGATTTAGATCTCTGTTTTAGAAATAACTTTAAAGTAACTTGACCTTCAACAATTTTTATGACCATATAACAATAAATTCATCAATCTATAGTAAATTAGATGTTTATCAATGTGTTTAAAAAATCCATGTGTTTGTTACATGTAAATATATTCCTTTACATCACCAAGGTATAAGAATGCTCCTTTTACATCCATTTGAATAAATCCCATTTATTTTTTTGTATCTAAGGAAATGATTTTATAATTTTTAGTCATTTTAGCAATTAGAGAAAAGGTTTGAGTAGATTTAATATGTTATCCTTGTTGAAAACCATTCACCACCAACCTTTCCTTGTTTTTTTCCATAACTCTATATTATGTGAATTTTTCTTATAGGTCCATTTGTAGAAAGTTAATATTTTTCTTTCCTAAAGTGTAAAAAACACCCAAATGTCATTTTCATTCTATAATATTACTCTTCTTGAAAATATGCATCACATTCGGAATGTCTTTTGCTTCCTCATTTGTACTTGGATCGTCGATATCATCATCATCTTTGTAGTCATAAGAGCATATTTAGTAAAATGGTTTTAGGTCCTTCTTAGAATATTTCCTAATCTCTTCTTTGTGGTTTCTATTTTATCTTCATTACTCTCACATGATACCTTAATTTGAGATTTTTTTCCCTTCTACAGAATATGGTTTACCTTAATTTGAATCGTTAGTCTTATTAGGCCATCCTCTTTGATCAATATGGTTTAGTGGAATAAAAATTTTCAATATATTTTTCGTAACATGCACTCTATATATGAATCTATTTTATTTTAGGATTATACATCCTATATGATTTTGATTCCTAACTATACCCAATCATCACATACTTATCATTTTTATTATATAACTTTTTCCCTTTTAGATCAAGAATGCTTAAACTCGAATGTGAGAAACATTTAGATTTCTACCACTCCATGTTTGTTCTAGAGTTTTATTTATGATGTCCTTTATAGGGTTCCCATTTAGAATATACGTTGTTGGATGAACATATTCATCCAAAAATTGGTTTCTATATTTTTAGTGTATGACATGCATCTAGAAATTTCCATCATAATTATATTTTCCTCTCTATAACTCTATTTTTGTTTATTATAAGAGATACTATACTTGTTTCTATATACCATTTTATTTGCAAAGGTTTAAAATATATCTATTAATATATTCTATACCTCTATAAATTCTTATTGTCCTTAAATATATTACACTTTGTTTCTCAACTAGAACCTTAAATCACCCTTGAATATTTGAACTCATCAAACATCTCATGTCCTTCTTTTATAGAAAAACACCCAAATTCTTGTATTGAAATCATCTATGAATGTAAGAACATAACTTGATCATACAAGTAATGGAATTTAGAATGGGTACATTCATTACTATGAACAAAATTCTAATGAATTCTATCTCCCCATAATTTTCCATGTGCGAATATCTCCTTGTGTTTCGTTGTCATTAGCACAACTCTTATAAAATTTGTCATTGTGGGATACTTTCAAGACCATGAACCACATTTAAATTCTTTATAATAAAAATATTTTTATATTGATTGACATGTCTCATTCCATCACGTGATTAACTACTCATGTTAGTAGATATTGAAATAGATTTTCTATTCCGTCTTTACACTTTGATGTAAATTCATTAAACTTATATAAAATCCATTTTCCAATATACCAATTTGAATGAATTAAAAGTTATCATTTATATCCTTGATTTTTTAACTCTCACAATTTTCTATACTCAAAACAAGAGAACTAATAAATTAATAGACAAGTTTATGGTGATATTATTATTATTTTTTAAAAGGGTTAACAAGGTTAGACATTTTCACACTTATTAAATTTATCGATTAAGGATTTCTACACAAGCTTGAGCAGTGAGAGTTAAATTAATAATTAAATAGTATAATTTAATTACTAGGTTACATTTATATTAAAAACATCTACTAATCCTAATAGTTAATTTGAATATCCAACACCAAGGTTTAATTGTTTACCTAACAACAAGTGGCCCCATTCATCCCATTAGCCATGTTATTTATTTTTAATTATAAGTGACATTCACACAAAATACATTCTTACAAAAGTGAGGTACAGTTTAGTCTAGACCATAGGATTGAATCTGTCTAGCCCTTAGATTAATGTTTCCCTAAAATTTCCTTATGTTATTTGTTTAAACCCTATTTGTTTCTCAAACAAATTCATTTGTTCTTTTCTTATTTTCAAGTTACGGAAGAGGAGAAGAGGAGCCATGAGACAAAGGAGGATAAACCATAGAAAAATATCTCTAGGTTTTATATACAAGGATCTTTCCATTGTAATGATACCCATTATTGAATGTAGAGATTCTTGATGTGTCTTACTTTGTTATATTAATTAAATCATTTCTTGTTATTTTGTATTCAAATAATGGAGAAAATCCTATTTATTTTAAATCCAATATTTTTACACTTTTGAGTCTTATCAAAGAGATTGGATGAATTTGAATTTTAAATTTAGTTGATTCTAGTTTCGGAGGTACCTAGTTCCATTTTAAGCTTAAATTTTACTTGACTATAGATTTGGGTTGTTCTCGGACCGAATTAAATTTTCCATCAATAGTGATGAAATTGCCACCCTATGTAGGTTGGTAGTCTTGTGACCACTACATTTTGTAGGGGTGGTTCATAATGCCACTTTGAGTTTGGTGGTGGTTACGAAACCCCCACTATGTACAGGGCAGCGGTCCTGTGCATAGAAAATGGAACCTTCACCCAAACATCATTTTCATAGATTTTTTTCTTGAGTTTATTTTTAAGGTTGTCTTCTAGTCATATGTTGGTAGATTGATAGTATATCTACTTTCTTAGTTTCAAATACAAAATAACAACTCAACTTCTGTTCTTCCATTTTTGCAAATAAAAGTAAAAGTGAGTATGGCATTACTATTATTCATTCTATTTCATATGTTCCATCATGCCAACTAAAACAACAATAATTCAACACATTTCTTTTTCAATACTTCTTGGTTCTTTTTCCAAAGATACATGTGTGTGTGTATTCAAAAATTAACTCCCCATACCATAGGTAGGGTTGTTGGGTGAATTTAAGAGGCATAGGACAATCTTAGCTTGTCACACAAGTCTCCAAAACTCCTCGCAAGTAAAAATATGAATTTTGAAGATGGGGTAGTGTACGAATCACAAAAACAAATACAAATCTCACTTACAACTAAAATATTTCAAGGACCACCTACCATCATAAATAACCAATTATCACATCCTTATTTTAGTTAATAAATTAAGTTGGATCAACTAATTAAGACATAATAATACTTGCTAATAAAGTGACAACAATTCTAAAAAATTAATATACATAACAAAAAATAAAGCACACTTAAATTAAAAGAAAGGGAAAATTTTTCACCCCATGGCCACACATGTGAGGTCACCCCCATGGGAAACCTCCTAAAAAGGCATGCAAAAACACAACATAAAAATTACACAAGTTGTCAAATTTTTCCACGTTGCTCAACACCCAACATCCTTCCGTGGTTGGTCCCCTATCCCCTTTCAATGTATGTGATAAAATATCCCTGCAGCCTGAATAAAATACCTTTACGACCTCATTGACGCATCACCAACATTGAGATAAATATACATATAAAAAAATACTAAACATACAAAATTAAGCCATTCTATCATCTATCAACATATCAAATAATTTGATTCTAACATTCATGAGATTATAATTCTACTCAGAACATCCAGAGTATAACATGTTAGTATAAAATCCAAATAATGAAGTTCAACATATGTCAAACCGTCTACCAATGTTATCTAGTTTATCATAGTAAAAATGTGAGTCATAACATATCAATAGTCCAAATATCCCCATATTCTATCATCTACTAATCAATGTATCATAATCAAAATGTCTAAGTATCAGTCCAAAGTAATATCAACATAATGCAAATAGTGTTGAAGAGGAGTAGGCACTACATCCCCCTACCCTTATCTACTTAAATTCCTCTAGGAAGGCACTAAAATAGGTGAGGAAAGTGGGTCTGTAATAGAGTAACATCCTATCATGTGGCTGACAATATCATCATACCTATCCCACTGGACACGCACCAAGTCAATCTCATGGCCTCGAGGCCCGGGTCCTATGCTCTATGATGCACACATGCTTCACATTCACTGCCCCTTCTCCTGCACCTATAATACGGTCCAATCAAATACATTAGAGGGATGTGGAATGTATCTCCTAAGAAAATAAACATAAAATACATCATGTACCCAATATAAGATAGGTGGAAAGGCTAAGCCCGATAAGCTAAGGGACCGGTTTGGTCCAAGATCTTGAATGGACCCATAAATCTAGGAACTAACTTACACCCTTTTCCATAATGGATAGGGATATTATGAGCTCGACATGAAGAAAAACCTTCTTGCCCATGTCATAGCTATGGTCAACTCTCCTGTAATTTACATATTTCTTACGTCATCATGTGCCTCATGAAGCCTCTGTGTCATCAAAACAACCTCTTTGCTCTATATCCTGTAACAAAGCTGGCCCAAGAGATACTTTTTCCTCTAATCTATCCCAACTTAGTGGTATCTTGTACTCCCTACCATACTATACATGAAATGGAGCCATTCTAATATAAACATTGAAAGTTGTTGATGTAGGTGAACTCTGTTAAATACAGGTCCTCCTTCCACCTATCTTGATGATCCATGACATACACCCGCAACATATTCTCTAAAATCTTATTCACCCACTCTGTCTATCCATATATCTTTGGATGATATGTTGTACTAAATTTGATACTCATCCAAAGGGCATGCTGCATGGTAGTCCAAAAATGAGAGGTGTATAAGAGATTGCAATTATAAATAATCTTCCATAGAATCCCATGCAGTCTGAAAATCTCATCAAGGTATACTCGCACCACTGCACTAGCTGTATAGGTGGTCTTTACCGAGAGAAAAATGAGCCACTTTCATCAATCTATATACCATGACCATGGTGGAATCGTGGTGGTATCTTGATGTCGAGTAGCCCTATTATGAAATCCATGGAAATGGTGTCCCATTTCCACTCCGGTATATCATGTGGGTAGAGAAGGCCAATTGGATGTTGATGCTTGGCCTTCACCCTCTGACACTCTAAACAATGTGACAAAAAATTAGCTACATCACTCTAACAACTTCTCTAATAGTAGATCTACCTCAAGGTGGCATGCATATTCTTCACCCCTAGATGGGCTGAATAAGGTGCACGATGAGCCTCTACCAAGATATCCTATCTCAAACCTCCATCCATAGGTACATAGATTCGGCCTCTGTTTATGAGAAGTCCATATGAATCTAATGAAAAACCATCAAAATTTCCCTCAAGGGGTCTCTGAGACTCAATCTTTGATCTAGCTACAAGGTAGAAGTTATCATGTGGAAGTCCAAATCCTGCTTCACAAATTTGTACCCACTAAAGTAGCCATAGCCAAATGTCGCCACCTACTTAGAGCATTTGCAACCACATTATGTTTCCCCTTCATGTGCTCTATCTCCATGTCTTACTCACATAGCATCTCCATCCAACGCCATTGATGAGCATTGAGATTGGACTACGTGAAGAGGTGATGAAGACTCAAATGATCAGTCCTTAGAATGAATCCCATTGAAAAAAACAATGCACAACCGATGATGCAAACTCAAGGTCATGATTTGGATAATTGAGCTCATAATCCTTGATTTTCCAACCTCAAAGGTAACCACATGGCCTTCCAGGATCAAAACACCACCTAATCCTACCAAGGAAGCATCCGTACATATAAATAAATCCCTTTTAGGATCCAGTACTCAAGGATCGGTGTTTTATTAAGGCATTCCTTTAGTGTGCTAAAGGCCTGATCACATCCATTAGACCAAAAAAAATTATTGCCTTTAAGTTGAAGGGAAGTGATGGGGTGCACAATCTGAGAAAAGTCTTACAACAATCTCCTGAACTAACCAAACAACCCCATGAAACTACGCACCTTGGTCAAATTGGTTGGTGTGGGACAATCTATAATAGCTTTAATCTTAGAAGGATTGACTATAATAACTTCCCCATAAATTATGTGACCCAATGTGACCCAATCTTGTGCTTATGAATGAAAGAATGCACACTTTTCTATGTTCCCATAAATTTGTTGCTCATGAAGAGATCAAAGAACTGAAGAAGATGCTCCTCACGTGTACATGATTATATTAGAATGTCATCATGAAACACAAGCACAAAGAGATCTAAAATTGTCTGAACACCTAATTCAAGAAATTCGTGAATACTTATGGGGGAGTTCGTTAGACCAAAAGGTACCACCATGAACTCATAGTTTTCATATCTCGTGTAGAAAGATGTACTATGGATATATGCCTTCACAATCCTTAGCTGATGGTAGCTTTAATTAAGATCAATCTTATAAAATATAGTGACTCCCTTAATCTGATAAAATAAATCATCGATGCATGGAAGGGGGTAACGATTCTTGATCGTTACTTTGTTTAGCTACCTATAAACCACACATAAATGCAAAGATCCACCCTTTTAATTCAAAAATATCACCAGTTTACCTCAAAGAGATACACTAGGAAGGATTAGGTATTTCTTAATAATTCCCTCCAAGTGCAACTTGACATCACATAGCTCAGGTGTGGTCATCCTATATGGTGCGCGTGAGATAGGATCTGCTCCCAGAACTAGATCAATATGAAATTCGATCTCACATGGGGAGAGTAGCACTAGAAACTCATTAGGAAAGACAATGGAGAACTCCAACAAAATGGGTTGGTCAAATAGTGATAGTTCATGAGTCTCATACTTTGATCGGTCACTAACGATGATAGAAAATAGCGACAACCCAGTCGTGCACATCACTTCAGATTGTATATCAGATATGGTATGAATAGATATGGTCTCCTAACTCCAACAATCACTAACTCCACTCCCAAATCATCTGCACAAGATATAACCTTGTTGTGACAATCAACTCTAGCTCTATGCACAGATAACCAATCCATGCCCAAGATAACTCCATAAGAACCCAAGGGAAGGATACGAAGATCCAAAGTCATGGTGAAGGGTCCTAGGTCCACTACACACTCCTTAACTAAGGAGTCCATTGAGAGTTTGGCTCCAGAAGCCATCTCAACATCCCAACTAAGGCCCTACCTAACTGCCACCAACCTGCATCGCTCTACTAAAGATGGAGAAATGAAATAATCTGATGAGCTTGAATCAAATAAGATAAGGGTAGAAATACCACTAATGCTACCTGTGGTCTCTATCACCATGCCTTGGTGCTATTCCTAACGGCTCTCCACCGCATGTATAGATCTTGTGGCTCCTAGCCATATCACCAACCATAGGCTTAGAACTGGTTCCTTACCACGATTAGCGGGGCTATGAGGGAACTCTCTCCAATGATGTCCATGAACACCGAAACCATAGCAACTACCCGATCCTCTCCACTGAGAAAATACTCCTTTGGGTAGCCAGGTAGTCTATGTTGTAGAACTTCATAATCCTGCCAAAGATATCTATGGGTTTTGTAGTGGATGTACTCCTGATGACTGTGCTCGAGGTGGAGCATGTTTCTTGTTGGGCCCCACTACTGGAGGTCCCATACTATGCCCCCTCTAATCATGATGGTTTTATGGAGCAAAAAATGGTGGTCTAGTCTTCTAATGGTGCTATGGAGGAGGTCTTAATGAAGGCTATGTTGAAGTGTGTCCATTATGAGGAGGAGGAGTTTATCCCCTCGACCTAGTATCCTATGACTGTTTTATGTAGCTCCTCACTTTGTCACGATCATGTTGAGTATTACTCCTAGTTTCCTCTATAATATAGGCATTCTCCATGGCCTCTGACAATGTTTGTGGGAAATGAATGTACACTACCCCACCCCAGTATAATTTCAAGCCCCTGAAGAACATGTGAACTCTAATTGGCTCATCCTACATGTAATGCACATACTGAAGTAGATCCAAAACCAACCCTCATACTTTGCCGTTGTCATAGAAGCTTATCGCAAATCATGAAACTCATCGATCCGTGTTTGATGAATCTCCTTGATATGTATCTACTCTTTAAGTGCTCCTTGAAGAGCTCTTAAGTGACTATCTATGAATCTACATGGATCTTCTACTCCTCGAGTTCTCCACAAAACTTAGTCTCCATATCTCAGAAGGTGGATAGAAATGTGAGATTTCATGTTGCTAGTACAAGGACATAGCTTGAAGCATCTACTCAAGCTAACCAACCATGCCTTAACCTGAAATCCTCCCATGTCTCCAGGAAAATTTAGCGGGTGTAACTTTAGTATATTTATAATGTTATCTGTTGTTGTCAAATGTCATCCCCTAGGTTTCTATGCAAGAAAATCTCTCGACTTAAGGATCTTAGATGTGTCTCTATCTACCGAAGCTCTATCTATGTGCATTATAGATGACGAATCATTTCCGAACAACTCCGCATGGGAGTGATTTTCTCTATCCTGGGCACTTTGATGTGATGGTGCATGAGCCTCCACTGATGGCTTCTATCCCATCTACTAGGTTTTCATCCTAAAGATCCTCTACGTAAAGCGACATTAACATATTGTAGTGTCTGAAGTATCTGAGGCAATATGGTTATTCTTTGCATATTCTAGGGGTGATAGATCTAAACGCACATGAAATGACCCTCGTCTGAGCTACGCCTCCCACAAAAATAAGATAGGAGTTAGTTTATCACATTATAGGCTTTTTTTTAGTTTTCTAAGTTTTCTACATTTTTAAAACATCATACAATGTTGTGTGTTCTAGGCTTAGAGTTGCACTATGTTTTCTTGTTACGTGTCATGTTTCTGATTTTTCTTGGGGTCAAGCGTTAAACCCATGACTCTTATACAAGGTGTAATACCCACAATTTTCTATCCTCAAAACAAGAAAACTAATAAAGTAATAGACAAGTTTACGGTAATACATTTATTTTTGTCTAAAAGTGTTAACAAGGTTTGACAATTTCACACTTAATAAATTTATCGGTTAGGGTTTCCTACATAAGCTTGGATAGTAGAATTAAATTAATAATGAAATATTATAATTTAATTCCTAATTTATATTTAAAAACATCTATTAAATCCCAATACTTAATTTGAATATCCAACACCTAGGTTATATTGTTTTCTAACTCGAGGTTTAATTGTTTACCTAGCCACAAGTGGCCCCATTCACCCCATTACCCATGTTCTTTCTTTTTAATTAAAAGTTACATTCCCACAAAATACCTTCTCACTTAAGTGAGGTAGGGTTTAATCTGGGCCATAGGATTGAATCTTCTCAGCCCTTAGATTAATGTTGCCCTAAAATTTCCTTATGTTCTTCTTTTAATACTTATTTTTTTCTCAAACAACTTAATTTATTCTTTACTTGTTTGTAGGTCTTGGAAGAGGAGGAGAAGAAGAGGAGCCATGAGAGCAAGGAGGAACAACCATGGCACCATTTCTCTAGGTTTTAGATGCAAGGATCTTTCCATTGTAATGTTACCCATTGTTCAATGTAGAGATTCTTCCATGGGTCCTTTTTTAATATTAATAAAATCATTTATTTTTCTTTTGCGTTCAACTAATGGGGAAAACCCTATTTATTTTAAACCCAATATTTTTACACATTTGAGTTTTGTAAAAGAGATTAGATGGCTTGGATTGTTAAATTTAGTTGATTCCTAGTTGCAATTTTAAGCTCTAATTTTACTTAACTTTAAATTTGGGTTGTTCCCAGACGGGATATAATTTTTCCGTCAAGAGTGAAAAAACTATCACCCTACATAGGTCGGTGGTCCTGTGACCACCGCCCTGACTAGGGGGAAATTCACCGACTGCCACTCACGAGTAGGTAGGCGGTTCTCAAACCACCACTCTACATAGGGCGGCAATATTGTTCACCGAAAGCATAACCTTCACCCAAACATCATTTTCACGAGTTATTTCTTGAGTTGATTTTTAATGAAGTATTAATTTTAGTGAGGGTGACTTCTAGTCATTTTTCGGTAGATTGATATTATATCTAGTTTCTTAGTTTCAAATAAAAAAACAACTCAAGTTCTATTCTTCCATTTTTGCAATAAAAGTAAAAGTGAGTATGACATTACTACTATTCATTTTATTTCATATGTTCCATTTCGCCAACTAAAACAATAATAATTCAACACATTCCTTTTCAATACATATTTTTTATTTTTCCAAAGACACACACACACACACACACACACACATTGTAACTATGAATGCTTACAACTTTTAGGAGAGTTGCATTTCAAGAAAAATAAACAACTTAAGTTTTCCTTTCACTACAACATTATAATACAACTATGGAACTACCAATTTTCCAAATCATTCTTTTACAATGCAAGGCTTTAATTCCTTTTCTTTCACTAAGGCTAATCCCTTCGGATAAGGTAAGTAGCCAAGAGAGCTTTCTACATTCACTAACTCATTTCAATCTTGGAATAAATGAAGTATTACAACTTTCCTTTAAACATAAAAATATTGCAAACTTCCACCAAAAATGGGGATAGCAATATGATCAAAGCAACAAAGAGATATTCCACAAGGCCAAACACAAATATTCATTCATATCTTCTCCCATCTTGAAACTTCAACCTTGGAATTCTTCAATATTTCCAAAGCTAGGATCAAAATATAAAAGAAGGGGGAATAGGCAATGCTCTTCACCCAACCTTTAATTTGTTAAGAGGAGAATCCATCCCCTTACTAGCCCCAAGCCCCAACCAAAGAACAATGAGGTATTTTGAGAAACATTTGACAACTTTTCAACAAACATGGCTTCCACTAAAAACATTTATTCCAATAATATTCAACACATCAAAATGGACACACTCAACAAATCTTACAACTTTTTCCAAACAATACATAGGTTTAATATCAAACCAAATGGAGCATGGACTATGGGAAACCACCTCCTTTTTCCTCCCAAGTGAAGTGGGAGTTTCACCCAAAGCCTCCATGTGCACAATACAAAAAAACAACCTTATCTCTCCCTTGCAAGTATGCAACAATATGACCATGATTTCCTTTTCACTCCCCATAGGTGAAACTTTCAGTCACACACCCATGAAATGCATGGCTCACAAAATTCCTTTTCCCTCCCCAATGGTCCCATAAGTCCATCTCCCACACCCAACTTAAGGCATACTACCCAACCACACAAAAACACATTCACAAAACTCATACGAATATTAAACAAGCACCATTTTCACATTTACAAACATAAATAATAAAAATACAAGGATGAAGATCATACCTCTCCTTGAAGCTTCCAATTAAAGTTTACTCAGCAAGTCTTTGACACCTTTGGAAGCCAATAAAATTCTAAAAACAACTCAAACAAGATCCCAATTCCAAAAATGCAAAAGGAAGAAAATGAAAAAGAAACCCCAATTCAATCAAATTCCACCAATAAATAGAAATGGAATGTGAGGATGATGAGTTGGCTCCATGTAGGATGCCACTTCATCATTCCTCAATTCCCACACCAAATTCAAAACACCTTTCCCAAGATAATAAAGGAACATGAAAAATTATGACAATCCAAAAGACATTCAAACTTGCACACCATGCCTTCTGTGGACACATTAATTTTTCTAAGAAGGAAAGTGCAAATATTTTCACCCTTTTACAATCTAAAATGGATAAATAAGTCAAAATCAACTCCCATACCATAGTTATGGTTTAAGGGTGAATTTAAGAGGCATGGGACAAGCTTATCTTGTCCCACAAGTCTCCAAAAAGCCTCCCAAGTCAAAATCCGAATTTTGAAGTTGGGGAGAATACAAATCGCAGAAACCAACACAAATCTCACTTACAACAACAATATTTCAAGGACCACCTACCCTCATAAATAACCAATTGTCACATCCTTATTTTAGTTTATAAATTAAGTTGGATTAGCTAAAATTAACACATAATATACTTGCTATAAAGTGACAACAATTCAAAAAATTAAATACATATAATGAATAATAAAGCACACTCAAATTAAAATAAAGGGAAAACATTTCACTCCATGGCCACACATGTGAGGTCATTCCCATGGGAAACCTCTTAACAAAACATACAACAACACTACATAAACATTACACAAGTTGTCAAATTTAGCCATGTTGCTCAACACCCGACATCCTTCCATGGTTGTTCCTCTATCCCCTTTTAATGTATGTGAGAAAATATTCCTATAACAAAAACATAATACCTTTCTCTCCTCATGACCGCATCAACAACATCGAGAAAAATATACATATAAAAATTAGTACTAAACATCTGAAATTAAACAATTTTATCATCTATCAACATATTAAATAATTTGATTTTAACATCCATGAGATTATAATTCTACTCAGAACATCCATAGTATAATGTGTCAGTATAAAATACAAATAATGCAATTCAACATATATCAAATTGTCTACCAATGTCATCTAGTGTATCATAATCAAAATGTGAATCACAACATATCAATAGTCCAAATATCTGTATAGTCTATCATCTACTAATCAATGTATCAAAATCAAAATGTCTAAGTATTAGTCCAAATTAATATCAACATAATGCAAATAGTTTTGACGAGGATTGGGCACTACAATTTGACCCTTATTATCGTAAAATTATATTTCATATCATTGCTTCTCAAAGATTGGTTTAAAAATATGGAAATAGATTCACGTATTTTAACATACCATTATCAACTTAGACATTCCTTTAACTTATAATATGTTGTTATTTCCTAGAACATTTGTTTTAAGTTATATTACTATGTATGATTCGAATTGGTCTTCATTATGGGATGTGTTGGATAACACTAATATTAATGTCCCAGTAATCCCGATGAAAACTATTTTATTTTAGAGTAACGCAAAGAACATTACTTTTAAAATCAATACTTTTGGACAAATTTCTTGATATTCTTTTTGTATCATTAATTTTCTTATATAACATTTATTTTCAATATGGCAGAGCTCGCTGCAGTAATTAAATTTAAATTTAGATTTATCTTTATGACAATTATGACCCTTAAAAGAATTGTATTTGGTTTCCTCCTTCCATTTCCTCTCTCTCAACTTGTCTTAGAATATATTGCGTCAAAAGGATTTAGAATAATCACTAAAATTCTCTTTTTCCTTGGATATTTTCTCTTTTCCTATAATAGCTTTGGACATAAGTATTAATATCAGATATTTTTATATTATCAATAATTTTTATACCTCTTATAAAAGGCTAGCATTACTCTTTAAGACTCTACAGAATTATCTACAAAAAATAATTATCATCTATATTGTTCGTAAGAGAAGCATGTTTATTTGTCTTTTATTTTATTTTTGTTAGATGAGGGACTAGCTCTTTTGTATATGATAGTAGATTTAATTTGATACATATGATTAGAATTTTTGTATTTAGATCTTGAATAACAGTGTCAACCAAAGTGTTGTTAACACTGGTAAGCATAGTCTTGTATCATAAAAATAATCAATGATGTGATCATTAGAACCTGGTTGCATTTTACACATTTGATGCAGCTAGGAAAAAAATTCACCAATGTTGATAGATAGTTATACAAGGAATTTATTAGCTAGAGTAAAATTTTGTATGGGATATATGGGAAAATCATAGAACCAATAAGAAAACCAAACTCTTTAGACTCTGTGGAAAGTCCTTCGAAATAAAGGTATTATTGCAAACATCATCCAAATAGATAGCTTGGAATGTATGAAATTTCTCTTCAATAGACTTTGAAAGAGGTGAGGATTAGTCATGATGGTACTCAAAAGCAAAAATCTTACAGATTATAATAGGATCATATACCAAGAATAGAATTAGAAACCCTAGGGCCACTAGGATTTGATCAAAGCAATAGATTTTGTTCGACAATAAGGTTCACCAAATGTATGTATGTATATATATGACTTATGTATAAATATTTCAGATATAAGCGTTTGATACATGGGGTTTATATAAATAATCAATTATAAATACCTATGTACAATCATAATATTGTAGTAAAACTTGCAAAAATGATAAATGTTATAACAATACCTAAAAACACAAGAAGAGGTGAATATTTAACTCTGAGAGTGGAACCGAGGAGATCTAGGACTGCAAACTAGGTAAATAGATTGATTTGAACTGAATAAGCTTTATTTCTGATCTTATATCTAGAAATTGTATATGTTTAGGACCGTACGTTTATTTCATTATTCTCTATGGTTTTTTCATCTTCTATACAAAGATGGAAATTATTTTCAATGTGGTTTTTAAACTTTTGTTCCTTTCACTTCTCTGAAAATCTTCATTTTCATATGTCTCTCTAGTTTGCATAATCTATAATCACATGCAAAAAGTAGAAACCCTAGATACCATTAATACCCTTTATCAAAGCATTAGATATGAAAATGAGAAATCAATGTTTGAGTGAAGGTACACTAGTCATATAGGTCAACTCATGATGAACCAATCGAAGCGATACACTATATATTCTTGAACAAAATCAAACATCATGTAGTTCTCTTATTGAAGGCACAAGTGTGAAATTGATTTAAGTCATCCTCTATGTGTTCCCA
This sequence comes from Taxus wallichiana var. yunnanensis, assembly GCA_018340775.1. Lineage (NCBI taxonomy): Eukaryota > Viridiplantae > Streptophyta > Pinopsida > Cupressales > Taxaceae > Taxus > Taxus wallichiana. The sequence goes on from CM031236.1 coordinate 125,173,941, forward strand.
CATGTATTTTGATACAAAGATAATGGGATAAGTATGGAATAGATAATGTTCCCAACACAACATGTGATAACGTGTGCTTCAACTACTTGAAGAAATCCTTTTTCCCTTGAACACCTCGTACATTCCTTGGAGTGATTTTGTTCTTGTGAATACATATCTCTAGGACCTTTGCATGCTTTAAAATAGAGAAAGCTAGAGTATTTGACCTAGTTGAGTGTTTTCGACCTATAGTAGTGAGTGATCTAAATGATGTGCAACTTCTTTTGGAATTTTTTAGAGTGTTATGAGTACTTTTATGTTTTGTAATATGAGCCTATGAAAGTGTTATCTGAGTTATGAAGTGATATTTAATTGTCTATATAAGCTTCGTATGTGAAATTTCATACTAAGGACAAACGAAAGAAGACAAAATGACACATATAAGATAATCAAATTGTTATTGAATATAGAACCTTAATATAATATGGGGTAAGACCATACAAGTCGGTCAAGATTGTAGTCCACTATGGCCTTGATCTGTATGGATTTTCCGATGCGATTAGTGAGATAAAACCTAGAGTTTTGGAATGATGTCTAGAATTGAATTTCTACATTTTTATTAATATTTTCTATATAAACAATAAAGCAAGTGTAGAGAATGGAAATTCAAGAGAGATATAGAAAGATGTTTCGATTGAGCTTAGAATGTGATAATTTATCTTAGCAATGGAACATAGCCATACTTTTCATTACCAAAGGATAAGTTACAAAATTTTAGTGTGTACAAAATACCGCTAAATTCTATTTCCAACAAATATCAAGTTAGTTAAAATAAATAAAAATAAACTTGAATATTTTTCTAGATAAAAGATTTACCGAGAAAAATTATCCTTTTTAAATTTATGGTTCCCTAATAAAATATATTTTATCCCCATTTAGATAAACAACTTTCTCAACCAACAATAATTTTTCTTTGGCATAAAATACTACTTTCCACTCATAGCCTCCAAATAAAAACACACAAGCTTGCAAAGAATTGTCCGGTTCACATGGTTTTCTTCTTTGTAAATTTTAATCTTGGGAAACTATATATTTTTAAAATTAAAGGCTTAATAGTGTATGGTTTATCCTTAAATAACATTTCTTTATTCTAATGTAAATGATTGTTGGATACTTTATTCGCCAAATTTACTCGTGGTAAAATTATACTTTATGAATGATTATGTAGCACATTTTACACTAGAGGTTTCCACATAACCAATTTAATGTTACTTCAATAGATCTTTAAAATGCAAATCTATTTCATAGTTTCATTTAGACTTAGATCTCAAATTAGCTTGTTAAAATAAATAATCTAAACAATCACAAGTTGGACAAAATATTTTTGTTGTGCTAAGAGGTAATTGTGGGCAACAAATTTGAGTTGGGATGGAAGAAAATAGAAAAGGAATAGAGATAAGAAACTAGATTTCATACCAAGTTGGATAAAAAGTTTATAATATATTCGCACTTAAAAAGTAGCTGATGAAAGGTGGAGGATAGCCAATTTAGTGACAAAGGCATGTTATGAGACGTAACATTAGGATTATGATCCCAATGTGAAATATATGCCTAATATGATGTTATTTTAGCAGTTTATAAATGAACAATTAAGTACAATATATATCCAAACAAACTAAGAAATAAAGTATGAAACCCTAGTTACAAAATAAATGGAATAAAATACTTAGTTGATTCATAGAGGTTGAAAAACTATGTCACAATGGTGACAGGGATGAACAGAGATGGAATACCGTTGAAAAAATCCTTGAAAAATGTAGATCCGGAAGATTACACTGTATTGGGGCACCTCGAGAGGGATGGGGCACCCATGGGTGCCATGGTCTTGTTTTTGGGTGCCCACGTCTGTGTAGATGCTTAGAAAACCTCCTCTGAGGTTTTGCAAGAGGTTCACACTTCTTCACCTTTTATATCCTATATGTCGCACTTAGATCGCTGAGGTCGTTGTAAACATGCAATAAATAATAGACCTGGAAAACCCTCAAATAAACATCAAATCCTAAAAAATAAATATGTAAAATGAGGGGTATGACTATCCTCAACCGCCGCAATGATATACTTACTACTAATCGTTGCAATACATCTCAAACCTAATTTAGTTTTGTGTGTGTGCATGTGTGGAATTGTGTCCTTGATTTCTCTTGTGTGTTGTTAGGAAATAAGAGATAAAATATGCGGAATAATCCCTCACATAATCGCAATAGTAGAAACTAATATGCAGAAATTATTACAGATCTGAAATAAAAGTGCAGAATAAATAACACAACACAGAGAGACAAGATTTAACGTGGTTCACCCAATTTGGGCTACATCCACCAAGAATCACTTGCTCAGATTTTATTACAAGCCTCCACTCTCTCAATACAATACCCAGATCCGTTTGGAGCTATGCTCAACAAACTCTACAGAATTCACACCCGAATTCAAAACACATCTGTAATACATTTGCTTGTACATCTATCATATGCATAAGACCATATAAATAGACAACTGCTTAAGCAGTTTGATACAAAACCGTGGGTATCAAAACCAAGGGCAAAAACCGTGGGTATCAAAACAATGGGCAAAAGACCGAAAAAACCATGGGCCCAAAAACAGCCCATAACGGTTACCCATTACCCATGGGTTAATGAACCACCCATGAAAATTTGCTTCGGGGGCTTCGCCCCCGAACCCCCTGACCCGCTCACCGGCGAGCGGGACCGCCGTAAAAATACCCGAGTGTAACACATGGAAGGTGTACCATACTCTAACATGAAAATAGGCTCCACAAACATAACAATCTCCCACTTGGAGACTAGTTTCCACTGAGCAAGCTTCTCAACCCTTCACTGTCATCCGCGAAGGCCAACCAAAGCTGAACATAGCTTTAGTTTATCCCTTGTGACCACCTTGGTCATCATGTCTGCAGGATTCTGACTGGTATGAATCTTCTCCAACTTCAACTTATCTTCCTCCAAAGCTGTCCTGATGAAGTGATATCTCAACTGTATATGCTTCGTCCTGGAGTGGAAAGCAGAGTTCTTAGCTAGGTGTATAGCACTCTGACTATCACTATATAGCTTACATTCCTCCTGCTTATGCCCCAACTCCTCAAGCAATTGTTGTAGCCAAATCATCTCTTTGCTTGCCTCTGTGGCAGCAACATACTCAGCCTCCGTGGTTGACAAAGCCACCTTTCCTTCGTAGTCGTGAAATCCACCACCGCTGTCCCACCTACAAAGATAAATATAACTTGTTGTGCTCCTCCCGCTGCTGCCTACATCTCCAGCCATGTCTGAATCTACATAACCACGTAAAGTAGTGTCTGATCCACTGTAGCACATAACTGTCCCCATGGTTCCTCTCAAATACCGAAGGATCCACTTTACTGCTTGCACAATGCTCTTTCCCCTGGATCACTCATAAATCTACTCACAGCTCCCCACCGCATGGGCAATATCAGGGCTAGTGCACACCATAAAGCATACATCAAACGCCAACCGCCGATGAGTAAGGTACCTTTGACATCTCGGTTTCTTTCCCGCTCCGTCTTGGGACACTGCTCCTTTGATAACTTGAAATGGCCTCCAAAGGAGTCCCAACCGGTTTAGCATTCTCGCATGTTAAACTTGTCTAATACCTTCTTAATGTACTCTTCCCGAGATAAAGTCAACTTCTCCTTCCTATCCCGAGTTATCCTCATACCAAGGATTTGTCTGGCTGCCCCAAATCCTTCATATCAAAGGATTCACTTAGTTGTTTCTTGAGTACTTTTATTTCCCGCATGTTTTTACCTCGCAACCAACATGTCATCAACATACAAACACAGGATAATATAACTTCCATCCTCAAATTTCTTTTCAGTATACACGCAATGGTCAGAATGACATCTAATATAACCTTGCTCCATCATGAAGCTATCAAACTTCTTATACCATTGACGTGGAGCTTGTTTCAAGCCATACAAGCTCTTCTTCAGTTTACACACCATCTCCTCTTTACCTTTGACCTCATAGCCCTCTGGTTGCTGCATATATAGCTCCTCCTCCAAATCACCATGGAGAAATGCAGTCTTTACATCTAACTGTTCTAAGTGCAAGTCTTCTGCTGCCACTATTCCAAGAACAGTTCTAATAGAAGTCATTTTTACTACAGGAGAAAAAATCTCATCAAAATCTATACCTTGTTTCTGTGCAAACCCCTTGACCACCAACCGGGCCTTATATCTTTTCTTTCCTCCTTCTTCATCTTTAACTCTGTACACCCACTTGTTCTGCAATGCTCTTTTGCCTTCCGGTAGCTTCACCAAATCCCAAGTCTGGTTCTCCATAAGAGACTTATGCTCCTCATCCATGGCTTGCTCCCACTTCTTACTGGCATCTACCTGCATTGCTTCATCAAAGCTCTCTGGCTCTCCACTATCAGTGAGTAATAAATAATAAAGAGAAGGAGAAAACGTTCAGGTTCTTTTCTTACCCTAGAAGACCTCCTCACTGTAGGAGTTTGGGGTTCCTGTTGAATAGGTTCCTGAACTGATTCATGGGTCACTTTCCCATCCGGAAGATCCTCTACCACTGCATATTCTTTCTTGGATTCTTCCTTGTTTTCCTGCAACTGTTGCTTATACATGACTTTCTCATTAAAGACCACATCCCTAGACCGAATGATTTTCTTGTCCTTAATACTCCAACATTTAAACCCAAAGTCATCACCACCATAACCAATGAAAGTACATTTTTCTGATTTAGCCTCTAGCTTGGTCCTATCATCCTTGTCTATATGAACAAACACTTCACATCCAAAGACTCTAAGAAATGAATAATCAACTTTCTTACCGTACCATGCCTCCTCAGGTATGCCTCCATCCAAGGCACTTGAGGGTCCTCTGTTTATCAAGTACACAGCTGTGCTCACCGCTTCTGCCCAAAAAGAAAGAGGCAGTCCTGCATGTAATCTCATGCTCCTAGCACGTTCCATTATAGTTCTGTTCATCCTTTCTGATACCCCATTCTGCTGCGGAGTTCCTGGAACCGTCTTTTGCCTGCGGATTCCATTCTTAGAACAATAATCATTAAATTCATTGCTGCAATACTCCCCTCCATTATCTGACCTGAGACATTTTAGCTTAAGACCTGTTTCATTCTCTACCAAGGCTTTCCATTTAACAAAAGTGTCAAATACATCAGATTTGTGTCTAATACAATAAACCCAAACTTTCCTTGTTGCATCATCAATAAAAGTAACATAATAACTTGAACCCCCAAGAGATGATACCTGAGCCGGCCCCCACACATCAGAATGTACCAGCTCTAACTTACTCTCTTTCTTCGTAGGTCCAACCTTGAGAAACCTTACTCGCTTTTGTTTCCCATATATGCAGTTTTCACATAAATCCAAACTTGTTTCTGTATATCCAGGCAAATTCTTCTTTATGATGTTCATGCCCTTATGGCTCATATGACCGAGCCTATAGTGCCATAATGTTGTATCTACATCTGAAGCCACAAGATTACAATTATTAGTATTATCAGTGGTTAAATACAAGGTTCCAACCTTCTTACCTCTTGCCACCACAAGAGCACCCTTGGTAACCTTCCAAGAGTCTGCATAAATATCACAGTACAACCATCACTTCCCAACTGCCTGCCGATATCAAATTTCTCCTTAATGTAGGCACATGTCTGACATCCTTCAATAGCCATGTATTCCCATTCTGCATCTTAACCTGAACATAACCTTTTCCAACTATGCTGCAAGGCTCATCATCACCAAGAAAAACATGCCCAAAATCCCCTTGAACATAATCAACAAAATAATGCCTATGTGGAGTAGCATGAAAAGAAGCCCCTAAATCTAAAACCCAAGATTCAATAATATTATGCAAAGAAAGAATCAAAGCATCCTGACATACATTACCCGATGCCACATTTGCCTCCTTGTTTTCTTCCTGTTGTTTCTTCTTATCCCGAAGCTCCCAACAATCCTTCTTTGCATGCCCAAAGCTTTCCACAATTCCAAAGATACAATCTTGTTCTTGGATTTTGACCTTGCCCGATCTTTTGATTTTCCACGGTTTCTCTATTCTTCTCGTCTCCCTCTAGTTTCCACTTGTCAAAGCATTCCCCAAAGTAGAAGATTCCCAGAGCTTCTTCTTCACATTTCCTCGCTTAGAATCACCCTACAACATCCTCAAACTTCAACTTTGAGTTAGCTGAACCGAGTTACTTACCGCCATTACTGTTGTTCCAACTCTCGTAAAGAGCACGTAATTAATAAAGCCCTAACTTCTTCATCAAATTCTATCAGAACCAAGCTAAGCATATTCACAACCAGTATTGAAATCATTTAAATGATCTCTACTCGAACTATTCTCGGCATCTTCATATTAAACAACTTTTTCATTAAAAAATCTTATTAGAGGCGAGAGGGTTTTCATACAACTTCCTTAATGCATCCATTAGATCTTTTGTAGTCTTTTCCTTTGAGACATTAAATAATACCAAAGATGCAAGACTCAGCTGGATCGTTCCAAGTGCCTTCCGATCCAACAAATCCCATTCCGCATCTGTCATACTCGAGGGTTTGTTCACCTTCTCAGACAACGGAGTATAAAGATCCTTTTGATAAAGGTAATCTTCCATCTGCATCTTCCAAAGACTGAAATTCTGCCCGTTGAATTTATCAACCCTAGATCTTCCTTCATCTGCCATAGCTCCCACTCAAGCTAAAAACTTTCCCTGCGATTCAACACTTCAGCAAACCAAACCTCGCTCTGATACCAATTGTTAGGAAATAAGAGATAAAATATGCGGAATAATCCCTCACAGAATCGCAATAGTAGAAACTAATATGCAGAAATTATTACAGATCTGAAATAAAAGTGCAGAATAAATAACACAACACAGAGAGACAAGATTTAACGTGGTTCACCCAATTTGGGCTATGTCCACCAAGAATCACTTGCTCAGATTTTATTACAAGCCTCCACTCTCTCAATACAATACCCAGATCCGTTTGGAGCTATGCTCAACAAACTCTGCTGAAATTCACACTGAATTCAAAACACATTTGTAATACATTTGTTTGTACATCTATCATATGCATAAGACCATATAAATAGACAACTGCTTAAGCAGTTTGATACAAAACCGTGGGTATCAAAACCAAGGGCAAAAAACCGTGGGTACCAAAACAATGGGCAAAAGACCGAAAAAAACCATGGGCCCAAAAACAGCCCATAACGGTTACCCATTACCCATGGGTTAATGAACCACCCATGAAAATTTGCATTGGGGGCTTCGCCCGAACCCCCGACTCCGCTCACCTGGCGAGCGGGACCGCCGTAAAAATACCCGAGTGTAACACATGGAAGGTGTACCATACTCTAACATGAAAATAGGCTCCACAAACATAACATGTGTGTCACACTTTGAGTAGCGAGTAAGTAGCTAAATGTAGAATGCAAGTAATTTGTGCATGTAAACAATGAAATCCCATCCTATGAAGTCTCGATGTAGATTAACCAACCATTGTTCCTTCTGATTAAGATAGATGGAAGAAAATGGAGCTATAGATGCTTTGATGGATGTAACCTTAGCTTAGTGATAGATATTTCTTAGTGCTTGGTCCGAAAAGTCTTACTACAAAAAGATAAAATTCTCAAACGGCTAGAAAGGACCCAAAAAGAGTTACCAAAGAGGACAAGGGAACCTAGATGGGACGTGGGTGTTTGACACCGGCATCCTCACTTTGGGCACTTGTGTCCAAAATGACATATACCAAAATGTGAAAAGAGAGAATCGAAAGTAAGAGTGCAAGACTTAAAGAAGAAGCATAAGAAAAGGAAAGGTGGCCAAAGACATGGCTTAATCATTAATTTTGAACTTATGAATCCTTTAAATACTAGTATGTAACAAGGACTAGATAATTACCCAAAGTGTGTGATTTTATGTCTACGTTTTCCCCCACTTTATGTTAGTGAGTATCTAATGCTCGGTAACATAAAATAGATAGAGATTCATACCCGATAACCATGTACATTGATGTAGCAAGTAGCAAGCGTGCGGGACTAGAGAAAGCGTGGAGTGATAAAAAGATGGAACGTGGAGGCTAAACAGAAAATTTTTTAAAGGTGATGAGAATGAACCTAGGATGGAAACACGTGTGTGAATGTAGTGTTGTACTTATTATTGGCATCGATGTGCATGATGTTTTTTTGTCAATGTTGATGTTAATGTTAACTATTTGCTTCCCATACGAACAAACCTTTAAAAGAGAAGATGATCAAGCCAAATACACATGTATATGTATAAAAATCATGTAAGGAAGTAAGTAAAAGAAAATACTCGAAAATGTGAAAAGGAACAATTGCACTTGATTTGTGATGAGTAAATATTGTAGAAAGGATCTTGTGGTTGATGTTGATGTGCACAATTTTTTTGGATGATCTCATGTCAATGTCATGAAAGAAGTGTAGGGAGAAACTATCTGGTGTTGTCCTAAAACCTATAACTACTTCCCGTTGTGTAAAACACCACTACATATGGTGTGCATGTGCTAAGGATTTTCTACCCTATAAAATCCATAGTTATGGAGTTCTCTAGACTCGTTGAATTACCAATCAGTTTGTGATATGCCCCTTGGTCTTAGGTAATCCTTGAAAGGACACTATGTGATACACCCCCTAGTCTTAAGAAATATAGGAAAATTCATCAGTGTCATAGACCCAAGTCTGATTTCGATCCCCGAAATCTAAAAACTATACAATACTAGTATTTTGTTGTTTTGTGTATACTTTCTATGGGGTTACTGATTCACCCAAAGGATGCCCCCTTCATTTGGGGTGCATGCGATGTCGCTGAAGGATTATGTGGCCCAAAAGAGGATCAACTGCTATAAATTTTCCTTGAAGGGAGATGGGGATGTGCTTGATAGAAACCAAGGCACATGTAAAAAGTGGGTGGGAGACAAGTGTTAGTACAAACAAAGACAAGCATGAATGGATAATAAAAGTGTAATCTAACAAAAATATGTAAGATAAAACGCAAGTAGAAAACAAGGTAGACCAAAAAAGTGGGTTATAAACAGGGATAACACTCACGATAACGCAAGATATTCAAGGCCGTAATGGCCGCAAAACAAACAAGTGTGCACACAAGACAATGGGAAAATCCCATAAATAATGGCATATAAGAACAAACAAATAAAAGCAATTTAATAGATAACCATGGTGGAAAGTAGTCCTACAAAAACAATGTTACACATGAAGAACCTATTAGCATGTTAGAAATATAAAAAGTATGTCCAAACATGTATAATATGATAAAGTAGTGTGCTATGAAAGAAAATGAAACAATAACACCTGTAGAGTATGAAAGTGGATGCCCCAGAGATATTGTGGACTTGTACAAAGGTACTATGTCGATCATCCTTATTCAATAATGGATCTGTATAATCTGAGATCACAACTAGAAAGGCAAGTGAATGTGCATGTGTGTATGATAAATATAGTGACATATAAGATATCTATCTAGCATGTGTAATAATATGAACATGTAAAAGTAAATGTAACCAAGATATGAAATATGTTTTGAATGGATGGAATGGAATCCTAAGTGAATGATAGTTTCGCATGCCCCCGAGTGAATGTTGTTATATGCAAGTGAGGTTCATTTTTTTATGCCCCTCATCACCAAGAATGAACCATAAATGAGAGTGTGTCATCGAAATGGTTCAATGATGTGTTATATGTATCGTAGTGTGGTGAATGTGTTATAATGATATGCAACATAGAGATGAGGTGTGAAAATGTGTGATAATTTAGCCTAAAGCATATATCTCAAGATGAGTAGGAGAAGTGATGATTTATCCTAAATCGTATATAACTCGATGATACTAGAGGAAGTGACAATGTAACCTATGGCGTATATCACTAAATGATGCAATAAAAAGTGATGATGTAGCCTATAACATATATTAGTAACCTAGGAATGTCGTGCAAGAAAAAGATTGAATGCTAGAATGTTTGAGTGTGATGTCATCCATTTTTATGTATACCCTTAATAATCTAGTATGGACTCATGAGAGTAGAGTGTGTTATAGGGTAGTGAGTGTAGCACGTAAAAGTATATGAGTGTAAATATACGTGGTGATGAGGAAATAATATGTAATGTGTTGAATGTGTAATGCATGATGTAGGATGTGTATGATGTGTGAAAATGAGCATTGTGTAATGTCTATTGTGCATTGTGTGAGGTTCATGTGCATAGGATTCCCTCAATATGCAAGTGTGAACCGAAGCACAAGAGTGTTTCAATGGGTAATGATGATGGGAATATATGATGAGTATAAAGGATGAAACAGATTGTGTGTAAGTAGAAGAGAGTGATGGTGATAGATGTGTTATGTGATGAATGTTTGTTTAGAATAGATGTTGTGTGATGGTGCTAAAGTGTAAGAGGTAATGTATGATTGATTGAGCAGTGTAGTAAATGATAGATAATTGTGTTGTATGCATCATGGTTGTAAATGTATGTATGTGTGAGTGATTATGTGATGGAATGAGGTTCTTATTGGAAGATATCCCTCAACAATCATATAAGAACCATAAGAATATGAGTGTTTCATCAAGGGATAAGAGTCACCTACCAAATACCAAGTTTTTGTGAAGCATCAAGCATTTGTGGTAAAAGTAGCAACAAGACAATCTAATCATGGCATAAATGTGTCTTGGCTATCAAGTAGGAGTAGTTGTATTGACGAAATGAATTTGAAATGGAAGTGGAGCAGATGGGGAGGAATCTTGAATGGTAGTAACTTAGGTGGGATTGATGACGCTGCAGATGACTTGATAGGAGAAGAAGATGGACTGATTTTGAGAGGTGGTTGCATATTTGGACTTTGTAATGTCATAGATGACTTAGTAGGAGGGGGTGTTAGATTGATTCTTAATGGAGGTTGCTTAGGTGACGCTTGATTTTCCATAGAAGGAACATGAGAGGTGATGGCATGGTGTTCATTAGACATAGAGGAATCAAATTTAGGAACCCATTGGGATGTAACAATTGTAGATGGGCATGCAATAGAATGTTGTACAATGAATCACACAAAGCCCTAATGCTCAAGATGGTTGATTTTTCATCGTAAAGCATAACACTCATCGTCGTTATGTCCACTTGTTAGAGGATAATTGCAATATGGATAACCCCGATATTTTGCAAGTTAGTAAGGAGGATAGCTCGAGTAGACAATAAAGTTATCAATTGATGACTAAGGAGCTAGTAAGAATGACATGTTGCTTAGCATTGCGATCAAAAGGTCGAGGATCTAGTAGTGGTATGTCTTGAGGCTCATTGATATAAGCACATGTAGAAGAAATATAATGAATATTAGATGTAGAAGGAGAAAAACATGAGCCCAAGAAGCATCCAAGCTATTGAATTTCATATTTGAGAGATGTAATCATTGATTCCATAGCCTGAAATTTTTCTTGAAATAAAGAATGTAAAGATTGGATTGATTTTAACATGGGCCTAGTAGATGGAGGATCATGAAGACTAGGGTTTTCAAAGAGATGTTGAAAATAGGACTTATTTCATGTGGTATGGTATATTTAGGAAGAAACATGGTGTTTAAGGCTTTTTGCATAACATCTTGGCAGTTAGGATGTGTTTTAAGTAAGTTAGAGAAAGAAATTCGAGCAAATTTAGGAGCCATGAAAGAAAACCTAATGTGCCAAATAAGGATCTAAATGACCGATTAGGAGTGGAGTTCACCAAAATGATTAAGCTAAATATAAAATATATGACTAATTTGATGCTATTGTACAAAATAAATAAATGAAAAATCAAGTACAATGTAGATCCAGGAAAACTAAGTAAAAAGTATGAAACCTTAGTTACGAAAATGAAGGGAATAAAATAATTAGCCAATTCACGAGAGGTTGTTGGACTATGTTCTAGTGGTAACTAGATGAATAGAGATGGAAGACCCTCACATAGAATCCTAGAAAAATGTAGATCTGGAAGATTTGACTGTACTGGGGCACGTGGAGAGGGATAGGGGCACCCATTGGTGCCCTGGTCTACTTAGATGCTAGGAAAACCTCCTATGAAGTGTCACAAGAAGTTCACACTTGTTCTCCTTTTATCTCATTTATGTCGCACTTAGATCACCAACATCTTTACATAAACCTGAAATAAATAATAGACCTTCAAAACCCTCAAATAGACATCAAATCCTAAAAAAGAAAGATGCAAAATGAGGAGTCAAAATATCCTCAACTCGCCATAATGGTTGACTTACTACTTAGAACTGCACTATATCTCGCACTCCAATGCAATTTTGTGGGTGTGTGTGCGTGAGGAATTATGACCTAGGTTTCTCTTGTGCGTGTTACACTTGAAGTAGCGAGCAAGTAGCTAGATGTAGAATGTAAATAATGTGTGCATGGAAACAATAGACTCCCATCCTATGAAGTGTGATGTAGATGAACAAACCTTTTTCCCTTGTGATGGAGCTAGATGGATCCAAATGGAGCTATAAATGCTTTGATGGATGTAACCTTAGGTGGTGAGATATATTTCTAAGTGCTTGGTCCTTTATTATGATCACATAACTTTATATTTATGTAATTCCCTTTCTTGAATTTCATAATTAACGCTGAAAATGCGACTACCAAAAATATAAGATGTTGAAACGGCTATAAAGGACCAAAAAGTGTGGCAAAAGTACAAAGACGAAAAGGGCGCCTAGAGGAGACATGGATGCGTGGAACTACTATCTTGGATGGGCACCGGTGTCCAAAATGAAAAATGTGAAAGGTGAAAAGATAGGATGAGCAAGTAAGAGTGCAAGACTGAAAGAATAATCATAAAGCAAAGAAAGGTGGCCATAGACATGGGTTAATGATTACTTTTCATACTTAGGAATCATGTAAATAGTAGTACATAATCGGGATTAGATAATTTCCCAAAGTGCATGATTTTGTGTCTACACAAAGGCTACATCTCCGGTTCGAATCTCACCATGGTTTACCAAAATCCTTTTAATCGTGGAGGATAGCCGAGTTGGTGAGAAAGGACTGTTGTGAGGCATAGTGTTAGGCCTATGATCCCGGTGCTACATCTCTAGTTTGAATTTCACCATAGTTTCCAAAACCTTTTTAAAGGTGGAGGATAGCCGAGTCGGTGAAGAAGGCATGTTGTGAGGCGTAGTGTTAGGCTTATAATCCTGGTGCTACATCTCTAGTTCGACTCTCACCATGGTTTACCAAATCCCTTATATGGTCAGTAGGATAGCCAAGTTGGTGATGATGGTGTGTTGTTAGGCGTAGTGTTAGGTTTATGATCCTCGTGCTATGTCTCTGGTTCAACTCTCACCATGGTTTACCAAAACCCTTTTAGCCAGAAGTTTTTTCCGAGATAGGACACCGACTCATGAGGAGAATAAAAACAATACAAAGTGGTTTCCTATTTCTCAATTCGATGATGAGATAGAGGACTAGAATTTGAATGATGAAGAAGAGGAAGTGGAAGATGATGTTGAGATCGTGGTTTGGTAAGAATTTCGGGCAGCGCCTAGCTAGAGGTTGTGCTAGCATAGCGGACAAACGGCTTCGTGACATGTGCTCCAACGTAGAAAAGGCAGGTGAGGCAGATTCAAACTCAAATTCGAACGTTCTTGAGGAAGGCCGACCAGTTTCTACTAAGTGTATTTGTCAGGGTTTGGCATGGTCGGCACTAGCCAAGTGGTGGCAGAGATGGATGTCGGTGGCCATTTCTCTTATAGGTCGAGTGGACCCAGTGTGCAGGCTATTGCAAATTTAAATTTTCAACCTTGCATTAATGAGAATGAATTCCTTGCTTAGGGCGAACTGGTGGTGGATGGTGGTGCAGAGGATCAATTGGTGGTGGCCCTCGATAGTGATTTGGTGAGGGGATTGGTGGACCCCGTGGCTGATGGCAGTGGGTGCACTATGGTTCATCCCGAAAAATGTGTCCATTCTGCTCATATAACGCGGAGTTGCTCTAGGAGGGCTCCAGACATTGGATCTTGATGAGCCGTCTTGGCTTTTTAGTGGCTTGTTTTTTTGTTGTTGATTGTATATTTCCACTGCTTGTAAAGGCGTCTTCTTGGGTTCTCGTTGTTTTATCTTTTCTCCTTTTGTATTGGTGGGTTTTTTGGTCCCCTCAAAACCAAATTTGTACCTAATCTAATAAAAAAGGGGGGATTTGATCTTAAACTTGATGTTTCAGATTCATGTCTTATGGGGTAGCGGGTCTCTTATTTATTGAAGCATTGTATTTGTGGACAGTGCTGGAAGAAGTTTATGGAGAAGAATGTTTTAGAGCAGAAAAATCTAAAAGGAAGGATTTAAAGAAGAGAGTTCTAGAAGAGGAAGATCAAGGGAAGCTTAAAACGTGCTGAAAACATCCTAAGGAAATAGAAATGGTGGAGGAGATCCCATCCCCACGAAAACACATAGGCAAATGCGAGAAGATCTTCAAATAGTGCATGGATGAATAACTGTCTTCTTTTGTCTTAGAGATGATTTACAACCATTTTTGTATGAATATAAAGAATTTGTTTTCCCCCTCACAAATTTGGATTACCTCTCAGCGACTGTGTCATTCCCAAAAACAGAACAACAGTTGTAATTCCCAAAAAGAGAACAGTAGTAATACATGTAAACACAACATCCACAGACAAACAAACAGTAGACATTTAGACATAAAAGCAACTGTTGAGCTGCTTATTTAGAAGCAAACACCACACCTACAAAGCTGACATTTTGTGGTGTCATTTTGTCAAATAAATGGCAAACATTCTCCACAATCCAACATTTAAAATGCATTTTTGAGAATGAAATCAAAATCGAATCCACTTTCACTGATCATTACAATCAGAGAACCTCTTCTTCTAGTCCTTGACCGCCTTCATCTAGTCCTGGCAATCAAAGAAAATCCTCCCAACTACATACAAGCATGGCATTCAATGAGCACATGAAACATTTCTTTAAAAATCCTTTAGACCTCCTCGAGTCATTTCATGACACAACTGTGGGAACCATTTTGTCAAACAACTCGGGAACAATTCTGTGAGGCATTTTCTCGAACAACTCACGTGAATTGTAGACATTTGCAGTGCGTGATATAAAACTCAAATCCCTAACCAACAAGTGAATTGCAGATTTTTTAAAGAATCCTTTGCAAAATAATTGGCTTTTTTGTCAAGATATAAACGCGTGTAATGTTTCGATGCAACCCCTAACATATAACATATGAACCAATATACCCTTTCAATTCTACTTTGATGGAGATTCATACCTTGTTACAAAGATTTTATTATTTTCAAACATATAACGAAAATTTTAATTCATTAATTCTTTCGATTAATCATTCTAAAACTTAATCTTTACAATGCAGAGGGCGATTTTCATTTGCTATGCGAAGCAGATTTAATTTTATGAACCCGTCATTTTTGCCATTCACATTGTCCATTTCAAGAAGTATTTTAGGTTTCTCAAAGCCTCTTAAATTAATCTAGAGTGATTATACAGACAGAAAAGACTCTTTCCTTGAAGCAACTCTACACTGAGAGACATTGGCCTCGCTTAATATATTAATACTACCAAATAAATGAACTCTGCCATTAGTTGACAGCAGCAACACATTGCAGGCAAGAAAAAGCAGGGGAAGTGCTATTTCTAGTGATCAAGTGCTTAAATTCATGAATATCCACAAACCCATCTCCATTATAATCCACACTCTCAATCATGCTCTCGCAGCAATTCAAATCCTTTCCCTCCACAAATCCCAATATGCAGAGCACATCAGCCAGCTCCACTGCACTGATAAACCCATCTCCATTTTTGTCAAACACGCAGAATGCCTCACAAATTGCCTGGTCCTCAACCTTCACATTATCAATTTCCTCCTCCTTGTCTGAAAATATCACTCTATAAAATTCAACAAACTCCATTGCCGTGAGGAAGTCATCCCCACATGCAGAGACCGATCTTATAGCTAACTCCACCTCTTCTTTTGGAATTTCTAAACTTAATCTCTCCAAAATCTCATTATCTCATCTGCACTAACTCTTCCATCACCATCTTCATCTACTACTCTAAACATACTTGCAAGACAATCAGCCTCATCATCTACATAATCTTTACTACACATTTCAGGTGAATCAAAAGCACTTGATCCAAAACATAGATTAGTACTAATATTGCTATAATTCCCTACTTTTAATGTAATTTGTTCATTCCGTGCATCATCCTCTGCTACCAAGCATTGCTCACTTTTCTCATCCTCTTTACTGGGATGGTCCTCTCCATTGCTCTTGATAATGACATCATCATTACCTACACCAACACTAAGAAATGCATCAATATCAATACTTTTCTTAGGACTGAAGAGACAACCATAATACCAATTACAGTCAATGATAGATCCATGCATATCCAAATTATTCGGAGAATTCAAGATTGAAGCCATCTTTCATAAAATCCCAATGGCTTCTTTCCTACGAATCCAACTCTGGTTTCTTTTATAAACCTTACAAATTTCTAACGTTTCTTCATATTGGACAGGAATCTTTGAGTACCCCACACACCAGATTTAAGCCTTACAATTTTCTGTGATTACAAATTCTTAACGAAGGTGGGAGGAAGGTGCTTTGATGCTTATCATTTGTACTTTTGTAGTCTTGCTATATGTCGTATTAATGAATAAGCTAAGTCCAATTTTTTGTCCATTCGGTCTCTAATTAGCAGAGTTTGTCATTTTTCCATAAATAAGATGCCATGCTAATAATTGAAACAAACAAATACCCGTGTAACAGTTAATAACTGGTAAACGAAGGAAGCGTTCAAGATCACTTTTAATGGAAGGTAGGCGAGAAACTTGTTTCTGAACTGTTTATTACCGTCTTAGCAAAGGGGCAGCAGAAATAGAAAGCATTGGAACAACCGTATAATTGTGGGCTCCAAAAGAATGGGATGTGATGAACACTTTGACGTTGCTTGAAGGAAAAATAACTAGCAATCATACATGAAACGTGTGATGGAAATGCTGAAGGGGATGTGTCTCAAAATAAAACAAAACATGTGCAACCTTGCACAAACCGTGTACATTATGTTGTTTGAATAAGAGGAGGTTGTAACACAAAAGGATCGAAGTTTTGAACTTTCGAGATACTTGTGCAGCGTAAAAGCAAAACTATACACTCTTTGCCTAGAGATGTGTGCCTACACATATCTTAATGGCTTGAGTTCTTGCAATGCCCATGTCTATTGTACAGAGGTTGTACTCTTTTGCGCTTGCCATTCTTGAGTTCTTTCAAGCCCCTATTAACATCAACATAGTTAGGAATACACACATGGGCCTTGATCTGCTTTCTTTGCAATGAAACGACCAAGTGACCTCGGTAAATCCCGATCAAATCGAATTGATCCCTTGAGTGATTACCTACAAGATAAAGGAAATCGACGTTCTTCCGAGCAAGTTGATCAATCTTTATAGTGATGTCTTCCTGTTTAGAGGCATCATTATTCCATGGGGATTCACTACATAAACATATGGCCTATAAAGTGTGTTCATATATACTAAATAATACATCTATTTCCAAATCTACATATTAATATCTAATTAAGAACACTCATCCCAATACAAAATTTCAATTTGAAACTACCCATTTTCCATTGGACATTTTTATATCCGACCATTATTTTCACCTATTCAATTCAATATCTTACATTCTAACAAAACATAAAATTATATTTCCCCTTAAAACCTTGATGAAATTCATAATGTACTCAAAAAATACAAATCCTCAATATCTGTAATTTAATATTTCCCATCCTTTTTTTTAATATATACATTTATCACACCAATCAAACTTTATATAAAATGTGAACGGTCATATGTGATTACATTCTTGTCAACTAAATTTATTCATCTTCATGACACCCATTGTCCCAAAAAATTGTATCTAATGAAAAATATTTCTTTAGCAATTTAATACTATGAAGGATGTCTCAGTATGCATCCAAATATTACATCTAGTGTAAAATTTGAATGTGACTCGTGTACAATGATGACAAATCTACATCTAAAACTACATTATGTATGTCGGTGGAAAGCTCAAGAACATAAAGTAGATAGAGATGCGTACTCGATAATACATCTACAATTATGTAGAAAGCATGCCGAAGGAGTAGACATAACTTGGATTGACAAAGAGATTGAGCGTGGAGACTAAAGATGCAAAAGTGTAACAAGTGATGAGAGTGAACCTAAGAGGGAAGTGCTTATGTAGATGCCAATGTGTTTGATATACCTACATGTTAGTATGTTGTGTGTGGTGTTGTTGATGGCATTGTTGTTATTGAGTACTTTGTTCCCATATAGACGGACTTGCAAAAGAGAAGACTTTCAAGCATTCAAATACGCATGTATATGTGTAAAACCATGTTAAAAGATGCATGTATATAGTAAAAATACTATAATGAAAGTACGAAATGAAAAAGGAACATGTGCACTGATCCGTGATGAGAAAAAGGGGGTAGAAAGGATATCATGTAACTATCGGTGAAGTGCAATTTTTGGGGCGATCTCACACCGCTATGGTCGAAGAAGTGTAGGGAGGAAAATTCATCAGATCCTCTAACCTATAACTTATTTACTAAGAATATAAAGAGATATCTCTACATCCTAGTTTTTGGGTGATCCGACGCCACCGGATGAAGTATCAGTAGGGAGGAAAGTCCATCAGTATCCTCCAACCTATAACTACTCCACGAGAATGCTAAGGACAATTTTTCCTATAAAATCTATTGTGTATGGAACTCGTAGACTGGACTTAACCCACTCCCTATAGAACCCACTGTGATGGAAAAAAACTATAGACTAAATTGTATTGACACTTTGTGTGTAAACCTCATATGATGCCCCCTGTTTGGGGGTGTATGCAACATCACGTATAAAAGAGGACCGAACATGGATACTTTGAAATTGTGCCCTATAGAGAGGAGGGGATGTTCTTAGTAAAAACCAAGGCACAAACAAACAAGGTATCTAGAAAGCAAGTGTTAGTACGAACAACCATGCATGTAGAAGATAAGTGTAAGCCAAAAACAATGTGTAAGGTAGAACATAAGCACATAATGTAAACACCCAAGAAGACAATGTAGGCTGCATAAAGTGGATTGCAAACATGGGACACAACTCATGGTATCACAAGACAATCAAGACCATATTGGCCTCAAACAAAGACATGTACACACAAGACACATGAAAAAATCCGCAAACTAAAATAACTAATAACGGACAATGTAACAAACAAGTATGGAAGAAAATATCCCTACATATTAAATTCTCGCACATGAATCATCTATCATCATTAGAAATATAAAGCGTATATCAAAGTGCGTATAAACCAAAGAAGTGTACTATGAGTAAAAATGAAACAATAACACCTATAAGATACGAATGTGGATGTCCCAAGGATCTATCAGGGATGGGTAGTCAAGAATCCATGTTACACGTAGTATCCATGTATAACCCGCAATCATAGCTATAAAGCAAGTGAGTGTGCATTTGTGTATGATAATGATAATGACATATAAGATATCTATCTAATATGTGTAGTAAAGAGAACATGTAAGAGCAAGTGCAAGCAAGAGTAAATGAAACCATGAAATGCATTATGTTTTGGATGGATGGAATGGAATGTAGAGTGAATTATATGATCTGTGTGCTCCCGAGTGAATGGAGTTATATGCAAGGTGAGGTTCATTTAGGATGCCCCCTCAAAAGTCAATAATAAACCATAAACGAG
The DNA here is from genome assembly GCA_018340775.1 of Taxus wallichiana var. yunnanensis. Taxonomy (NCBI): domain Eukaryota; kingdom Viridiplantae; phylum Streptophyta; class Pinopsida; order Cupressales; family Taxaceae; genus Taxus; species Taxus wallichiana. Next base: position 125,193,804 of record CM031236.1, read on the forward strand.
TGTGTGATTGGAAAATGGTCAAACTATGTGTTGTGTATAGCTTGTTTTGTGAATGTGTAGTGATGAAATGAGACCTACGGATGAAGTGTGTATAAAATTGTAGCCTAATCATATATCAAGACAAGATGGATGAAGGATTTACGATGTAGCATAAACCGTATATCACTACAAAGTGAGTATAGGAGATGGTGATGTAGCCTAAAGCATATACCACTAAAGGATGCTAGAATAACGACCCCGTAGCCTATAGTGTATATCACTAAATCTATGAATGTCAAATGATAAAGGTGTGAATGCATGAGTGTGAATCTAATGGGTTTCATTTGTGAATATATACTCTCCACAATCCAAAGATGGACCCTAAGACTAGAGTGCGTCATAGGGTAGTAATTACAACATGTACAAGTAGATGTATGTAGTATATGTGTTTATGAGAGATGACCATGGGATGTGTAAAATAATTATTATGTATAGTGATGATTAGTTCTAGTGCGAGATGTGTAATAACTATTGTACAATGTGTGGGGTTCATGTTTAGAAAATTCCCTCAACAAGAAAGTGTGAACTAAAGCATAAGATTGTGTCATCGGGAAATGATGATTTGAATGTGTAGATTACGATGCCTTTGCTAAGAGGTTGCTAATACAAGTACAAAACATGTGTCATTGCTAAGTTGGGGGGTTTTATGAGTGTTATGCCCCCATGTGTGTCACATGAAGAAGGCAATCATGTAATGTCAAGTAGGAGGTTGTCATTTTCATGGTCAAAACCAAATGAACAAGAATCAAAGACTTGATAAGTAATGGTATCGGGCTAATAACACAATGGACTAGTGAGGTGTAATTTGTGCATACCCATGTCATATTCCTCATCGGTGAATGGGGGAGTGGACAACCATGTGCATACCATCGAGTGATATTTTACGTGTAGCCAAGAAAATAACTATTACAAATGAAGACATGACCAAAATGCATGGGGAATGATATGTCTATATTATTAGGGTCTAGTGTGGCCCTTATGTAATCTAGCCAAGATTGCCTTAATGTAAGCGGGAAAGAGAAAGAATATAGTCCGAGGAAAACTTGAAGATGAAATATATGTAGGCCATATGCGGCAATAATGTGAAGAAATCCATAATAAAGATGAGAAGAGTGTAGTGAAGATTAGAGATCCTCAAAGTCAAATCCTAGTTGAGTCAAGCCTTGATGTGTAAATACAATGTCATCACAAGTAGGTCCAAATGGAATATGTTATGAATATTAATCATTCATGAAAACGTACATATGAATGGCTGATGTGTTGATGGAGGTGGTACATGTGAAGGTGTAGGAGATGGAGGGATGTCCGTAGAATAGACATGTTGCTAATAAAGAGTCATCATAGTAATAGGAGGTGGAGGTGATGGTTTAGAAGAAACAACATCTATCACACAAAGTATACCTTACGGCTGTAGGAAATGAGGTAGTTCATCCATGGGTTGAGGTTCATTTGTAGTAGCAATATGTTGAGGAGGAAGAGTAGGGTTAAGGTCACAAATCACAATATTTGAATGGATCGTGGTAAAAAAAAATGGTGCATTCAATGTGTTCATGTAGAAATTTGACACAATGATGTACAATAGAAACAATGTCTTGCATGGTAAATCCATGGCAACCAAGCAAACAGCTTTTAAGAAATTGGAAAATCAATGACAAAGAACTTGGTGTTTACAGGTTTTTGGCCCTATAGCGATAGGTAAAGTAATGTGACCAATGCAAGCACGAACCAAACCATCATATGCACACAATGCAAGACAAGACGGACTAACATGACAAGTGGAGAGACCTAGGTTCTCAATGAATGACATGAGACATAAATTGAGCTCAAATCCATTATTGATTAGAGTACATTCACACCCACAAATTATTAATGTGAATCATGGTATACAAGGATGGGCCATTTTCAAAAGCATTAAGATCAGTAAGATGATTAGATTGGAATGATGTGTGTTGCGATAATGCATCCAAAAAAATTAATATACCAAGCCGGGATGCATACGAATGTGAGAAGTAGCAAGAATATTTTGGACTATACGCCTTCAATTAGGATTTGCAAACAAATAATCTTTTACAAATATGCTCATGATGATTATACTCTAGGAGGACAAGCAAATAATGAGGATTCAAAAGCATGAAGATCGAATACGAGTTCACCAAATTGATTAACTATAATAGAATTATTCTTAAAAGGAATGATAACCGATCATACAAAACCAAGAACAAAGATGCTAATCAAACACCATGATCAATAATATGAAATTAATTCTCCGAATAACTTTTCATTAACCTTTGGAAACAATGAGCATAAGTATCATATATTATTATGGAACTCAATGAAATACAATGAGAATGGGCCTTGTTTATATAGGCAAGAAATAACAATCTAAGAACTAGTCAAGGTCGTAGATCAAACAATAAATCCAGGAAAAAACTAGTCATCAAAGAACTAGTTAAGTCCATAGATTTAGGAGAGAACTAGATATCAAGGATCTAGTCAATACCATAGATCAAGAAAAAAACTATACCTTACAACTAGATAATATCCCCTAATATCTAAATAAATAAAAAGAAATATCCACACACATAAGTGGGTGAGGATAAATACACTAAAATGATAAATAATAACCTACACTAACACCCTCCCCAAGCATAGCTTAGTGCAAAAAAAAATAAGATGGGTCCCGAAACAAGGCCTAATGAGGTACTCATGTATAATAACTTACAAAATTGGACATGGCAAGGTATCCAAAACAAGTAATGACAAAGTAGAGAGATAAAATCCTACTACAAGATAACCTCGTAAGATCGGCTACAAAAACTCATATAATGGTGAAGAAGTGTGGTGATTTTTGTGTTTTAAATCCACTTCTCGGTCATAGAATTGGAAAAGCGACACTGGGCTTCACCCAAATAGCTCCATGCAAGGAGATCGATGGAGTGATGTCAAAAATGTAAAAAAAAAACACCAAACATAATTTGATCAGATGGTACAAATAGGTGTGCCATGATCCAAGAATAACCAAGGAAACAAGGCAAAGACACAAGATCCAAATAAATAGGAGTACCAAAATCCAAGATAAACCAAGGTAACAAGGCAAGAATAATTTTTTTGAAGAAACAAGATCAACTACTACAAATAGGTGTGTCATGATACAATAACAATAACCAAGGCAACAAGACAAGGACATAAGATCCAAATAAATATGAGTTCCACGATCCAAGAAAATCCAAGGTAATAATGAAAGGAAATGAAATCTAAATAAATATGAGTGCCACGATCCAAAAAAATCCAAGGTAATAAGGCAAGGACACAAAATCTGAAGAAGAAATATCAAATGCTATAAATAGGTGTGTCATGATCCAAGAACAATAACCAAGGCAACAAGGCAAGGACATTAGATCCAAATAAATATGAGTACCATGATCCAAGAAAAGACAAGGTAATAAGGTAATGACACGAAAAAACAAAGAATCGAGTATAACACCACACCCTCCCATACTACTGAATGAGTAGAATGATACCACAGATCTGTATGAGTTGCCAAAATCAACTACTCAAACACTAACAAACTAACACTGGGCTTCACCAGAATAGCTCCCCCACAAGAGAGACTGTCAACATGCCAAACAAAGTATCAACAATAAAGATCTAAAATATCTCGTAAAAATAAGAGGTATATAAATGTATACACCCATAGATACAAGAATGCAACATCTAAAAGTTTAGCACGTCAAAGCTCAACCGAAGTCATTGCGTGCACAAGTGATTACAACACCCCGCCAAAATTCACACTTTATAATTGAGTGCATGTAAATATTATAATGAGTAAAAATATCTTTTACATTTGAAATATGTATATAAAAATTTCACCAACGTGAAGATCTCGAAAATATACACAACTTTAAAAAAATCACCTTAATCGAGCTACGGATAAAAAGTTATGAACTCTAGAAGGTTTTGTTATTAAAATAAAATTTTAATGCCGATGTGTTTTTTAAAAGGTACACGTGACACCCAAATTTCCAAAGGGTAAAAGAGTGCATCCACATGATACATGCTTGCATGACCAAAGGATAAAAGCTTGCACCAAAACCTAAATGTCCAGAGGGTAAATCATTGCATTCAGAGGGTACACGTCAATATCCAATGGATAAAAGAATGCACCTAGAGGGTACATATCTGTGTCCAGTGGATAAAAGACTGCATCCAAAATAGAAATATCCAGAGGGTAAAAGAATGCATCTAGAAGGTACACGCTTATATCCAATGGATAAAAGAATGAACCCAGAGGATACAAATCTAGGTCCAGTGGATAAAATAATGCATCTAGAAGGTACACGCTTATATCCAATGGATAAAAGAATGCACCTAGAGGGTACAGATCTACGTCCAATGGATAAAATACTGCATTAAAAATAGAAATATCCAGAGGGTAAAAGAATGATATGGAAGGTATATGCTTATATCCAATGGATAAAAGAATGCATCAAAAAAGTACAATTGTTAATACAAACTTAAACTGCAAATATCTCTTTTCTCGGGAATCAGATTCAAAACTAGAGAGAAACCTAGAAAGTTTCTCAAAAACCTAGAAAGATGATATAATTTTTGAGTCAAAAAATATGTCTGTACATAATTGTACAAATTTTTGAGAAATGTGCCAAAAAACCCTTAAAAATGCCCAGATTTGACTATCTCAAAACATGGTCAAGTTTATAGTCGATTATAGGGTTTTGGCACCTTTCAAATCCAATGACACACTCCATTTTGCATAAAAATACATGTTGCAGAAAAGTGATAACAAATTCTAAATACATGAAAATAATAAACCCTTGCTTGCAAATAAAAACTTACAGATGGATGTCTACATCATCTATAGCTTTGATACCATAAAAAGAATGATAAATAGATAGTACCAATCTAATAACACAAATGCTAATCAAACACCATGATTAATAAGATGAAATTTATTCACCATAATAACTTTATATAAACCTATGTAGAAAAATGAGCAGCAATATCATATATTATTATGGAACTCAATGAAATACAATGAGAATGGGCCTTGCTTATATAGGCAAGGAATAAAAATCTAAGAACCAATCAAGGTCATAGATTAAGCCATAAATCAAGGAAAGAACTAGTCATCAAAGAACTAGTTAAGTCCATAGATTTAAGAGAGAACTAGATATCAAGGATCTAGTCAATTCCATAGATCGAGGAAATAACTAATCAATACCATAGATCAAGGAAAGAACTATACCTAACAAATAGATAATATCACCCTAATATATAAATAAATAAAAATAAATATCCACACACATAAGTGGGTGAAGATAAATATAATTAAGGTAAAGAAAGTACCTAGGTGAACGTGAGCTAAGGTAAAAACCTACTATAACAATTCTAGTGTAATCTAATGCTATAGGAGTAGTAAAATGGCTGCATAAATAAAGTAATAAAATACCAAAATACACCCAAGCAAGATAAGGTATAAAATATGAAACCCTAGTGTGCAAGAAGGGTTAAGAAAATCCTTAGTTGATTCACGTGATTTTGCGAGAGATCGTGTCGCAAAGATAGACCAGTGAACAAGAGGAGGAAATGACCACAAAAAGTATGATAAAGCATAGATCTAAGTTGTCGACTAGAATGGGGAACCTAGAAATGGTAATAAAAACCTCCTCATGAGTGTCATTGGGTCAGTTTTTGCCTATGTTTGCTTCTTGTCGCACTAATGTCGCCGAACTACACCGAGATGTCCTTGTGAATAGGAGATGGAAGAATCACTTGTAAAACCACAGACATAACATCAAAACCATAAAAAAATATATATGCATATTATTGGGTCGTATTTTCCTCAACTACCAAATTAATGGACTTACCATTGACCGCTACACTACATATCATACCTAATGTAGTTCTAGGTGTGCGTTCTATTTTGGCCTAGGTTGGTCTTGTGTCACCACACTTTGTGAAGTACTTGACCAAATTACTAGATGTGGAATGTAGTAAATATGTTCATGGAAACAATAGAATCCCTTCCTATAAAGTGTGATGCGGATGAATCAACCTTATGTGCCTTCCAGCGAGCTAGATGGTTACAAATGTAGCTTTAGATGCATTTGATAGATAAAAATATAGATAATGATAGTAGATACTTAGTGTTTAGTCCCTCATTATGGTAGCATAACTTTATATTTATATGGTTCTCTTGTTCTAGTTTTGTTAATAACCCCAAAAGGCCGACCACCAAAAAGATAGAAAGCTCAAACAGATAGAAAGTTACCAAAAGGTGAGTGTAAAGTGCAAAGAGGAATAGGGTGCCTAGAGGGGACTAGGGCACCTAGGGTGCCTTGACTTGGCTAGCCCCATTCAGAAATCGGACAATAGAGACTGGGAAGTGTAGGTGTGTGATATAAAATACGAAAACAACCAATGTAAATTTTTTTAAAAGACATGGGTTAATTATTACTCTTTTCACTTAAGAAGCATATGAAAAGTAATATGTGATCTAGACTAAATAATGACTCAAAGTGCGTTATTTTGTGTCTACACTTTCCAAAAAAAAAAAAGATAGGATAAATTAATTAAATTTATTTTATTTTATATATTAGGAAGGAATTTGATAAATTAGAATATTAATTTTACTTGTCTTCTATTTAAATTAAATATTTCTTTCTATTATTTATTTAATATTAGGATTTAACATAATCTCGGACTCTAAATAAAAATGATAAAACTATTCATTATGAATTCATGATACTAGTTCATAGCCTCTAATTTTCCTTTTACTTCTTATCTTTTCTCCTTTATTGTCACCATGAGTTGACAATGATACATGACCATTTTAATTATATCTTGACATCATAGGAGGATTTTTAAACCAATCATCCACTCACCAACACTAGACTAATATCATGGACATATAAACATAGTATTGTGTGTATTACTTTTCTCTCTACTCACCCCCACAAATTGTCACCACTTGACACATTAAATGGAAACTTATCCATAGTTGAGAATTTTTGGGGCAATCAATCAAAATGAGTTAGAAATCCAAACCCATAGTTTAATTTTCTTTCTTAATCGTCTATGTTCCTATATGACCCTCTTTGAAGAGGAATGTTTAAAGAGAAACATAGATTTTCTACAAGTCTTCTAGCTAATCTGAAATATCTTTGGTCTAACACAAACACACACACACACACACACACACACACACACACACACACACACACACACACACACACACACACACACACACACATGGAATTATTCACAATAATTATCCTTGATCGTATCATCCAACACATAGAGATCAAACGATTTTTCATTATCCTTGATGATAAATTTTTTTGTACTTGAAATTTTATTTATTATGAGTTTCTCACCATTTGAATCTTGATCCTTAGCCATCCCAAATTATTCCATATTTAGTATCTTATTCTGATCCACATCCATCACATATCTTAATTTTTTTCTATCTTGACCTGACCTCATGAAGTCAAGTTCACAAGAAATCCCATGTCATTTTTTTCATGTATACAAATCTAGTGAACCTAACATGAGGGAATAGTTTCTTCTAGTTTCAATTTTAATCCCTTTCTTTTTTTCACCTTATTACTCTCCCCTTATTTTTCATGTGTATATACACTCCCCAATATGTCAAGCCAAGACTACAATAAGCATTTTATAGGCCTCGAGGCTTATTATACTCACATGAATGCATAAAAGTCACCCTCGTTTTCTGATTAGGCTTATAATTATTCCCAAAGACACCCTCTACGCATGTATCTTACATAAAAACATCAAATCCTTCCTCCAATGTGATGATTGAAGAGTTTGATTATTCATTGACCTATCAAGGTCCATAGGTAGAACCTTCTAGCTCCAACAACATGACATTCATCTAGAAGCAATGTCTTTACCAATGATTTTTGACTAGACCATAGATTAGTATGCAACATTATTCCATACCATCTTGCTTGTGATCCGATGATGATTTCTTGGAATAGTTTAGCCAAAGGAATTACTGACTCATAACCATATATGAATTTTTTGGTACGATACGACAAAGACACCGATACCCTCCTTTAAAACAATGTTTACACTATTCCGTCAAAGTAAAAATAAAACCTCAAAAATTTTAAACAATGAATGAGTAATTCATAAAATGATATTACACATCTCCTTATTATAATTATATGCATTGTACGCCCTAAAAAGGGGCTCAGTCCTCATCGAATGATTTCATTTCCCCACTAGTAAGAAGGATTAGAGAGTTAGTGAGCACTTAAATCCCACAACCAAACCAGTAATAGAACATAGTAAAGGATACCCCATAGAAAACAAAAATTATGTCCCTTTCCTCAACACACAACCAATATAGCACATGTAGAAAGGTTATATGCGCTAATGTAATCTAGGTGATTTTCTCATGGGGACTAGTATACTAGGAATGGAACTTCACTCATCCTTTGTATACGCTATCCAAATACCTCTTGTAATATACTCCCACATGTCACCCCCAACAATGTGATTTTTCATAACCCAACACCCAAAAATGACTTGTTTAATGTTGTTCCCCCACATGTATATGTATTCAAGTCATATTAACCAATTCAAAAACCCGAATGATAAAAGGCTCGGGCTGAACAACATCACCAGTTTATGCGGACATGTTATGTTGATAGTATAAAAAGAAGGTCTACGAACATTGATCTCAAGTGGGTGACCTTGTTCAAGATTCAATAGTGGGATAGATAAGAAATTAGACGAAGGTCATCTTTTTAGACTTGAATGGATTGGCCATTATCAATTAATCTAATATTTTAAGAATTTTATTCTATCATTAGTGTACTTCGGGGTTGAGGAGTTTGATGAATCTATCAATTCACTCCACGTAAAATGTTATCAAACATAGTAATATAGTACCTCTACATTTTCCTTGTTGCATTTTCACCCTTTGTGTCACATACACCATGTTTAGATGGTACTTTTAGGTTACTTATTTGAAAATAATTTTAACATTTTCATACATTGGTAGATGTTTCAATCTTGATATCTTCACAAATTCATCATATTCTTCATTTATATAATCCACCTTAGCAGTATAATCATGAGACAAAGGTTAATATTACTTCTATCAATTTTTTTGTATTACAATTGTTTTTGTGGTTTCTCTCACATCGATGCTTTCCTTTATGGTTATATCTAAAATAATCATGACTAAGAAATATCCTTCCAAAAAGTTCTCTCCTCAACAAGAAATTTCTAAACAATTCACTTGGATCTTATGTCCACCCATGTTAGTCCTATGTGGTAAGCCCTCACATCCTACAATTCACGTGTTGTTGAGATTAGTGACAAAGAAATTCTTTCCCAATAAGCATAGTGTAAAAGATGGGTAAAATAGATCAAAAATAATATATATCCACACATTATAAATAACTAAACCTCTCATCCTCCCTAGTTTTCAGTGATGATCCCACACTTCTTACTACTAGTGTGAGGCTAGGAAAGGAGAGAGGCTTCCTTACTCTCCTCTATTTTTTCTTCGATGATGAGTCCTTGCTTATTACTAGTATTAAGTGGAAAGACGTAAGATGTCATTTTAAAAATGGGGGAAATAAATCCTCAAGATAAAATGGAACAAGGTACTTGAACATATAAAAATATGAGGAGATAATTTATATGTCTATGTTAGGAGAGACATTTATTCCCTAAACAAGATCTCTCCAATCAACAGCAACCCTAGGGTCTAAGAGTAACAAGAATCTATGAAATGAAGATTATTTTGTATTTGGTTAGATAACTATGATTGGGATGAGTCACAATTTTTTTAATGGATCATTGTTAAGTATCGTATAAATAAATTCAACATTTTCATCTATGGATCATTTACTCATGTATCTCACATCCTTTTTGGATCTCGGTGTTGAGCCCTCACATCTTATTGGTTACGTAGGGTCAAGAACATAGTGATATATCTCATCACTATATCATCTACAATATATTTTACAAATGGAATTAAATGTTTGACATTATTGTAAAAATGAGTGTCTTTAGTACAAATTACAAACATGTGTATTTTCATATCTCATTTTTATTATCATATTACATTATCATCCATAACATTCATTTAAAAACCATAAAAAAATTGAACATTCCTAACTTATCAAAGTTCAAAAATGAATTAGAGCATGAATAAAAAAATGTACAAGGAAGAGATGAGTGAAAAATAAATCTTATATATGTATATCCCAAGGTTTAAGTAAAATGCCATTACGCAAAAGGACAAGAATGGTGAAATTATCAACCATGGGCCAACACACACACACACACACACACACGCGTGCGCGCGCACGTGCACACACACACACACAAACACACACACAAAAATAAAAAAATGGACCAAGCAATAAAGAAACTCGCCTTTCCATCCCTTTCAGCACCCTTATGCTAGCAATGGGTTGAGGGATTTTGCTACGGATCCTATGTTGTGGACTACTAGAGCCTCCATGGGAATCTCCATGCATCAAATGATGAGAGTGTATGTGCTAGTTTTGAGTACTTGTAACCTCACTATGAGTAGACCCTCCTCCTTTAAGAATATTGCGATAATCATCAATCTATTGTTTCAGACTATATCCTAGGTACACATCTTAGAAGCTCACATGATGCATGCTAGGTAGGTTAAAATATGTGTTTCTAATGACTGAAATTAGATGGAATTTTTGGGTTCACCATTAGAGCATATAATAACATATAAGAAGTGATCATTAATAATTCAAGGTTAATCCACTTGATAAGATCTCTCAACTCTATAGTAGTAGCTGCAAACACACACACACTCATTAAAAATTAGAAAAATCATTAACATTTAAATACATAAATCTAATCTAGAATATAAGATAATGGTAATTGGGGTTGCTTACTAGGATCTCAATCAATACAATCAGGTAATGAAGCCTCCTCCCCTACTTATGAAATCTCATCCTATGTTACCATTGTAGGATCATCCCCCTCGACTCGTGGCCTCCTCCTCCTCACTTGTTCCTATCCATTAAGGGTGTGACCTCTCCTCGACTCATATCCTATCTCATCATCTTCCTCTTCTCCCTCTTCGGTTGTTATTCCAATACATATAACTCTTGGTGATTCCATCTCTACTCCATCAGCCTACCTAGGTATGGATTGACATACCCGTATCATTACTCTAGATATTACAATTATCCATAACAACTTATTTAAAAAAAATCTCTCACCTCTCTCGAACTCTAACCAAAATATGAAATAAAAGAAGTTTTTAAACTATCCATGGTGAAATAATTAGGACACATGTGCTACTTGATGAACCACTCTTTTTCCAACATGGTTAATAGGTTAAGTGGGACTCGTACAAGTAACTAGTTTAATCCACTCTCCTACCCATAGTCGTTGCATGTGATTATAAAAATGTGTTATTATCTTCACGATAGTCATTATACCGATCTCGAGATGCTATGACCTTGATAGCCACCATATCTACACATCACTTGCTGCTCTAATAATGGTTGGATGTGTAATCTCCAGACCTCTCCGATAGGGGATCACGCTCTCATATACCCATAACATCACAAGTGTAAATTGACTCAAATATGTTGACTTGTACCTAACCATCCGGTATAGGTCATGAGAATAGGTTTCAAATGTTTCCTACACCCATGTAAAGACCCTACCCTACAAGTATATACCATGTATAATAGGGTCCAAAACATAAAAAAATTCTCCTATCTTATCCCCAATGAAACGTGTATATAATATACCAATAATGGCCTTGTGTAGACTAGAGATGGGATCCATATAAAATGAATTTAGTACAATACCCTTCTTCACACTCATATCAAGTTCCCGGCATCACCCAAGTACATTTCCCACCTCGATGAATCATTTTGTTAGTTACCGCATTTTGGCACTAGCTTCCTCCCGAATAAGAACTACCAATCTCTTGTAAACATATTCTAGTGTAATACTCCACTCTTCACATAAACCATGGAATTGTAAAGTATTCCGATCCACATCTCAATAAGTCAAGAAATATCAAAGTATCGTACTCGCTAGAGCAACATGCTTAGTTTGTTCCAACATCCATATCTTGTACCTCTTAAGAATACCTACATCAACCTAAGTTCATAAGTGATGAACTCATGCATTCTAATTGTTCTACCGACCTTTGTTCTAGTAAACACATACCCCTATTCCATCCATAAAAATAAAGTAACATTAGAACGCCTCATCAAAACATTAAAATATAAACAACAAAAAATTATTAAGCAAAAATAACTAAGCAAGTATGTATCTTGTCAAGTTTTCCTTGGAACAATTAACGATTCTGCGGCCGTCACTCTACAAAAATTTGTTGTTGTGTAATTGTAATGGTATCTATGAAATCATCAAGATAATTTCATAATTTCCACAATGGTCATGTCACCGACCACCACCCATTTCCGTACATGCCAACAAAACTTTTAAAAACTATAAAAGTGTGAAATTAGCAAAAATAGACTACATTTTCTCAAAGGCAGCCCCTAACAATCATTTTGACTATAAAATTCCTAAAAATTCCCTCCCATAAAGTTCACTCCAAAGAGAAATCTAAACCTAGGGGAAAGATAAAAATAACTTGTAACTAACATGTTCCTAAGCCCTAATTGTGTCCATTGGATCTACCGCCACGTGTCTTAATGCACATAAATTTGATCAGTACTCGTATGCAAAATGGTCTCCTGAATCTAGAGCCATTAAAATAAAATATTATTAGATGGAAAATTGTTTCTAAATGTGGTAAAGATGTGATATATATAGAGAGTTTTGTATTTTTATTCTAATTTAGTGACGTTTTGTATTGTTAGCGATGATGGACTAGGTAGACTTCTCATCTACACATAAATGGTAAGCAATTCATTCTCTTCATTTCAAAATGTTTATTTACTATTATTTTATTACTACACTTGATTCTCATCCTTAGTTTTTATGTGGTGAGAGGAGTTGGTTGGCATCATCCCAATGTATGGTTGGATTAGGTAACTTTATAACTCTCCCATTTTGGGAAGCTTCATTCTCATAAATCACATTGTTATGTATTTATGAGTAAAAATGTATTTCGAGGGGCAATATCTACACACCTAAATACTACATAGTACAACAATTGATCACGATACTTCTCTAATGATAACAAAGCTACCTCAAAATTAAAAATGAGATGCGGATCTGTCACCTTAATGCGAAGCATCATTGTAAATATGCAATTTTGGTTTTTCTTAGCTATCTAGGTTTGTGACATGTCCATATAGTGGTCTATGTGATGTAACTGGTCCATTTCTACTCTTTTTCTTTGTAATAAGGTGTCTCCTTCTAAAACCACAAGTATGAATTTAAAATTTTTCTAGTTAATAGATTATAAACCTAGGGGTTAGTTTAGGATCAATAAAGGGTGTAAATGGGTCATGAGACATACTCTTCACCTAAGGACATGACTACTTGACCTTAACAATGGTGTAAAGCACACTGGGTTAGATTAGTTATAGTTGGGGTTGGTAAGTTAGAACCCTAACTATTACATTTCCTACATCTTGTATGGAGGTATTCAAATTAGAAAGGGATATATAAGTTGAAAAGTTTGGGAAGGTGAAGGAGATACTGTGTAATGATCTTTAAGGATCATGAAGCTTGTATCTCATTGTTTTTATCAATAAAAATGGATTCTTAATTAGTAAAATCATTGAATAAAGATTCATTTTGATATTGTTACTATATGCTTAAGGATTTGTGAATGTTTCGTAATTGTATATTGAGTATGTAAATTATTCTATACCAGAAGAGTTTTGTGTAGGTTTGTAGAAGGAGAGAAGGAATTTTGAAGACACAAGAATTATAGCAAAGGAAATCCAATATATAAATCTAAGACTGAGACAATGAGGTAAGACTATGTATACGATTGTATAGAAGGAAAGAGTCAAGGTAATGAATTAAACAATACTTGTGTGAAGGATAAAAACAAATTAATTATAATTACATGCATTGATAAAGGGTCATCATATTATGAATCTATCTATTTTAGTGTTTGAAGAATTAAGAATTAAGAATTAAGAAATTGTGTATCACGTTTAACAATTTTTTCTATGGTGATTGATGGTTATTGATAAGCTTAAAATTTGTCAATGTGTAAAGTGCGTTTTTAAGGAGACTCCAAGGTCTGTAATAAATCTTTGGACATCATGAAGTTTATAAAATTCATTAGAAGGGGAACTGTTCACGAATCTATCCTGTAGGACCATGATACTCTGTTTAAAGGGTTTGGGACAGAATTCATTGTGAAAATATAAGGTAATCCATTAAGAATATAATACAATATTTGTTGAGATGTGCTAAAATTTATAACAAGTGTTTGAAAAATGATTCAAGATAAAGGAAGGTAGTTTATACTTCCTAAACCTATCAAATTCTTGTGTGACTATGTTTGACCTAGTTCGGGCTTAAAAGGAGACAATTTTCTTATGAAAAATTTAATTTGTCATTGATAAGGTCCATGAAGTAAATATAGATTTTTATATTCGATAATGGATTTCAAGAATCCATGAAAGCCATAGAACAGATGTTGGATTATAAAATATTTAAGTGTTAGGAAAATTTGTGCACAATTAACGTTTCCTCATGGTGACAGTCATAAGAATTTGGGTTTTTAGTTGTCCTAGTAAACAAGATGTCAAGAGATGATAAAACATATGTTGGTAGGGTTTTTAGTATAGATGAGGTATTACGAAGAGTGAATAAATTACTTAGAGAACCAAACATTTGATACAAGATAAAATTATCCTTCGACTGTTTTAACAAGAGTATATTAGAAGAACACTAGAGAAGTAATAACACATTCGAGTGAAGGTGCCTTAGAAAGGAAGTTGTCAAGAATATGGATAGTATTGGTAGAATAATTAGGGTCTTGATACCTATGTAAGAGTATAAAATGAGTCTTATTTAAAGAGAGTATATGATTTTAACGTCACGGTATAGATGTGGAACCTAGGGAAATCAAATTATTACTTGTATGAAATGTCATTAAGAAAAGATGTAGACTGAAAGACAAGTGAAACATTTAGTGGTGAAATGTATGGAATATTTAGAAGGAATTTTTGAATGAAAATTGAAGCAAGATAAGAGGAAGGTATCAAAAGAGGTTTGAGGTTAGTAAATGTTAAGAATTACCTAAGTTTAGAGAAGTAAAACATGGGAAAATGGTATTAATGAAGGAAAATGAGTGTTAATCATTGAGAAGGTTTTGAATAAGTTATTTTATAAGTTATTTAATATGTATAATTGACGTAAATTTATCAAAAGTGAAGAAACCCTAAGATATGGCTTGAAACCATAGCTTAGGCCTATTTGCATAAGCCTAGAAGAAGGAAAGTTCAGTTAAAAGTGATATAAATTGAGTTAGGTCTTAAAATTTTCCAAAAGAAAAAAAGAAGGATAAAAGGTTTCAGAAAATAATTTCATATTTTCTTGAATGTTGAATGGGTTTCCCAAACTCAAAGACTTGTGTTCCAGAAGTACTAAAAGTGATGTAGTTCTAAAACAATAAAGAGAGAATAAGACAAAATTGGTTTATCATTGAGTGATGAAACTTTGTAGTCTATTTAATGGGCTAAATGGGTATTGGGAAAAATTGAAAGTGAATCCTAATTCCTTGAACTGTGTATATTTCATCAAAAGTGTCTTATCTAAGGGCTAGTAGCAAGTGTTGAGGCTAAAAGAGAGTTTGTAACGCACGCGAAAATCTCCCACTTGAGACCCAAGAACAACCTAGGTTTAGTTAGAAAAAACATGGAATAAATTTTATTTTTATTTTTATTTTTTTAGTGTTAACAACCAAAGTCTCAAGGACAATTAAATTCAACTAATAACTTTTCCCATTATAACAATTATCAAATCACCTTACAAAACACTAAGAGAGTGAAAGTTATCCCGAGCACAGTTAAATTTCCCTTAGGTGATAATCTAACCATTTAAAACTAGATTAATACTAAGCCAAACAAATCTTAATTAAACTCAGAGGGTAAGAAGAGCCAAAACAATTAAATACCCTAGGTATTTAATTCTACAAGGTTTCAACAATTAACAAGGTCTAATTATAAGGGGGAGAATACCCATTTAAACAAACAGGGTAAATTCTCACTTACCCACTCCCAGAACTCTCTTAAAAGATTCAACCTAATTTTTCTCATATTAACACACTCAAAAATTCCTAAAAACATTACCATTAGATAGGAAATTTCCTCACCTTTCTAGTGATATAAGTAAGTCCTCCTAACTCATATTTTTCAAGATATGAGCCGTGGGATTAGGGATGAAAATTTTCCCCAAGAGCGGGCTTCAGTAGGCCTCGGAGAGTAATTTTTCCTAGAATATTTTGGGTTGGTGGACCTGGGGAGAAAAAATAGCACTTTTCCCCTTTGGGAAAAAAAAGTTCCAATGATGCCCGTGCGCCGCGAGTCCGTGATCTGAGCCCTTTTTGAAGAAGGAAAGTTTGCTTGAGTCCGCTAAGGGACACATGTCCAAATTTTAATCAGGGTGGGAAGGTGGGTCACCGAAGACCAAGAGGAATTTTTTTGACTTAAATCCTAACAAGGAAAGAATGATCAAATTTACCTACTCGTCCGCGACTCTCGTAGAGACGCCACGTGTCGGCCAACCATTGGGTCATTTGCAGCAGTGTGGCGGGTAGCGAATAACTTAGCAAAATTTAACTTTTGAAGCGAAATATTTAAGGGTTAAAAGCGAGTTCACTCTTCCGTCAATGCCTAAAGAACCCATGTGGCAGTCCCTCATTAGCTACGAGTTGGCGGGCCGATAGGGAGAATTACGAAAATTTTCCAAATCTCAAAAAAGTTAAGTTTGTTAGCGCGAGCCCATGTGCTCAAGCTTAAAGAGCTTTTCCAAATGATTGGTGGGGTTGGGGGCCGTAGAGAAGGATAGGAATGTTTTCCAAAATTAGAAAACAGGATAAGTTAGTGGTTTTAGGACCATGCACCTATAGAAATTCTTCCAAAAGCGAAGGGCGGAGCAAAGGTCCCCTGGAAATTTTTCAAAATTTTCTTTTTCAAATTATTTTTGACAAAAAGATGGTTTGCAGGTTAGCGGAGCGGCGGAAACTTCATGACTTTGCACTTTTTGGGCATAAAAAAAAAAAAAAAAAAGTTTTAGCCAACTGGGTCCGCCCAAGAATATTTTATTCATTTAAATTTGACAGTTAGATTATTTTTGAAGCCAAATGAAGTAAAAACTTCAG
The DNA here is from genome assembly GCA_018340775.1 of Taxus wallichiana var. yunnanensis. Classification (NCBI taxonomy): domain Eukaryota; kingdom Viridiplantae; phylum Streptophyta; class Pinopsida; order Cupressales; family Taxaceae; genus Taxus; species Taxus wallichiana. The sequence goes on from CM031236.1 coordinate 125,211,172, forward strand.
AAGGCCATAACGTTTGATTGGGAACTCGGTTTTGGAAAATGAGGACATTATGGAAAGCTCATGACATCCTCTTTGTATAGAAACCTTAAGATTTTAATTTTGATAAATTTTTAAGGGTCAATTTTGAGAAAATGTTCTGTAGGCTTCTAAAATGTGAACTAGTATTTTTAACTTATAAACTTTTGTTCAATTTCGACATTCTTTCTTTCTCAACATGTCAAAAAAACATGGAGGATTGCACTTGGAGGAATTTAGGTTGGATTGTGAGGGTTAACTTGTTTGATTGATTTGCAATTCCAAATTACCGTTTTTATACAGCAAGATGTCTGCAATTTTTCCTTTTCCCAATTTGAAAGATTCTATAATAATTTCTTAAGTGTTAAGGTCTAATTGAGATCATTTTGATCATATTAGGTTCAATTTTAATTTTCATTTTTCTTTTATGATTTGCAGAGTCATTCTGTACATTTTCTAATTAATAATTTGCAGTTTTGAAAACATCTAACAAAGATCAAGTTCGAAAAAAATATATTTTCCATTTACCATCTTCTAAGTATTATAATTCATTCCAGATCCAATCTAACACATTAAGTTGATTCAAATCAAATTATTCAAAGGCCAAAATATAGTTCTGATTTCTAAAACATTCATTTCTAAAGAATAGAGCATTATGACATTTCTCCAAACGTATTCACCTTTTTTTTCAATCGAATTTCAAAATACATTCAACAATCAGATTTCAATACCTAATAATGCCATTTGAGAAAAGTAATACAATATTTTATTGATTCAAAAATATACCTTTACAACTTCTTCTTTCATTCCTCAATTACCAAATACAGAATACAAATTCTTCCACATTTATTCAAAAAGAAAACAGAGTATATCTCTTTCACATTTCGAATTACGCAACTTTCATAGCCAATACAAAACATCTTTCCATCACAAATAATATATAAGGTCATCCACTTCAAAGTGGGAAAAGGTTACAATAATAAATAATCTCAACAAGGACTATCAAACTTGTCTTTTTCCATTCCATTTCAAAAGACATCATACAATCTTTCTTTTCCTTTCACAGAATAAAATTTTAGAGTATGTCCTTTCACATTCAAATGGGATTTCATTTCCAAAACATAGAAACTCTTCAGCACAAAACATATTACATTGTCATCCACTTGAAGTGGGAAATGGTTTTACAAATAGAAATCTCACAAGGGACTGTCAAACTATCTTCTTTCTCAGCTCCAGAATAGTAGTATGAATTTCCATCATTCTCCAATTTGGTCACAAAAAAAAAAAAAGGGAAAGGCAACACTCTCCACCCAACCAAGACATCCAATTAAAAGGAGAATCCATCCTTACTCATTGGCCCCCGAGCCCCAACCACATTGCAATAATAAGAATTGTTTTTCAACTCATGGCAACAACAGATTCCACAACACAAGACATATTTCTTATTCAAAATACAATCCAAAACAGAATGCGCTTTATAACCACATTAAAACATAACAAAAAAATCTCAAGCTTCTTCATGGAAGCCAAAGGAGCAAGAAACTACGGGGGTGCTTTGCTTATGCCTCCCAAAGGGGAAATGGGTATTACCACCTGAGAAAAACTACCAATATATATATATATATATATATATATATATATATATATATATATATCATTTCAAATCCCTAACATGCCCTTATGCCTCCCCCAAGTACCCCTTATTTCTCACATTTCCTTATGCCTCCCTAACCTCTTATGGCACCCCATAATGAGTAAATAAATGCAAGCTATTTATTTTTAAGGTGGAACCCAAATCCCAACTCCCTCCACACTTATACCTCCCCAAAACACTTATGCCTCCCACAGAAATACCCCATAGTCTTCTCCTACACCATCCCTAGGCCATCTACCCAAACATCCCACACACATGCCAAAAAATTCACAATAATAACATTTGCACAATTAAAAGAAGATAATTTCAAGAGCCAAGCTCTTACCTCTCCATAATGGAGTTTGTTTCAAGTTCCAACCAACAAGATTTCTAATGCAAAATAGCCCAAGATCAACAAAACACAGGTCTGTAAAAAGTCTGCAACTTTCTCCAAAAGCAAGAGCTCCAAATAGCAAAAGAATTCACCCCAAAATAAGTATGCAAAAGTACAACCACCAAAAGAGTGTAACCCCAAACAATAAAATGAATTCAAATATATAGAAGGGGGAAGAGAGGAGGATGAGGTGGATATTTGTAGGATGCCACATCACACATCCTCAACTCCAACTCACAAGTCAACTTCAATCTCCAAGACACAATAAATAAGTAGGTGAATAAATGACAGTCCTACTTACACACTCAAATCAAGCCCATACCCCAAAGGACTGAAATTAATAACATGTAAGAAAGTGAAATTAAAATATACAACTTGACTTACAAAAATGCATAATGAAGGATAATTTTAACTCTCCAACCATAGGTAAGGTTGGTATGCAAATTTAATAGGTATGGGACAAGTTTAACTTGTCCCATAAGCCTCCAAAATCAGCCTCCAAGGACAAATTTGAATTCCAAAGAAGATGAAGTGTTTCATACTCCAAATTTACTTACACATCTCTTACACATACTTACACATTTAATACAAAAGCCAACAAATCCAATAATTACTTTATTATGTCCCAATTTGATTAATTAATTCTTAACAATATGATTACTCACATTAATCTACCATAATTAATAAATAATGAAAGGGGTAAACACATCACTTATAACACACTTACATACTAAAGAAGGAACCAAATAAATAAATACACATAACCCTTGGTCACATTTTAAAATGATCCCCCCCATGGAAATCCCTAACCACAATCAAACACACACAAAAACCATACAAGTTTCCATGGTGACCTTGTTGAATTCATTTAGAATTCCAATGTGGTTGGTCTCTAATCCCCGATGTTTTTGTAATATCTTAAACCTGCAAAATACAAATACCTCCTTCGGCCTCATGGCCATATCATAACATCCAAATTAATATAAATATAATTTAAAAATTATCAATATATATATATATATATATATATATATATATATATGTTAATCACAACAACATCTAGAAAATCGACAATATCACTTACGATTTTATCAACAACTATACGATCATCAAATCAATTCCATTTTCTCGGTCTACTCAATATATCCAAATATCACATTTCCTAACAACATCCATAAATATATATAACCATGTCCAACAACATGTCAACATCTATATAAAATGTCTCTAACAATCATCATGCATCATATATCAATCACATCAACAATATTTTATAATCCGACATCTAACACCATTGTAAATTAAAATTATAATAATGTCCATAATATAGTCAAGATATCATAATCAATATCAAAAGACGTCAAAGAAAAGTGGGCACTACAGTTTTTGAGTAAGAATAAATGTTTGATGATTTTACAACTTTTTGTAAATGTTTTTATGGTGTATTCAAGCATTTATAAATAATTTTCGATATTTGAATCGGTTGATATAGGATTTTGTGTTGGAGTAAATTTTTGGATTCTTGAGACAAAGTGAAAGTTACATGATTGTGTTTATTTTTGCAAAGTTTTTCCTAACTTATTGATATTGGTTGTTGTTTAAATTTCAATGCATCACCCCCTTCTTTTCATTTCCATCTTGAATAAGTTCTTCTTCATGATCTCCACCCCTCTTCGAACCCTCAATTTTCTTTCGGACTTATTTTCTAGCATTTTGCATTGCATTTTAGAGGTAGTTGTAGAACCACATCTATTTCTAGATGAAGTTACACAAAAGTTGCATTCATTACACAATATCCCTTCCAAAGAATAGGGATAGTCCTATCAATGTGTAAACAAAAATTAAAAAAACCAATTTTTAATGTTTTTTTATTGCGATTTGATTTTTTCCTAGTGTACTTAATCAAATTGACTAAAAATAGGATCATTGGAATGGTATTTGATTAATCCTTCCTTATTTCTAAGAATAGTATTTTAGATTCTTCCCATTTGGAAGAGTCCTATTTTCTTGATCAAAATTTCTTCTTGAATTCTTCTTCTCTAGTAATTTATAAATATAGTATTTTTTCTCGCATCACATGGTGGTAATTTTAAATTTTGAGAAATGTTATTGTCGTATATATCTCCCTCCCCGGGTAAATATGGACAAGAAGAAGAATATGGAAATCAAAGAAACTCAAAACCCGACATTTATTTACGTGCCCATGGCATAGGTTAGAGGCGCAGAGCAGGAAATGTCGACATGGAAAAATGCGTGCCCATGGCACAGGTTAGAGGCGCAGAGTAGGAAATGTCAACATGGAAAAATTCACGCCCATGGCGCAGTTAGAAATGTCGACATGGAAAAATGCATGCCCATGGCACAAGTTAGAGGCGCAGAGCAGGAAATGTCGACATGGAAAATGTGCGCCCATGGCACATGTTAGAGTATGATGACATGAGGATAGTTGCACTGAGGTGCATCTTTAGGAGGCGCAACATTTTGAGTGTTGACACCCTAACAGAAAGCAAACCCTTACGTAGATATTCAAATGGCCATAACTTTTCATAGGGAGCTCGATTCACGCAAGGTTGGAATTTTCGGAAAACTTACGAGGTCCTCTATCCAACTACGGCTGGATATATTTAATTGGGTGAGAACAAGTTCTTCAAAAATGCAAAATACAATTCGCCATTTTTTGGGTTTGCTAGGGTTCTCACCTACCGCCATAATGAGATAAATTAAATGCAACCTAGAGGTGGTTGGGGTAGATTTGGAATTCCTCTCTCTTCCCTCTCTCATTCTTCCTATAAATTTTAAGGAGGGGCTTCTTTCTAAAGGTGGGACATTCTTGTTTTTCCCCTCCCTTCTTCTCTTTGGCAGGTGAATTTGTGGAGTTCAAACCTCCCATCTAAAACTGTATGCAACTTTTCCTCTTGGAATTTTGTAGTGTATTGTATCAATATTTTGAGCAAATAATGCATGTCTCGTGGATGATTCTCAACCCTCCCCGTGTTCATTTACATCCTCCCGATCTTTCACCGCAAATTTGGTTATCTCGTGCATGATCTTGCATTGCATTTTAATGGTTTGTGTTTATTGGCAAGACATGTGTTCTTCATTCCTCGATGCATCACCTTTGTTAGTTTAGGTTTATTTTCATTCATCTACTTACCCCCTCTCCTTGCAAGTTAGATTAGGTTTTTTAGTAAACCCTCTGCATTTTTATGTGTGCATCTGAACAGAGGAATAGGAACTAGCCTTCATCCGGAGAGCTTTCCTGATTCACAAGATCCCACACTTGGGAAAAACTCCATGTTATGCAATCGCACTGAGAGTCTCAACCCATCGAGTTGCGGACATTCAAGGGTGCTTGTGATTCGCCATCAATAGTTATACTATTGGATTTTGGAGATGTGATTTCATATATGTACAGGTTGTATATCTTACTTACATAATGCTCACATTCGATTATATTCCTTTTTCCAAACAAGTTACTTGGTTTTCTTTATTTGTTGTTCTTATCTATTTACTTTCTCACCCACATAATTTAGAATGCACACATTAGATGGAGTCCGAAGCTAAGGATACATTGGATACATCATCAAAAACACTAGGAAAAGCTATCATAGAATTGTATTGACTAGGTTAGGGATGTAATTCATTTATATCAAATTTTAGGCGTTATCTTTAAAATCAATAAATATTGTTTAAAATGGAAGATATCGTCACTTACCATGTATGTTTTCTATTCCTATATTTATTTCTATAAAACATTTGGATAAATATTATTCTCTTCTTATCCTATGGATCTTTTTGGTAAAATGGTTGGATGAAAGAGTGAATTAATATGCACATTTATTTTGCTTACATTTATTAGAATTAAGGTGATCTTGTAGGGGAAAGATTGTTTAGAAAACATGAATTTTTTTCTAAGAATATTTCCTTCCCGAAACACCGAGGTAGGATCTCTATTAAAGGAATCTTTGCTTCAATAAATTAATAATATTTTAAATTCCTCCCCTTTTTATTAGATTTACAAAACAACCCTACAAAAGAGGACTAACCACATTTGGTTATTCATTGTTTTAGTATCATTTTAACTAGAAGAAGAATTAAATATTGCTTAAACTATTTTGTTTATTTTTGTATAAAATATATTTGTGCTTTAATTTAAATAATATGGAAAAGTATTAAACATTAGTTCATTAATTAATTTCAATTAATTTCTATCAAAACTTTTTCCAAAACACAAAAAGATAAGAAAAAGTAATTACATTTATTTTATTTTATTAGTTAAGAAGGAATTTCATAATTTAGAAGATTAATTTTACTTATTTAAAGATTAGATATATTTTTGTTATGTCTTTAGTATTTGAATTTAATGTAATATAGGAATCTAAATTAAAATGATAAACCTAGTCATTAAATATTCTTGATACTAGTTCATAGCCTCTAATTATCTTTTGATTTCTTATCTGGTATCTTTTATTCTAACGAGTGATTTGAGAACCATACATGAAAATTTCCAATCTAACAAAACCTTGAAGGATAATTTTTGAAGCAATCATTCACCCACCAAACAAGGAAAAGTATCAGGAAGATATAGACTTAGGAATATGTGTATTAGTTTTCCACTCTACTTTGTTACCCCCAAAAATTGCCATCTATCTTGACGCGTTAAATGAACAATTTTCCATAGATTTAGAAGTTTTAAGCCAATCAAGATAACTAAGTTCTAGATTGAAACAAGTAGTTTTATTTTCTTCTTGAATCATATATGTTATTGTATGAACATCATGGAGAGAAATATTTAGAGATGAATGGACTTTTCCACAAGTCCACCATTCGGCCAAAGTATATTTGGTCTAATAACTATGGATTAGGAATTGTACAAAACAATTATTCTTGCTCTTAGAACCCATACACAAAGATCATACAAGTTTTTATTAGCCTTCACAAGAAATATACATAATCATAATTTGATCAATTAAAATTTTATCATCCTTTTAATATAAATCCTTAACCATCCCCTCTTATTCCATATTTATCATATTATACTTAAACACATCTCTCACAATTTGGCTATCTTGTCTCGGCCATGGGAATTCAAGTACATACGAAATCATGTCTCTTTTTTCCTATGTGCTGTCATGCAACTATTGAGAGTTAGGTATTGTAATTAATCTATAAAAGCAAATTTTTTATCTAAAGAACATGTTGCTTCTTTAAAAATACACAATGAAATTTATATGAATTTATAACCTCTTCATCTTTGACATGAATAATCCTCCTCCCTATCACTCCACATATCCTACCCTCAATATATGTGTAAAAACCTATATTATTTAACCCCAAATACCCCTTAGTATAGGGTAATATATTAGGTTAACTCGACTAATACTAAAAACCCCTATACAAACTCACATGATAGGTAATGTTAAATAGTTTCAAAATAACCCATCTATTATTATATCACCAAATTCTATTAATAGAGGGAAACGATGAATGTATCAGAATCTTGAAAGCTCAAAATAAATTTGGTATAAGTAGAGAAGCATATCATGGATTCTTGGGATCTAAGATTAATCACATTAGCTAAACAATGATGTTACAAGCTCCATTTTCCTTAACCTAGACTTAATTATGATGGATTTTTCATAGTTTGCCTTGAAGATACATGAATAATTTTAGGTGATAGAAATCGAGTTTCAATAAATTAAGCATGAACATCATAAATAATTAAAAGTATTCAATAATTATATGATCCTTATATCTATGTATGTGTATTTGTGAAATGATATAATATAAGAAGTTTACATACTTTTATCTTTTTCTTTTTTTGTAACAACATGCCTAATGGTGTGTTTTTTTGCCTATGGTAAGAAGGCCCTAGTGATGTTTATTTTTAAAAACATTCTATTGAATCTTATTTTTATTGAAGGAATTGTACATTTAGTGTTGTAGTAAGTAAAGGAATAAGTTCTATCAAGACTTCATTATTAGAAACACAATATACAATGGCATTATTTTTGGTTTTTAGGCTGCATAATTAGCCATGGAAATAAAAATAGGTGCATTCATGTTTCAAATTTGTGCAATAGTCAATTGTTTCACTAAAAGAATAATTTTTACTATGGGGAAGTAGCAATGTTTGTATATATGCTCAAAGGGACTATAATATTAATTTGCAAAAAAACAATAATATGTGTACCTATTCATAGGATAATATGTGATGAATACGGTGACGTTATTTTAAGGAAAAAAATATAATTATATTATTGAAAGGATAACAAAAATATATGATACCCTTACCATGTGGGTTTAATTACCATATTGTATCAAGTAAAATGACTTATATTAGGAAAATAAATCATGTGAGATTTTACATAGAATTGGAGAAACCTTACAAATTATATTGTTTTAATAAGAGGAGGTTACAACACAAAGACTATTTTTTTACATTTGGATACTTGTGCAAGAAATAAAGTGCCAAATATGTACACTTATTTCCTCAAGATATTTTCTCGCACATTTATTAATGTCTTAAGTTCTACTCGATCTTATTTTAATTGATTTAGAGGTTGTACAATTTCACTCTCCAATATAAACTTTTTTCTCATGCTAACAACTCAAGATTTTGGCATGCGCACATGGATCTTCATATAATTTATTTTCCCTGAGATGACCAAGTGACTTTCTAAATCATATTTGAATGGAGGTGATACCTTGAGTGCTTACTTGCAAACTAAATGGATGGAATCGATGTTGATATGACAAAATTGATGAATATTAATAAGATTAGGTAAAAGGTTAGACTTGAGGTGACCAAAAACCTACTAGTATAAGAAGAGAAAAGAGAAAACATTGAAGAACCAAGACAACCCCTCTACCAACAGTGGAAATTAACAACTAAGAGAAAACCTAAACATCAACAAGGCCAACCAAGAAAGGATAGAATCATATAAACCTTGGCTGAGAAAAAGACACAAAAAAAGCCATCTCAAAAGAGCTTTAATCAGCTCATAAAGAGCCAACACCCAAAGTCCCATGAGAGAAACTTTGCATTATACGAGCTGTCCAGTACCATTTTTTGGGTTGAACCATAGTCCACCACTCCCAACAGCCAACCCTTTTGACTCACCATTCACCTAGAGGGAAACCACCAATTGTCCCTCCGCAAGACCATCTGCCAACAGTCTATTTGTGGCAGGGAACCCATCCACATTCATTCGGGGTTGAAAATTGAATTTGAAATAGCCCGCCTAAAGGAGCCAATCGACCTGTCAAAGATAGTATGGTCACCAAAAGCCTCCCTTACCGCCACGTATTTATTTTCATATGGGAAAATGTAGAGATTTCAGGGCCAAAAAGGTATTAAGAAAATGCTATAATTCTGAAAATGATAAATCTCAACTTTTAATGTTTTTTTGGGATACCTACACTTGAATTTTCAAAATGCCGAAAAACATGAATGTAAGCTTTTCGATTCTAAACTACTATTTTTATAAATTGGAAAAGTATAAGTAGGTCAAAGAGGTAAAATTTGAATAGGTGGTCCTTTATTTGTATAAAACATGGTAGTTAGTTGGCCATGTGCCTCAACATGTTTAGAACATATTTTTCTATCTATTGAGACCATATGGTGGAAGTTTAGTCAATATCATTTTATTCGAGATGCATTATTTTTTTAAAATAGACAATTTTAAAAATAATTTTCGAGGTAAATGTTCTCAAAACATGACAACTAATAGATGCTCAAGTGCGTGTTCCCCATAATTACCTTAATTTTTAAAAGTTTATATAATTAGGCATAATTTTATATTGTACAAATTTATTTAATTTAAATGAACAAAGAAAAAGATATAGAAACAAAGATAGGCATGTATAATTACAAAATAAAAATCCATAGTTTTTAATAAATGTAAAAGGGATACTTAACGTATTCAAATTTTTTAAAATTACTATATATAGAAAGAGAAGAGTGTGCTCAATGTTGTATTCATATTTGTAGCAAATATCATGATGATTTTGTAGGATTTATCATGGAATATGAATTTAATAATTCTTATCCATTATCATACATTTGATTTTGTTTGTATCTACTTTAGGATCGAGAATCAAATCCATTTTTGAGCCTCGAGGCATATATATGGATTTTTTCATAAAAGGAATGCATATGCACAATAATGTGTATGCTCTAGAACGTGTATGCACAATAATGTGTATGCACTATAACATGTACTTTTCATAGTCTGTATGTGCTCCTTCTCAATATAGTTTTTTATAAGATTCAAAGTTGTAACATTTTTCATGCCTAGAAAAGCTTGTTACTGGACTATGGAACTCATTAATAGTTTTTTTAATGTATTCCCAATAACATATGATTATATTGAGAAACATTATAATTAATTATGTCAATAAGAACATTAGATAGGGAATGTATTGGAATGAGGACAAGAGTGAGAGGGATTTTTTAAAATGAAGGCACTAGAAAGGGGTTGACTTTTGATTTTGCTCAATCAACTTGCTTGATGCAACGTGGGCAAAGAAAAGTCAATGGATTTGGAGCCGAGGGAGGCACATGGGAAACAAGGGATTTAGATATCTCTTCCTTATCTCCCCGTGTGGAATATTTAAGGTTCCTCTCTTGATGTGCTTAAAGCATGGGTGGAGAATGAAAATAAAAAGGTAGTTTTTTTCTATCATAGGAATATTTGCAAGGATTATACCCGATGTAGACTTAGTGAGATCTTGGGTTTACAGAAATCGAAGCCTCTAGTAGGACTAGAGATAATAACAAATTCTTTTGAATCCTTCTAGTTAAGATTCATGCTCAAAGAATGTATTTTTAGAGTAATCAATGAGATATTGGGCCTCGAGGAGGCATAGTTACCCAAGTCATAACAGGGGCTTTACAAGGTAGGTAACACTATAAATGAATCCAACCAAGCTATTAACTATAAGGAGGAAGATGTTGGAAAAGAAGACTCTGAAAATATTTTTGTAGATAGCCATCATGGTAGAATTTAAATATTGTTAAATGTTGGGAAAACACTAGTGAAGGTTGTCAAATCCTTATGAACTTCAAAGATTAAAGGTATTGATTTCTGGGAGGGTTCAAGTTACATAGATTATGTGAGGAATAGTTTCAGCCCTAAGTATTTTCAAGTAGAAGTTTTGAGGGCCAACTGGATGATGGATGGAGTCGTGTGGTACCTAGGAAAGCAAGGTAAAAATAGAGAAACAGACACTCATTGATTGATATACTTTTCATTGTTTTCCTAGTTCTCACTATTTCTAATATAATTTTGGGCTAGTTTTTCTCCTCAGTGTCAGTTGTTTTTTATGTTTGGTCTTTTTTATATCTTTAAATACTTATGGTTATATCTGGATTGTAAATCATTATTGTAATAGGGTAGGGGCCCTTATAAAACCATACTTTTACCAAATATAAGTTAAAATTTCAATAGTAACAAAGGTTATTTCATGGTTAAAGTAGATGCAAATAGAGATAAACTTTAATTGAGTCCCGACTTAACCCTAATTAAACTATATATGACTTTATATGATATTACTAAGGCATCATTTGGCCCTTATTTTAATTCAAAAAAAATGAAATGCTTGAGAAGTTTGATCATGGAGTAAATTTAGGTCATGTTAATCCCTTAAAATGTGTTTGAGATTATAGGATATGATTTTAGACACAACTCTACTCAATTTTGTTATAAATTGGGCCAATTAGTGATGATACAATCAATTGCATGATCTCACTAAAATTGAGCCTATTTTATTATGAATTTATATAGGATGTGATTTGAGGCTCAATTGGCCCCAATGTCATCACAAACTTAATGAAATATAGTAATTAGGTTCATTCATATAGACTTTCTAAGTTTAATTTGAGCCCTTGAACCTAATTTTTATTGTAGGATGTCATTTGGGTCTCAATTAGCTACATTGTCATTAAGTATTGAGCTAAAAACTCAATTAGTACATCAGTGATGTTTTTCAAGAAAAATTGAGACCTTTCGACCTAATTTAGATAGTCAAGTACATATTAGTATATTCCATATTGGGCTCAATCTACCAATCCCAATTTTATCATAGAATAAACCAAGTTGAGTTGACTAGTTCATTGATGTAAGTAAAAATAGGAAAATTTAATCATTTGAGTAAGATATATATATATATATATATATATATATATATATATATATATATATATATATATATATATATAAAATAGAAATTTGCACTAATTTAGTAGAAATTTAGCTATGTGTAAAACATTTGGTCAAATTGTGCCATATAAACTAAATTTGAGCCCATTAAATATAATTTTGATTAGGATTTAATGTGGATCTCAATTAGCTAAACTCCATCACACATTCGAGATAATTTTCCAATGTTTGTGCAATTAATTACATGATTTCATCCAAATTAAGCACCGTGAACAAAATCATGGTTATATATAAGGTAATTGAATGCACAATTGTTGCCAATATCATCCTCAAGTGAACCAAATTCAATTGGTTTATTCAATTACTATATACTCATGTTAATTTAATATTGACATGTATGTATTTGTGACTCAATTAGCCAAAATTCATGCAAACTTAAACTAATTATTCATTCAATGTAGTGAGTTATATTATTTTGTACAATATAATCATTTTGAACCAAATTCATGTTGAATATGATGTGATTTAAGGGTCAATAAACACTTATTGCATAAAAGAAAACCATAGAGTCAATAAGTTAAATCAAATAGAAATTTATTAGCTAATTTGATTCACTTAAACATGATTGGAAGTCACTATGTCATTTTCATGGTTCAACTAGGATTCATTATATCATGAATAAGCCAATTAATCAATTATTCCAATTAGTAGCATGTTTTCAGAAATTGTTTTCTAGAATGAAACAAATATTTTATTTGTTAAATTAAGGAGCTAACTAGAATCCATTAGATCCCCTCAAATATACTTACATATGTATCTTGTGATTTAACGCCGATTACCCCCATTCAACCACATACTTAATCAATCAATCAATCGATTGTTCCAATCAATAAGTCACATTTTATGACTCATTCCAATCATATAAGAATTTATTTGGGAAACATTTAGCACCAATATCATTCTATAATGAACTAGATAGTAAAAATTCCAATGGTGAAGCAAATTGAGGTCTAATTGGTCCAATCAATCAATTTATGGATTTAGTACCATTTTTTAGCCAAATTAATCCTTGTGAACATTATTCTAACAAGGAGGATGTGAATTGAAACTCAATTATGCATAATTTCATCAATGAATAAACCAAAATTCCATGTGTTCAATCACGACTCCAATATATGGTCTCTTTGAGTAGATGTTTAACCTAATAACAAGTTTGGTATGTTATCGGGGCTTAATTAACCCCATTTCATCATAGATTATACATGTTAACCTAATTATGACTATGAGTTAAGAGTCATATTCATAGAATCATGGAAAAAGGCCTCTTATGGAGGTTTATTAAACTTTAAAGAAATGTATAATCAATGTATAACAAGTGTGTGTTCTTCTATAAGTAATGCTACAATGCATGTAATTACTAATTTTAAAGTAAGTGGGAAAACACATAACAAACAATTAATTAGATGACAACAATATCTACGAAGGTAAAAAAATAGTAATGAAAGAAATGCACAAACATAGAAGTCTTTACATAGAAATAACATGGACTACTTCTCATTCTTGAGTAGACTCCCACATAAAGACAAGGCTACATCATCTGATAATTTAAAATAAGTAGTTGTAAAAAAGTTAATGAGAGAAAAAGTGTTTTTCCAAATAGAATAAATGTAGTATAAAGAATATTTAGTGCTCATTATCATCAAAAAAATCCATAATATTTCTTGGATATAACCTAAAAAAATATAATCTCTAAGTTTAAAAAGGAATATCCCTAATTTTCCATTAGAAAAATAATTTATTAAATGGCCAAACCCTTATTTTCCAAAATCAATCACTCATGCACCATTTTTTACAGGTGTTATATTTAATTCTTAATGCATTGTGATGTTATCATTGAGTATGTACTATTTTGGATATTAACAATAGTTTCTTAGAGTGTAGATTACAAGTTCCATCAAAACTAGGAAGTGAATTTATTGTTATCATTTTTTGAAAGAGCATATGCAATATTTTTTAATAGTAAAGAATATTTGGATGAAGTCAGAACATGTAATGTGCATATCCTAAATTGAAAACTTGTATCCATAAGGAGAGTACACATTCAATATGATAATAATTATTTTTTCTAATTAAATACAAATCTATGACATATTAATAAAAATATGGATTTTTTTAAAGGTGCGATTTTATTACATAACAATTTTTTTACCTTGATAGATATCCGTATGACCGTAGAAGGACCTAAAACAGAAAACATTCGGTTGTGATCCACTAGTCCCAAAACCAGATGCAGGAGACCTCCTCATTGATATAGAAACTAGCTTACGTATCCAAGTTATCAAAACACCTGTTAGGTACTCTAGAGAAAATCGTGCAACTTCTAGTTCTAAACGTAGAGGCCGAAAAGACATATGACTACCTGGATACTCTGGACTAAGGGGTTGACTCTTCATATGACCATAGGAGGTCCACAATAACCACGAACTTATGGTTGTGACTCACAGGTCCCACAACCCAACGGGCCTACAAATCAAACCAATGTTGATGCTAGTTTGCAAACATTAGTATTTAGGTCCTCTCCACTCCCACCAGACATCATCACACAACTATCATTATTAAACATAACAGCCAACCAAGCTAAAGATTTCTAGACTAGACTAGAGAATCATCCATAAAACACCAAAAGATCCACTACACATTTAGCCATTCCATTTTCATGACCTTTCGGGAGGTATATACGAAGCACCCATAGGTCATCTTCCACGTATTCCACAACCCATAGATTGGATCACGGCAGAGCTCGATATTGATTGGAGCCTTCGAGTAGCTATCCTCACCGAACGATCTATCACACCGATTTAGGCAGGAGGGCCTTCTTTGCCTTAGATTTGTAGATCCCACTATTGCATGTTGAAGAAATAAGATTACCTAACTAGCTTATCTGCATCCCACGTGTATTCCATCCCCACCGGATGTCTCGGCATGACCTCGGGAGGTCAGGTGCGAGGAAGAGTTACTTGTAGATTCTCATGCTCGCATGTCACTTTTCCATCGTACAAATACCTATTACAACATGTGTACAACATATTTGTATTTTCACTAAGGCTATCCATGAAATATGATAGCATGAAAGTTCCCTACCCATATGTGAAAAGTGCCCTTCTAAAATAATTATTAAAGTTTGTAGATGGAAATATTTTTATAGGTATGAAAATATTTTTTGAATGGTTTAATAATAACATGGGCCATGATTCTTAAGAAAATTTCTTTTTTTTAGATATTTATAGTTGATAGAGGAACAAAAATTGGTAAGCTATTTAGATTGTGTGATAGTTTTCAGATCAAGTGAGTTACACTCATTCCAAATCTCAAAGAAAAGTTCTTAAACTATTCCTATGAGGTGCATGACATGCTTTGTTTAGCATGTGTTTATTTTGTTTGGAATGATTTTGAATCACAATAATGGGTCAAAAATGGAATTTTAGAACTCTAAATCCACTTTTCATGTATTAAGTTCCGTTATCATTATAATTTGCGACAATAGATCATATGACATCATCACCTATCTTTGACCTTGTATTTGATCCAAAGTGCATCAATGTATATGGTTTTTTATTTAGAAATTGTAAATGGTTAAGCCTAAATGCCTTAAATTTGACTCTAAATTTAATTTTTAAAGAATGGTATGTGTTTACAAAGAATATAGTGATGATAAAACATACCGATACTTATTTTGTTATGTAGTGGAAAAAGAAATTGATTTCCCAATCATCTATAGGAAATAACTTGAGTATCTCTTTCGGTCAATGGTAGTCTCTGTAACATGAATTGAACATTATCCTTTCAAAAACTAAAATCTTTAGTTTTTAAAGACTATTAATCGTAGGAAGTTACTCTACTATTCACATTTGGTCCTTACAACAACTTTTAAGTTGTTCAAATATAGACATAGGCCATTAAACAAGAATATATATAAGGTTCATGAGTCTTACTATGAATCAATTATTTCGACTATCAAGAGTAGATTCAATCCTAGTGGTATCTTAGATTGAATTTCAAAGGTATGTTGAGTTAAGATTATATTTATACTTGTAATTTTTTATAGTTTTCATGATTTTATATAGTGTAGATTTAGATTTAAATGTTATTTCTCACTAACATGTTTATGTAGGTTAGTGGTGCTGAAAAATATTCCATCTTCATGTGGTTGACACTAATAGTAGATAATTCAAAATCTTTAAGTCGAGTGAATCTTAATAAAACCATAAATAAAGATGAAACTGGTAGATTTTCCTATCCTTGGATTAGTCACATCCACTAATATGGTGTTGTTGTTTGTTTTCAATCACAAAATGGCTACATGGGACGCTCCATTGAAATGATTTCCTAACATCCAACACTCATTCTCTGTTGACATACACCAGGGGGAAATAAGACAAATGTGACACACATATATCACTTATGGTTTTTATAGATGAACAATGGCTACAATTTCAGATTACCTAAAGATGGTGCTTCCCAATTTCACCCCCTTTGTGAAATTAGACAACTTCCATACTTAGTACAAGAAGACAAACGACAAGACGCACCTTGTAAGGGACGAAAGGGGAAAATCATATGAAAAAACCTCTAGACCCTTCACACAGTCCCTCTGCCACTAGAGGAGACAAAAATTTGAGATGAATGCGGAGGTCACTTGAAGGATTCACAAGACTGACATTTAGACTATATCCAGCTATGTATTTGAAGGTCGAGTTGCTGAAACAATAAACATGGGCGAGATGCTTGTAGTGCACTGAGTTGTTTCAATGCTACCCAACGAGTCGAGCTCCATGTTGGAAATCCTAGATGGTTATATCAATCACCGAGTCCATGTTGCAAGTAGTCAAGTTGAGGTCAAGATCGAGCTCCACAAGACCATTATAGATGAGCCGGCCACATATCATCTAGGTTGAGTTGCATATTGTGAGGAGTCGAGAAAACTATCATCGTGCAATGGAGGGGGAGGGAACGAGGAAAAATACCCGCAGATGGGTTACATGCAGGGAAAGCGGGGTGGAAGAGCCCAAGTGGTACGCGGGCGAGTTGGCCTCGCGGGACGTAGGACCCTCAATTTCTGAACGACAAAGGAATGCGGACATTGAGGAGGTAAACCGACCAATGTGGGGTCAACGGAGTTTAAAAGATCTTGATGCGGGGCCGAGGCATGTAGTATGAACTGGGTTATACACGAGATGGAGTTCGGAAGACTGGGTAGCACAAAGAACTCAGGCTCGGAGAGCTCACAATGCATGGGACAGGGGGAGTTAGGCTCACCGTGGGGGCCTGTACCCGCAATGTAAGGCGACGACATGGCACCGAGATTTAGGGAAATTTAGTTGCAGAGACTTGGGGCTCACCAAATAATAAGATGCTAGTGGGGTCTCCATGAGGAGTTGATAAAATGCAAGCCGAGCGCCAAATGCAAACAAAAGGAGTTTTACATGTTTAAATGGATCAAAATGGTAATATCAGTATCCAAGTTAGGGTGTTGGTTGGGTGTTGAAGAACGATTCAGGGATTTGTGCAAGGTTCCAGCTCGGTGGGCTAAGCTCCGAGCTGGCCCCTAAAACAAGACTTTGAAACATCCAAACCCACAAATAAACATAAATGAAGGAAATGGTGGGTGCCAATAATTTTTTTTAAAAAACTCTCGTTTAATAAGTCATACAAGGACTTTAGAAAAGGAGGAAAATATTTAAAACGATGATTTCTATCCAAAAATTTAATGCATAGTTTCGTGGATATTGAGCTAAGCTTGGAAAATATCCAAATAGTTGTTTCTTTCAGCTCGATGGCCATATCTTGAGTATTTCTCAACGGATTTACACAAACTTAGACTCATTGGAATTGTGGTTCTCGAGTTCTAAGCATAGAAATCAAGAAATTACAGAATTTATTAAGGTTTGTTGTTGAATTTTATGGAAAATTAACCCATTTCTAAATAGAGATTTCAAAGTGGTTGGGGATGCATTAAATAAGTAGGGGCACCAATTTTCTCTCACTGCAAGTTGCATATCAATCAAAGATGACTTTTAAGGATTTTATACCATGATTTCCACCCACTTTGGGTACATTGTAATTGGCCTAAGGGTAAAATCAGAGTTTTCCTTTTTCTATCTCCTCTCCTTCATTATCTATAAATTGAGGTGTTCTCTCATTTGCAAAGAGAGGATAATTCGAGTACTAAAAGTCTACCATTGTTGTTTTGTGAAATACTGTGTTGCAAACCTCAATAGAGGACTTCTTTCATGACGATCCTAGTCTTTCTCTTATAATAAAATGAGTTGTTCATATCATCGAAGCAATATATGCACGTCATGGATGTATCTTCCGACGCTGTGTTTATTTTGCATTCTTCTTCCTCTTTATTTTACATTCCAGGCGTATTTTGTCTCTCTACTCATTAGGAAGAGTTCATTATACTTGTACTTCTATGGAAATGACGTTGTAAATGTTGGGTGTTAAACTATGAAGAATTGTTATCACCCTTTCTAATCTACATTTTTCTCCCATTTTCACACATTGGAGAGTTGTTCTCACACCGTTCTTTTGGTGCTTTACCTCTGTAGTGTAGATTTATTTTACTTGCATGTTACTTCTCTCTCCTTGGTCCCTTATAAATGGTAGGATAGATATAGCCATTAGTTTTCTTCATTAGAGTTAACTTGCACTTGATTAGGAAGAGGAACTAGCCTTATGTGGAGCTCTATCTAGAGGAACAAGTCCCACACTAGCCGATAGTACCTATGTTACCCAGTCACACTGATTTCCTTTATACACTCTTATGCTAATCAATCAGAGGGTGTTGTAATTTGGTGATAACATATGGCCTTAAAATAATATTTTCCCTTTATTGTGAAGGGATTTATGATTTGTAAATGAGTACATCATCTACTAACCCAAGATATTTGGAGGCCAAAAAGTTTTCCTATAGATTATTTAACCCCTTGGGTGTTATGGTGTTGTCACATTTTTTCCATGAAGTCCTAGCGTTTGAATTCACTAAGTACACCTTCATATTTAACAACTTTTTTATGATTGTTTCCACAGTCAAATTGGTGCAAAACACACATATCTAGATAAATTTTAATCTCTTTTTCTAGTGAACATGTGTAAATCACCTATCCCAACATTTTATAAGGATTAAAATTGCAGTGAATGTCCCAACATTGGGAACAATTGTTGGATAAACACTACATGTCTCTTCACTAAACAAAAGTAACATTCAAGGACTAATCATCAGTAACACCACCCCCACATGTTCCACTTATTATCTATGACCATTATCTATAGGTAATTATAGAAATTTTTCATGAACGTGTCGAGTTCTTATGGTTCTTGTAAAAGATAAATATTTATAGTATCATGCATGAATGATGTTATCCTAAAATTTTGTTTCTCCCATACTAGGGAGGTGGGTTTGTATACCTAAATTAGTACACCATATATTACATGGGAATACATGTAGGTCAACGAGCATCCCTACAAACTATTTTTCCCGATATATGTCATGATACCACCACATTTCAGCCATGAAGTCCTAGAGTTTGAGTTATTTAATTACACCTTCATATTTAACAATTTTATGTCAAATTATCTACATGTCGAGATTTTTGGAAAGGTTTGTATATAGTTTGATTTGAATTTAATGGGATTGGGTATTTATGTAAAATTTTAATATTTAGATATTGCGTAAACTTTGGAATCGCAAGTAGGGGCCCAAAAAATTAGGATAAATGTTAACGTTAAAGCACTTGTCTCTTCTTCAAGGAATGATCACTCAAACACTCATAGTGCAATTTTTAATCATTATCCACCAATGTTATCTATGGGGAAATTAGAGAGATTTTACATTAGCATGTTGAATATAAAAAAATGTATAGATGAAAAAGAGTTATAAATTAATGTGTGCATAGATATTTTCATGTATTGGGAAGGATTTTATCAATACAAGAATGGGTACACCATATCTTAATTTGGAATGCATCGAGGATAATAATGTGGTTGTAGAAATTATTTGGTACTATAAATGTTGTGGTCATGTCAAGATTCATCCAGAGGTTTCAAAGTTTGTGTTCTCTAACTACAACTTTGTATTATACAACTTTTCTCTCAACATTTCCACAAGAAGTATAATTTTCTAGAAAGGAATGTATCCTATTTTATTTTAATTATTTTGTCTATGAAAAATGTGTTAGTTTCCTAGCTCAATGTCTTAGAGTTGGTGGAATTATAAGAAAAGGACTTACAAGTCTGGATCATTGTTGGAGGTAAAGATATTATCTTTTCTTTAAATGAAAGTCACATTAAAGGACTAATCACTCAAAATTGTTCAATGAATTTTTCATTCATTCATAGTTATCATGCTTCAAAGGTTAATTATGTTAGAGTAGGTATTTACCTTAGCTCATGTTCACCTAGGTACTTTATTTACCTTTATTGTATTTATCCTTGCCAACTTATGTGTGTGGATATTTCTTTTATCTTATTTAGATATTACGAAGATATTATCTAGTTGTTAGGTATAGCTCTCTTCTTTCTCTATGTATTGACTAGATCTTTGATGGCTAGTTCTTTCCTTGATCTATGGTATTGACTTGATAATTGATGACTAGTTATTTCCTAAATCTATGGTCTTGACTAGTTCTTTGATGACTAGTTATGGCCTTGATTTATGGCTTGATCTATGGCCTTGAATGATTCTTAGATTGATCTTCCTTTCCTATATAAGAAATTATTTTTCTGATTGTACTAATATAATGAGAGTTTCATAATAATATATGATATTATTTATTTTTTGTGTGTAAAGTTATTTTGTAGAATTTCTTTTAGCTTATCGAATGTGGTGTGTTATGATCATCTTGAGATCTTCATGGCTTAGAACGGTGTTTTTATCATTCCTTTAATGGTATGAGAGAGATAGATGACGTAGACATCTATATGTAAGTTTTTCTTTGCAATTAAGGGTTTATTTTATTCATGTATTTGAAAATTGCTAGCACTTTTTTTGCAACATGCATTTTAAAGCAAAATGAAGTGTGAAAACCCTACAATCAACTAAAAAATCAACCATGTTTTGAGACAGCTTAAATCAGGACATTTGAAAGGGTTTTTGGCACATTTCTAAGAAAAATACGTGTAATTATGTTTTTTTTTTTGATACAAGAATTATTTCAGCTTTCTGGATTTTTTGAGAAAATTTCATGGTTTCTCTCTATTTTTGATACAAAGCTAGAAAAAGTGATATTTGTAGTCTAACTTATTAACAATTGTAATTTTTGGGTGCATTATTTTATCCACTGGACACATATCTCGTAACCTCTGCAGGATTCTTTTATCCATTAGATATAAGCATGTACCTTCTAGATGCATTATATTACCCTATGGATATTTCTATTTTGGATGCAGTCTTTTATCCACTAGACATAGATTTGTACCCACTTGGTGCATTATTTTATCCATTTGATATAGGCGTGGATGTTTTGGATGCATTCTTTTGGATTCGGATATTTTTGTTTTAAATGTAGTCTTTTATCCACCGGACGTATATCTTTTCAACTGGGTGCATTATTTTATCCATTTGATATAGTCTTGTACCTTCTAGATGCATTTTTTTACCCTCTGGATATTTTTTTTTTGGATGTAGATCTGTACCTTTTGGGTGCATTCTTTAATCGATTAGATATGAACGTGTACCCTCTGGGTGCAATGATTTACCCTATCGACATTTAGGTTTTGTGCACAAGATTTTATCCTTTGGCCGAAAGCATGTATCATGTGGATGCACTTTGTTACCCTTTATAAATTTGGGTTTTATGTGTACCTTTTTTAAAAAAAAATCCGCATTAAAATATTATTTTTAATAAGAAACCTTCTAGAGATCATAACTTTTGATCCCTTGCTCAGATTAATGTGATCTTTATTTGAAATTGTGTATTTTTTTAGATCTACATATCGGTAACATTTTTATAAACATATTTAAAATGTAAAAGGAAATTTTACTCTTTGTAATATTTACGTGCAATGAATTAAAAAGTCTGAAATTTGGAGGGGTGTTACAATCACTTATGGTCATAATTTCGGTTGAGTCCGACGTCCAAAACTTTTGGGTATTGCATTCTTATATCTATCATGGATTTTGATAACAATATACTTTTCTTTGAAGTGTGTGGACTTCAGGAGGATATGGTCAAATTTGTGGAACAAAATAGATCACTTAAAAATAAAAATTCTCTTCTTCATTAGCTCATTTATGAGAGGGATACATTAATACACTCCCTACAAATGTAGACACTTTATCACTTGCAACATCAACATCATATTGTGTATATTTATATCCATGCTCATAGTCCACTTGTAGCTATTGATCCTTTACCCACCGGCCTTGATCTGTCAATTTCTGAGCCTACACCTGCTCCTAATTCTCCTAAGCCTATTAGGCTTCTTACTGCATGTTCTTATGCATCTACGCCTATTGCAGCTTATACACTCGAGTATCCCACATCAGCTCCTTCTACTCACATACATGGTTCTTATGAGAATAATAGCACTAAATTATTTTTTCTTATGCTCCTTTATATGGGTTTCACTCGCAGAGGTACTCGCAAAATTCACAGGGTATGTTTACCCCTATTCCACATGTTCAAGGGAATTCTTGCCATGGCATTGGTTTTTCAGAAATTACTTCATTAGGATCACACATTGAAAAATATCGTATTTTTGTTCGCCTGAATCATTCTCGAGGATCATGAGATAAACACGAGTTCTACACCTTCACTCAAGCTTTAGAAACCCTATATTTCAATTGTCGCACATGATTGACCTAACACACATTTTTGATGTTCCTTTGTATGAACCCATTTTGTATTTTACACCAAGTCATATGCAGACATCTTCTTCATCCATTTGTGTTAATTTGGGGTGGATATTTGATCACTCATGGAAGTGACATAGGAATTTGTTGAGAGGACTCTACAGCGTGGCTTCTCCACCATTCACCACTTGCTCCACTTTCTATACCTTTTGCATTTTAAGCTCTTTGTTTCAGCATTTTTCTTTAGTAGGTGTAGTATATTTCTCTTTTTGTTAAGATATTTTATATATGTATTTTCAAAATCTTTGGTATGTTGAGAGTCTCTCTTTTGGTGGAGCTATTCTAGTGAAACCCAAAGTGTTAAGTTTTTTAGTGTTCAAGTAGTTTTTTCGAAAACTCATACATATTTGTAACATCACTCTAACCATTCAACAAAGATGGGAGGGTGTGGTGTCGACACTACTTCTTCAAGTTTTGTGTCCTTTCCTTATTACCTTGTATTTTCTTCGATCATGACAATCCTATTTCTTTAGATCTCGTGTCTTTTCCTTGTTTCCATGGTTATTGTTCTTGGATTGTGGCACACCTATTTGTAGCATTGATCTTGCTTGTTTGGGTTTTGTGTCCTTGCCTTATTACCTTGGCTTTTTGTGGATTATGGCATTCATATTTCTTTAGATCTCATGTCCTTTCCTTATTGCCCTAGTTATTATTCTTGGATCATGGCACACCTATTTATAACAATTAATCAAATTATGTTTGGTGTTTTTTTACACTTTCGACATCACTCCGTTGACAATATACTTATATAGAGCTATTCTCGGTGGAGCCCAGTGTCATTTTTTTAGTTTTGTGATTGAGAAGTAGATTCAGACCACAAAGACATACAAAAATTCTTCAACATTGTACGATTTTTTTGATCCGAGCTTCTTGGGATGCCTCGAGAATGTTTTTCCTCTCTCTACTTTGTTGTCACTTTGGTTCTGCTACCTCGCGGTGTTCCTTTTTCCCTATTCTTCTACATGAGTACCTCATCAAACATTGTTTCTAGGACTCACAATTTGGATATGCCACCGTTATTTTGGGCCCTAAGATTTAAATGAGGGAGTGTGTTAGAGTAGGTATTTACCTTAGCTCACGTAGGTAATTTATTTACCTTTATTACATTTATCCTCACCCACTTATGTGTGTGGATATTTATTTTATCTTATCTAGATATTAAGAATATAATATCTAGTTATTAGGTATAATTATTTCCTTGATCTATGACATTTACTAGATATTTGATGATAGTTCTTTCTTAAATGGTCTTGACTAGTTCTTTCCTTGATTTATGACTTGATCTATGGCCTTGATTGGTTCTTAGATTGATCTTTCTTACCTATATAAGCAAGAACCATTCTCATTGTACTAATATACATGAGAGTTCCATAATAATATATGATATTATTGTTCTTTGTTTGTAAATTATTTTGTAAAGTTATTCTGGTGAATTTCTTTCATCTTACCAAATGTGGTGTGTTATGATCATCTAAGATATTCACGTCTTAGAACAATCTTCTTGTCATTCCTTTCAAATTATATTTCTTGATTATGCATGTGTTTTTTCTAATAGTATTTTTGTAAAATGAATTGTATAATAGTTTCATGGGTGCTTGAAGTTGGCCTTGAAATAAAGATTCTCCTATATTGGGAAGGGTTTTCTTGACTCGAAACTAGGTACAAGATCTCGTAAGTTAGTGTACTAGCTACCTAAAGCTCAATAATTTTTTCCTAGTAATTATTTATCTCCTATGACATCATGTTGGTGGTAATTGTCCACCATGAGGTCTTGTATTAGGATTTCTCTAGCTGCACTTTCATATTTGACAAATTTTGTTGAAAACATTATTACATGGAAACTTAGGGGGAAACATTGTGTATACAAATTAGATTGAATATCCTAGTATGGGTCATGTATGTAAATTTAATATCCAAATAGTTTGCAATTGATGGAATCACAAGAGTAGTTCCTTGAAGTGGGGATAATTATTGGAGCTAAAGTAATTTTCTCTTCACTATATGAAAGTAAAATTCAGGGATGGATTTCTCAAATTATTTTCATGCGTACATCTATCAAATTTATCCAATTATATCTAGAGGTATTTAAATTTCATCAATTTACATTTGTTGGTTTAAATTATCATGTAGACAAAAATAATTACAATTTCATGTGTGCTTGAAATTGGCCTAAAAACTTGATTTCTCTTGTATTGGGTAGGGGTTATTGATATGACAATAGATTCAACATCTATTAACATTCATACTCAGAAGATAATTAAAAAATTTCTCACAACTATTTGTCTCTAATACAAGGTGTAAATGCAATTTTTCAAAGTAGTAAGGTCATATAGTTTGTGTTCTCCAAATGAACCTATGTATTTGAAAAATTTTGTTTCCAATTTCCCACATGAAATATTTTTGATAAATTATTCTATAGAATTAAATTTAAATATATTTTGTTTTGGGGGGCGTTTGTAAATTTTATATCCTATCATGTTGTAAATGGTGAATATATCTACTGTCAAATAACTTATTTCTTCATTACACAAAATTGACATTAACAAACACTCAATCAAATCCCTACCATGAATCCATCAATTTATCTAAATTGGCATGATTTAATGCTAATTTACAAGGATTTTATGTACATGCGCTATTTTTATGGTTTACATTGATGAAAAATGGTTGGAATTTCAAATGTTCTTTAATATGGCCTTAAAATAACATTTTTATTTTATTAGGAAGGGGGATCTTGATGTTAGAAGGGGTAGATTGTATCCAAGATGATTGGTATTGGATTCCAAGAAAGTGATCCTAAGAATTATTTATCCCTAAAGATGTGGTGGTAGTTAAAGTTTCAAGCCATGAGGTCCCAAAGTTTGAGTTCGCTACCTTCACTTTTGTATTTACCAACATTTATATCAATGTTTTAACATTTTGAGAGTAGTGGGAAACATATTATAATGTCCCCATTCCTTCACCAAGGGCCTAATGGACATTTTCTAGTCTTAGCCATGGTCATAGCCAAGGGGCTAACGACACCTGAGGCTATTAGGTATGGATGAATGATTACCCACTTGTTTATTTCTTATATTTTTCCTTTGGAATTAGTATTAACAAACTTGGTGGGAATAATTTTTATATTTTTCATTGAGGGGGTGGGGGCTCATGGTACTTTGTTATTATATTTATTCATTGGGGTCACTTAATTCACTTTTAGCCCCAAATGGAGCTCCCAACTTGGAAAAAAGTAATGAAAATTTATAAAAGGAAGTTATTGGGGGAGAAAAGAATTCATTCTTACACTCACAAATATTTTGTCATTGAGTAACTACTGTTTTTATTAAAATCCCATAGGAACCCTACCTTCGATGGTGAGATATCCACTCCTATTTAGTACGAAACTCTTCAATGGTGAAAGATCCACCCTAGTTTTCTATATTGAGACTATTCCAAGTAGATATTCAAGAATATTTTATAGATAATTCGGTAGGTTTACAGGAGGGTTTCAAAGGCCACTTTCAATACTAGGGTGAGAAAATTTCAAGGGTTTTCATATCATATTATTCCCACTATTTAAGTCGAGTTTAGCACAGTATTCGAAGGAATTTTAGTTGATTTCCAGTCCCTTCTTGTAGGGTGACATCATTCCTAGGGATTTGTAGTATGTTTTTCAAGGGTTTCTATTGGTATCCAAATTGATTCTCCTTTGCAAGCTGAGATTCATCAGAAATTTAACAAGAAGCCTAGAGATAAATGAAGCATCATTTATGTCATTTTTAGCCGGGAGGCGATTTAGATGGATCTTTTTGACTCATATGTTAGAGACATGGATAGGTCCTTCAAAAGGATTTGATCTATCCTCACTACTTTAGGTTGTGCCTTTCAACTAGGGTGAGAGGACCTATTTTATAACCTTTGTTAGTGAAGGAGAATGAAGATATCATTCTTTGCAAAATTTGAAAGGAAACCTTGAGAAAATATGATCAATGCACCATAATTTAATTCTCACGATTTGTCACTTCTAAAAATGGTGATATTTTCTAAACAAGGTTAAAGTTACTAAAGATATTATGGAATCCTAATTACTTCTACATGGCTTTCTAGTAGAATTTATTCATTTGTTAACATAGAGGGAAACCAAGGGTAGTTCAGGCAGGATTCATTGTTTTTGAATAATTTTTGGTGGGAGATTAAGTAGGATAAACTTTATTTTTCCAGATCTTTCTAACCTTCTCAACAATTGGAAAAATAAATGACAGAATGCTTCAGAATAGCTAAAATATTCCTTCAACTAGAAGGTGTGCATCAATGGAGGCCCATATTTGCATGGTTTCACACAATCTCTAAGAATTTAACATGAAGGCTTGAGTTAAAAGGCTCAATTAAACATTATCAATCTATGGTTCATCACGTCTAAGATACACTCAAAGACTTATAGACAATCTTTATCAACAAAATGATAGTAAAGTGATTTTAAATTGTTTATCTCATTACAAGTTAAAGGCTCTTCTCATAATGAAATTGCTAACTCCACTAAACTATCACAATGATGAGATCTTGTGTGATTAGGAGGGATTTTAACATAATATTGCAATGTAAACATCAAAACCATTTAAAAACATTTTGAAATAAAAGCGCATACAATTTTGCCCAAGATCAACACTCGATTAATTCGAGATCTATTAGATTTATCAGCAAGGGAAAGTTTCTTGAACAGCCTCGAGCTTGTTAATGGTCAGTACACTCGTAACCATCTTCACACGATCAAATCTAAAACACAAGAGATTAACAGGTTTCCCAGATGGTCTCTCAAGAAGATGTGCTTTCTTAAATTTTCTCGTAAGAATTAAACCCCCGAACATTTACAAGAGTATCCTCATTGCATTTATACAATTCACATGCTCACTTATCCCAAAATTCCCCCAAAAGAGGAATATTTAAGGAATCCTTTGCTTGTTACTAATTTGTCTCGTAAAGTGAGTTTAACAAATTTACATCCAAAGCTTCGCCAAGTGGAAAAATCATGAACTGATCATGTTTCTCAGACCTTCAACCATGACCGGGATGACATACCATAACCTTTTGATAGTCCTTCTAATCATTATTTTATTCTTTCATGTGAGAAATACCCATTTCAATCATTTTCAAGTGGATCTATATAGCTGGATCTGACAAACAATCCTTTTTTCCCTCAAGGAAACACCTTGAGAAATGAGTGTCCTCAGATGGATTCCTGCCTCGTACTTCTCTCTAAATGAATATCTATGCACGTACTATTCCACATACCCGTGTTGTAAGTCCAATTAAACCAACTACAAAGAGGAATCAACAGAAGCCTCCACGTGTTTCCTTGGTGCATCTACAAAGATGATGTATAGAGGCAAGTTCCTAAACAAACGTGGGCCTTCCATGTGCCCTGGTCCCAAGAAAATTGCCTTTTGGCCTTTGAAAAAGTCTCAGGATAGAAAAGAGCTAACGGAAGCCTCCACGTGTTTCTTTGGCACACTTTTGATATGTTTCCCGAAAGCGGAGATCCTAAACAAGCACGGGATCACCACGTCTCAGTCCGAGTAAAGTTTTTGAAAGAGTTTAAGGACCAGTGGAAGGCACCACATTCCTAGGGTCCGAGAAAGTTTCTTTGTCCATTGAAAAGTCTAAGTATGGGCGGATCCAACAAAACCTTCATGTGTATGTTCGACACTTCTTGAAAGCAATGTATAAAGCGCAGTCCCCAAACCGTGCAGCCCTCCATGTGTCTCAGACCTTAGAAAGTTTCTTGAAAAATTCAAGTATAAAGAGGATCCAGTTGAAGCTTCCACGTGTCTCCTTGGTGCAACTGCTAAGGTAGGACCCAGAGGTGGATGCTCAAATGAGTTTCAGCCCTCCACGTGTCCAAGCTTTGAGTTTGAAGAGAGCCTTAGAGTTTCAAAAGCCCTCGAAAACCCACCTTTCTACTTCTAAATTTGATGTGGGCCCCCAAGAAGTTGCGGGTTATTTCATAACTTTGCTCCCAT
Source organism: Taxus wallichiana var. yunnanensis (assembly GCA_018340775.1). NCBI lineage: Eukaryota > Viridiplantae > Streptophyta > Pinopsida > Cupressales > Taxaceae > Taxus > Taxus wallichiana. The sequence continues at coordinate 125,240,291 of CM031236.1, forward strand.
GTACAAAGAGGCAATAAACTTCAAAATGTTTCGCCGACCCACCTTCCCTCTAGTAAGATGAAAACTGCCACGTGTCCTTCTTTGTGGTCAAAGTAAGACTTTTCCATGCTGCTTCATATTTGCTTAATAGTGAATTAGAGACTATCAGTGGCCACGAGGACAATTTGGTATTTTTACAAATGTGAAAAAAGTGGAAAATTTCACCAAAATACCCGTCAAGTGCATCCAATCAAAAGGACAACCTTTCCATGGATGTTGGGACAAAAATTAATGGGGAAAACAAAACATGACTATGGAAATATAGAAGGAAGGGGAAAACCTGAATTTATGCTGAAATTATAAATTATTTCTCATGGATAGAGAAATGGAAAACAATATATAGACTTAATGTGATCCTCGACCAAAGGAAATGACTAATCATGGTAACCAAATGATGAACATGGACACCAAATGAAGAGCTTTCTTACATCAATACGGGAGATAGAAAATATGATGAACAAGGTAGATTGGGAAATTTTTAGAGCAAACACGGTGAGATTAAATTAAGCACCTACAGCTTTCCATGTCTTCATTTCTATATAATCTATAGATGTTATTTCCAAAAATCATATTTTTATCCATCAGTATTCACATAGTTATGAATTTTTAAATTTTTCTAGTAGTTTATGGCATTCTAAAATTACTCATAGCCATATATTATTCATAAAAATCAAAAAATATTTTCCTATCCTTTTTTTCATATTAATAAGCTCTCTTTAAAAATTCATGATATTTTTATAAGTAGTTTGCAAGTTATCATTAAATTTCAGATTCACCACCCTAGTTGGTTTGATTCCGAGAAAAGTCAAAATATCAAATGTGTCAAATATTTATATATTTTGTGCTTTTTTAACCGACATCCCACAAGGGATATTTCATTTGTATCAGATCCATATTTCCTCTATCCTACTAGGTGTGAATAAAAGTTTATTCTAGGAGAAATACACCGAGAAAAAGAATGGAAGAAAATGGGTGAAAATGATGAGCTAAACTAAGCGATAATGAAAAAAATGAATATGGTTAAATAGTAGGAGACAACTAATTTTTATTTAATCTGGATCACCAAAATATTAGTGCAGGTAGATTTAAGAATTATGTGGAGAAAGGAGAAAACAATAATAAGGGGTAGAAGGGTTTAGGAGGGGTAAGTAGAAATTTAGGGCAACATACTCCCCATTCCCATAATACACATTCAAGCATGCATGAGCACACATTTTTGAAAGATCCGAGAAAATATACAAATGGGACAAAAATCATAAATTATTTATGAGGAGACTTGTTGGCTGAAATATGAATCCTTGAGTAAAGCATTTAAAGCTAACATTCCTTTTATCGAGTACTACAAGATGAAGATCGAGTAGGCCCATGGAGGATCACACTACACAAGTTCTAGAGTTATAGAGGAGATTGGGGAAGATTTATTTTCCACACTTTGATGGTTCCAATAATTTTACATTCTAATCCTGGATTAAGAAGTAAAACCATACTTTCACTTGAATCCCATGCGTGAAGAGGGTGTAACTATGTTTTTGATCCTACACCTTGAGGGAGATGCACATAACTTGTGGCATCATCGTATCATAACACATGTGAACATGTATATTGGTACCTATGCGAGTTCACACAATGGTTGATTAGGTAATTTGATAGGAGGGATCCCGAGAGACATTTTAGAGAGTTGACTCATTTGAGACAGACATGTTCCTTAGAAATATACATTGAATATTTTAAAAGGTTGTTATACAAGGTTTCGTATGTTTCAGAGATGAGATTTTATTTACTCTTTATAGTAGGGTTGACAAATACACAAGCAGGACTTGTGAAGGAATTTGAGCCTTCGTCAGTAAATGATGTTATTAAGAAAGAAAGGGATTTTGATTTATCTATTCCAAACTACACATTTCCACCTCGATTTTAATAGAGGGTACCTCCATATAGACTAGATGGTTTTCATAATAAGTTACCTTTTCCCAACAAGGATACGGCTAAGAAACCATTCATATCCCGGGAGGTTAGAGATGAGTTTAGGTGAAAGAAACTATGTCTTACTTTCCACACGACTTGCGCTCTAGGACATGATTGCACAGGAAAGGAAAGACCCAATTTATTGAGGTATTTGAGGAGAGTGATGGTGATTGAGTTGAGGAGCATGAGATTCAAGGATTATATAATGAGGATGTAGATGTTTTGGCCAGTGTTGGTGTTGAACAAAAGAACGATAATTTCCCTCAAGATACTATTTCAAATTTTTCTAGTACCCAAAGGTACAAGGCATTCAGTGATTAGGGGACTTCTGCAGGGTTGGTGAGTAGTGTTGCTCATCGAAATTTGGACTTGTTGACAATTTTTTGAACTTGTGTAAAAATGGGAAACTTGAAACTTTGTTTTCGATTGAAATAATTTATTAATGGATCTAACTAGGGGGAAGTCATACAATTTCTTAAAGGTTTTAAGTTGTAGTAAGTTAATCAACAAAGCAAAATGTAGCTATGGGTGTTTTTGTATAATGCAACACCTCACGTATGCTACTATTCCATCTTCACCTTCATCAAAGTTGTAAAAATATCTAATAACTAAAGCATATCCTTGAGGAAGGAGGAAACAATTACATACCCGAGGAGTTTGACTCAAAATAAATAAACATAGTTCTTTTTCGCATGGCTCAAAGTTCATTTTTAAGTTACATGTATTGTTAATTTGATCATTTCCTTTGATTGAGTATTATTAAGTATGTTATTTAGTTGTTTAATTCATTGTACAATCATTACATGTTATAAGAACTGAAAGTAAAAGGAAGTACACAACTCAATTATAGAAATAATATCATTTATTCATGAAGAAATTCAATGTTTTCCACATAAGCCATGGGATGTAACTTATGATTTTCAAAATAAATGGTACGTGTACATGAACCTAAATGAAAAGAGTATAGAAGAAACCCATCATTGCCTTTGGTTTTTCTTTCTTTCTTCATTACTCTAGTTCCAACTCCTTCATCTTCATCTTCTGCATCATCTAGTCCAACAATGTACCTGAAAAGAGGAAAAGGAAAGAATGTCAAACTTGAAGTTAGGGTTTCCTCTATATTCATGTGCTAACTAGCTTCAAGAAAATGAATCATTTGAGATCAAAAAATATAAGGTACACCAAAGTAACAGTATGCATAAATGAAAAGTACTATTTGGTAGAAGCTCATGGCATTCACAACAATCATGAAAAATAGAAAATAAATAGGAAAAAAAAGGTCACTATGGAATACAACAGAGGTGGAAAAGCCTATTGTCTTCAAATTGGTTGATATAGTGTTATGGTTCAGGTTACGTAAGAAGAACATTTAAAATATGTACTAACCGTATAGATTGTAATCAATGCACGTAACTCAAACAATAATAGCTACTTGAAGCATCTATTCTAGTTAAGTAATTTCAAAGCACAATTTAAGACATTGAGTTGAAAGAGGATAAAAGAGTACAAACGATAGTTATGCTTCACATTGCAAGATAAATCACATCCTTCAAAGGAAAAAAGCTGTAATTTTTTTAGAATCGAATTCATGATTGTACACCGAAAAGAACTTATGGAATTATGGAAATATTCTAGAGGCTTTCAAGTATAAACAAATTTCCTAAACAAGCAACAATAAGATGTTAGGATGAGTACATAAGATCATAGATTTTTGAAGTCATAGTTTTTTTTAATCTCCAAAATAATATCAATATGTAAGTTGTTATATATAGGAGCTATTATTGTTGAATGATACAAAATGTTGATAAAAGTAAAGGAACAAACAATTGGAAATTTGGGGAGAATGTTGAACAAATATAAGGTATAATAGTTTAATTTTTCAATATCAAATCTGAAAGAGGGTTTGAAAATCCACAAGTGAGGATCACAAGGGACAACGTGCACATCAACGGACGTGTGAACGATAGCGTGAAGAGATCTCGAGAGGAGCGAGCATCAACCAAATGTGCATGCAAAGATTTGAAACACGGGTAGAACCTGGTTAAGCCATAAAACTCTCCTCTATCTCATAGATCAAAAGATGTGTACATATAGGAGGTGTTGAGTAATCCCTAGTGCTGCAATCATGAAAACTCGAGTAGAAAGGGGGAGTTACATTCCCAGAATAGAAGTGTAACTCCGAATGATGCATATGACACACTAACACACTAACGTGTTGACGTGTCGATCTTGCGCCGACACACTGACGTGTAAGGGAATCTCATAATGATGCCTAAATGACACATGGACCTACGATCTCACCTAAGTGAGATGACTCACCTAATGATGTGGAAAATAACACACACCAACACCCCCCCTTCATCGTAACATAGGATGAGGCGATAAGTCAAAAACAAGAAATGGGTCCCAGCACAAAGCCTGATGAGGTACCCATGCACAAGAAAAGGTCCCAAGAAGTGAAGGAAAACCCAGTGGGAAAAACATCCACCACAAGAGAACAAAACACTCTCTAATCTAAGAAAGATGCCAAAGATGGGTCCCAGCTATAGACAAGCCTGAAAAGGTACCCATGTACAAAGAGGTAATCTCTCGGAAAGAAGAAGAAGAAATAAGAAGGGGGAGACGAGAGGAATGCAGAAGATGCGATGGAAAGATCTGAACTCTGCAGCTCTAGGAGGTCTCCCAGAATAATGTCGATGACGAGATCCTCTGCCTCTAGATTAAAGAAGAGCCACCTACACCGAACTATGTGCCTGCCCTTAGGAAGGACATAAATGACATGCTGGAAGTCCGCCCACTCTACAAAGGAAACTGAAGGTAGCAACATGAAGAACTCTGATTCTGACGCACGGAAGTGTGACATAGGTCTAGCAAGTGAGTGCCAAGGAACCGAAGGTAATTCCACATGCGTATAATTGTTAGAGTGAAGAGGAACACTCGTAGAGAGGATGTCCAAGTGATGTGAAGGGAACAAAACATCCTCCACAACATAAAAGGGGTCCACAATTGAGGGTGGATCAATGAAGGTCTCTAGAAATGTGGAATTGACATGATTCCCTAAGGGGAACTCCCAAGAAACAGAGATGATGAACTCCTCTCAAACACTTGTAGATGGATGAGGGACCTATAGAGCATCACAACTGGAATCTGTGAAAAGACGACTAAGGTCAGGAAGATACTTGTCCCAATGAGGGGGCTCAACAAACAGAAGAGAGATGTATGATAGGTATGAGTCATCCAATGAAGGTAGAGGAGTGAAAAGGGCCTCGCACACTTGAAGTGGAAAGGAGGCAGGTGTGATGATTATATGAGACTAAGAAGGGGATTGCTCGATATTTGATGAGATGTGGGAAGTGTCAACACTCTCTGGAATAGTGAGAGAAAGAGGAGAAGAGTCCTCTGTAGTACTCTCGACATCATAACTGGATGCACAATCCTCGTCATCAGAATTAGAACCAAGCAATTACGTGTCGGTGTAACTATCATCACATGAAGAAATGGAGGAGACAATTGAATTAGCAACAAAAAAATGGTGGCGTATGTGAAGGGTCTCCATAGAAGGACCGAAGAATGCTCCAGACACGGTGAGGTGGATTGGAGTCTCGCCATGTGAAACCGTGAGAGAATGAGAGACATGCATCATCATGTGACCAAAGACATGGTCACCAAGTGTCAAGGAAGTCCTCTAGATGATGATGATCCACAAGTGCGAACTGCCCAAGCAAGAAGGGTAAAAGACCCTCGTGGGCGAAGTAAGGTTCCATGAAAGCACGCCAAGTGAATAGGTCTCTCTCCCAAGTGAGAAGTCATGCGGAGGCATCAGTAAGGGATCCTACGATGCTCACATATGGAAAGAGAACTCTCCATGATAAAATAAACCGCAAGATGCAAAGTGCATGAAAGCAAGACGTCGACTCGTCCGATAATGCATCTCGCGTGTGTAGGCCCAAGAGTATAATCAACCCCCTCAAAATGTGATACTTTATAAAAGTAGTGTGTTTACAAAATTGGCAATGCCATCATGTAAAGTGTGAAAAATCATTCAACTTTGACCAAGGAAGCACTAAAAATGAGTAGCGAGTCAAAAGTTATCGCATTAAAATGATTCCCGAACATGATGGAAAAATGCACTAGATGTTACAAACGCATTAAAAAAGTACACGAGATGGGTGTAATGGGTATCGTGTGGGTACTCATTGGAAATGGAATGGAATTTTAACAAGGGTTTTTTTTTCCTGTAAGGCGGGGTTAGCCTCCTGCTAACCCCGGACCTCGCCCTCCATCTTCGACAAGTGTAGGAAGGTCAAATTATAAGCAAAATACAACCAAAAACCCAATTTTTTAAAAATTACAATTCCAAATGAATGAATGTTTTCTTTTAAGCCATAAAAGATTAAATAAAAGGGTTGATGGAGAGGAGGGGCCCACGTTGGAAGAGAGCTCGGTGTCTTTGCTTTGGAGCCCACGTGGAGCAGCTGGAGGAGAGCCCATGTGCTTTGGGCTGGCATGCAGAGTCACATGGGGCACCTGGGCCACATGGAGACCAAGTATGATTGTGCCAAGTGCTGCAGGGACATTGAGTAGATGCGTGGAGCTTGGAGGGAGGTGTTGCAGAAGTCACAGGAAGACCCCAACATTAAAAAAATGTGAAAAAAGCTCAAAAATGGTGAGCATGGGTGAAACAACAAGAGCAGTCAGTGTATCACACAAGGATCCACACAAATGAAAAAATTCCGGGATACTATTGTGCACATGAGCTGGAGGGAGGTGGAGCCGCTTGAAGACCCAAAATGCCAAAAATGCCCAAAAACGGCTAATTACAATGTTGAAACATGCTAAGTTGTTGGAGGAGTGGTTGGAGATGCACCAAGTGCCAGGTTGGAAGGAGCTATGTGCTTGAGATGCCTGAGATGTGTGCAAGTGGCTGGAGCAAGGACCAATGACCTAGATCAAAGTGCAAAAACATATTTCCAAAACAAAAAAATGTAGTTTGGCAGTTTGTTGGTGTTCCATGCAAGGATCTCATTCCAGACATTCATAGCCAGCAAGAAGGGAGCTTTCTAACCAATGTGAGAACAAGGCAGGGCTGAGTACGAGCTCTTGGTGCATGAAGCAAAGAGAGAGCAATGTCTGATGGTGAACTTGATGCACAAGGATGGAGTGAGGCCAAGCAAAGACCAAAACCAAACACCAAGTTACAGACAAGGCCCGAGGAGCTTGAAAAAATGAACCATCGAAGATTCCATAGCATAACCTAATGTAGAGAATGCAAATACGAGCATATGCAAGCAAGGAAATGACGAGCCCAAGAAGACACCAAACTCTGAAAACACCAGAAACTTGAACACAACCAAACAAACCGCGATCAAACCCAAATGGAAGTATAAACGCCCGAATCAATGCAAGAAGAGCACAACTGGAATATCCATTACGACACATGCTAAAAGAGATCTGTATATCACTTCGGAAGATAGAAAACATACACAGAAATGCCGATGAGTGCATGGATCCACAAGATCCGCTCTGATACCATGAAAGAGGGTTTGAAAACCCAAGCGAGGATCATGAGGGACGACGTGCACATCAACAGACATGTGAACGGTAGTGTGAAGAGATCTCAAGAGGAGCGAGCATCAACCGAATGTGCATGCAAAGATTTGAAACATGGGAAGAACCTGGTTAAGCCATAAAACTCTCCTCTATCTCATAGATCAAAAGACGTGTACATATAGGAGGTGCTTGAGTAACCCCCAATGCTGCAATCATGAAAACTCGAGTAGAGAGGGGGAGTTACATTCCCAGAATAGAAGTGTAACTCCCAATGACACATATGACACACTGATGCACTGACGCACCGACGCGTAAGGTAATCTCATAATGATGTCCGAATGACACATGGACCTACGATCTCACCTAAGTGAGATGACTCACCTAATGATGTGGAAAATAACACATACAAAAAAAAATCCTCGAAGAGTAGAGCATGTAAATGCTTGTAGTTTGAGAGATTCTAAGAAAAGGACATCATTGAATGAATGGAAATAATAGAAATAGTTTTCCTTTCAGCTTGAGGGAAAAAATAAACTAAATACAACTAAAGTAAATAACGTAGATCCGTTAATGGCTAGGAGAGACAATGAGAAGTATTGAAAGGGAGCTTAAATATGAGATTAAAAATGTTTCAAAATGCACAAATGGATAAGTGCAGATGTCATGATATTTCATAAAAAGGAAAAGAACCAACTTATAGTCAAAATTACAAAGAAATCTTACATGATTAATATACTTAAACAACCTAAATCTAGATAGTTTCATTTTGCATTAAGAAGAGTTTCAATAGAAAAAGGAGATCAATCCTTGTATAAATGGTGACTTATAGGGAGTAACCATCACGGATGAAAGAAAAATCAAGTTCCAACTTGTCTAAGATTTTGAAGTGTAGAAGTGATTTTTTAAAAGGTAACCAATTGAGATATTGACTGTAATAAATGAAACAAAAGGCTTCAATCAAGTTTGAAAGACCGAAAGAAAATAAATATGCCGTATAATAAAGGAAGTGCTCCATTTTCACAACCTAAAAGGTTTCCTCACAAGTTTTAAGTAGATTTTATGGATAGCTATTTTTCAGAACAAGAAAACCAAAACAATAGAGTGCTGCAGGACCCAATTCATTAAAGTTTCAAACTCAAAAATAGTGGTTCCCTACCATAAATAAAGTACAAACTAGTCTAATCTCTAACAACGGTTTCAACAATTCATAAAATATGCAAAGTTAAAAGAAATCACCCATTTTAATCATACACGACCAACATTTCCCTTTCAAAGTTTCCCGGAAGATAGTTTAAAGAAAGCAAGTACTCACCTGTCTAGGCTAGAGGTTGTTGAAATCCTCAAATGATTTGCAAAATGTAGAGAAGGTAATAGAATCTAGATTTGAGATTCAAACTCAATATTACCAAAAACACAAAAGAGATGCAAAAAAACATGTGTCAATGTAATAATAGTCACGAGAAGCAAAACTCGATCAAATTTTCGAGCATTTATCATAGATATTAAAAGGAGAAAGAATCATTAAAATTCAGTTCGAAAAATGAAATATCATCTTTGGAATGATAACTACCACCAAGAGTTACAAAATTTAAGATGAACAATCATGGTGCCCATACAACATGGAGACACTCAAAAGGAGAAAATAATAACATATATACAAGAGTTCAAAGTCACAGAAAGTCCAAGAGGTCTTCCAAAATAATTTTCTAGAGTTCAAAGTTTTAGAACGTTAGAGTACTGTAAACGATACAAAATCAAACTTAGAAAAGGAAAAAGTGGTAGAAAGATCTAAATATTCACAATCACATAGCTTTGTAGAGGAAAAAATTACATAGTTCTAGAGCTTGAAGATAGAATAATTAGGGTTTTGATTAAATTTTGGCATGGCTTCACCACTCAAAATGAAAAAATTGAAATGACAAAACTATAAGCTTGAAGATATTTTTAACCAACCTAACTCATTCGAGTTATCAATTAATAACCAAGATCTCACAAAGATAGGATCTAATGATGCAAGATGATAACCGTAACCAACTACACTACCAAATTGAGTTGAATATTGACGGATCTAGATTGAATGGCTATCAAACAAGCATATACCAACCACAAGATCAACGATGGATATCAAATCATACCACAAGATCAATGGCCCTTATTAGGTCATTAAAATCAATGTAGGTAACCTAACTCACCAGAATTAGAATCAATGGCCCCGACCCCAATAGATAATTGTCTTAGGATCCCTAATAGAATAGATAGGCATTCCCAAAGGTATATAATATAGATATAATTGTCTTAGGATCCCTAATAGAATAGAGAGACAATCCCTAGATATATGGGCCGACACAACTATATTGGGAGGGAATGGAATGCATCTATATTGTGATTAGACGTGTGGTAAAAAACCTTGAGTACGGATGGTGTGAGTAAGAGAGTGAAGTAAGAAGCTCTGTAATTTTAATGTTTTGCAAACATATAACACACATAAACTTAAAATATAGATAATCTTCCCTAACTAGCCATATTCATTTAGTAAGCCCACACATATTCCAAGAGTACACACTTAGTGGGTTGAATCAGGGTGCATAAATCCCTCATCATTAATATTGGAGCGGGAGGAAACTTGATTATGCAACAAAGTGACATGGATAACATCTAACAATGACCATGGTCTCCATTATCTTGCACAAATTAAACTTCTTCCACTAGTGCAAGGCTACAGGGAGAAATTAAGGGGATCTTTATGAGTAAAAGAAATTTGACATTCTTTCATGAATGGTACTTCGGAAAATGGAGAGGAAAGGTGAAAGTTGGAGATGGAGCTTTTGAATGGGAAACAACAAAGGTATCTAGTGGGGATGCAAAGATTGATGGGATGGTTGTAGAAGGTGAAGGAATAATTTTTTTATAAGATCGGTAGAGGAGTTGGCTTCACTAGCAAAGACCTAGTTGATAGGAAGAAGCTAAGGGTTTTGAAAGAAAAAAAACAACACTCTTTTTGTTTGTTAGCATGGTCCACCCATTTGAAGAGGAGGATGCTTTGGAGACCCTTATTTACATTTCTTGTATCGTAAATGGGGATTAAGCCATTAAAGGAAATTTTTGAACCATGTGGTCAAAATATTGGTAGTGAAAAAAATTATAGGTAAATTTATATAGAGGATTCATTGATAAATATCTATATCTCCCACCTGTATATCAATGGAATATTGAAGGTCTTTTGATAAATCGATTAACTAAATTTGACTATGTATTATGTGGATAGTTAATCTAAGCTATGAACAACAATAAATAAAGTAAATAAAATTAGTAAATAAGGATATAAATGAGATTAAAAACTATGCAAAATGAAATCCTAACCCTAATGCTCAAATGAGAAGAGGAAATAACTTCGTTGAATAACATATGTTCATAGGGTAGTGTCGTAGTGATGATTGGAAAACATAGTGTTAGGTTGTGGAGCCTATTTTCATGTGTGAAAGTGTTGAAGACTGTACACTAAGAGTACTGTACACTTTCCATGTATCCTTGCTTAGTTTAGGGGTGTAGCCCACGAAAAAAAAAAATTGGGCCTTAAAACGTGCTTGATATATCGGGAAACGTGATTTTCTCATATGGGCAGGATTTTGACCCATAGGTTTATGGGACGGTTTTTGCCCATGGTTTTGATACCCATGATTTTGTACAACTACTTAAGCAGATGTGTATTTATATGGTTTTATGCATATGATAGATGTATGAAAAACATTGCGAGATGTGCTTTGAATTCGGGTGTGAATTCTATATATATTTTTAGAAAAGCTCCAAAATATCTGGGTATTGTATTGAGAGAGTGGTGGCTTGTAATAAAATCCGAGCAAGTGATTCTTTGTGGACATAGCCTAAATTGGGTGAACCATGTTAAATATTGTCTCTTTATGTTGTGTTATTTTATTCTACACTTTTACTTGAGATATGTAATAATTTTATGCATATTAGTTTCTACTTGTTTTGATTCTGTGAGGGATTATTTCACATATTTTATCCGTTATTTCATAACAATTGGTATCGAGCTTTGGTTTGGTTTGTTGAAGTGTTGAATCACAGGGAAAGTTTTATCTTGAGTGGGAGCTATGACAGATGATGGAAGATCTAGGGTTGATAAATTCAACGGGCGAAATTTCAGTCTTTGGAAGATTTAGATAAAAGATTACCTTTAGCGAGAAGGATCTTTATACTCCGTTGTCCGAGAAGGTGAAAAAACCCTCAAGCATGATAGATGTAGAATGGGATTTATTGGATAGGAAGGAACTTTGGATAATCCAAATGTGTCTTGCATCTTCGGTATTATTTAATGTTTCAAAGGAAAAGACTACAAAAGAACTGATGGATGCATTAGGGAAGTTGTATGAAAAACCCTCTGCCTTATAATAAGATATTTTTAATGAAAACGTTGTTTAATATGAAGATGTCGAGAATGGTTTAGTAGCAGATCATCTAAATTATTTTAATACGTTGTAAATATGCTAGCTTCATTCAATAGAATTTTATGAAGAAGTTAGGGCTTCATTAGTTCTCAGTGCTCTTTACCCGAGAATTGGAACAACCTGATAATAGTGGTAAGCAACTCAAGTCTTGCTAACTCAAAGTTGAAGTTTGAGGATGTTGTAGGGGTGATTCTAAGCGAGGAATGCGAAGAAAAATATCTAGTGAATATTCTACTTCAGGGAATGTTTTAAATTTGGAAACTAGAGGAGACAGAAGAATAGATGAAACCATGGAAAATCAAAGGATCGGGAAAGGTCAAAATTAAAAAACAAGATAGTATGTTGGCACTTGGAAATTACGGGCATGCGATGAAGGACTGTTGGGCACTTTGGGACAAGAAGAAACAACAGGAAGAAAACAAGGAGGAAAATGTGGCAACGGGTAATGTATGTCAGGATGCTTTGATTCTTTCTTTGCACAATATTACTGAATATTGGGTTTTAGATTTGGGGATTCTTTCCATGCTTCTCCACATAGGCATTATTTTTTTGATTATGTTTAAGGATATTATGGGCATGTTTTTCTTGGTGATGATGAGCCTTGTAGCATAGTTGGAAAAGGTTCTGTTTAGGTTAAGATGCAGAATGGGAATACTTGGCTATTGAAGGATGTCAGACATGTGCCTAAATTAAGACAAAATTTGATATCAGCGAGGCAGTTGGGAAGTGATGGTTGTACTGTGATATTTACAGTGGACTCTTGGAAGGTTACCAAGGGTTCTCTTGTGGTGGCAAGAGGTAATAAGGTTGGAACCTTGTATTTAACTACTTATAGCACTAATGTTTGTAATCTTGTGGCTTCAAAATTAGATACAAAATTGTGGCACTATAGGTTCAGTCATATGAGCCATAAGGGCATAGAGATCATAAAGAAGGATTTTTCTGGATATACGAAACATGTTTGGAGTTCTGTGAGGACTTGAATATATGGGAAACAAAAGTGAGTAAGGTTTCTCAAGGTTGGACCTATAAAGAAAGAGAGTAAGTTAGAGTTGGTGCATTTTGATGTGTGGGGGCGGCTTAGGTATCATCTCTTGGGGGTTCAAGTTATTATTTTACTTTTATTGATAATGTAACAAGGAAAGTTTGGGTTTATTGTATTAGAAACAAATCTGATGTATTTGTCACTTTTGTTGAATGGAAAGCCTTGGTAGTAGAGAATGAAAAAGGTCTTAAGCTAAAATGTCTTAGGTCAGATAATGGAGGGGAGTATTACAGTAATGAATTTGATGATTATTGTTCTAAGAATGGAATCCGAAGGTAAAAGACAGTTCCAGGAACTCCGCAGTAGAATAAGGTATCAGAAAGGATGAACATAACAATAATGGAACATTATAGAAGCAAAAGGTTACATGCAAGACTGCCTCTTTCATTTTGGGTAGAAGCAGGTAGAGCACACCTATGTACTTGATAAATAGAGAACCCTCAAGTGCCTTGGATGGAGGCATACTTGAGGAGGCTTGGTATGGTAAGAAAGTTGATTATTCATATCTTAGAGTCTTTAGATGTGAGGTGTTTGTTCATATAGACAAGGATGATAGGACTAAGCTATAGGTTAAGTCAAAAACGTACTTTCATTGGTTATGGTGGTGATGAATTTGGATATAAATGTTGGAGTATTAAGGACAAGAAAATCATTCGATCTAGGGATGTGGTATTTAATGATAAATTCATGTATAAGTAGTAGTTGTAGGAAAATAGGGAAGAATCCAAGAAAGAATATGCAGCGGTAGAGGATCTTCCAAATGGAAAAGTGACACATGAATCAGTTTAGGAACCTCCTCAACAGGAACCCCAAACTCCTATATTGAGGAGGTCTTCTAGGGTAAGAAGAGAACCTGAACATTTTTCTCCTTCTCTTTATTATTTATTACTCACTGATAGTGGAGAACTAAAGAGATTTGATGAAGCAATACAAGTACATGCCAGAAGAAGTGAGAGCAAGTCATGGATGAGGAGCATCAGGCTCTCATGGAGAACCAGACATGGGATTTGGTGAAGTTACCCGAAGGAAAAAGAGCATTACAGAACAAGTGGGTGTTCAGAGTCAAAGAGGAAGAAGGAGGAAAGAAAAGATACAAGGCCCATTTGGTGGTCAAGGGGTTTGCATAGAAAAAAGGTATAGATTTTGATGAGATTTTTTCTCCTGTAGTAAAAAAGACTTCTATTAGAACTGTTCTAGGAATAGTTGAAGTAAAAATATTTGCACTTAGAACAACTTGATGTAAGGATTGCATTTCTCCATGGTGATTTGGAGGAGGAACTATATATGTAGCAACCAGAGGGCTATGAGGTCAAAGGTAAAGAGGAGATGGTGTGGAAACTGAAGAAGAGCTTGAATGGCTTGAAACAAGCTCCACGTCAATGGTATAAGAGATAGCTTCATGATGGAGCAAGGTTATATTAGATGTCATTCTTACCATTGCGTGTATACAAAGAAATTTGAGGATGGTAGTTATATTATCCTGTGTCTATATATGGATGACATGTTGGTTGCAGGTAAAAACATGCAAGAAATAAAAGTACTCAAGAAGAAGCTAAGTGAATCCTTTGATATGAAGGATTTGGGGAAGCCAAACAAATCCTTGGTATGAGGATATCTTAGGATAGGAAGGAATGGAAGCTAAATTTATCTCAGGAAGAGTACATTAAGAAAGTATTAGAGAGGTTTAATATGTAGGATGCTAAACCGGTTGGGACTCCTTTGGCAGGCCATTTCAAGTTATCAAAGGAGTAGTGTCCCAAGACAAAGCAGAGAGAAACCAAATGTCCAAGGTACCTTACTCATCAGTAGTTGGTAGTTTGATGTATGCCATGGTGTGTACCAGGCCTGATATTTCCCATGCAGTGGGAGTGGTGAGTAGATTTATGAGTGATCGAGACAAAGATCACTGACAAGAAGTAAAGTGGATCCTTTGTTATTTGAGAGGCACCATGGGGATAGTTTTGTGCTACAGTGGATCATACACCACTTTATGTGGTTATGTAGATTTAGATATGGATGGAGATGTAGACAGTAGGAGGAGCACGATAGGTTATGTTTACACTGTAAGTGGGATAGCAGTGAGTTGGATTTCACGACTACATGTGGGCTGGTGGCTTTGTCAACCACAGAGGCAAGAAAAGAAATGATTTGGCTACAAAAATTTCTTCGGAGTTGGGGCATAAGCGGGAGGAAGGAAAACTATATAGTGATAGTCGAGTGTTATACACGTAGCTAAGAACTCTACTTTCTACTCTAGGACGAAGAATATACAATTAAGGTACCATTTCATCGGATAACTTTGGAGGAAGAGAAGTTGAAGCTGAGATGATCCATACCAATCAAAATCCTAAAGACATGATAACCATCGTGGTCACAAGGGAAAAAATGAAGTTGTGTCCAGCTTTGGTTGGTCTTCATAGAAACTAGTGAAGGGTTGAGAAGTTTGCTTAGAGGAAAACTAGTCTCCAAGTGGGAGATTGTTAGGTTGTCGAACCTATTTTCATGTGTGAAAGTGTTGAAGATGATACACTAAGAGTATTGTACAATTTTCATGTATCCTCACTTTGGAGTTTGGTGGTGCGACCCCGAAAACAAAAATTGGGCCTTAAAACGTGCCCGATATATCAGGAAACATGATTTTCTCATATGGGTGGGATTTTGACCCATAGGTTTATGGGATGTTTTTACCCATGGTTTTGTAAAAATTCTTAAGCAGTTGTCTATTTATATGGTTTTATGCATATGATAGATGTATGAAAAACATTGCAGATGTGCTTTGAATTCGGGTGTGAATTCTATAGAGTTTGTTGAACATAGCTCCAAATAGATCTGGGTATTGTATTAAGAGAGTGGTGGCTTGTAATAAAATCTAAGCAAGTGATTCTTTGTGGACATAGCCCAAATTGGGTTTGTGTTAGTTTATTCTCGTAGTTTTATTTGAGATCTCTAATAATTTTCTACATATTAGTTTCTACTCATTGCGATTCTTTGAGGGATTATTCTACATATTTTATCCCTTATTTCCTAATACATAGAAGTAGAAATAACTACGCAAAAGTTTTAAAAAGGATTTATCTAGAGGATCTAGCTTGACTAGAGCATTTGGAGAGGGACTCGGGTGCTGCAGTGCTCTAGTCTACAATATGGGTGCACTAGTTTGTACAAAATATCTAAAACTAATCTTCACTTATTTGGTAAATTGTCCGAAACCATCATTTATATTATATCAAATTCATTTTCTCATGATAGATATCACCAATAATCCAAGATGAAAGAAAGACTTGCAAGATCTCAAAACAAACATCAAACCCTAAAATAGCAAAATACATATGAAGGGGTCAGACTGACCTCGAGATACCACAATGATGGACTTAATAACTAAGAACAAGACTACATCTCATACCTGATGTAGTTCAACGTGAAAGTGTGTGTGACCATGCCCTATGTTTCTCTTGTTCCATTCTCTCTTTGTGAAGTAGCCAACAATAACTATGTGAAGAAAATGTAATAGAATGCATGCATGGAATAGAATAGAATCTCTCCCACTATGAAGTGTGATGTGGATGTCCTAGCCTTATGCCTTTGATGATGGAGCTATATGGATGCAAGTGATCTCTACTGCAATAGATGGATGCAAATCTAGATGGGTGATAATATTAAGTGATGCTAAGTCTCTCATTATGGTATCACAACTTTATATTTATAGGTTTTTCTTGATCTAATTTCATAATTAACCCGAAAATGGCTGACCACAAAAATGATAAGAACCCAAAATAGTTGGAAAGTTCCTAAAAGTTGCGGGAAATCTCGAGAAGGATCGGGACGCCCTGTGTGAGACCAAGGCACCCATGGGTGCCCCAAAGATAGACTAAAACGATGTTAAATGACAAAACATGACTAGGAATATCTCATGGTGGAGGTTGGGAATGAAATTGGAAATAAAATAACAAATACCAAGGAATGAGGTTAATTAGTACTTTCTTTTCACAAAAACCCACTAAATACTAGTATGAGATTGGGACTAAATAATGTATAAAGTGCATGATTTTATGTCTACATGTACCCCCACTTTATTTTTGTGAGGGGAAAGTTCGGTAAGATGAAGTAGATAGAGATGTATACCTGATGATGATGTAGATTGATGAAGAAAATATACCTAAGGACTAGAAAAAGCATGGCATGAAAAAAAGATGGTAGAGCATGGAAATTAAAGATGAAAAAATGCAAAATAGTGATAAGAGATAACCTAGGGTGGAAATGTGTGTCTAGTTGCATGATTAGTATGCAAGGTGTGTTGTTGTGAGGTTTTGTTGTTGACATTGTTATTGTTGATGTTTTGGTTGCCCCCTATTTGATTTTTGTTTCTCATATGGTCAAACCTACAAGGAGAAAATGATCAAGTAGTCAAAAATATATGTATGTAAGTGTAAAAATTCTATGTAAAAGATACATGCATATAAATGCATGTAAATGTAGAATACCCAAATGAATATTGAAAATGTACCATGTGCACCTTGTCCATGTTGAGAGAAAGCATGTAGAAATAATATCCTCTACTATGGGGTTGTTTGGGTGATCTAACGCCATAGGCTAAAGAAGTATAGGGAAGAAATGGTCTATGTTCTCCAACCTTTAAGTGCTTCCGTGAATTGTGAAGAGATATATGTACTGTCCTAGTTTTTTGGGTGATATGGTGCCAGTGGTAGAAGAAGTATTAGGAGGAATTATGATGTATCCCGTAGCCGTTAACTACCTCTCAAAATGCTAAGGATACCATGTCATATAAAATTTGTTGTGTATGGAGTTTCTAGACTGATCTCGAACTCCTTGTTGTATGCATACCCACAATGGAAAGGGAAGCAAGTGCACTAAATCGAACCAATGTAAACACAATGTGTAAAATGTAAAACCCAAAATGATTCAAGGGTGCATGCAACATCACCATGTAAGGAGAACTTAGCCCCAAAATAGGACGAACCACATGTAATTTTAAACTGCTCCCGATAGGGAAGGGAATACACTTGGTAGAAACCACAAGTGTGCACAAACAAGGATAAATAAAAAAATGTTAGTAAAAATGCATGCATATAGAAGATAATTGTAAACTACATAAATAGTGTTTACACTATGGAGGTAGTAATGTAAACACACAAGAATACATGTAAGCCACACAAAGTGGGTCGCAAATATGGGACATCACTCATGATTTTTTAAACCACACAACTCCATCATGGACGTAAACAACAAGCATGTGTGCACACTAAAAATAGGGAAATGCCCGTAAACAAAGAAAGAAGTATTCATGGAAACATGTAATCATGCAAAAAAAGTGTTGGACACGAAACACCCATTAACATGTTAGGGAAATAACCAATATTTCAAAGAATGAATAACCAATTAATGTAAAGTTCTAAGTACAAAATAAAACAATAGCACATATAAGAATCAAATGGGGATGCCCCCAATGACTAGTGTAGGAAGGGTAGAAGGAGATCATCCATGTTACATGAAAACGATATGTATCTTCCATCAAAAATAAAAATAAGTGAACACACATGTGTTAATATTATAGATAATGACATATAAGAAATTAGTCTAACATGTGTAGTAAAGTGATCATGTAAAACCCATGTAAAAAGAGTAAATACCGCTAAGAAAATGCACTATGTGATGGATAGATGGAATGGAATGCAAGATGGAATCATAGGATCCGTGTGCCACCCGAGTGAATGGAAATGTATACAACGAGGTTCATTTTTTCACCCTCTGCAGTCAAGAATGAACCATAAAAAATAGTGCATCATCAAGAAATGGTCAAAATATGTGTTGTGTCTAACACAATACGATGAATGTGTAGGTGTACGATGAGATGTGACCCAATGATGTTGTCTACGTGAACCCTATAGCCAAAGCGTATATCACGATCAAATGAACATATAAGGGATGATTTAGCATAAGTGTATATCACTATGAGATGAATGGATGAGTGATGATTTATCCCTAAATGTATATCACTAAGTTAGAAATGTCGCATGATGAAAGGTTAAATAGTAATTGTGTGATGAATGTAAGGTACCTTTAAATTTTAAACACTCGGTAGTCGAGTAAGTACTTGATGAACTAAAGTGTGACATATGGTAGTGAGTGCACAATGTAGTAATATATGTAACGATGAAATGAAAATGTGATGTATATAAAATATGTAAAAATGCAAAGTGTATAATGTAATGCTAGATGTGTAGCATGTATAAAATGTAAGGTGTGTAGGGAGACTAATAATATATTATGTAGGATGAAATGATGCTAGAATCGTATATGATGAAGGCTAGTATAGTATGTAGAAAATGTATGACATGAAGACGCACAGTGTATGATGTAAGGTATATGAATATGTATAGGATGTGACATAACATGTTTAAAAAACCTAAAAGTGTATAATGTGAAAAGCATAAGATTAAGACTATTATAATGTATTATGTATGAATGTGGAAATGGCACAATGTTGTAGAAAAATTTGGAGAATGTGTGGTGTATTATGTTGACGTTCGATGTATGAATACATGTGGTGTTTAATGTCTTGAGTGCAGTGTATAGGGTTCATGTATGGGAATACCTCAAAATCAGATGTGAAATGAAGCACAAGAGTGTGCATCAGAGGGTAGAGTAATAAAAGTCACCTACCAAAGACCAAGTTTGCTTGCGGTGGAACCATGTTGGATAAAGTCAATAGGAGAACTATGTGATGGTGGTGAAATTGAAAATATATCATGATCACTAGTAGGAGGATTAGTTGTTGGGATGAAATTAATTGGTTGGAGCTTAGATTTGAGAGGAGGCCATGTTGCACTAACTCTGAAGGGAACTTTCTTAAGTTGACTTGGTGATATGATTGATGACTTATTAATAGGAGATTGTGAACTAATGTTGGTAGATGATGGACTTGGTGATGTCGTAGATGGCTGAATAGGAGGAGATGGTGAACTAATTGCAAGAGGTTTTTGCTTAGGATTTGTTGGAGTGACGTTGGCTTGATGCTCCTTAAATATAGATGAGTCAAATTTAGGAACCTAATGGGAGTTATCAGTTTTATTAGAATTTTGTGTAGAAAATGAAATAAGGTCATGATGCTACAAATGTTTGATTATGCATGAAAAAGTAAAGAAATCATTATCATTATGTCCATTGATTCAATGATAATTACAATATAGATGACCTTGATATTTTTCTAACCAATAAGGAGAATAGTAATGAGTAGGTGGTATAGTGATCAACTGATCAATAAGTAGTTGAATAAGAATGTCATGTGGTGTAGTATTATTCTAAAATATGAGAGGCTTAGGAAATGGCATGTCTTGAGGTTTAACTAGATGACATGTAGTGGACATAGATTACATAGAGGATGTAGAATGAGCACAAACATGTGATTGAGAAGAATCCTTAAGATGTTTAATTTCATATCTAAGGGATGTAATGATTGATTCCATATCCTTAAATTTGTCTCGACATAAATCATGTAGAGCTTGACTTGAATAAAATAAGGTTTGAGTAGATGTAGAATCACTAGGATCAGATTCGTTAGATAAACAACTAAATATAGGACTTATTTGGTGTGGTGTGTATCATCATCCCAATACATGTAGTCTATTTATTTTTACAAAACAACCCGGGAATGAGGATATCTCTTACGTAAAGTAGATAAAGATACTTGAGCAACATGGGGAGCCATGATAGATGAAAAAAATGAGGATCCTAAGAATGAAAGCATTGGGTTCACTAAAACGATTAACTCAAATGGAATAACTATGTAGTATGGGGATAGTTAATCTAATATTTGAAAATTTGTAACTAAAGTAAATAAATGCAGTAAATAAGGATGTAAGTGATCTAAAAATATATGAAAAAGGAAAATCTAACCCTATTGTGTAAAAGAGAAAATGATAGAACTCAGCTAAATAATAGATGTTTGCAGGGCAGTGTCACAATGATGACTAGAAAATAAAGAATAATGAATTACTTTGCAAAAGTCCCCAAAATTATGGATATGGAGGATTTTTTTCAACTAGAACACCTTGAGATGGAATAGGGAACCTACAAGCACTCGTGTACAATCTGTGTGCCTTGGTCTATGAAAAATATCTGAAACTAATCTTCACTGGTTTGGTAGGTGGTCTGAAACACTCATTGTCTATCGCATCAGACTTTTTGTCCCATGTCAGATGTTTCCAATAATCAAACATGAAAGAAAAACGTACAAGATCCCAAAACAAGAATTATACCATCAAAAATAAAAATGCATACCTCAACCACTCTAATGGTGGACTTACTAACTAAGCACCGAACTACATATGAGACCCGATGTAGTTTTACATCCAAGTGTGTGTGAACATGACCTAGGTTGCTCTTGTGTAAGTCACACTTTGTGATGTAGAAAACTATAACTATGTGTAAAAAAGTAGAATATGATCATGGAAGATAATAAAATCCCTCTCCCTATGAAGTGTGATACAAATATCCTAGCCTTGTATCTTGAGGATGGAGCTATGTGGGTGCAAGTGATTGACAATGCCTTAGATGGATGCAACTATATGAGTGATAGTATTAATTGATGATAGGTCTCTCATTATGGTCTAACAAATTTAAATTTATATGGTTCTCTTGATCTAATTTTGTAATTAACCTTGAAATGGCTATTGAGAGGTGAAGACATTGACAACAATTAGGAGTTGTGTATATCATATTGTCATATCCTTATGATCCTTCATACATCATGAGGTTACAATCATACATTTGTTGTTCACCTATCTTTCTAAACTTTGTTTATATAAAAACTTTACAGTGTAATGGAATTACTTGTATAAATCTAATTATTATCTACAATATAACATCAATGAACACAATATTTCAAATAAATTATCTCAATGTGCAAGTAGTATAGATTAGCCACTTTGAGGGGGAAACCTCCAAACCAAGCAATAAGACTCAAATGTTTAAAATGATGATCAAATACTACCTACTAACCCCTATATATATACTATTCCTATGCTATGGCCAACACCAAGGCCAACCCACTAATGAACATAGAACATATATGAAAGAGATACATAATTATAAGAAGTTATGATAGCCATAATTCGGCTATATACATCCAATATAAGTTATATGTTTAAGGGCATAGCATACCCCTCCTCTTCAAAGCAACATTGTCCGCAATGTTGAGAAGATCTAGATGCTGCTGCAAGAAGTTTGCATCCTCGCAAGTTACATCGTCATTGTCCCAAGTGATGACCCTTGTCCTCAATCACTTAGTACGTGTTCAAGGATGCATTCTTGTTCCAGGATGATTCTTCCCTCTTCATCAATCTCGCGTAACATTATCCGGGTTGATATTGTCTATCTAATTACCTTCTCTAGGGAAGATACATGGAAGACTTGATGAATTTGAGTAGCCCAAGGAATTTTGAGTTTGTATGCTACATTGCCAATCTTTTGTAACACTTTATAAGGGCCATAATACTTAGGTGAAAGCTTGTTTTCATTTTTCTATTTGTTAAGGAAATTTTATTATATGGTTGTAAACGCACAAAAACCCAATCACTAACTTCAAAATTTCTTTCAGTACGATGTTGTTCTGCTTGCTTTGTCACGCTTCATGAGATTTCATGACATGGCCAAATTCTCCCTGAGACGAAAAATCACCTCTTGTTGGTGTTGAATATGTTCTTGAACTACTCGAACCCTTGGTTGGAATCTCAAAGATGAAGTGATAGATGGTGGATGGTACCCATATAATTCCAATAAAGGAGACATTTTAGATGAAGTATGAAAGGAGGTGTTATACCACCATTATGCCAGTGGTAACGATTAGACCCATCTCACTTTCTTATTTGACGTAAAACAATAAATATATCCCTCTAAGTACACTTTTTTACCACCTCTTTTCCCATAAGACTAGGGATGATAAGATGAACTACGAGCTAGTTGTGTGCCTAAGCATGAGAACAAGTCACCTAAAAATTACTAGTAAAGATAGGGTCTTAATCACTTACTATAATCTTTGGTGTCCCATGTAGCTTCTGAATTGTATCCCCAAAGGTTGTTGCTACTATAATTACAACAAATGGATGTGATAAAGCACAAAAATGGGCATATTTGGTGAGTCTTTCCACCACCACCATGGTTACATTTTTACCTTCTGATTTAGGAAATCATGTGATGAAGTCCATGGACACCTCTTCCCATCTCTGGCTAGGAATAGATAGAGGTTGTAAAAGACCTAGGGACTTAATTGTTTCACCCTTATTTTGTTGACAAACCATGCATTCTACCACAAAATTTTGGACATCCCCTTTTAGCCCTTCCCAGAAAAAATCATGCTTGATTCGATGCTAAGTCTTCAAGAATCTAGAATGCTCCCCTACTCGAGAAGCATGGAGCTCGAGATAGAACCCTATTTTTTAGGATTGAATTGTTACATAGATAGAATATATCTTTATACAATAAAGCGTCTCCTTTCCATATAAATTTTGTTGACATGCTTGGATCTTGTTCGAGATTTTGAATGATATTATGTGTACTTGGGTCATTTTTTCATTCATACCTTGCATCCTCTATCCAATCCTCTTGTAATACAGATATGGTACTATTATCAAATTTTTCCCCTTGGGAAAAATTGATCGAACAAAACCTTGCAGACAGATAAATGGAGGTTGGTTTATTCGTGTGAACCCATATTCAATCCCAAAAAATCAAGTTGTAAGAGGGCTCAACAATGGAGAAACAAGGTTGGAAAATGAGTGGCCAAACAATGTTGAAAGAGATCGAGCTCTAGAGGAAGGATGGAGAGAGGCTCAAATTTGTAAGTTTTTACATTTTTGGCACATCGGAAAAAAAAGGGGGCAAGAAATGGAGCCAAAAGTCTAAAACCTGAAATCCCGAAAGTCCAAAATTTTGGACTTTCAGATTTCGGGGTTTCGGAACTCTCAGGTGCAAAGTTGGAAAATCAGCCCCAAAAGTCTGAAATCCCAAAGTCCGAAAGTCCAAAATTTCAGACTTTCAGGTTTTTGGGGTTTTGGGAATTTTGGGAATCCCGCTAGAAATAATAGAGGCAAGCAAATAGCCCTAAATCTCGAAAGTCTAAAATTTCGAGACTTTTAGATTTTGGACTTTCTGAGTTTTAGAGTTTCGGAAGTCTCGAACCCCAAAATGCAAAAATCACAAGGAAATGTCTGAAGTCCCGAAGTCCAAAGTTTGAAATTTTAGACTTTTGAGTTTTCGTGTTTCAGAATTTTGGAATTCCAAGGTCATTTTGAGCGATGAACAATGTTTCAATCTCCAAAACCAAAATTTATGAAATTCCAAATTTTGGGAATTCGTAGCTTGCATGCATTTTAGACTTTCGAAGTTTTGGAACTCCCAGCCTTCCATTTTTGTAGAATGACACCTCGACCTTTAGATGGCCATAACTTTTGACTGAGAGCATAGTTTTTGTAAGAAAGGAATTTGTGGAAATCTCTCGAAGCTGTGTTGCGTAACTAGTGGGACTATGTTATTCAAAATGAAAAATATAGTTATTCTTTTTTGACGTGTCCCAGTGTTTCTCACCGATAATGAAGGTATGGGCTTCCTTATTGCCCAACAAGGCATGATACATGGAGGTATGTGTTTTTCATGGCACCCATCAACACATGTCAGGAGAATTCAATACATTTTGGGGTGGTTGAGTTGGATTTTATATTTTCTTCTATCTCCTTCTCTAATTCTTCCTATATATTGTAAGGAGGGGCATATTCTAAAAGTTTGGACATTTTTTCTTTGCACCCTCCCTTCTTCTCTTTTCTATAAGAAAATTTATGGAGTTAAAACCTCCCATTTCAAACTCGTAATGAGAGTTTGTGCCTCTTGGCCATTGTAATGGAATGTCTCAAATTCATGAAGTAATAAAAATAAGTCTGTGTATGATTTCAACCCTCTCTTATGTTCATTGTAGCTTCCCGATCTCTCTTTGAAATATTGGTTATTTATGCATGATAGTTGTATTGTATTTTAATGGTTTGTTTTTAATGTAAAAGTAGGTGTTCATCCTTCCTTTGGTGCATCACCTCTATTTTTTGAGGTTTATTTTCTTACATCTTCTCAACCCTTTCACTTTGGGAAGCTAGAGTACATTTTAGAGTAGATCCTCTATGAGTTGAATGTGTGCATCTAAACAGAGGAATAGGAACCAACCTTCATCTGGATAGATTTCTTGATTAAAAATTCCCACACTTTCATAAAAGCTCTATGTTATGCAGTCACACTGAGATTTGCAACCCATCGAGTTGTATACATTCATGGGTGTTGTGATTACACATCAACAGGAACAAAACAATGCCTCGACAGATTCATCCTTCTGAGATAAAGTGTCAACAGCTACATTCTATTTCCCTTTCTTGTATATTATCTCAAAATCATACCCCAAAATTTTTAGACCCATTTTTGTTTGTGTCCTAATGATAAACGTTTCTCTAAGATGTATTTAAAACTATCATGATCTGTCTTTACTCTAAAATGTCTTTCCATTAGATATGGTCTTTATTGCTTCACCGCATGAAGTATTGCTAACATTTCTTTCTTATAAACTGGTCTAGATATATTCTTACCCTTCAATTGGTTTCTCTCAAAGGAAATGGGTCAACCTTATTGCATGAATATGGCTCCCATACCATATCGAGAATCATTAAATTCAACGATGAATGTTTTGGAAAAATCTAGGGTGGCTAGAATCGGAGTGGTGCACATGGCCTTCTTCAACTTCTTAAATGGCATAGTAGCTTGCTTGTTCCAATGGAAAGAGTCCTTCTTCAATAAATTTGTTAGTGGTGTTGCAATTACTCGCCATAATTACTTACAAATCTATGATAATAACTTGTAAGCCCCAAAAACTTTAGAGATTTTTTTAGGGTTTTGGGAACCTTCCATTCAAGCATGGCCTTTATCTCGTTAGGATTCACTTTAAGACCTTCATAAGAGACCCGAATATTTAACCTCCTTAACACCAAAAGAACACTTAGAAGGATTTGCATAAAGTTGATGTTGTTCAAGAGTTTCAAACACCTTATTTACATGATGCGATGTTCCTCCTATGTTTTAGTATAGATTAATATATCATCAAAGAACACTAAACAAACTTGCGAATGAATGGCTTAAATATGGAATTCATCAAACTTTGAAATGTAGACTGGTGCATTTGTTAGTCAAAAAGGCATTACCAAGAACTCATAGTGTCCTTCATGTGTCCTCGAAGGTTGTTTCATGAATATCTTCTTCCACGATTCTAATCTGATGATATCCAGAACAAAGATCAAGTTTTCTAAAGTAAACAACACCATGTAACTCATCTAATAAATCATCAATTACAGGAATAGGAAACTTATCTTTAATCTGTGCACTTATTGAGTTCCCTATAATCTGGTCACATGCGCCAATTGTCATCCTGTCTTATGTACCATCACTACAGAGAAGAGTAAGCACTATTACTATAGAAAAATAAGTCCTTCTTCTAACATCTCTTGAACTAACTTCTCAATCTCACGCTTTTTAATATAGGGTTACCTATAAGGTCCGAAGTTGGGTAGTTGACTCCTAGTACTACTCCGGATTGCATGGTCATGGTCTCTTTTTGGAGGCAAACCCTTGGGAGTTTGTCCAAACACCACTAAGTGCTCATCTATAACTCTTGCATATTTTTGGGCATAAATGTATTGGAATGATGTGTTTCTAATGAAAATAATTTTGTTGCATAATCCTCTACACCTTTTCTATGAAATGTTTTCATCTGTTGATAACTTACCATCTATGGGGACTTTTTCTTAGTCCTTTTAGCTTAAATATCCTCCCTTCTAACTGAAATTCCATGAAAAACTCTTGGAAATTCATTTATATGGTTCCTAAGGTGGTAAGCCACCAAATCCTAACACAATGTCTGCTCCTCCCATGACAATGCCATACAGATTGCTAGTTATCAAGTAATCTCCCATGGTGAGATTAATGTTATGGCATTTTCCGAATAATCGATAGTTTTCCCATCAGTGATCATGACTTGACATTGTGGAGATGGATAAACAAAGCAGTTCAAGCGTATCGCCAACTTATGATTGATGAAGTTGTGAGTAATTCCCGAATCAATCAACACTGTTACCCTCTACTTTTTTAATAATCCAACTACTTTGAGAGTTTGGGGAGTGCTAATACCAGAAATTACATGGCATGATATTATTGGCTAGGGATCTCCTAATTCCTCCTCTGGTTCTACCTCTTCGTATTCTTCATTTTCTTCTTCTTCAGTAGGCCCCTCAATGTAGAACAACTTATTTTAAACACACTTATGTCCTAGTCAAAAAAATTTGTCACAATTAAAACATAACCCTTTTTCTCTCTTTTATTCAATTTTTTGTGGTGTCATTCTAACTAGCAGAGGGAATGATCACGGAAAGGTCTACGATCTCTGATATTATTGATAGTTTGTTTCCTACTCTGGATAGAAAATTTTCATCTACCCTACATGCCATGAACATAGAGTCAGAAACCTTATGAGCATTAAACATACGCACCTCAGTCTCAATTTTTTCTTTAAAAGCCCCAAGAAATAAGTCATTCATATTTTCTTTAGGAATATTTTTCACCCGTAAGGAAAGGTTTTGGAATTGATGGATGTAATCATTCACTTTTCCTATTTTTCTTAGCTTTGATAATTGATTGAAATAATTCTCGATGACTATAACTATAGTGCAATTGCAACTCTTTGGTGAAGACTGTCCATGTAACATTGAGGCCACTCTTTTTCCTTTGAGTACATAACCATCGATACCAAAAGAATTTGTCGCCGGTTCAAGATACAATGATGCCATGGTAACCTTTTGTCTTGATGGAATCTGATGAAGATCAAAGAAATTCTTCATCTAGTTAATCAAATTGAGTGGATCCTTTCCATCAAACTTATGCATTTCTACTTTTGGAATCATGTTATGAGCTTGCTAGAATGTTTGTATTTGGATTGGTCATGTTTATAGATCCACCACCGCTAGTTTGTTTATTACTTTGAACTAAAGATCCACCCTGGTTAATATGAATTTGATTGAGTTATGGCTGATTAGGAAGGATATGATGACCCATGATATTGTGACTAAAATGGTGAATGAAATCCTCCAATCATTTTCCAATCTTGTCTACGTATTTTTTTCCTCGCCACTCTACCCTTAAGGTTTCGTAAGTCTAACTCAAGATAGCTAACCTTATTGTCAATATAAGTAAACCCTAACCTTGAGGACTCTATAGATACCCCTTCTAACTCTAACTCCTCAACTATTATCTCATCCTTATCATGGTGTTTTACCCGGAGTGATGGGATTCTTTTTGCCTCTTGTCAAAGGCCCAACCATGATGCCCCAAAATGGTAAGATTTAAGGATCAAGGTCGAAATTTAGGGTTTTGGATTTCAATAGGAATTTGGAAAATTTTTATAAAACTTAAAATAATTTTTAATCCTCTTTCTGGAAATGTAAATAACTTTGAAAAATTCCACAAATTACACCCTAGGTAGTGAATTATGAAAAAACATAAAATTGCTATAACTTTTGCAAACCAAGTCAAACATTCTTGAATTTTGGAAGGGAGATTATATTCGACTGATTTCATGAAACCACAAAAATTTAGAATAATTTGCTACCTATTTTGAGATATGGACGAACCTTCACAATTAGGCTTTAACGTAGTGATGGCCGAGTTCAACCTTTGATACCATGTGTAATGGAATTACTTGTATAAATCAGATTATTATCAGCAATATAACACCAATGAACACAATATTTCAGATAAATGATCTCAATGTGCAAGTATTATAGCTTAGCCACTTCGAGGGGGCAACCTTCAAACCAAACAATAACACTCAAATGTTGAATATGATGATCAAAAACTACCTACTAACCCCTATATATACTATTCCTATGGTATGGCCAACACCAAGGCTGACCCACTAATGAAAATATAACATATATGAAAGGGATACAAAATGATAAGAAGTTATCATATCCACAAGTTGGCTATATACATCCAATATAAAATATATGATTATGGGCGTAACAGACCAGTCATTGAGTTACTATATAGCCTACAATCGATCATGTTAGGAAACCATAGAATTTAGCAGACAATGAATAAGCAAAAGTTGAACAATAAATAAATAGTTTATAGCAAAGAGAGACAAAAAAATACGAATACCAAACATGCAAGAGGTGAAAACCAGATTTACATTGTAAAACCCTAGTTGAGTGCTTAGGGAAATATGTATATTGCAAAATATCAATCTATTATGAATCAAGATGAAAAATTAGATGCAAACACGTTATGAGAAACTTTAGATCCCTAAAACAATATGTGCACCTAATTATCTAAGTACAGCTTAGGATTCCTCTTCCTAAAAATAGAGTGGAAAAATGCCATTAGGATTTTCCCTTCTAAAATTAGAACTTGGTTAAATTCAATTGAATTTGTCTTTATAAAAACAAGGGATTGAGTCATTAATTTTTTTCTTCGGGAGTTCTTCCCCAAACCCCCACAAGGGGGCTCCATAACATGTCATCACCCCGTTGGACTCCTGCGACATCCATGGGGGAAAGCACCCCACATCCCCCTTTAAGAAGTGAGGTACAAACTATGCCGCAAAGGGATATAAAAACTAGCTTTTTGGCACATATTTGATAAGATTCACCCTCGTGTAGCTAAAAATATCTATGTTTAGTTCTTTAACCATTTAGATTCAACTTCTATGATAGGAACATGGTTTATTAGTGTT
This sequence comes from Taxus wallichiana var. yunnanensis, assembly GCA_018340775.1. Classification (NCBI taxonomy): domain Eukaryota; kingdom Viridiplantae; phylum Streptophyta; class Pinopsida; order Cupressales; family Taxaceae; genus Taxus; species Taxus wallichiana. Next base: position 125,270,184 of record CM031236.1, read on the forward strand.
GTATCTTATTACACATATCCATCTAATCATAGGTTTTAACATTTTGAGTCAATAGATAGTATTTGGATTAATGTTGAAATTGTAGGATGATTGTTAATTTATTTATTAATAATGTCTAACATCAAATAGAAATTTTTTGATCGAGTTATAGTCAATCTTTATTCTATTCATTTAAAGATGGTTATAACTCTAGATTATCAACACTAGTCTATCTTTGTATTAAAGACAATGTTCTATTGTCAAAGTATTTGTAAGTTAACGACCTTTTTGTAACTTTAGTATATTCATTCTTAAATCCAATATTAAATTGGACTTCATACTTTTTATTATTTACTATTTTCATTGCATCATCAATTCAAATAGTGCATGTTGAACTACAAGTGTTAAAGTGAATTGAGTCATTGTCGATGTATTTTCAAAGTCTAAAAATTGGGGAAAAAAACATCGCATGAATTTCCCTAAATGCAATGTCGAGTTATACCCAACATCTAATTTATGGGTAATTAAAATTAAGCCTAAAATCCATATTCATCTTATTTATGCAAAGAAAAATTGGAGAATGGAGGTTATGGAGGACAGATGACATTCAATGACCTCTCATCAAGCTAGTGATGAGGGCACACATCTTAATGTAGCCAAATTAAGAACAAACCAGATATGCTGCAAATATTATGAACTCCAAAAGAAAATAGATCTCCTTCTTTGTTATCAAATAAAGAATTACAATGTTTCCTAAATAGGAAAGCAACTCCCAACTCGAGTTGCCAAGTAAACTCTAGCTAACTCTGACTAAATCTACTCTAGGTGGCGGAAATTAATATTTTTAGCAGTTTACTAGAACCTGCTATTCTTAGTAAGTTCGCATGCTTATTCCTACGGGCACAAAAATTGCCACGCATCTTCTACATCCCTAAATTAGAGGAATTGCCAACTTTCTAACTCATAATGCAATTAATAGACTAAAATTAAATAATGCTCAAAAATAGGAAAAAACCAAACTATAACTTAAATCCTAATTTTCGGCCTCAAGATGGCGGATTTAGGGCCCGAAAACGTGTCGAAAACTTGCCCCCAACTAGTAGGACAAGTTGTTGTTGCGTTCCTCTCATCGAAACACGTGTTTTTAAAAAAAAAAGGACTCAAACGACACCCGAACTCAAGTTATGACATTGTCAAGTTCCTGCTAATTTCGCGCATCACATCTATAGTAGTGTAAATATAATTTTTGGTTGTGTGTTTGAATAAGAATAAAAATATGTCCACATTTTCTTGGAATGTGTGAGTATGATATTCCACTATTTTCTCTTGAAGTGTTTCGACACATGTCATGGAAGGTGTAAAATTGTAAAGAATATTATAGGAGGGTAGTTGACTACAAAGTGATCCTCTGACTACAAAGATCCTTTAATTTCCACACTTCAAATTGGAATATGACCGATTGGTGATAAGATCACTAGAAGTGAAATCATGATAAGTTCTCATATATAGGTGATGATGTGCAAGAAGATCTATATAACAATATACAAACCTCAAAATATGTAGTGGCATATGATTATTTTTTGAGTGCTCCTTGCCCCATGTTTACACTAATGGAGAATGTTAGGAAATAATTGTTAGTACTCACATTAATAGATGAGCTAAATTATATGAGTTTAATTATATTGTTTGTATATAGGTTGTTAATATAACAACTCATTTCATTCTTAATAGTAATATGTTCATTCCTTGCATCATTCCTTGTTACCAAACATTGCTTAGTTTTCTAATCCCCTTGATTGGGATGATGCTCTCCATTTCCATAAATATGGGCATAAGCATTGCCTACATCAAGTCTAAGAAATGCATCCTTGTTAATAATTTTCTTGGGATTGAAGAGAAAACCATAATACCAATTAAATTCAGTGATATATCCATACATATCCAATTGTTCAAAGAATTCGTGGATGAATCCATCTTTTAGGAAATTCTTGTTGGCATCTTTATTTTGATCAATAATATATTTCTATTTACGATGTTTTCTTCATAGCATTATTTTAACATTGCATTTTTATTTTAAAACTAAACCTTTTTTATTAACATTTATTACTTTTGAATTTTTTTTGACAATGATGTCTATATTTGTCAATTATAACTATTATAACTATTGAAATATATATAATTTTGAAGTTTTTTTATTCAACACTTTAAAAATTTCTTTAAATAAAAGAAGATATCTTGTTTAGTTTTATTTTGAAGTTTTCACTCAAAATATTTCCTATTAAACATACTTGAAAGTTTCGTAATGCCCCGCTTTGTCGCCCTTAACCGATGAAGTGTGGATTCTGCCTTCGCACCTGGTTTTCAATGCAAGAGTGTACTCCTCCAGTTTCTCATGTCCCTAGAGGTATCGGATCCAAGTCGTCTTATCTCACTGAAGCTTTGACGACCTTCATGGACACTAGTTTTTCTGAAGTTATTTAATTTTCTTTTCTTTTCTTTGTTTTGGTTGGATAATGGCAATGAGGAGATCAATAAACAAATCCAAACAAAATATATAGATTAATTAAATATTGTTTAACTTGACCGAATCAAATAAATAAATGGAGATAGTTTATTAAACAAAAGTAAAATTTAATAGCAAGTAAGACAATATTTATATATGTACATATATTAAATAGAATATTATTAAAATGCATACATTTACATTATGGCAAATGTTGCGGTGGGTAAGGAGACCTGGCTTTTAATTAGGCGTGAAGGAAGAGCACTTACCACTCTTTCTTTTGGCAAGGCGTGTTGGTCTCTCCTTTGGTTTGAATGCCAAGTGGGGGGCAGTTGGCCACCTGTCTCTTCTAGCAACCTTTCAACCACTTCAGACCTGTCATCTTTCATGACCTGCTCTACTGTTCTTTTTGACTTCCTCCTTCATTTATTAAAATTTTGATTTACAAATCTTTTGCTGACTTCTGTGGTCTGCGTGCCTTGCTCTGTCCTAGACGTATGATTGTGTGGTGAAGGAACAAAATCTCTTCAACAAAGACAAAAAAATCTGCCGGTTTCTTCTCCAAGAAACACAATGTTGAGATGGACCCTGCTTTATTTTCTGAGCAAATTCCATTACTATGCATTATATTTCTTATCTTTTTATTAGGCTGCACAACTTTAGCTGGTAAAACTGTTCACCGCATCATGACCCAAAGGATTTCTGTGATTTTCGCAGCGGAAGATTTTGGAGCATTGACCAAGGAATCTCATCAATCATGGGATGGTTTTCAAAATGAGTTATTCAAATCATGGATCGTTGCCCGTGCTTCCCTACCGCAATATGTAAACACCAGATCAGTGTTGAGTTCAAGCAACCGGATTGGTGGTCTCAGGTTGCTTCATATATTCCGCGGTCCAATATATTTATATATTTTGACTTCTTAAAGAAAGTGATATATCGGTTTCATTATCGCCTACATCACTGCCATTGTTTTTACTGCTTGGTTTAGTGCTAGTGGGGTGGGTGTGGGTTCTCAAAATCATGCTACACAAGCAGTATCAGTGGAGCGTAGAACTGAAATCCTCCTAGAGAGTGCCGTGAGGAAGTGATTGGCTATATGCAGCAGCTACAGGGTAGAGAAGTAAACTTATCCCAGAAAATCAGTGGCCTCCAGAGAGAGTTAAGTGCGACAGCTGCTGCAGGGCGATCCCAAGGAACCATTGGTGTTGATCCTGATGTTCTGGTTGCACGCGACCTCAGTCGTGATCAGTTGTTGCAAAATCTTGCAGCTGTAGTAGAAGAACGAGATATTTTCCTTGCCGCTTCCCCTGTACCACGATGGTCATAGCATTTTGGTTAAGTCGTTTCATAGTCGCTCCCACTGTACCTGTAGATTAATGGAAAAATTAGGTTTGATTGTGGGTATTGTTGATTTGCAGTGGCAACACATATCCTTTTTTATTCGGTCCTGTTTAACCTGCTGTTTCAATCCATCGCTGGAGATGTGGTATGGCCGCCCAGTCCGTGGTTAATTCCAGTACAACTGTATTTATTGGGGGGCGATTTTAAGTGTGTTTTCCATTGTGGCGGAAGAGCTAATTCGGTGTGCATTCAGTGTGTCTTTTCTGTTCTGTCACGTCACTCACGATCGTTTCCTGTATAAGTATCGACCCACCATTCGATGTTTCACAGATGGCTGACAGGGAAACTGGCGAGGCAGATGGGGCGGCTGAGTGTCATGCAAGAGAACCATTTTTTTTTAGGGTAATCCATTATTCTGAAAGGCGAATTTTGTTCCACCCCGCCAGAAATAAGACCGAGAATGGCTGCGAATCGAGTGCTGGATTTTATCTGGATCCGCTGAATACCCTGTTGGATCACTCTCCGACTTCCGATTTTTAAAAGCCATTTTATTGATTCAGCCCGATGGAAGGTATTTAAATTCCTCTTTTTAAAGTAAAATTTTAAATAAGCAACTATCTATTTTGATGTATTTCAGAAATGCTCGCTTTTATGCTTCAACCCTTGAATTTTCTGCCTTGTTTTGAAACTTGCATTCTAGCAACGTGTGCTTAGGGGTTTTCAAGGTTGATGTCTTGAGTTTTCTGGTAAGAATTTAAGGCGCTAGATCGAAATTGGAAGATATGTAACACGTTTTCTTTCACAGCGTCAAGGACGTCGAACAACTTGCTAGAGATGAGCCCAAATGCTCCGTCTGGCACAGAGTTACTCCCGGCGTGAAGCTCGCCGACGAAAAGCTCAAGTTTTCGTCCAAAGCAATGGAAGAGGCAGGAGGGCGAAGCTGAATCTGGAGAAAAAGGAAAGATATTTCTACACCTTTCTACTGCTATTATATTTACAATTATTGCGAAATCAAACCACTCTTCCTTGCATTGATTTGTCAGTTGGATGTCATGATGGGAGATTTCCCTTTCTGCTTGTTCTTCTTGTTTTAGCTTTTATCGTTGACAGTATGTGGGTCGAAAGGATGCGTGTGCCCTCTCCTCTGAATGTTATATTACTCGAATGATAGAACTTCGTCTGTTTGTTTATGTATTAATTCTTCTCTGCGATCGAGTTGCAAGTTATTTTGTTGATCAAGCTAGTATTTTCGATATCATGGAAGTAAGTTTACAATAACTATGAAACCCCCTTCCTAGCACCCAAGTTGTCTTTTGACGTTTTTTTGTTAGCCCCTTCACAAGTCCCTTTGATAACCTTTTGGCATCGAGAAAGAAAGGTTGTAGGATTGTGTGAGCAATGCGTGGGCTAGCCAGCGTAGAGTTTTGGAATTAAAACTGGTAGAATGAAAAGGTTTGTGTGCAATGTGTTTTTCTGTCTCACGTGTTTAGAATCTTATACTATCTTTCATCTTTTTTTTAGGATTTTAAGGCCATCCTCAAGAAGTACCTTGACCATCCCTATCAACTTGAACCATAACTAGCTTTTCGGATCAACTAAGTGGAGGTTTCATTATGCGAATCCAAAGACCTCGTTGACACTAGAATAGTTTGGTCTAATCCCCTCTCAGAATTATTGCTGATGGCGCTCTTCTATTATTCCTAACTTGCATTATTTTCTCCCTTGTAATGTTAACGCTATTAATTAATATTGGTCGGTTTTTATGCACGTAATTTACCGTAATAGTTTGTGATGGAAATTTCGTTAAATGTGATTAACCTTTGGGAAAAACTCAACTTTCATTTGATAGTCTTATGGATTCATAGCGGAAGGTTTTTTTGATAATGTCACTTAGAAGTTATGTTTGTATCTTTGTGCGACGGTCGACTGTGTTACCAAGGGTTGCCGTAAATTATGGTTGTTTTGGGATGTGGGCAATTTATTTTAAATTAACCAAACATTAGTATTGTAGTTGAGGTTTGCAAATCCTTTGGTGTTAAAAAAACTTGTTGATGACATTATTATATACTCTTGTTGGGCGAAACCCCTTCTTCTCTCGCGTGTTTGCTCTTGCCTGTAAGACTTTGACCCTTCCTGGATGATTGGTAGATCCCTTTGTAGTTAATGGTCAAAACTAGTATACTTTTCCTTCGCTTCGAAACTTATGTTGTGTGTATACTCTAATTGATTTCCGGTTTGAAACTCAATTATACATGGCTTTTTGTGTTGATTTCTGAAACCCGTGTTTCCCCTTTCTTGGGCCGATCAACTTTTGTTCTTTTAGAAATGTATTATTTTAGCCTATGCGTTGGTACCTTTGATAAATTTCTAGATGGTTGGTCTATTTATATCAAATCTCAATCTTGTAATTATTGTTTAATTACTTACTTGATGGGAATTCTATTTTTGCTAGATGGTTTGTTTTCTCTTATAGGGCCAAGAGCCATTCTCTTACGATTCTTTATTACTTTCGTTGTTATTACTCCTAACTGAAGTACAAGGTCTTCTCCTTCTTTGATTGGCATGATGAAGACTTCATTTTAACTTGATGTGTTAATAGTGTTTAGAGGTTTGAACCAATTCTTGTAATAAAGTGCTTCCTTTTCGTGATATTGTTAGATAATAGTTATGGTGGTTTTGTGTAGCCTTATCTTGCTCAGTTCTCGTGAACTGACTCTTGTAGAAAATTTGCTGCAGATGGATTTTGCGTGTAGATGAGGGATAGATTTGTAGAATTTTGTCATCAACCTCAGTTGAGAAGATCCTTTGCTCGAAACCTTTTTATGTTGATCAACTTTTGTTAACGTCCAGTGGAAAGTTTAGAAGAGGATTAATGTCTTAGTATAATGTATTGTGGACTTGTCATCTGAACTTTGGAAACCTTGTATTGTGTGCCCATCATTGAAATTATAAGAAAATTTGGTTATTGTGGTTGAGTGACTTGTGGAGTATCAGTATTTTAAGAAATGATGTAATCTTGTTTTGTTCTCGTTAATGAGTGTTGCTTCAACTTTGCCTTGAGAATAAATTCTGAGTTAAACCTTGCCATGACTTAGTAATAAAGTGTCATAAGTAAACTAACATGGGATTGTTTAATACTCAGGAAGTTAAATTAAAATTTGTATTCAAATAAAGTAACGTAGGGGTCACCAACTTGAGAGCAAGAAATTCTTGAGTAATCAAGGGCAGGACTATCATTGCAAGTAACATTATATAACTTGATACCCCTAGCTACACTAATGAACACTATCCCTTTCATGGTGGAATTCTTAAACGAACTTAAATGAAATCTATGGTTAGTTCAGGAAGATAATAAGATTTAATAAACAAGAGAAAACAATTTTGAAACCACACAATCTATCTCTCAGCCATTTGGAAAGTAAATTCTTTTACTCCTTGTTAATACTTTTAGCGAAGCCTAAGTAAAGTTGTTGTTAGTTCTGGTTAAGAGCCCTAGCTTCAATTTAATACTGGCAATAACTAATGAGGTCCTAAAGATATTTCATCTCGACCTTCTCCTTCTAACCCTTTCCCAGGGCACCTTGTATCTCTTCTCTTAAGTGTGTTGAACTTAAAACCATGTTGTCTTGTGGGCAAGAACGAATCTTAGTAGCGTTAGTGGGGAGCAAATGGCCTTGTGGAATTTAAATACTCCTTTTTCTTGATAAACGAATTAAGCAAATAAATGTCATAATAGAGAAAATTTAAAGATAATTACTCAGTGTCAAAGGAATAAACTTGGCTTGGCAAGTTGAATTATACGATTCATATCTTGAGCCTCCTTGAAAACGTAAGCTAAGAATTGCAAGATGTCCTTTTAAAATAAATAACCCTCAAGAATATCTCATTGTGGTTGGCCCTAACTGTAAGTGTGTTCTGTGATTGGACTTCTATGTTGTCTTGTAGAAAAGAGGAAAAAAAAAAAAATGTATTGTCCTTGATAGGTGTGAATGTTTCTGTGCTGCCTTTATGGCCATCCTTGTATCAAGTTGTTCACAGTATTAGTTGTATCCTTGGTGACGACATGTTGCGTCATGTTATGTGTCAAGCAAGTCAAAAAAAAAAGTTATCCTGTATTTCACTGTGTTGTTCGTGTGTGTGATTTTTGGGTCACTGAGTTACGATAAAATCGTGGCCTGTTATGTTTACAAATAATATTCATAGATTTTAAATTTATTTGAAAAATATTATATTTTCAAAAATAAATTCTTAAAAAAAAAAACTCTATCCGATATTTTGGGTTGTGACTCTTTCCATCCATCTTTTTATAAAATTAATAATATACTATTTTTATTAATACAAATACTCTATCCTTCCATATTGTAAATCAAAAAATGAGCATAATTAATTATCTCTGTTTGGGAGCTGGAAATCGATTTTTCCCGTCCATTCCTTGTCATATCAATAATGCGAGCGAAGATGGTTAGGGCTTAGCGGTGAGGGTCTGTCCTATCCTCGCATTCCATGTGGCTTGTGGATCATGTCTCTATAATAATTCCAAAATTTGTCTGTTACTTCAGACTAAGTGGAGGTTATCTTCAGGTGGCCCATGAAAGGATGTCTGTCTTGTACAATAATTGAAGGTCATTGTTGTTAAATGCAAACGTACAAATGTGGTACTACCCGGACACAAGCTTAAAAAGTATAGGGTTGGTTCATAACCGCTAAAGTGACATGATATTTTCCATAAGACAAGCAAAGATTGTTGTCGTTTAGAAACGAGCTGCTCTCCTCTGATATTCCACGTGGAAGCCCTATTAGGGTGTTTCTACGATGCTTCCTTGCCAATTAATGGTTGCAGAGAAAGATGTTCAGTTTTGTTTTTAATAAAAAAGGCAATTCCATATAATAAACACCATAATGCTTAGATGGAATAAATCGGTAGAACATATATGTTAATGCACCTTCCTACCTCTTTCCTTGTTTGGCTTCTTGTGGTATGTAAGAGATTTTATTCGATTGATAAGAGCTAACGCATGTATAGATGGAGTCCTTATATAACAGTACGCTAAGGACTGGTAAGCAGTAACAAAGCTTAGTGAGGAATAGTGGAGAACAATATTGAGTTTCTCAAAGATGGTTTCAAATCTGGATCCTCAGATTATGATGGATTTGAATGGCTCTATCATCGACAGTAATTGGTATTATGGTTGTGTCTTCAGTCCTAAGAAAAATGTTGATATTGATGAACTTCTTAGAGTTGGTTTGGGTGATAATAATCATGATGATGGCAATAGAAACCATCATGGAATTGCAGAGGATGACAAAATCTACAATTTCTGTGCAGAGAAAGACGTAAATAAGGCAAAAGTATTGAGGGGAGGGAGTGATGATAAAATAACTCCATACTCTGAATCAAGTGATATTGATTCGGCTAAAGTTTGTGAGGAAGATGAAGATGAGTGTCTTGAAAGTATGTTTAGAGTAATCGATGAAGATGGTGATGGAAGAGTTAGTGTAGATGAGATAATGAGATTTTTGAAGAGATTAAGTTTAGAAATGCCAAAGGAAGAGGTGGAGCTCGCTGTACGATCGGTCTCTGCTTGTGGGGATGACTTCCTCACGGCAATGGAGTTTGCTGAATTCTTTAGATTGATATTTTCAGGCAAAGAAGAGGAAATTGATAATGTGAAGGTTGAGGACAACGCGATTTGTGAGGCATTTTGTGTGTTTGACAAAAATGGAGATGGGTTTATCAGTGCAATAGAGCTGGCTGATGTACTCTGCATATTGGGATTTGTGGAGGGAAAGGATTTGAATTGCTGCGAGAGCATGATTGAGAGTGTGGATTATAATGGAGATGGGTTCGTGGATATTCATGAATTTAAGCACTTGATCACTAGAAATAGCACTTCCCCTGCTTTTTCTTGCCTGCAATGTGTTGCTGGTGTCAGCTAATAACTCTGTATTATTTCGTAGGTGCTTATAATATCCCAACTGATGCCAATAGTGCTGAAATTGTTATCTTTCATTCAATAATATTTAAACAGTGAAAGATCTTTTATTGTATCAATGTACAACAGTATTGCAGTCAAATTCTGTTAAAGTTTAATATTACTATGAGAATATATCTTCTCTTTTTTTTGGTTACTCATGATAATTAGAAGAGAATATTTGTTTGTCCAACAGTTGCACAAATTTGTGCATTGGTTTTATACGTGATACTGGTTTTAAGTTAAATACATGTAGACTATGAAACAAAATAATACTTTGCTCAAATGTATTTTCACCAAAGAAATATAGAGGATAATTTTTTCGTAAAATTATGTCATTGATCAAATAATATATTTTTAGTAATATTTATAAGGTGAGTGTAATAATTATGGTAAGATTTATTCAATTACAACTCAACATGTATTTTATGTTAATTTGAAGGTTAATGTAATTGTAATCCATGTATTTGTATTAAGTGGGCGTAGAAATTATGAATGTAATTCTCTATTTTAGGTTTTTCAAATTCTAATCTCTTTTTCTTCATTAGTATGGAATTGTCTATGTGTAGTTCTAGTCCTTATTAAATAACTTTTATGAATTATAAGTATTATTCAGTAAGAAGAGGAATAACTTTTTTCCTATTAACAATTTTTTTGATAAATGTAATCCCTAAAAAAATATTATAATTTCATAATTATTATTAATGTGAGATTAACCTAATTACAATTTAAATATGTTAAAAAAGTTTAAAAATCAAATATTTTTTGTTGAATATTATTTTTGAAATTTTTGATATTTATATGATTGTAATTATAATCTAAGTTGTATTTATATATTAATTATTTATCTAAATGATATTCATCTTAAATCTTTATTCAATTGAGCATGTAGATGAATGATTTCTTTGATGAGATGTTATTGATATATTTTTACCACAAGTAAATGAAAATTAAGTAGAATATTATTTTAAAAAATTAATTAATGTTCTCTCGACTCCATTGAGTCAATGTGGGGGATTCTAATTATTCTCTCTAGTGGGCCACTAAATAACAACCATACACAATTCAATTTTTATGTAGTGTAGAATGTTAATTAGCTTTAAAATTAGTTATTGAATATGATTAGATGATGCCCTTTTTGCAAGCAATTTTTATGATGGTTATTTTTGAAAACAAGGATTTATAGTCATATATAATATTGTGTTATACATTTCAAAGTCCACGACACAAACATAACAACTCACGATGGTGGCGAACCCTAATCGAGGCTCCACGATGCCTAATCACTCCTGTTATATCCGTCGCGTTGGTAGTGGAGATGGCATAATCTCTCAACAGGATTTGGATGGATCAGCTGGGGAGGCTTGAAGCCTGAAACTGGATGTTCAACTTAACCAAAAATGGAGGCTCAAGCTTGGGAACCCTAAGTGCTTGGTTTCACGAGCGGTGACGTGAAGGGACCTTATCGGTTTGGCTATGGAAATGACGGTCACTCCTTAGAGGAGCAATCTTGTACTTGGGTTGGTTTGGCCATGGGGACCACTAGTGGAAAATATGGATCAGATCCATAAAAAATAGAGGTCTCTCTCCTCGGATGAAATGTAGGAGCCCTAACAAAAATATTAGCAAGAATGGATCCATATCTGTGATGTTGGATTTGGAGATGAACACCTGCAACCCTAACAAACCAGAGAAATAGGAGAAACATGGCAACAACCCCATTAACAATGTTGTTAGGGCGGGGGTAGATACATAGTTAGCCAGGGATGTCCTGCAGGGGCTAGTAGCCACATCCAAGGGAACATCAAATATTTTCCCGAGGTGGTGTCTAAACAACATGGAAACGAGTAGAGAAATGGAGGCCATCTCTTGAAACCCTCACAGAAGACTCTAACATTTAAGATAAAAGAGGATCTACTCCAAAAGGTCTTAAAGGAGGAAGAAAATATCTCCCAATTGGCCTCATTTTTAGATTAAATAAATTTTAGCCAAATTTTATGAACTCCATGACTGGATTGCACTAAGATGGAGGGAAAAGATATAAGGTGAGATAAAGTCATATCCTTGTGCTAAATCATATTTCATTGTTGTTTATGAAACCCATGATAATAGGAATCTAATTTTTATCAATACTAGGTTTTGGGTGAACATGATCTCATGTTCAAGCCGTGGTATCCATCCTTTTACCCTCTTAAAGACTCCTTTCATACCTACCCTATATGGGTTCATTTGTCGACTCCCACTTGAACTCGAAAGAGATCATGCCATCTTGCTATAGGAGATACTTTAAGCTCTGTGTGAAAGTTGATTATAAGACTTCTTTTCAGACTCATACTACTTATGCTAGAATCCTTGTAGATCTAGATACCTCCAAAGAATTGCTAGCAGAAATCAATGTGCCAATTTGTGAAAGACTCTAGTACAAAGATTAGACTACGAGGTCATACTTTTAGATGTCAGTGGTTTTTCCAAATGGGTCATCTTTTAGAGGATTGTGAGCACTCTAAACATAAGATCAAAACAACATGGTGCAAGTATTATCTACCGAATATTTAACGATCGACTCCCATGCATACCTGATTGTAGAAACTTTCAGCCCCTCAAATATTGATACGCTTGTCGTGGAAGGTTTTCCAAACAATATAGAGAAGAAAAATCAAGATTTCACTTCTGACGGTGTTGTTTCAATGACTGTTTATGCCTTGATGCCCATTGTTGAGGGCCACATTCCTATAAAACCACATGAAGTTATCATTCCAATCTTAGTGGAACAAGGCAAACAATATTGGACAGTGGTGGATAGGAAAAAAAGTGCATTTCAAATCTAAATCCCCCATTGCTTCGGACAAGGTTTAAGAATTGTCCTTGGTTCACTCTTGTTGTTGGGTTATTCCTATTAGTCCAATTGTATTTTCAAGACAACATATTGCTTTTCTACTATGGTGTTGTTGTACCACTGCTAAAAACAACCCACTTGAGAACCGTGGAAGAACCTAGGATTAGATAGGAAAATTATGGAGTATTTTTTATTTTATTTTGTTTAAAAGAGTCTTGAACCAGTTACAAGAAAAGCGATTGTCACAAACAAGTTCCGGATCAATTCTAATCTACTAGAATATACTTTTTGTCTTATAAAAATTATTATAGGTAACAAGGTCCAAAATTTCGGGTTAGAAAGTTCAATTAGGTTAAGAGGGTAATTCCTCACCATACCCACTCTCTAACAGATTAAAAGATTGTAATGCCCTGTTCTACATTACACCTATTCATCCTGTGGCGATCGAGTGCTAAGCATGGAGTGTCGTTGTGCCTTCGTCGACCTCGATTGCTGACCATTATGACTATAATTGATAATTATTTTACAAGCTGTAAAATGATAATAATGATAATAATAATAATAATGACATTATGATTGTATTATCGATCAACGATTGTATTTTATTATTACCTTCTTTATATCGATTGTTATCGATATCATCCTCTGTTATCGTTAAACTATCCTTTTGATTTGTTTGTCACTCCCGCTGATCGAGCCTCGTTGCGCAAATGAGGAAGAGTAGGTTTTGTGGTGGCGCCACGGTTTGGGAGTGGCGTTCGCGTAAATATTTCATTTAATCACTCAACCCACCCACTTTTCAGGAGATACAACATGGTCACGAGCCGACGCATGGCTAGTTAGCTTGACTGGGCGTTTTAGGCTTCAAGACTACACAAGCAATATTAAGGCTCGTGTAACCATTCGCTTATTGTGGTGCCCCTTTCCTTTTACCGCTGGGGCATACCTGAGATCCAGAAAAATAAAAATAAAATAGAATAACGATATAAATAGAATGAGTTTTAGAATAAAATAAATAAAAATAGAATAATAATAATAATGAAAGTAAATTTTTTTTGAAATAAATAAATTTTAAAAAATGGAAATGGAGTGGAGGGCATGGGAAGGCACGTGATTTCTTGGCAAGGTGCAGAGGTTTGGTGAATGTAATCAAGTGCTTGACCAAATGAAAGAATGGGACAACTTTTCAAAGAGAATTGAAGGCAGAGTGGAGTTTGCAGGTATGTGGGTGAGAGTTGGGTCAGTTTGGCAGGGCGCCCTCAATAGCTGTCACAGTCTCACCAAATGCAATAAACAACTTTCCAAAACCACTCAATGCTGGACCAGTACACTCCTAGCCTATGCCTATACCAAACGTGGAGCGTAGGACTGAAATTCTCCTAGGAAAGTGCCGTGAGGAAGTAATTGGCTATATGCAGCAGCTACAGGGTAGAGAAGCCTCTGTCATCATAATTCTCAAACCATGCCTTCTCAGATTACCACGGCCGACTACGAGTGTGAACAAGTGCCTGTCATCGATTTTTCTCTCGCTCAATTGTGACCTCGATCATCAGAACTTGGAAGTGAAAAAGGCTTGCGAAGAATGGGGATGTTTTCTGGTTGTAAACCATGGCATTGAGAAGCAGATTATTGATCAAATGGATTCGGTTGCACGAGATACGTTTGCACTTCCCAAAGAGACCAAACAGAAAAAGGATTCTGCGGGATGGAACCTCGGTTATCTCACCGACATGTCGGCACTACCCTTTTTCGAGACTATCGGTGTGCCAGGAGCCCCAGATCCCGAAGCAATTCAGAAGTTTTCAGATCACCTGTGGCCTCAAGGAAATCCCAAAATCTGCGAGATTGTCGAGGCTTATACACGCGGGGTCGACGAGCTTATAATAAGCATTATCAGAGAAATTCTTGAGCAGCTTTGGGGTTGGCCACCATTATTCTTCCAGTGAGTTTGTGGGGGTCCTTCGCATGAACTACTGTAACTCGCCACCACACCAAAAAGGAGGTACTCTGGTCCATACTGATACAAATTGTATAATGGTAATATACCAAGATAACAATGGCGGGCTTAAGGTTAAAAGCAAGGCGGGGAAGTGGGTAGATGTGAAGCCTGAACGAGAGGATGAGATGGGCCGTATCGAAGCTGCTGGTGGATGTGTTTTTTTTTCGGAATGGATATCGTGTTGGAGGTTTTCTTGCTATGTCCAGGGCCCTAGGAGACAGATTCTTGAAACGGTACGTGATATCTGAACCTGAAGTAACATGTACAGATCAGACACATGAAGATGAGTGCCTCATCCTAGCTAGTAATGGTCTATGGGATGTTCTGTCAAATGATTCTGCCTGTGAAGTTGCTAGAAAATGTCTGGCTCGCTATAGACCTCATCGCTCAAAGGGTATTACAGAAGATACTCCTGTAGGTGCTGCAGCTGCTCTTCTTACCAATTTGGCTTTGGGACGGAGAAGTGGAGACAATATCGGTGTGGTTGTGATTGATTTAAAAGAAAGACGACACAAAAATAGGCTATTGTTGCCTATGTAAATATTGCATGCTACTATATAATCGGCATTCCGCTCGGCATTCTCCTCGGTTATGTTTTTCATTTGCAAGTTATGGGGATCTGGCTGGGAATGATAGGAGGGATAGCAGTCCAAACCCTTTCATTGATGTTTATCGCATGGAAAATAGACTGGAATATGGAGGTGACAGATCACACCCACAGGCACGGGAGATCTATGCAATGTTGGAGAAAATGTCTTGGGAGATGAAGGTAGCAGGATATTTTTCAGATCCAGAACTTGTACTGAGTTTGTTCCTTCAAAATCGGTTATGTGACAGTGAGGGTGTTACCAGCAGACCTGATGAAATTTATTTACAAAGATTCTCTATTGAGATCTTACTTGTTGTACGATGTAACT
Source organism: Taxus wallichiana var. yunnanensis (assembly GCA_018340775.1). Lineage (NCBI taxonomy): Eukaryota > Viridiplantae > Streptophyta > Pinopsida > Cupressales > Taxaceae > Taxus > Taxus wallichiana. The sequence goes on from CM031236.1 coordinate 125,285,734, forward strand.
CATGGAAGAGAACCTCATAGAGGCATGGATCTGTTTCATATCAGAATATTCATGAAACACAATTTGCTTTGCTAGTATAAGAGCTTCCTCAACAAGTCACCAAGTTGGCAGGCATAAAGTTTTCTGTTGGACTTATCACACCTTACAGCCGCAGCTAAAACATTGCACCGAGTGTTTGATGTTGTCCTCAATCTGATGAAGGAAAAGGTTTTTTGATCATCATAGTAGATGCCTACCAGAGCCAAGAACGTGGTGTAATCATTATGTCTCGTGTCCGAGCTTCAAATCATGGGGTTGGTTTGTAGCTATTTTTCACCGCGTGAATGTGGCGCTAGCACGAGCTCGCAGAGCACCTTGGGTTAAGGGCAAGCAGCGGCATTGAAACAATCATACACATATGGAGATGGCGTTTTAAACCAGGCATGTTAAACTTGCCCTTTCAATCTTCTGCTACCCTTTTATTATGTCATGAATTGAATGTCCTTCTATTTTCTTTTATCTGTTATGGCATTTAGAATGGGCTTCTACTTTTTCCTTGCTCCTCAATTAATTGCTCTCTGGCTTCGAAAATGGTATTTTGTAGCATAAAATTATTTCACAATGGACAAAATGAATGAACTAGGTAAACAGTAAAACTTAACTTTTGTTAATGTTATTAGTTACTACAATTGTCTGATCAATAATGGTAATTTATGAAAAGCTATCTCAAACCGATTACAATTCTAATTCCAGTTTTAAAAAAAAAAATTGGCTAGGTTGCTTTATGACTGCCTGATAATGCTTTTATTCTAAATGGATGTAATAGTGAAAGGCAGAAATTAAAATTGTAGAGTTTTCTCTTTCTTGGTAAAGTGTATGATGTTATAGACATTCTATGTAAATTATCTTCCTTGTGAATCGAACTCTGTAGTAGCAGATGTTTTCTTTGGAGCGACTATGAGGATAGGTCGAGTAGACTGTCGTGAGATAGATGGGTATACCCAAGCTATTCATATGTTGTTTTAGAGATGGAAGAGAAGGCATAGTTCGTAGGAAGAGTATTTTGCTTTGTATTTTCCCCTTCGCTGACTGTTAACCTTGTGATTGGTGACTCGAGTTGGGTCACGGTAGAGGATCTTGTGTCGATTCACTTATATTTTCAATAGACTATCCCTTGCTTGTTTAAATTCAAGTATCGAATGAAATGGGTTTCTATTAAATCCATTTTGTAGCTTAGCAAACCTTCAATAATTCAGGTAGGGACTTTCTGAGTAAGTGTTGACTGAGGCATGTGTGAAAATAGAATGGTTATCTTTCTTCGAATTGGGTTAGACTTGTATGAAAATGAAAAAGTATGAATCGACTCAGTTACATATTTTAGTGAGCTAAGTCCTTAACTCTTACAATGATCATACGAGGGGTGGATTACGGGTTTATTGCTGATTATGTGATGTAAGATAATAACAACCTTTGGTGAAAAGACTTCTTCTTGATCCTTGCCTGTGTAATCCAACTATAGTTGTTGTATGTAATTTTAGTTGGATAGAATCTAATTTATTTAACTTCTTGATGAAAAATAATTAGGTTCGGTGAGAATTGCTTGGTATATTGAACCTTCAGATTTAGTTATAGTGTTGTGAGTATTATATGTATGTTGGTTTATTCAGCCGAGTGAAGTTAACTTTAATCTTTGACTGATTTGTGTTTATATATGGTTGGGGCCTATATTCTTCCTAAAACATGGATGTGCGTTAATGCAGTCTTGTTAACAAGTAATTTTGAATATGTTAAGTTATTTTGGCCAATCTTTTTCTTTTTGGTTAATAATAATAGAATGATGTTTGGGTGTTAGATTTCAATCACGTAATCCATAGGATTACTTGACTGAAATCTCAATACTCTCAGCCTTGTTGTCTTCACCAATAAGGTCTCACCTTGATTATCTTTGGAATATCTCTCTCACTTGAATATTGGGATTCCTCCTTGTTGGCTGGTATAAATCTCTTCATCTTGTGAAACATATTGATTAGTGGTTTGTGATTTGATCCATTCTTGAGTTTAGAATTTTACTTTCATGATATTATAAAATGTTAGCTTACTGTTGCAATGGGTAGTCTTAACATGCTCAGTTCTCGCGAACTGATTCTAGCTAGTATTTGTGCAGATGGATTGTGCGAGTAGATTAAAGGAAAGAGTTGTAAAGGTTTCATCAGTGCAATTTATGAAATTCCTTGTAAAAATGTCCAATGTGAGGTAAATTTTGTAATAGTGATTGCAAAGGAATTTAGAAGACCTCTTACCTTGGGTTGTTCGAATTTGCGTGAAGATGTTATGTTGTCCTTCGTAGGTAAACCGGTAACTTATTCTTGGTGGAAATGTTATTCAAACTTTCACTAGCATAAGCATTGTAAAACTTGGATCTTGAGAATTAAGTGTTAATTTAAATCTTTCTGAGACTCTGTATTGATGTGTTATATGTAAGTTATAATGGGGTGGTTTTCCTTACAGAAGTTACCTAAAAGTTTTATTCAAAGAAATATGTTGTGGTTTAGATCCCCTTGAAAAAAAACATTTCCTTAGGTAATCAAGAGTGAGACTATCCTTGCAAAGTGATTCTATACAGCGTGTTATCCCTAACTGAACTAGTAAAAATTACTCTTTTTTTTTTTTTTGGTGAACGCTAAAGACAAGCTTAAAGGAAAACAATGGTTAGTTTATAATAAGATTTAACAAGTAAGAGAAGAAAATTTTGAAACCACTCAATTTATCTCTCAGCCTATTTAAAAGTAAGTGGCTTCCTCTGGATAAGCTCTTTCGGTGAAGCCTAAGTAAGAGCGCTAATAACTACGTATAAAACCTCGAGCTTCTATTAAACCTCAGAATGAACTAATGTCGTCTTAAGGGTGAATTCATTTGACCTTCTTCCTTTAACTTTATCCAGGGTGTCTTATCAAAATAAATAACCTCCAATCATTTCTTACTGTGGCTTGCCCTAGCTGTGAGAGTGTCATGTGGTTGGGCTTCTATGTTGTTCTACAAAAAAATATTGTCCTTGATAGGTGTGGACGTTTCCGTGCTGCTTTTATGGCCATCCTTGTATCGAGTTGTTCACAGAGTTAGTTGTATCCTTGGTGATGACATGTTGCGACATGTTATGTGTCAAGCAAGTAAAAAAAAAAAATTATCCTGTATTTCACTGTGTTGTTCTTGTGTGATTGTTTGGGTCGTTTCACTTGGTATCGTAGCGTAGTTTCATGCTCTCGAACCTATGGGCCGATTGGTGTTATATGATGATGTTACATGGTGGTGGTGGTGTTACATGATGATATTGCATGATGATGATGATGATTTTGCATGATGGTGATAGATATTGGAAGAGTAATGTGCTTTAAACGTAATGTGATCCATGTCATAATTGTGTTTTTGTGAACGCACATGATGTGTATGTCACATGTGCGTGTTTTTGATCATGTTGATATGTTTGGGGATGGGAGTATTCTCTCCCCTTCTTGTGGATTCTATGAAGAGTTCACGTGTGAATTACTACTTGTGATGTGTGAAAAGAATTATAAAGTGGATAACATAGTGTTGGAACTTTGTGACATATTGTGCTATGTAGGTGTATCAATGTGTTGTATGACTAGATTGATGTTAAAAGAGATGAGTTATATCATGATGTTTTACCATGTTTTGGAGAAATGTGTGTACCACCTTGTTATGTAGCAATGGATGTTATGATGTGATGTACTATGTTCATCGTATGTAGGATTTGTGCAAATATGTAATACTTCATGTTGTGATTTAGGGTCATACGGTGAGTGTATGAACCCTATCGTATGGTGCTTGCACTTTGGGTGTAGAATGTGGTAAAGTGATGTGTTACACTAAGTGAATGTATGATCGTGATCTACCTTGTATATGTACCATATGTAAGATGTTATGGTAGTTATGTGTGTGCCACCGTTATGTTAGTGATGTTGTTGTATGTTATGTTGTGAACCTTACGCTAACCGACCCTGAGGGTAATCGGTAGAAGTGTATGTTGAGAGTGAGGAATGGTGTACCATGGGTCAATAACTCGAGTCAAAACTCGATGTAGTATATAACATGTGATTCTTTCCTCTCTCCCTATGTGGTTGCATGTATGCAACCTAAGTGCAACAATGACTATGTTTAGCCTTGTCGAAGTGGTGGCAAGATGATTCAGATGGAGGTGATGACAGTTGTATTATTGATATGTATTTTACGAGCTGAGGCTCGATGTTCCGAGTGCTAGCAACTCGTTGAGTACCCCTTTGGTGGCTAGATAAGGCCACACAGTTATCGTAATGTGACATTATTATAAGTGGATTTTATTCGTAAATTGAACTTTTACTTTATTTGTAAGGACCAGCAGCTTTTCTTAATTGCCATGCTTTACAATTTTGGGCATTTCCTTGGTTTGTGACACTAACATGGGGATTTTGATACTAACTATGGCTATTTGGCCATTTATTTTGCTTGATGTTGGGTCTTCTTTTTAAATTTGGAAGTTTTACCGCCTTGCCCAAGGCTTGTACTTTGCCACTTGGCACTTTGATTGGATTGTTATGCTGGTCCTATTGTCGTGATGTGTGGAATAGGGTCATAGGATGCACCATGGATTGGTTGGACCTATGGAACCGCTTCGTTGTATGGAGGTACGCCCCAAGGAGTTACATATAACTAGTGAGTTGTTGAACCATGCATTATTATGTCACTTGTGTTAGGAGTGTTTGAATTCTTTGTGTCTTGGACCATAGGGTCAACCGACCTCCTTGAGGGAGGCATAAGAGACTTGAGGGAGGCATAAGAGTTTGAGGGAGGCATAAGAGCTTGAGGGAGGCATAAGAGACTTGAGGGAGGCATAAGAGTTTGAGGGAGGCATAAGAGACTTGAGGGAGGCATAAGAGTTTGATGGAGGCTTATGATATTTGTCTTGTATGGTTGATGTTTGGGATATATGTTGAGTTATTGTGATGTTTTGGTAGTGGTATTTTGATGTATGTGTTACTCATGTCAGATGGATATGTGTTGTGATGTTGTGGATATGTCATTGATGCCCTTGTGGACCCTATGTACATGTAGTTTTTATGAGTCATGGAAAATCCTCATACGTGGAATTGAGGGAATGTCTAGTGGATTGTAGTACTCTTTTGTTTGATTATTTTGTATGTCAGTCATGGATGTGTGACGAGTACTATGTTATGTGGAGTGTGCATATTCTATTCCGTATTTGTGTAACCTTTTGTGGTGTAATACAATCTTGAAGTATATACTTGTGTACTTGTGAATCCGTAGGGTCTTGTGAACCAGATAGGGTGTTATGTTAGCAGCTCATGTTGGGCACCCACAATAAGGAATAAATCAAAACTCTTCAATGATGATATTTTTTTAAAAGAAACTAAAACTAGAAATAATGATAATGGAAAGAGACTAATGAAATGATGAACAAGAAAGAACTGCCAATCTTCACAGAACATTGAAAGTTAAAAATTCTACCAAATGTTCCTAAGGCTACCTTGTGACCGTGCTTTAATCAACTAAAATTTTAAACCATAGGGTGTACTTTCTCCTTTACCTGTTCTTGGTTGCGAACCATTTACTTTCCTCCATGTAATGTCACATCGAGGATGATGCTTTCTTAAGGGGAGGAGAATGTAATGCCCTATTCTACATTACACCTATTCATCCTGTGGCGATCGAGTGCTAAGCATGGAGTGTCATTGTGCCTTCGTCCAACCTCGATTGCTTTGACCATTACGATTATAATTGATAATTATTTTACAAGTGTCAAATGATAATAATGATAATAATAATAATAATGACATTATGATTGTATTATCGATCAACAATTGTATTTCATTATTACCTTCTTTATATCGATTGTTATCGATATCATCCTCTGCTATCGTTAAACTATCCTTTCGATTTTTTGTCGCCCCCACCGATTAAGCCTCGTCACGCAAATGAGGAAGAGTAGGTTTTGTGGTGGCACCACGGTTTGGGAGTGGCGTTCGTGTAAATATTTCATTTAATCACTCAACCCACCCACTTTTTCAGGAGATACAACATGGTCACGAGCCGACGCATGGCTAGTTAGCTTGACTAGGCGTTTTAGGCTTCAAGACTACACAAGCAGTATTAAGGCTCGTGTAACCATTCGCTTATTGTGGTGCCCCTTTCCTTTTACCGCTGGGGCATACCTGAGATCCAAAAAAATAAAAATAAAATAGAATAATGATATAAATAGAATGAGTTTTAGAATAAAATAAATAAAAATAGAATAATAATAATAATGAAAGTAAATTTTTTTGAAATAAATAAATTTTAAAAAATGGAAATGGAGTGGAGGACATGGGAAGGCACTTGATTTCTTGGCAAGGTGCAGAGGTTTGGTGAATGTAATCAAGTGCTTGACCAAATGAAAGAATGGGACAACTTTTCAAAGAGAATTGAAGGCGAGTGGAGTTGCGGGTATGTGGGTGAGAGTTGGGTCGGGCGGGCAGCCCTTGGCGGGCGCCCTCGATAGCCGCTGTACACGTAAGTCTCACCAAATGCAATAAACAACTTTCCAAAACCACTCAATGCTTGACCAAGACACTCCTAGCCAAGTGTGCCTATACCAAATGTGGAGCGTAAGACTGAAATTCTCCTAGGAAAGTGTCGTGAGGAAGTAATTGGCTATATGCAGCACCCTTTTTGAGACTACAGAGGTAGAGAAGCCTCTCACATCATAATTCTCAAACCATGCCTTCTCGGATTACCACGGTTGACTACGAGTGTGAACAAGTGCACTCCATTGATTTTTTAATCTACCAAGCTCATTTGTGACCTCGATCATCGAATCTGGGAAGTGAAAAACTTGCGAAGAATGGGGATTTTTTTGTTGTAGGAACCATGGCAATCAAATTATTGATCCAATGCATTTGGTTTCACGAGATACGTTTGCACTTCCCAATTTAGGTGCCGTAGCTGCTCTTCTTACCAATTTGGCTTTGGGACGGAGAAGTGGAGACAATATCGGTGTGGTTGTGATTGATTTGAAAGAAAGAAGACACAAAAATAGGCTATTGTTGCCTATGTAAATATTGAATGCTACTATATAATCGGCATTCCACTCGGCATTCTCCTCGGTTATGTTTTTCATTTGCAAGTAATGGGGATCTGGGCTGGGAATGATAGGAGGGATATCAGTCTAAAACCTTTCATTGATGTTTATCGCGTGGAAAATAGGCTGAATATGGAGATGACAGATCACACCCACAGCACGGGAGATCTATGCAATGTTGGAGAAAATGTTTTGGGAGATGAAGGTAGCAGGGATATTTTCGAGATCCGAACTTGTACTAAGTTTGTTCCTTCAAAATCGGTTATGTGACGGTGAGGGTGTTACAGTGAGACTGATGAAATTTATTTACAAAGATTCTCTATTGAGATCTTACTTGTTTTATGATGTAACTCATGGAATAGAACCTCATAGGCGTGGATCTGTTTACATATCGAATATTCATGAAACACAATTTGATTTGCTAGTATAAGAGCTTCTTCAAGGAGTCACCAAGTTGGCGGGCATAAAGTTTTCTGTTGGACTTATCACACCTTACAAAGTGCAGCTAAAACACTTCACCGAGTGTTTGATGTTGTCCTTTATTCTCGTGAAGGAAAAGGTTTTTGATCATGACGGTAGATGCCTACCAGAGCCGAGAACGTGGTGTAATCAGGTATGTCTCGTGTCCAAGATTCAAATCATGGGGTTGGTTTGTAGTGATTTTTCACCGCGTGAATGTGGCGCTAGCACGAGCTCATGAGCAGCACTTGGGTTAAGGGCAAGCAGTGGCATTGAAACAATCATATGCATATGGAGATGGCGTTTTAAACCAGGCATGTTAAACCTACCCTTGCAATCTTCTGCTACCCTTTTATTATGTCATGAATTGAATGTCCTTCTATTTTCTTTTATCTGTTATGGCATTTAGAATGGGCTTCTGCTTTTTCCTTGCTCCTCAATTAATTGCTCTCTGGCTTCGAAAATGGTATTTTGTAGCATAAAATTATTTCACAATGGACAAAATGAATGAACTAGGTAAACAATAAAACTTAACCTTTGTTTATGTTATTAGTTACTGCAATTGTCTGATCAATAATGGTAATTTATGAAAAGCTATCTCAAACCGATTACAATTCTAATTCCAGTTTTTAAAAAAAAATGGCTAGGTTGCTTTATGACTTCCTGATAATGCTTTTATTCTAAATGGATGTAATAGTGAAAGGCAGAAATTAAAATTGTAGAGTTTTCTCTTTCTTGGTAAAGTGTATGATGTTATAGACATTCTATGTAAATTATCTTCCTTGTGAATCGAACTCTGTAGTAGCAGATGTTTTCTTTGGAGTGACTATGAGGATAGGTCGAGTAGACTGTCGTGAGATAGATGGGTATACCCAAGCTATTCATATGTTGTTTTAGAGACGGAAGAGAAGGCATAGTTCATAGGAAGAGTATTTTGCTTTGTATTTTCCCCTTCGCTGACTGTTAACCTTGTGATTGGTGACTCGAGTTGGGTCACGGTAGAGGATCTTGTGTCGATTCACTTATATTTTCAACAGACTATCCCTTGCTTGTTTAAATTCAAGTATCGAATGAAATGGGTTTCTATTAAATCCATTTTGTAGCTTAGCAAACCTTCAATAATTCAGGTAGGGACTTTCTGAGTAAGTGTTGACTGAGGCATGTGTGAAAATAGAATGGTTATCTTTCTTCGAATTGGGTTAGACTTGTATGAAAATGAAAAAAGTATGAATCGACTCAGTTACATATTTTAGTGAGCTAAGTCCTTAACTCTTACAATGATCATACGAGGGGTGGATTATGGGTTTATTGCTGATTATGTGATGTAAGATAATAACAACCTTTGGTGAAAAGACTTCTTCTTGATCCTTTCCTGTGTAATCCAACTATAGTTGTTGTATGTAATTTTAGTTGGATAGAATCTAATTTATTTAACTTCTTGATGAAAAATAATTAGGTTCGGTGAGAATTGCTTGGTATATTGAACCTTCAGATTTAGTTATAGTGTTGTGAGTATTATATGTATGTTGGTTTATTCAGCCGAGTGAAGTTAACTTTAATCTTTGACTGATTTGTGTTTATATATGGTTGGGGCCTATATTCTTCCTAAAACATGGATGTGCGTTAATGCAGTCTTGTTAACAAGTAATTTTGAATATGTTAAGTCATTTGACCGATCTTTATCTTTTTGGTTAATAATAATAGAATGATGTTTGGGTGTTAGATTTCAATCACGTAATCCATAGGATTACTTGACTGAAATCTCAATACTCTCAGCCTTGTTGTCTTCACCAATAAGGTCTCACCTTGATTATCTTTGGAATATCTCTCTCACTTGAATATTGGGATTCCTCCTTGTTGGCTGGTATAAATCTCGTCATCTTGTGAAACATATTGATTAGTGGTTTGTGATTTGATCCATTCTTGAGTTTAGAATTTTACTTTCATGATATTATAAAATGTTAGCTTCTTTGTTGCACGATGGGTAGTCTTAACATGCTCGCCTCTGCGAACCGATTCCAAATAGTATTTGTGCGGATGGATTGTGCGAGTAGATTAAAGGAAAGAGTTGTAAAGGTTTCATCAGTGCAATTTATGAAATTCCTTGTAAAAATGTCCAATGTGAGGTAAATTTTGTAATAGTGATTGTAAAGGAATTTAGAAGACCTCTTGCCTTGGGTTGTTTAGAATTTGCGTGAAGATGTTATGTTGTCCTTCTATAGGTAAACTGGTAAATTATCCCTTTGGGAAATGTTATTCAAACTTTCACCGCATAAGCATTGTAAAACTTGGACTTGAGAATTAAGTGTTAATTTAAATCTTTCTAAGACGCTGTATTGATGTGTTATATGTAAGTTGTAATGGGGTGGTTTTCCTTACGTGAAGTTACCTAAAAGTTTTATTCAAAGAAATATGTTGTGGATTAGATCCCCTTGAAAACAAACATTGCCTTAGGTAATCAAGAGTGAGACTATCCTTGCAAAGTGATTCTATACAACGTGTTATCCCTAATCGAACTAGTAGAAAGGAATGCAATCCTCCGTTGATGCCTCCCCACCCACTTGGCAGCTCTTGATTGGTTGTGGAGCGGCGGGGTGGTGGGGAAAATTTAGAAAATTTTCTGAAAAAAATTTCTGAAGTGCTAAGCAAAAATTCGGACCAGCTGGTCCGCCAAGGAAAATTTTCCCAATTTTTTTTTTTTTACAGTTAGAATTATTTTTGTACGCCCAATGAATAAAAACTTCAAAATGCCATAAATTTTGATAGAGAACTTTGTTTCGGGTAAACGAGGAATTTTTGGAAGCATACAACAATCTTGAAAATTTTCGAATAACGAGAGCTCCCAAAACAACAAGGAATTCACCCAAGAATGAAGTCTACAAAATGAAGTAGCCAAAAACAAGGCAAGGAATTCAAATTTTATAGAAGTGGAAAGATAAGAGGATGAGGTGGATCCATGTGGATGCAACATCACACATCCTCAATTCCAACTCATAGGTCAAATTCAATCTCCAAGGCACAATAAATAAGTAGGTGAATAAATGACTATTTACTTACACACTCAAATCAAACACACACCCTAAAGGACTGAAATTAAATCATGTAAGAAAAGTGCAATTAAAACTTACAATTTGTATTCTAAAAAAATATTTTAAAAAGTATAAATTCCACTCTCCAACCATAGGTATGGTTGGTAAATAAATTTAAGAGGTATGGGACAAGTTTAACTTGTCCCACAAGCCTCCAAAATCATCCTCCAAGGACAAATTCGAATTTCCAAGAAGGTGGAGTGTTTCACACTCAAAAGTTAACTTACACTACACTTACACATCTCTTACAACACTTTAATTCAAGGCCAACAACTTTATTAATTACTTTCTTATGACATATTTTAATTAATTAACTTAACAACATGATCACTCACAATATTACACACCATTTAATAAATAATGAAAGGGTCAATGCACCACAAAATAAACACATGCAAACATCAATAAAAAGGAACCAAATAAATAAATACACATAACCCTTGGTCACATTTAAAGGTGATCCCCATGGGAATCCCCAACAATCAAACACACACACACAAACAATACAAGTTTCCATGGTGACCATGTTGAATTCATCTAGAATTCCAATGTGGTTGGTCTCCAATCCCCGATGTTTTTTTATATTTTAACTTTTAGTAAAACAAATATACCTCCTTCACCTCATGCCCATATCAGAACATCCAAAATGATATAAATAAAATCTCAAAATCATCTATACATATGAATCACAACAACATCAAAGCAACCAACAAAATCATTTGCAATTTTACTCAACAACTATATCATCATCAAATAATTTTCATTTCTAGGTCTACTCACAATATCCAAATATCACATGTCCGAACAACATCCATAATGTAACCATGTCAGACAATATATCAACATCAATATATAAAATATCTCTAATAATCATCATGCATCATATATGAATCAGAGTCAACAATAATCCATGCTCTAACATCTAATCATCATACTAAATAAAAACTATAACAATGTCCATGGTATAGTCAATAGTGTCATGATCAGTATCAAAACATGTCAAAGGGAAGTGGGCACTACATCCCCCTCCCCTTAGACTCGACTTCCTCCTAGAAGTCACAGGAAAGAGAGATAGGAACAAATGCAACAGAAAAGGATCACTCCCATTATGGGATTTCTTACTTCAAACAAGTGTGGGTCCACAGAATCCCAAGTTTGGTCCAATGCAATTCAGCAAGAAAAAGGGAGATTGTAAGGGATGAGTTCTAAACTTTCTGCATGCAAGGCTACGACATTTAAATCTAGAGAGTAACTTTATGCTATCAACCAAGATACAACACATAGCAATATAACATGAAGAGTTCAAAAGAGTCTTAAGAGTAACCACCAAGTAGAGGAATAATAAGTAGAATTCCATGAGTTGAGAAAGACCACATAGTTTCCTAGGAATACAACATACTATAGTAACAAAAATTAAGGTTTCCACTAGGGTTAAATTATGCTTTCATAATTCATTGTTTAGGCAAGGCTAGCAGAATCAACCAAGGCAAAAATTTTGTATGAGAGACATGTTTACTCAAGTTCCCACAATTTTAGGTCACACAAGATGAGGTTAATCAACAAGGAAGGACACCTAAATCAGCAAGCATTTATAATCGAGAAACTATTTATGGAAAACACTTCTATAACTCGAGAGGGTATAGTTAAATTTTCATGGTAATATTAAGAAATTTCATGACCACAAGGTTTCCTATAGTTTGATTTTTACAGTTTTGTTTTAAGAATCAAACACATCACACAAACCAAATCTAGAGACGTCAACCATTTAACAAAAGATAAATATAGATATCTCCCCTAGCAACTAACATATCAATACAAGAAGTAACATTCACAATAACACAATGGGATTCATTTATCTTATTTCCTAATCAAACTCGGAATAACCACAAAGAGAGCACAAGCATAAATCGTAACACCAAAGAGCACTCAAGGTCTCTAGGGAGAAGAACAAGAAGAAAAGAAGACTTCCCAAAGTTATTTTATATCCTTAACATATGTTGCCTTAAAATTACAATAACTTAGGTCTCCAAGGACAAGACAACACGCAAGGAGGTTTCTTAAACAAGAGATAAGTCTCAAACCAAAAAGGCCACAACTCACACTCGTCAAGCTATGGGACGATAAGGGTATGATGACCCAAAAATCCCATAAAGAAAGGCACATACCTCTATGAACAAGAAGGTACTAAGAAACTAGAACACACTACTATCCACCAGGTGCTTCACAATTCCGGTAGGTGACAAAACTACAGGTTCAACTATACATTGTACTCAATACACATAAATCTTACTTATTTATAAATCAACTCATTAAGTCAAAAGTTGTAGTTTTGTTTTCTAAGCACATTCCTTTACGAGTTTTCTTAATTAAACTTCCTCCTATTATGACATCACAAGTTTGTGTTATAAGGACCACTAAGGGGGCATGATATCTCACCATTCTATAAAGCAAGATAGATGTGTATAAATACAAATAATAGAGCTATAAAAGACACAATTAGAAAATAATAAGGATGGACACGTTATGTTAGAGATGGCGGAAGAAACAATTTTACATTTTTGTCAACAACATTTTCTTTTGTATTTGAGTAGGTCTAGGCCTCAAGATTAGTTTTACAAATGAGTTCAAAAACTTGGGAATTACCATGGATCATTAATAAAAAGTAACGTGATCGTGTTAACGTGTGTAATAGTCCACTACCCCCTCTAGTGTCCTTTTCTTCTTATTCATGATAATTCTATCCTAACGTTGTCTTCTATGAAATATTTTGTACATTATTTCATAGTATTTTAGTATTTAAAATTTTCCCCACCCCCACTAAGTATATTGTACTAATCATTGGGGATAAAAAATTATTTAAGGACATGAAGAAGGTGAATAAAAAGGCATCATAGATATTACATTTGATAAGATTAAAGAAATTGAAGTGGTTGTAATAAAATTTTGGAGGGAAAGGTACATCTATTATCTCAAATGCACCTAATGTTGTAGAAAATGATGATGAAATACATAATGAAAATGAGGAGAATAATTATTTTTCAATGAGTATTGATAATGAATTGAATGATAATGTTTTTATGAAAAAGAGTATGAATAATTATATTAAACATTTACTCAAGAATCCAAATATCAATTTTGAATATTACATGGAAACATTGAATGTGGAAATTAACCTTGATAATAAATCTTTACATCTAAGAACACCTCATTCCATTTTGCATAGATAACCCATTCACTGAATTTAAATAATTGAAGACATTGTAAAATGAATTCCTAACAAAATGTCTAACAGAATTTGAGATACTTATTTTGATAAAATAAATGATAAAATGCTAAATGCTTTGGCATTCGGGATAAATAAAAAGAGTAAATTATCAATACAATGTATTTGAAACAATAAATGTCAATGTTTCGAGTCCAACTCGGGGTCACATCATCAAGAGAGAAAGAATTTTTTCCCAAAGAGAAATTATTGCAATATACATAAGTAACCTTTGAGGCTTGACCTTTAAAATAAATGATTCAAAAATATGTCAATTCTTTATTACATTACTTAAATTAATTAAAATAAGACCTACAATGAAGGCCCTAGGACTAAGAACATATAATATTGATGGCCAATATGTTATAATCAAAATGTCGCAGATTGTTGAAAATATATATAAAACATATGAATTTGTATGTGTAAAACACACACCAAAGATTGTAATGCTCCTGGATTACAATTACTAATTGTATAGTAAGTGCTAAAATAGTGAACAAAAACTTGGTTATAGAAATAAGTAGAGCTTTGAAATTAAACAAAAACACTAATGCAAGCAATATGGAGACGTAAAAGTATGTAATAATCTACTAACACTAACTACTAGACATTCTCTAGTAGACTCCCATGGAAAGACACATCTATATATATGATATTAAAAATGAATTACTTGTAAAGTATTGCAATAAGAACATGTGGGTTTCCCAAAATAGAAGATATATAGTAAAAGAAGAATAGGTTCTTGTAATCGTGAACTGCATGCAAACAATTTATTGAATATGAATCAAACATAATTTTTCCCTATGTTTAAAAATAAAAATCAACTAATTAACATTAACCAAATATTTTTAAAATGAACAAATAAATTTATGTTATAATCGGTCACTTAGGTGCCACTTGTTGTAGGCATCAAGTTTAATTATCAATTAATTATGATGTTTCCATCAAGTATGTTTTTTTTCATACTATAATCATCTTGTAGGAGTGTGGAATAAATTTATGACCAAAATCAATATGGGAATTTATTCCTTTTATATTTTTGAAAGATCGAGTTAGACATTTTTATAACAAAACATGTTTGGATAGAATGAACAACGTATGCGGCGTCTTTCCAAAATGAAAAGATATATCCATGAGGAGGGTACACATGTAATAGGAAAAGTTAGTTGGTATGAACACATATTTATTTATGGCTTATCAATTACAAGATGGAAAATAATCTAAGAGGTTTGAGATTTTTAAAAATAATCACATGTATCATAATATATGGTCAAGTTCAAAGAGAAAATTATTTGTGAGTATGCAAGAATCAAACATAGAGCTCAATGGTTTGATGAAAAAATCAAGTTAAGTAAGTACACATTACCACTTAGTAATATTTATTCGGTAGTTGACTTCGCAGATAATTACTCATTATAGACACAAATGGAGGTTCAATCATAGTACTAAAACTCAGTGTAAGTTCTTATTTTTTCATATAACATTCACGCATTCTCTGGAAGTGTCGAACAAGATCAAAAAATATTAAGAGATTATTTTTGTACATTAGTGATGATCAAACATATTGTACAAAATATGTGCAAGAGAGTCTTAAGTTTTTTTATGTGAAGTTTGATAAAAGGAAGATTATTATTATTTTTTAAAACATACTACTTCCATTAATCATGAAAAACAAATGAGTTACAAGTAGATATAGTGCTAATCAATGTAACTAATACACCAGGAAGCATCCTTAGAGATACCATGGTAACATCTTAAAGCATAGTACAACAAGAAGAAATCATCGTTTTGATTCTTCCAAATGAAGGATTTAATGAAATGCTTGGATTTTCTCCATAGAGCACCCTATACGAATATGACCTATGACATGAAAATTTTCGTGATCCAAAGCCAAGTTGGCCAAAGCATCTACTACTTTATTACTCTATGAAGTTGGATAAAAGGCACATTATTTTGAATCAAAATTAAATTTGGTGAGAAAAATTCACATCACAATTCAAGAATACATGGATGTTTTATTAGTCAAGTTGGATGCATGTGACAAAAAGTGTATAATATATCTAGAATTTTTATTGAGGTAGGACATGGGAAAGGAGAGCATGATGGTGCATGAGCATGTGTGAAAATATCCCTTGCAAGAGAAGAATTAAATTTTAAATATGGTGCTAATTTTACATGCGCATAAAGCATTGTTGAATGGTGTAACAAGAACATCGGCCATTAATCTCAAGTGATCTCAATAGTTCATTGATATTTTTGGTTGATAGAGGAACACCATTTGGCAAGATATGAATATTATATGACAATTACAAGATCAAGTGAGATACACTCATTTCGTAGCTCAAACACAACTTCTTGCACTATTCATACTTAGTACATGGAATGTTTTTGTATATCATCCATTGGGTTTTTATTGAATGTGAGTCACAATTGTGGGTAGATGAATGACATTATAAAGAAATAATTCCACTCAACACACATAAAGTACCATGATTATTACAACTTGTTTCTTAAAATCATATGAAAACATCACCTAAATTTGACCAAGTCCCCGATATAGTGCAATACGGTACATACATGCCTTGTTATAAATTTATAATTGTTAAATGATAACCTTGAATGTATTTCAAAATTGGACTTGAGTTTGAGTTTATGATATAGGCATGTTTTTATAATTACTATGACATAACTTAGCAAAGAGGTAACAAAGTACTTCTATTCTTATTAAGAGAAAAAATAAATTAACTTACCCTCCTTAATGGTGAAAACCTTGAGTATCCCACCAGATTAATGCTAGTCACTAGAACTTAGCTTTAATGATATCCCATCAAACAATAAAATATTTGGTTTTTTGAAGACTATAAAATACATAGGAAGATACGCCATTATTCAAATATGGTTCTCGTAATAAATATTCATTCGACTAAATATTAAGGTATACCATTAAAGAATAATTTGTTGTAGGTTCTTAGTAAGATCATAAAGCAATTCTAGCTACTTTCAAGAGTAGAGGGGATCCTAGCAAGTACAATAGATTAAATTTTCAAGGTATGTTAATGTAATACTAGATATACATCTACATGAATCTTATTTAATTAAATTTTAAAGATTTTAGATTGTAAAATTCTATTTACATTCTTGCTTACATGTTTATATAGGTTAGTGGTGCCAAAAAAACTTCCACCTTCACGTGGTTAGCACTTTTAGTAGAGAAATGTGTATTCTTGAAGCTAAGAGACCCTAGGCGAAATTAATTGGACTGACATGCATGTTTTGGTCCGAAAGCTTCTTTAGTTGATAAATGATGATAATTACATGTGTGCATGAAGTTGGCTTAAAATCTAACATCTAAGTTTAATATACAGCATAAATATTGGAAAAAATAGAAAGAACATATTATACACCATATATATTGTATGAAAACTATTTTCTTAACATGTTTCTTGTAAACCAAAAACAATAACTCACCGTTCGAGGTTATACCCTTTTTTTTTTTTCTCGGGGATCTTAAGAGGATATGCCCAAATAATGTAGCTAGGAAGGATCAAGATAATTAGCAATCCAACAAACACCTCCCCTAGCATGTATTAGCCCACCCTAAAATTTTGATGTTGTTTGTTTGGTACAACAAGATTTTAGTTGAAATAAATTGAATTTGATAGCCTAGCACCGACTCAAATTAAATATATCACCCCATTACATTCAATGGGACATCAAGAAAATGAAATTGACCAAAGGAAAACCATGACACTATTTTGAATAGGGTCTAAACACATAGGTGTAGGTATAGATGAGACATTTCAAAGCACCATTGAATCTAAGAAATCACCAATAGAATTTATAGTCTTTTCTCTATCGCGGCTCTTAAAAGACTACGCCCGACTGAAGTAAACAAGAAGGAATGAGATCATTGGGAACCAAAATGATGCCTCCCCTAGCATATACAATGCCAATTAGACATGTGGGAACTTCCTTTTTGTTTCGTGAGATTTCATTGAGAAAAATAATTTGGTGGCCTAACACTAACTCAAATTGAATATTTATGCCCTCTTACGTTGACTAGTACAATGAAAAAATACATTTACATGGGGAAAACCATGAATGTATTTTGTAGACGATCTTGTCCGAAATTCACCCTTTTTTTCACAACTTCATTTAAGTCAGCGACTTATGTACTATTTTATTAGATGCCATGGAACAAAGGAACTTAATCTTCTCCTACGGGTAAGAATGTACTATTCTATGGGTGCACAAAAAGGTAATAATGGATCAAGTCTTAGGAAGAACCTAAAGATAAATGTCCATGGAAAAATGAAATGTAGTAGTTTTGGGATGATGAAGTATAGCTTATTGTATTTTTGTAAAACCCACAAAGGCTTATAATGTAATAGATAAAGAAGTGGAACACCGTGACATGTCAAGAAGGAAAGTTGTACGTGTGGAGTAAAGGCCGCACAATTTCTAAAATCAGGGAACACTTTGTGAATGTCATGAGAGAAGGAATAAGGAGTTCAAGTAGTGTAATGCATTCCAATGTGTCAATATTGCTTACGAATATTGGTGAAGGTCAGAAATAGCTTCACAAATCATTCAAGAGATGTTCAAATCTGCAGAAAATATAATAAAGGTTGTGGATAATCTATAGTTACAAAGGCACGATAAATTTGTGTATGTTTTATACCATCACTCAACCACTCCACCTACCCAAATTTAAGTTTAAGCGGCTTCGTCCTCCTCTATTGGAAATCTCATGGTGTATAATTGAAGCAATGTCATGCGCCCATAACTAAACTACAAAATAAATAGTGATTAGTGTTTTTGTTTGTAGGTGGTTGATTTATTTAATCACTAGATGTGACCGGCTTATTCCCCCTTTTACTCTCTCATTTTCTATAATTATAAATGTGAAAGGCATAATCCAAGTTCTTTTCTATTTAATTTTGACATCTGTCCTTCTAAGATTGTAAATATATTTCTTGCGACATCTACAACTCGTATGTCGAGATTCTTTTCCTCATCATTGTGCCTATAAATGATTAAAATTTTATATCAATGTAAGTGTTTATTTTTTCCTCTAAATTTTATTTGTTTTATGAGAACATCTCTATCCTCTTACACATCCTATTTATTTTCAAGCTATTTATCTTCAAATTTGTTTGCATATCTTACCTATTCACTTCTATGTTTGCATTTGTGTCTTGTTAGAGCTAGAATTGATCCAGTTTCTAGTTTGTTGCATCACCTAGTTTATTTCATTTGTTTCCCCTCACAAATTTTATCCTCAAAGCTTCTCATTTTAGGATTAGTTTTTTTATATGAGCAAGATGGATAGCGTAGTTACAATGAGCTAAGGTCGGAGAAACTATCCTTTTCATCTACGGATTGATCTTGAATGAGGTCGATTAACCTAGAATTTCAAGGTCTCTCTTTTTCACTAGAATATTGAACCTAGTCTTGACAAGGTTTGAATTTTAGTGACAACAGATCTTAACATAAATTTGTAGGTCCATACAAGAAATTTGAATCTACCATAGAGTCCGGGAAACAACTGTTGAAGTTATATTTATTTTTCCTCTTTAGGATCTTAAAGGAATACTCCCAACTAAAGTATCTCGAGAAGGATCATGATAATTATGCACTAAAATGATGTCTTCCGAGTGTATATTAGGACACCCAAACATGTGGGTGTTATCTTTGATGCGACATGTTTTTGGTTGTAAACTATTTCATCTAGAGGCCCAACACTCGACTCATATTAAATATTTCACCATGTTTATATTCATTAGGATACGTAGACACAAATATCACACATTAGACATTATCTATCCCAATCTTATACTACTATTTAGAAGGTTCTCAAGTGTACAAATAACCAATTAATCCCCCATTTTTGTAATAGATTTTTTTAATATTTTATTTCATCTTTCCCGCATATTTTCTGATACCTATCCACCCATTTTGCAGCTTCCCTAAGATACTATCCCTTATTACGGGAACCGTAATAAGTAATGGGGCACCCCGGGGTGCCCTGGTCCCACCCTAGGCACCCCTCTCTATGTTTAACCTCTTTCACTCTTCTTTGGGTCACTTCTAGCCATTGGTCTCCCTTATCTTTTCCTTAGTTGGAATTGTCAGGATTAATTACGAAATTAAACTTGAGAGCCCTATAAATATAAAGCTTATAAGACCATAATGAGGGTCCTAGGTCATTGCATCCTATCACTACTATCACTCCATCTAGGGCTACATCCATTGCACCATCTCCATCCACATAGCTCCATGCATCATAGCTAGAAAATTTTACATCACATCCATTCACACATTCTTAGAGGAGGGATTCTATCTATTCTATTCTACATTCTACATCTTCTATAGCTATCATAGCTCGCTACTAAAAAGTGCAACTGACATGAGAGCACCTAGGGCATGACATACACACACTCACCAAAACTACATTAGGGTCCATAATGTAGTGCAATTCTCAACGAATAAGTCCATCGGTTTGGTAGCTGAGGTCAATCTGACCCCTTCTTCTTCTTCATGTGCAGGGAATTATATGAATTATCCAGGAATCCATAGCGATAGATAGGTAGGCTTTGGACCTAGTGGGGACACTTTGCCAAATAGATTTCTTGAGTTTCTACACAATTCACAATGCCTAGAATCTAGACCAGGGCATTTCAAGTACACTCCCAGGATCTTGTGTGACCTCAGATAGTCTAGATCTACCCTTTGTAGGGTCCCTGAGTGATCGTCTCCATAATCGCCTTCAAACTCTAGACCTTTGACAACCTACAACAATATCCCTTAATCAACTAAGTCATTTCCCTACTCCCCTCTTACATATTAGGGTTTTTCTTTCACTTAGAGTAATTATTTATTTTTACTACATATTTATTTTCTTCATTTACTACATTCATACAGTTGTTTAGTCATCCTATTTAGATTAATATTAGAACCCTTAATCCCCCTTTAGTTTTAGGTGATTTATTTTTGTTAATCATTTTGGTGAACCCATCATTTCTTTATCGCACTTTCTAGAGGTATAGTTTCCCCTTTTCCATGGCCCAAAATCATGAGGACTTTATCGAAGCCCACCTTAAATCCATCAACAATCACCTTGCTGAATACCCATAGGATTTAGATTTACTTCTACATGTGGCTCATGAAGAGGCCACTAACTTGGCTGAGCTCAACCCTTCTACAACCTTGCCCACTCAACCTCCCACCTCTACACTTCCACCCATTTCCACTGTTCTAGTTTCGGTTCCCACTCCCACTAACCACTTCACCCCTCCTTTGGTGTCACATTAGCGACAAAAATCCTCTGCTGATAATCAAGATTTAACTTACTTAAATCATGATCTCAAGGATGAAATCCACAAGTTGCAACAGTGCCACCATATCTCCCTCTTTTGATTCTACCTTGTTTTTGAATACCCTGTTTTCACCTATTGTATCTAGTTACCCTCTTCCTCCTAGATTTTTCACTACTAAATTGCCCATTTTTAATGGCCATGATGACCAACATGAGCATCTTTGTGTGTTTAATGTATCCTATCTCAATTTTTCTAATGATCACCTCATGTTAGCCAAGGATTTTCCTCACAGTCTCAAGGACTACGCCATGCGTTGGTTCCTACGATTTAATTATTCATTCCATCACCTCCTTTACTCATCTCACCGATGCTTTTCTCACACAATTTTCCATCAACATCGGTTCTAAGATGACCTATACCCAATTAGCACAAATTAAACAGGGACCCAATGAGCACTTCGCTAACTATGTTCTACGCTACAAACATAATCTTTCCAAAATGACTAATGTCCTTTCCGATTTGGAGTTACAATATTTATTTATACAAATCCTTTTACCACCTCTCTACAAAAGTGTTCTCTTTGAAACCTTTCCTTCCTTTGACCAACTATGTCATACTCTTAAGCTTCATGAATCTAAGCTTCTCTCTATTGGAAAGCTCAAGTATCAAGAAAAATCCTCATCCTCCTCTCATTTTCCAACCAAGACACCATTTAAACCTTCTACATCTAATCCTATCAACATTAAACTCATAGTCAACACAGCTTACACCTTCTAACAAGAAACCATCCCAACCGCCTCAAAGCATACATTCACCACCCTCCCTATGGCACCACATCTCATCTTGCAGCAACTCCTCAATAACAACCTCATCACCCTCCCGCCACCACTAGAGTTAGACCCATCATGGCCTAAAGGATGTAATTACAATGAAATATTTTGTTATGATTACCATCACTCTGTAGGAAAATCTATTAACTATTGTATGAAACTTTAAGCACTTATCCAAGATCTAATTGACAATGACCAACTCAAATTCCTTTAATTGACTAGCCATCCTCCCACTAAAAATAGGGGTAAAGTCAAAATTTTTAACGAAGAATCCAACCAACGCTAAAAAAGGTTATGGAATCCTCCGCTAATCATGCATACCCCTGCCACACCACCTCCCGATGTGAGAGCACTTGAATTCTTCATCACAAGACCGATATGACCCCTCTTGTTATTTATTTCTATCATGCTTACTATCATGCTACATTCACATCTCGACCATTTATACGTACAAGCCCTTATCCCCTCAACCCCCATCAACAACACTAAGGTTAAAACATCCACTCATATTAGTCCATATTTTTGTCTCTTCTACAAACTATCAATTACCCTCCATTACAAATTCACTTTCTACTCAAGAGGCATTATGGTGTCGATAAGTTACCTAACATAATTTTTCGTCACACTCTTCTCCTCCCTTGCAATGTTAATCAAACTGTTCACCAATAGGACTTACTTCTCAGCTTAAATTGGATCCGTAAAACCCAAGCTATTTTCTCCATCAACCACTTGCACCTCAAGTTCATCCTCAATAACCAATTTGTCTCCATTGATGGAATCCCTAATTCACTTCCAACATCCTTTCCCTCCCATTCCACTTCTCCTACCCATCTTCTTCTCCCTCACACAATTTCTCTATCACACCAAATGCTACGCATTATATTCCTAATTACCCACCTTGATTTTCCCCACGTGACCACTACATTCCCTTACTCCTGCACATCGGCATAGCCCTATACCTAAACCCATTACTACTTCTCACATACATCACCACATTATTTTATTGCATGTCAACTATCCTCTTCTTCCAACACGGCATCTCATCGATCTCCCTAACCTACATATTTTATTATGCCCTCTTGGTCATCTTATATACACCCCTCGCATGCATATTGGATTCATTCTCCTACACAATGCTTATCTCTTATACCACCATTATTAGAGTATCCTTCTCCGTTTTCCTCCTCTCATGTACGGGTCATTTGACATCCGTCCTTCGACCTTATTGGCTGATTTCTCCTTCATACCCAGTTGAGGGAGTCTACCCATTAGAACCCCCACATTTTTTCCTGCATTTTCACATTGCTACCTCTCCAACCCATACATGTTTCGTCTCCTCCCATATCAACATTTTCATTGTCTATTATCACATCCACTTTATCTCGATGATGCACCCTAGTGCTTCGGTTCACACTGGAATGTTGAGGGATCATTCTTACACTAAACCCCACACACTACACTACTGGACCTATACATATACATCCTACATCATCCTATACATACCTCCTCTATTAGTCATTTCCACATCATCTCTCTCCTACACGCTACACTAGTCATCATCCTATATGAGCCTAGTTTCCTATGTCATCCATACATACTATACATTCTACATGCTACACTAGATTCCCTTATACTTGGGTCTAGTTTTATCTATTATCATTACGCATTCTATTCCTATCTACACACTTCTTGCATTTACACACTTACCCACACTACATTCATACACCCTACACTATATTTCCTTATACTTGGGTCTAGTTTCATCTCTCATCCATACACATTCTATTTCTACCTACCTACACATGCTACATTACATTTCCTACAACACACATTCACCTACCTTGTTCATCTACACTTATTGTTCTCGCACCCTACACTCATTATCTTTGACACACTTTAGTTCCTTGGTCCATACTCGATTGCCAAGGGTTTACCAATCAAATGGACCTTTCCTACATGCAACAGCCATCATACCACATTCATCATACTAGTGAAAAACACTCCAGGATCTGTTTTCACTCACACCCATCATCACGTAGTGGTATACACCTTAGGTTAGATAACCACTCCTTCCATCAAATCTACATCCTTCTATCATCTTCTCTTATATCATCCTCTTTCATTTATCAATTCCAAACTTATTCCATTACACTATCATGCCTTCACTCATCACTTAGTGGTATACACCTTAGGTTAAATCACCACTTCCTTTATCCATTTCACATTATCCTCTTACATCCAATCATCACCTATTCTATCATCCTATTCTCAGTCATTCTATTACATCATCATTTATTCTACTCATCACTTAGTGGTATACGCTTTAGGATAAATCACCACCCTCATCTTATTCATCACATAGTGGTCTATGCTTAGTGCTACCATCACTACCTTTTGTTATTCACTGCCTACTTATCTATGCTTCATACACCCTCATCCCCATCTCATAGTGACATACGCTATAGGATAAATTGTCACCTTCTTCCACCATCATGTAGTGATATACACTTAGGGCTAAATCATCACTCCTCTATTTAACCAAGTCATGGTATACGCTTAGGCTATAGGGTCCATGCACATATTTTTCATATGTCACATTCTCATCCCTTCATCTTATAGTGATATACACTTAGGGATAAATCATCACTCACCCATTCAAACAAGTTGTGGTATATGCTTAGGTTATATGGTACATGCATATCTTTCTATACATCTTCTCACCATCCTCTCATCTTCTATAGTGATATACACTTAGGGATAAATAATCACTCCTCTTATCAAAAAAAGTCGTGATATACACTTTGTCTATAGGGTTCATGCACATCATTTCTCATCATGTCACATCACATAATCACTACACATATATCTCAGCACGCTAAAAGAAATCAACAATACTCGACCATTTCCCGATGACACATTTTCGTTTACTGTTTATTCTTGAATTCTGAGGGAAAAAATATCAGCCTCACTACATACACTTCCATACACTCGGGGGGCACATTGCTCTTATCATTTCATCTTGCATTCCATTCTACTCATCCACAACATATTGCATTATCTTGGTAGCATTTATTTTTTCTTACTAGTGTTTTTCATAGTCATTTTATTACAAATGTTAGCTTTATTTCCTATATTTTATTATAATACACACATGCGTGTTCACGCCTTTATCTAGTGTGGTTACAAATATAGGACTCTACACGTGGAAAGGATGCTCGCCTTCTACCCTTACTATACTTGTCGCTAGGGGCATCCACATTTGACTTATACATATGTTTTTACATCATTTTGTACTTAGCATCTTATACTACTTTCTTCTACATGCTTTGACATATTGGTTTTCACTCTAACATGCTAATGGGTGTTCCATGTGCAACACTTGTTTTGTAGGACTACATATGTCCATGACTACTTGTATTTCTACTTGTATGCTTTGTTTGCCATTTTATTTGGGTTTTTCCCTTTGTTTATGTGCACACTTGACTGGTGTTTGCGGACATGATGACCTTTCATGTCTTGTGACATTATGATTGATGTCCCGTGTTCAAAACCCACTTTGTGTACTTTCATTTTTTTCTTGTGTGTTGAAACTACTATAATTGGTATTTTTTATATACTATTTGTGTTTTTACACTTATATGTATGCATGTGTTTGGACTAACACTTGTATGTGCTTGCCACCCTCTTTTCTATGTGCCCTAGTATCTACCAAGCATTTTCCTTTCCCAAAGAAGGCTAAGTTTGTTGCAAAGTAAAAGTGTGGTTGGTCCTCTTTTGCGGCCACATTCTCCTTCAAGGGTAGTCACATACACCCCCAAGAGTGGGGAATCATGATGGGTATTCTACTAACATAACATCTTTTCACTAGTTCACGTACACAACAAGTGAGTTAAAATGAAACCGAACTCCATACACAATGGCCTCAACAGTTCATGGTGTCCTTCGGCAATCATGCCGAGCAGTCATAGGCTCAAGGGTTATAAAGGGTGGCGTCTCTACACTTCTCCATCTAGTAGTGTAGGATTTCCCAAGAAAATTAGAACACTATCAAGATCTCTTCAATAAATTACAAAAAAGTGGTTAGAGTTGCAAGACATCGAGCATTCCCTCCCTACTCTTCTTTAGCCATGAGGCGTGAGATCACCCGAAAAAACTCATGACATAAGAGGATATTTTCCTACACCCTTTCTCTCAACATGGATCAGGTGCACATGTTCCATTTTTCCATTTACACTTTCTATTCTAGCGTACTTTACATTTGTGTACTTTACACACCATTTTTACATACATACATATTTGACTACTTGAGCATTTTCTCCTTGCAGGTCCTCCGTGTGAGAAGCAAGTAGTCATGGTGGGGGAAATGATAACAAACAACAATATCGAGAATATTAACACAACGCGATGGTACTTGTCATACTAAACTTGTAATTACACCACACATACGAAGTAACTACACACACGTTCTACCCTAGGTTCACTCTCATCTCTTTTAATTACATTTTTCATCTTTAGAATCCATAATCCCCATGTTTGATTCTAGTCCATCAACACACTTCCTTCCACACTCGTATGGATTTTAAATACACTTCTCTTAATACTTTATGTTACTTGAGTTGTTAACTAAGCAACATAAAGTGGGGGAAAATTTAGACACAAATATTACACATTAGACAATATTTATGCTTGTCTTAAAATATTATTTATAAGGTTCTCAAGTGTACAAAGTACTAATTAATTCCCCCTTTTACGATCTTTGTTTTATATTTTACTTCTTCTTTCCCACATATTTCTTGATACCTATCCACCCATTTCGCAACTTCCTCAAGATTTTAGCCCTTATTCCAGCACGCCTAACCTATATTGGGGCACCCCAGGGCGCCCTGGTCCCACCCTGGGTGCCCCTCTCTATGTTTAACCTATTTTTCTCTTCTTTGGGTCACTTCTAGCCATTGGTCTCCCTTATATTTTCCTCATTCAACATTTTCGGGATTAATTGTGAAATTAAAGTTGAGATCCCTATAAATATAAAGCTTATAAGACCATAATGAGGGTCCTAGGTCATTACATCCTATCACTACTATCACTCCATCTAGGGTTGCATCCATTGCACCATCTCCATCCACATAGCTCCATGCATCATAGCTAGCAAATTCTACATCACATCCATTCACACATTCTTAGAGGAAGGATTCTATCTATCCTATTTTACGTTGTATTGCTATCATAACTCGATACTAAAAAGTGTAAGCGACACGGAGCACCTAGGGCACGACATACACACACTAACCGAACTAAATGAAGATCCATAATAGAGTGTAGTGCTCATTAATAAGTCCACTGGTTTGGCAGCTAAGGTCAATCTGACCCCTTCTTATTCTTCATATGCAAGCCTTCATATGAATTATCTAGCAAATCCTAAGTGACAAACAAGAAGGGTTTCGAACAAAGGTGTGACACTACCAAAAAAATGTCTTGAGTCCCTAAACAGTTCATTACGCCCAACATCTAGACCAGGGGCATCCCGTGGCACGCTAATACACTCTCAAGTGCATGTGTCACTTCAAATAGTCTAGATCTACCCTTCGTAATGTTCATGAGTGATCGTCTGCATAGTTTATTTCTAGTTCCAAATCTATGACAACCTACAACAAGTATACCTTAATTAGCTAATTCATTTCCTACTCCCCTCTTACATATTAGGGTTTCTCTTTCACTTAGATTAATTATTTGTAGTTCTGCATATTGCTTTACTTCACCATCGCATTTATACAATGTTTTAGTCTCTCTCTCTCTCTCTATTTCTCTCTCTCTCTCGATTATTGAGATTCTAGAAGTGGATGGAATTGGGATTGACATTATATGGTTATAAAAGTGGCTTGACTATATGTTAGTTGTATATATTTTACTACCCATGTTCAAAACATTAAAAAAAGAAAACTAGTAATAAAATCATATTAATCCACTTAGATAGAAAGAAAGAGCTTCTCATCCACTATACAAGATTGCCAATAAATATTGTTCTCTTGTACATAATATTTATTTCTAAAATCCATGATGACATAAAAAATTTGAAAAAAATGAATGTATAGACAAATCCATAGAGGCATACAATGATAACATCAACAAAATACAAAGCTATGCTTGTATGCCAAAAATGCATACAAATAAATTTGTATAAATTAAAATGTTGGGATATAATCAAACAATCTAGTTCTATTTTCCCAAAAAAATAGGAAACGACATCATAAGTGGAAATCCCTTATATCGATCAAACCTTCGATGTTTAAGGATTAATTATAAGTCCATCTATTACAAATAAATAACATAGACTTTAGGATACAACTAATTTGACATATAGAATGACATTAATTACAAATAATTACTTACCAAAATCTCATTATCACTTTGAACCATCCTTTTCCTCTCGGGATTGACCTCGAGGGAAATATCCTCGCATTTAGGTGCATGAATGACAGTTGTCCACGCCTATTGGGCAACCATGAAATGAAGAAAATTATAATACGTATGAGTGTCATTTATAAATATTAAATGATGTTATTTAATAGAATGAATTCATTGTAAAAATCACATTACTAGTTCATACAATTGTGAGAGGTATAGAACAAGCTATCCCCATATTTTCTCTAATATCGAATGATCGTATAATGTTGGTAGGTGACTCTAATGACATCATCAACTTAAAATAAGAAAAACGTTACGGACATATCAATTACATGAAATTATCAACATACATTAAATATTGCTAATTTTCTTTGTAAATGGTGATTAATAATACTAAATATTAAATTAGTAAAATATCCAACATGTGCACTCATACCAACATCTCCCGATGTTTGAAGGTCCATAGGTTTCTGTTAAACATAAAATTATCATTAGACGATAATATTTTCTATATGGAAAAAAATTAACACACAATATTTACTAATTTATAATTCAATCGAAAGTATGATGGGAATCTCTAAATGAAATTTACTAAACCCTAATTAGACATTATTGAACCCTAATCGAAATCTTCCCTAAAACATTTTCTTTCCTACTCATGGTGGCATCAATGCCTTTGCTCAAGTTTATTTTGGCTATAGTGCCATTGTTTTCTCACACAATGATTGACCAGTTGTTGGTGCTCCAAATTTGGATAGCGACTCCCCTTCCTCCCCTGGTGGAAACTCCCCTCTCGTTCCATACCTTAATGATGTGACACACCTCCCCTATTTTTCAAAGCAAAATGACACCATGGCTTCTTCTTTGTGAGAAGTTACTTTTACATTTTGCAAGAGAAATGGTCCTGAGCCGATTGTTCTTCAAAGGAATCTTACCTCACAACTAAAGAGAGTGCATATGGGTGGATCTAAAAGCACCTAAGTTTGATTAGATGGCATCTTTGTTCCTCCTATTAATGCCTCATCTATTGTTGAGTGTTAAAACAACTGTTTGACTTCATTTACCGAAATTATGTAGGGAAGGAGTTCATTGGCCCCTCGCTACCACCACCCCGCATTACCTCCGAGAGGAAGTCCTTGAATCTAAGTGCTACTACGAAGAACATGCGTTGATGTGTAGATTAAGTGTCTTATGACCTAGCCTACCATATGTACTTGAATGGATCTTCAAACACTAGATCTCCCTTATCTCGGAAGGCTATATCTTTATCCCCGTACTAAAGGAATATGTAGTGTGCCTTTTTCTTCATCAACTCGATAAAAAAATAATAACTAGTAAATTCTATGTATAAATAATGATACGTTATCTTAAAATAAAGGCTCCCCTCTTTTAACCCATCATAGAATCTTTCTCACAAAGAAATACAGGATAACTTTTTTTTTTTTACTAGCTTGACACATAACATGACGCAACATGTCATCACCAAGGATACAACTAACACTGTGAACAACTTGATACAAGGATGGCCATAAAGGCAGCACGGAAACATCCACACCTATCAAGGACAATTTACTTTTCTTTTGTGAAAGGACATGGCAAAAGACCAACCACATTACATAGTTATAGCTGAAGACATCCCACTGTGAAAATCTTCTTAAGATTACTGATTTACTAGAGACATCTTACAATTCTTAGCTTACGTTCTAGAAGGTTCATGATATGTTTCATACCATTCTTCTTATAGGATTAAGTTTCTTTCCTTTTATATAACTTGAGGACTATCCTAGGATCACCTATAATATGAAAATTCCTTGATTAATTTGTTTACAAAACCAGGAGGTAAGCAATTCCACAAGGCTATCTATCTAAACCCCCACTACTGAAACTCGTTTCATACCCACATTGCATAAGGAGGCAAGCGTAAGATCAAAAGGAGAGGAGTATCGTTAAGGTTCAGAACCCTAATCATCTTTGATCAAGAATTAAAAATTTATCATAGCTTAGACAAGGACTACAAGGTACCATGGTAATGGTTAGAGAGAGAAGATAAATTTATTTTATTATGATCTATTTAGTTATTAACCGGTCTTTTAATGAGTCTTAAGAGTTCAATTGAATTTTGGTAAAAGCTTCATTTAGAAATCATCTTGATTAAGTTCGTCGGGGGATACACAGGGGTTCCCAACATGGAAGCATTATACTTAATGTGTTTTTATTCAAACTCCTGTACTAGATAAGATCTACCGATATCCCCAAAAGCCAACAGTGATATTACTTTTAAAATTAATTAACGTTTCCCAACAAGAGGACAATGTTTAATCCATAGCTTAAGGTTAGCAATGGTAGGTATTTTTTTTTTTTTACATCGTTAGATAAACACTTTCTTTCCAATTAAAGACTCTTAATTTTATCAACCAAATACAACTTCATTATTATCTTCTTTATTTATTCATCTATGTATTCCTCTTCTTTTATCTTTGATTATCTTTAGAAAAAAAGAGGTTTCAACCCACTAAAATATGCCTAGAATAACATTGATACTAGTACCATGGAGGGTTACTAAACCAATAAGCATTATGACCTGAAAGAAGAAATTATCGTTATTTAACAAGAACGCAAACCACGGTTATAACATTTCCATTCAACATGGCACATGAACCAAAGGAGTCAAGAGATTGGATTTCACTTGGGTCAAGAACAAGAAGGTAACAAAATAAGCCAAGCCATGCTACAAAATTTCCATGACTGTAAATGATATCACCAAAAGAATACTCATAACAAGGTCAAGATTGAATATTATTTCTCACAAAGGTAATTTACCAGTTAACCTACAGAAGGACAAGACAACATCATCACGAAATTTCAGAACAACCCAAGGCAAGAGGTCTTCTAAACTCCTTTGCAAGCACTATTACAAAATTTACCTCACATTGGACATTTTTACAAGGAACTTCATAAATTACACTGATGAAACCTTTACAACTCTTTCCTTTAATCTACTCGCATAATCCATCTGCACAAATACTAGCTGGAATCAGTTCGCGAGAACTGAGCATGTTAAGGCTACTCATTGCAACAGTAAGCTAACATTTAACAATATCAAGAAAGGAAAGTTCTAATTCAAAAATGGATTAAAACACAACCCACAACTCCAAAATTATTCGCATGAGAAAGAAATCTAAACCATCCAGCAAGGAGAAAGTCAAAATACCAGTAAGAACAAAATCACATAAATCAAGGCAAGACCTTATGGGTTAGGAACAAGAAGGTCAAGAGTGTTGATATCTCCTTCATGTAATCCTATGGATTACGTGATTGGAATCCAAAACTTACTCCATCCAACTAAAGGGGTCCAAGAGAAGACAAAACATACTAATTATGATCGTAGGCGCAAACAAAAAAGAATTATCCAAATCTCCCAAGGGGAGGCTTCATAGCAATAATTAGGGTTCGACGCCCTTAAAGGAAAAACAACTATAGTTTCAGTTTTAACCAAGGAGCTTTACCACTACCTTCATGTAGGATTTCTTTTAAACGTAGGACCAGTTAACCAAACAATTCCACTCTTTCAAAGCATACAAAAAAGAGACACAAAAAGGGCCATTATTCTACCAACAACCTTATCTAATCATTAACCTCTCTACATAATATAAGGGGACGCTAAACCCAAAAGTCATTAGTAATTTTTATATATTTTGGACAAAGTCAAAAAATTATTTTAAAATAATAAAAAAATAAAAATTGATTTCCTTAACAAGGCCACAAAATGGGACTTTTAGTAACCAAGTTCGAAGCATAAGATATTCGAGTTCGAAAACAAAGGGATTCGATACACGGTGGGTAATACACCAGCGATGCCCCAGACTCAAAAGACCTTACCACGAGTACAAGCACAAAATAAGAACCAACACACATATCCATCAGGAAGGTTACGCAGGGAAGTCAGGCCTAGAAGTTCTATGAACTCCTTGCCAATGGTATAGAAGATGGAAATTTTACCCGATCCATGTGGGCTTATCAAGGAAAAGTCTAGAAAATATCAAATGAGATAAATATAACCACACCTATTATATTATCACCGCAATCATTGTCATCTAACAGAAACGAGTTCACGAGTCCAATACCATGGATTCACCTACAACTTTTGTTTCAGTCCAGCTATTAATAGCTTGCTCGCGACCCTTAAAAAAAAAAATTGAAGAGATTTCATTCAATAAAACTTACAATGTTTCCCCCTTACTTTAATCAAACAAGAGTTTGAATCCAGGAAGTAGGTATAGTAATCCTCTCAACACGTAGAGGCCAAAATAGATGTCGGGTTATTAATCCTCTAGAACTGGGTACAACAGTCGATCATGTACAGTTCTGAAACAAAACCCTAATGCCATTTTCTAATTAAACAAAAGTAAGGAATGCCCACAGGCTTAAACAAGTTTTAGAACACAACGTCACTATTAATGTACCTTTTTCCAAAAATAGGAGAGCCCTAAACAGGAAATACGTATTTATTCAACCAAATAGAGATATGAAGGCTTAACCTTCCATATAGTATGCCTCAATTACAAAATACCATCACAGAATTCTTTTAAAAGAGAGTCATATAAGCAAACGAAACTTTAAAATGTTTCCTTCCCTACGAACTAGACTGCATCACACAATATTGCAGTAGCCCCTTTAGACGAATATAAATAGAGTAAGCTATAAGAGAGGGAAAAGAACATTCCAAGCAAAACTAGCGAAATTGGAACGAGATTTTAAAAGAATGGCCAACACATTCAGGCAGCGATATAAACAACCACGAAAACATTTATTCTAGGTGCCATTCAAGAGGAAAGAAAATTCATTTCAAGATACTAAAAGAAGGTAGAAAACTATTACAAGGAGTAAAGTTAACATGCCTGATTATAATTCTTTCTTCCAAGCTCTTGTTGCTCCCTCCCATAAGGCAGCTTGAAGGCATCATGCTTTTCAACATCTGAGAACCAGGGGCTGTATGGATGTGGGAAGCATTGTTTTCTCTATGGTCTGGAATCCCTGATGTAGTCTTCAGATGACTTGGAGAAGGATCAGAGATCTCGGGTTTTTGATCCATCATCTGTGAAGATGAACCCTGCTCTAGCTTACCAAACTGGTGCTGTTGTAAGTCATATGCCCCTGTTGAGGATGCATGCATTTCTTTTTGCAAATGTTGCTGCTGCTCGTGATATAGTTGTCTTAGCCTTGACACCTCCTTTTTCAATGCTTCACAGTGTGCATCCTTAAAAATCTTGTCTTGTGCAAGAGCAGCAATTCTTTGCTTCAAAGCACTGTTATCAACATTCAATAAAACTCTTTGATGATCCAGAAATGTCACTTGAGGAGACATCGTCGACACTTCTGTCTGCAAGGCATTGACACTTCTTTCAAGCTCTGAAATGTATTGCAGCTTTCTCACTCTAGATATTTGTGTAGATATCCTATTCTCTAAAATTCGTTTGACCCGTTTTGGATCCATGTTTGGGTCGTGTTCCATTGCTGATGATGAGGGCATTTCAGTCTTGGTGGTCTGGAGTGGTTGGTCACTTTTGTTGACACTTTGTACTTCTGGCTCACTTTTGAATTGGCCCGATACAGTCATTACTTTCTCTTCCATTGAAGGCTCATTGATGCTATTGTGATCAGATGGAGTGGAGGGGTTCTCGGAAGTTGCTTGTCTGTCTGAACATCTGTTATCCAATGCAGATGTCTGATGAGTAGGAGGATTAGAAGATTGATTTGATTGACTCTTATTGAATGGCTCAACATCAGCAAACATTGACATGAGCTGCTCCTCATCCAATCGGTCAAAGTCCTGAGATCCTTTGGATGGTATAGATCTTGCACTCCTGCAATCATATTCATCTTCCAAGAGATTTTCTCCAACATTGCATAGATCTCCTATGCCCCTCCTCTTTCTTCCCTCCACATGTTCATCGCCACGCCTGAAAACAGGTGGAGGTGTCCTGCTTCTGCTCCTTTTTCTCCTCGGTGACCAACTGTGAGATCTGCTCCTCCTACCCTTTCTCCTTCGTGGACTCGGACTCCTCCTCCTTCGAGATGTTTTATGTGCTTTCCCACCATATAGAACACCACCTGGATGGAAGCGACTTTCCAAAATGAAAAGGCAAGACAGCTCAACTAAAACTTTATCTCGTTCTTCTACTACAGCTGCAAGATTTTGTAACAACTGATCATGACTGTGGTCGCGTGTAACCAGAACAACAGGATCAACAACAACGTTTCCTTGGGATCACCCTATAGCAGCTGTCACTTAACTCTCTCTGAGGCCACTGATTTTCTGAGATAAGTTTACTTCTCTACCCTGTAGCTGCTGCATATAGCCAAATACTTCCTCACGGAACTCTCCTAGGAGAATTTCAATTCTACGCTCCACTGATACTACACTGCAAGGCAAAGATTTTTTGAGAAAATATCTTGAAGGAGGAACCCAAATGACTTTGTTGCAGGTCGCTGCAGGTGGATCCCTCGACAAGAACACACCTCGCATCATTCAAGAAGGTGGATGCAACATGCACTGCTCTCCACTAGCCATCAAGTCAATTTTGTCAAGCGCCCAAAGGTGCATTGAATGAAAGGATCAAAACAAAGATTTAGGTGAATAAAACAGGCCTCCACCGACTCCATCTTTCTCACGCAAAGACAGACATGACAAATCTTAAAAGTTGGCAAGGTTGGGTGGTTGGGAGGAGGCCAAGGTGGTAGTGGAGGCAGGTAGAAAAGGAGTCCGATGCCCAGGCATTACATTCTCCTCCCCTTAAGAAAGCATCGTCCTCGATGCGACATAACACAACGGAAAAGAAATGGTTCGCAACCAAGAACAGGTACAGGAGAAAGTACACTTTATGGTTTAAAATTTTAGTTGATTAAAGTACGGCCACAGGGTAGCCTTAGGAACATTTGGTAGAAATTTTAACTTTCAATGTTCTGTGAAGATTGGCAGTTCTTTCTTGTTCATCATTTCATTAGCCTCTTTCCATTATCATTATTTCTAGTTTTAGTTTCTTTTAAAAAAAAAATATCATCATTGAAGAGTTTTGATTTATTCCTTATTGTGGGTGCCCAACATGAACTGCTAACACAACACCCTATCAGGTTCACAAGACCCTACAGATTCACAAGTACACAAGTATATACTTCAAGATTGTATTACACCACAAAAGGTTACACAAATATGGAATAGAATAGGCACACTCCACATAACATAGTACTCGTCACACATCAATGACTGACATACAAAATACTCAAACAAAAGAGTACTACAATCCACCAGACATTTCCTCAATTCCACGTATGAAGATTTTCCATGACTCATAAAAACTACATGTACATAGGGCCCACAAGGGCATCAATGACATATCCACAACATCACAACACATATCCATCTGACATGAGTAACACATACATCAAAATACCACTACCAAACATCACAATAACTCAACATATATCCTGAAACATCAACCATACAGACAAATATCATAAGCCTCCCTCAAACTCTTATGCCTCCCTCAAGTCTCTTATGCCTCCCTCAAACTCTTATGCCTCCCTCAAGTCTCTTATGCCTCCCTCAAGTCTCTTATGCCTCCCTCAAACTCTTATGCCTCCCTCAAGGAGGCCGGTTGACCCTATGGTCCAAGACACATAGAGTTCGAACACTCCTAACCCAAGTGACATAATAACGCGTGGTTCAACAACCCGCTAGTTATCTGTACTCCTTGGGGCGTACCCCTATACAAAAAGTGGGTCCATAGGTCCAACCATTCCATGGTGCATCCCATGACCCTATTCCACACATCACGACAATAGAACCAACACAACAATCCAATCAAAGTGCCAAGTGGCAAAGTACAAGCCTTGGGCAAGGCGGTAAAAATTTCAAATTTAAAAGAAGACCCAAAATCAAGCAAAATAAATGGCCAAATAGCCATAGTTAGTATCAAAATCCCCATGTTAGTGCCACAAACCAAGGAAATGCCCAAAATTGTAAAGCATGGAAATCAAGAAAAGCTACTGGTCCTTACAAAATAAAATAAAAAGCTCAATTTACGAATAAAATCAACTTATAATAATGTCACATTACGATAACTGTGTGGCCTTATCTGGCCACCAAGGGGTACTCAACGAGTTGCTAGCACTCGGAACATCGAGCCTCAGCTCGCAAAATACGTATCAATAATACAACTGTCATCACCTCCATCTGAATCATCCCACCACCACTTCGACAAGGCTAAACATAGTCATAGTTGCACTTAGGTTGCATACATACAACCACATAGGGAGAGAGGAAGGATTCACATGTTATCTACTAAACCGAGTTTCGGCTCGAGTTATTGACCCATGGTACACCATTCCTCACTCACAACATACACTTCTACCGATTACCCTCAGGGTCGGTTAGCGTAAGGTTCACAACATAACATACAACAACATCACTAACATAACGGTGGCACACACATAACTACCATAACATCTTACATATGGTACATATACAGGATAGATCACGATCATACATTCACTGAGTGTAACACATCACTTTACCACATTCTGCACCCAAAGTGCAATCACCATACGATAGGGTTCATACACTCACCGCATGACCCCAAATCACAACATGAAACATTACATATTTGCACAAATCATACATACGATGAACATAGTACATCACAACATAACATCCATTGCTACATAACAAGGTGGTACACACATTTCTTCAACATGGTAAAAACATCATGATACAACTCATTTCTTTTAACATCAATCTAGTCATACAACACATTGATACACTTACATATCACAATATGTCACAATGTTCCAACACTATATCATCCACATTATAATTCTTTTCACACGCCACAAATAGTAATTCACACGTGAACTCTTCATAGAATCCACAAGAAGGAGAGAGAATACTCCCATCCCCAACATATCAATATGATAACAAACACGCACAAGGTGACATACACATCATGTGCGTTCACAATATCACAATTACGACAATAATCACATCACGTTTAAAGCACATTACTCTTCCAATATCTACCACCATCATGCAACATCATCATCATCATGCAGTATCATCATGTAACACCACCACCACCATGTAACATCATCATATAACACCAATCCGGCCCATAGGTTCGAGAGCATGAACCTATGCTCTGATACCAAGTGTAATGACCCAAAAATCACACACACGAACAACACAGTGAAATACAGGATAACTTTTTTTTTTTTTTTAGCTTGACACATAACATGACGCAACATGTCGTCACCAAGGATACAACTAACACTATGAACAACTTGATACAAGGATGGCCATAAAGGCAGCACGGAAACGTTCACACCTATCAAGGACAATTTACTTTTCTTTTGTGAAAGGACATGGCAAAAGACCAACCACATTACATAGTTATAGCTGAAGACATCCCACTGTGAAAATCTTCTTAAGATTACTGATTTACTAGAGACATCTTACAATTCTTAGCTTATGTTCTAGAAGGTTCATGATATGTTTCATACCATTCTTCTTATAGGATTAAGTTTCTTTTCTTTTATATAACTTGAGGACTATCCTAGGATCACCTATAATATGAAAATTCCTTGATTAATTTGTTTACAAAACCAGGAGGTAAGAAATTCCACAAGGCTATCTATCTAAACCCCCACTACTGAAACTCGTTTCATACCCACATTGCGCATAAGGAGGCAAGCGTAAGATCAAAAGGAGAGGAGTATCGTTAAGGTTCAGAACCCTAATCATCTTTGATCAAGAATTAAAAATTTATCATAGCTTAGACAAGGACTACAAGGTACCATGGTAATGGTTAGAGAGAGAAGATAAATTTATTTTATTATGATCTATTTAGTTATTAACCGGTCTTTTAATGAGTCTTAAGAGTTCAATTGAATTTTGGTAAAAGCTTCATTTAGAAATCATCTTGATTAAGTTCGTCGGGGGATACACAGGGTTCCCAACATGGAAGCATTATACTTAATGTGTTTTTATTCAAACTCCTGTACTAGATAAGATCTACCGATATCCCCAAAAGCCAACAGTGATATTACTTTTAAAATTAATTAACGTTTCCCAACAAGAGGACAATGTTTAATCCATAGCTTAAGGTTAGCAATGGTAGGTATTTTTTTTTTACATCGTTAGATAAACACTTTCTTTCCAATTAAAGACTCTTAATTTTATCAACCAAATACAACTTCATTATTATCTTCTTTATTTATTCATCTATGTATTCCTCTTCTTTTATCTTTGATTATCTTTAGAAAAAAAAGGGTTTCAACCCACTAAAATATGCCTAGAATAACATTGATACTAGTACCATGGAGGGTTACTAAACCAATAAGCATTATGACCTGAAAGAAGAAATTATCGTTATTTAACAAGAACGCAAACCACGGTTATAACATTTCCATTCAACATGGCACATGAACCAAAGGAGTCAAGAGATTGGATTTCACTTGGGTCAAGAACAAGAAGGTAACAAAATAAGCCAAGCCATGCTACAAAATTTCCATGACTGTAAATGATATCACCAAAAGAATACTCATAACAAGGTCAAGATTGAATATTATTTCTCACAAAGGTAATTTACCAGTTAACCTACAGAAGGACAAGACAACATCATCACGAAATTTCAGAACAACCCAAGGCAAGAGGTCTTCTAAACTCCTTTGCAAGCACTATTACAAAATTTACCTCACATTGGACATTTTTACAAGGAACTTCATAAATTGCACTGATGAAACCTTTACAACTCTTTCCTTTAATCTACTCGCATAATCCATCTGCACAAATACTAGCTGGAATCAGTTCGCGAGAACTGAGCATGTTAAGGCTACTCATTGCAACAGTAAGCTAACATTTAACAATATCAAGAAAGGAAAGTTCTAATTCAAAAATGGATTAAAACACAACCCACAACTCCAAAATTATTCGCATGAGAAAGAAATCTAAACCATCCAGCAAGGAGAAAGTCAAAATACCAATAAGAACAAAATCACATAAATCAAGGCAAGACCTTATGGGTTAGGAACAAGAAGGTCAAGAGTGTTGATATCTCCTTCATGTAATCCTATGGATTACGTGATTGGAATCCAAAACTTACTCCATCCAACTAAAGGGGTCCAAGAGAAGACAAAACATACTAATTATGATCGTAGGCGCAAAACAAAATGACATTATCCAAATCTCCCAAGGGGAGGCTTCATAGCAATAATTAGGGTTCGACGCCCTTAAAAGAAAAACCACTATAGTTTCAGTTTTAACCAAGGAGCTTTACCACTACCTTCATGTAGGATTTTTTTAAACGTAGGACCAGTTAACCAAACAATTCCACTCTTTCAAAGCGTACAAAAGAGACACAAAAAGGGCCATTATTCTACCAACAACCTTATCCTAATCATCAACCTCTCTACATAATATAAGGGGAGGCTAAACCCAAAATTCGTTAGTAATTTTTATATATTTCGATAAAGTCAAAAAGTATTTTAAAATAATAAAAAAATAAAAATTGATTTCCTTAACAAGGCCACAAAATGGGACTTTTAGTAACCAAGTTCAAGCATAAGATATTCGAGTTCGAAACAAAGGGATTCGATACACGGTGGGTAATACACCAACGATGCCCCAGACTCAAAAGACCTTACCACGAGTACAAGCACAAAATAAGAACCAACGCACATATCCATCAGGAAGGTTACGCAGTGCAGTCAGGCCTAGAAGTTCTATGAACTCCTTGCCAATGGTATAGAAGATGGAAATTTTACCCGATCCATGTGGGCTTATCAAGGAAAAGTCTAGCAAATATCAAATAGATAAATATAATAGCCACCTATTATATTATCACTGAAATCAGCTATCATCTAACAGGAAACGAGTTCACGAGTCCAATACCATGGATTCACCTACAACTTTTGTTTCAGTCCAGCTATTAATAGCTTGCTCGCGACCCTTAAAATTTTTTTGAAGAGAATTCATTCAATAAAACTTACAATGTTTCCCCTTACTTTAATCAAACAAGAGTTTGAACCAGAAGTAAGTATAGTAATCCTCTCAACACGTAGAGGCCAAAATAGATGTCGGGTTATTAATCCTCTAGAACTGGTACAACAATGATCATCCATGTACAGCTTCTAAAACAAAACCCTAATGCCATTTTCTAATTAAACAAAAATAAGGAATGCCCACAAGCTTAAACAAGTTTTAGAACACAACGTCACTATTAATGTACCTTTTTGCCAAAAATAGAGAGCCCTAAACAGAAATATGTATTTATTCAACCAAATAGAGATATGAAGGCTTAACCTTCCATATAGTATGCCTCTAATTACAAAATACCATCACAAAATTCTTTTAAAAGAGAGTCATATAAGCAAACGAAACTTTAAAATGTTTCCTTCCCTACGAACTAGATCGCATCACACAATATTAAAGTAGCCCCTTTAGACGAATATAAATAGAGTAAGCTATAAGAGAGGGAAAAGAACATTCCAAGCAAAACTAGCGAAATTGGAACGAGATTTTAAAAGAACGGCCAACACATTCAGGCAGCGATATAAACAACCACGAAAACATTTATTCTAGGCGCCATTCAAGAGGAAAGAAAATTCATTTCAAGATACTGAAAGAAGGTAGAAAACTATTACAAGGAGTAAAGTTAACATGCCTGATTATAATTCTTTCTTCCAAGCTCTTGTTGCTCTCTCCCATAAGGCAGCTTGAAGGCATCATGCTTTTCAACATCTGAGAACCAGGGGCTGTATGGCTGTGGGAAGCATTGTTTTCTCTATGGTCTGGAATCCCTGATGTAGTCTTCAGATGACTTGGAGAAGGATCAGAGATCTCGGGTTTTTGATCCATCATCTGTGAAGATGAACCCTGCTCTAGCTTACCAAACTGGTGTTGTTGTAAGTCATATGCCCCTGTTGAGGATGCATGCATTTCTTTTTGCAAATGTTGCTGCTGCTCGTGATATAGTTGTCTTAGCCTTGACACCTCCTTTTTCAATGCTTCACAGTGTGCATCCTTAAAAAGCTTGTCTTGTGCAAGAGCAGCAATTCTTTGCTTCAAAGCACTGTTATCAACATTCAATAAAACTCTTTGATGATCCAGAAATGTCACTTGAGGAGACAGCGTCGACACTTCTGTCTGCAAGGCATTGACGCTTCTTTCAAGCTCTGAAATGTATTGCAGCTTTCTCACTCTAGATCTTTGCGCAGATTGCCTATTCGCTAAAATTCGTTTGACCCATTTTGGATCCATGTTTGGGTCGTGTTCCATTGCTGATGATGAGGGCATTTCAGTCTTGGCGGTCTGGAGTGGTTGGTCACTTTTGTTGACACTTTGTACTTCTGGCTCACTTTTGAATTGGCCCGATACAGTCATTACTTTCTCTTCCATTGAAGGCTCATTGATGCTATTGTGATCAGATGGAGTGGAGGGGTTCTCGGAAGTTACTTGTCTTTCTGAACATCTGTTATCCAATGCAGATGTCTGATGAGTAGGAGGATTAGAAGATTGATTTGATTGACTCTTATTGAACGGCTCAACATCAGCAAACATTGACATGAGCTGCTCCTCATCCAATCGGTCAAAGTCCTGAGATCCTTTGGATGGTATAGATGCTGCACTCCTGCAATCATATTCATCTTCCAAGACATTTTCTCCAACATTGCATAGATCTCCTATGCCCCTCCTCTTTCTTCCCTCCACATGTTCATCGCCACGCCTGAAAACAGGTGGAGGTGTCCTGCTTCTGCTCCTTTTTCTCCTCGGTGACCAACTATGAGATCTGCTCCTCCTACCCTTTCTCCTTCGTGGAATCGAACTCCTCCTCCTTCGAGATGTTTTATGTGCTTTCCCACCATATAGAACACCACCTGATGGAAGCGACTTTCTAAAATGAAAAGGCAAGACAGCTCAACTAAAACTTTATCTCGTTCTTCTACTATAACTGCAAGATTTTGCAAAACTGATCACGACTGTGGTCGCGTGCAACCAGAACAACAGGATCAACACCAACGTTTCCTTGGGATCGCCCTGTGGTAGCTGTCACACTTAACTCTCTCTGGAGGCCACTGATTTTCTGAGATAAGTTTACTTCTCTACCCTGTAGCTGCTGCATATAGCCAAATACTTCCTCACGGCACTCTCCTAGGAGAATTTCAGTTCTACGCTCCACTGATACTGCCTGTGCAGCACGATTTTGAGAAAAATATCTTGAAGGAGGAACCCGAAATGACCTGTTGCAGGTCGCTGCAGTGGATCCCTGACAAGAACACACCTCGCAGCATTCAAGAAGGTGGATGCAACATGCCTGCTCCACTAGCCATCAAGTCAATTCTGTCTGCGTCCAGTGCATTGAATGAAAGGATCAAAACAAAGATTTAGGTGAAGAAAACAGGCCTCCACCGACTCCATCTTTCTCACGCAAAGACAGACATGACAGTCTTAAAAGTTGGCAGGTTGGGTGGTTGGGAGGAGGCCAAGGTGGCAGTAGAGGTAGGTAGAAAAGGAGTCCGATGCCCAGCGGGGCATTACATAAAGTGTAAAATAGATCATGGTCTCAGCCATTATACTATGAAGGTTTACCTTTTAAGTGGAGAAGGTGCTTCTCTTTAGGTCATATTGTTGTTGAATGTGGGTAGTAAAAGCATAAGAATGACAAAAATAATTTGTGGAAAAATACCCTCCTTGAATATTGATGCCATGGAATATCTAGATTCAAATGTAAATTCGGATGATGTGGAAAAATTGGTTCCGGAAATGCTGCTTTCTACAAAAACCTATTGGAGGAAACACGAAGAATACAAAAGATGAATCACTTACATGTAAAGCGGCTAAGGAAAATATCTCTCCTATTTTTCCTACGAGAAAAAGGAAGATATATGGCAATTGAAGATATTGAGGTTATTCTACATATCCGGAGTTTTCTAACAATTTGAAAATGGTACACAAAAATAAAAATCCACTCTCAAGAATATTGTTTCTCCTACCTAGATTTCTCTTTCACTACGGGAATTTGTTTCTTTTCTTTTTTGGGTTGTTATTGTTTTCTATCTAGGATTTTAGGCCTTATTGTAATCCTGGGTAGGGACCTAGTAAAAAAACCTTTACCCTTAAATAAAAAAAATACTAACTTATTACAAATTTATACCTAAAGGGTTTTTTCATGCTCACTAACAAGCATGAGGAAGTCGAATGAGATACTTTGGATCTGTAGTTTTACCCGAAAAATTTATAGAAAATACACATGACTCATTAATTTTCATTCGAATGTATTAATATCATTAATTATAGAATTTAGTACAAAAATATATACTAAATTAAAGTTAACTTCATGTAGTTTTCTTTCTAGTCAATACCAATGGCAAAACCTAGTAGAGCATTTGTGACCATGATAGTGTCAAACATAGTATAATGACATGTCTCATCAAATTAAACACCATGCTCATTCTCGTGGAGAAGCCTCATGAACCACATAGTTTCCAAGACTCCCACAAACATGAAATTTTATGTTATATTATGTTTGATTCCTCAAATGACAGAGCCTCATCATTTTGGGAGATATTGCTGCCATGTTAAAGCAATGAATGTGTTAAATCACTAATATACTTGAGCCTAAAAACTCCATGTTATCCTTCATATCTAAAGGGACCGAAACATGTTGAATAGATTGGTGAGAAAGGGTTATAAGTTTTCAATTCTATAAACATTTTTCTTCCAATCTATCTCGTA
Organism: Taxus wallichiana var. yunnanensis; assembly: GCA_018340775.1. NCBI lineage: Eukaryota > Viridiplantae > Streptophyta > Pinopsida > Cupressales > Taxaceae > Taxus > Taxus wallichiana. The sequence continues at coordinate 125,329,993 of CM031236.1, forward strand.
TAGAGCCTTTTTGTTTGATTCATTTGAATCCTTGACAATAAAGGCCTTTGTAATATTTCCTTTTAGAATTATCCCACAAGATTCAAAACAATACGTTTCTATGTTGAAAAAATATCATGTACTATATTGTAGGAAAGGATTTTTCGGACATGTTTTAGAAAGCATTGAAAATTTTCAAGATAATGAAAGACTAAGGGGTATTTGGAGGCAAAAAAACATACGATGTTGACACATTTAAAAAAATGACATATGATATAATTTTGGTAGGATTTGTGATGATGGCTTAAGAGATTATGGGTTTTCCCAAAAATACATGAAATGATGCCATGTGGTCACTGGATCAATAGTCAAATTATAATCCCGAGAAGAATTATGGAAAATGGGTCTACATTTCATAACTCGTTAATTTTTTATTAAGTAAGGAATGTGTATAATTTGATTCACACCATCAATATATTAGAAAAATGAAATTCAACATGAAGAGGACAATTCATATTCATTAAACTGATATTTAAAATTAGAAACAATTAGGTAAGACTTGCCTTCACATGTATGCAACCAATTTTAAAGATATTTTCCATTTTTGCCATATTCATGAGATTGATTTTTTAATTTTCTCCATCCCATAAAATATTAATTCGGAAATATTTTGCACCCTTTCCATAAGTGTTTTTTCATTAGATCCTTAAAATTTTCATTGACAAAAATATCTATTATGTTTCTCAAGAACCATTTCAACTCATGCCTCTACTTTTATCTATTGAATTTTTAAAAATGGTTTAGTTGTAAGTACCCTTATATATATGTATGAATAATATAGAATCATGTGAACTATTTACTTCGAGCTTCCGAATAATGTTGGCGTATGGACTCAGTACTAATTGTAGTATATGTAGAATAGGGTTATATTCAAAAGGTCTTGGAAACTTTCTAGAAAAAACAATCCACACGTGCAAAAAAAATCCAAATTTTTTTGTTAGCATTCTCCTACCCTTTTCCATAATGGTATATTGAAATTAGGGAATTTTATTTGTTTCTCGCTCTATCAAATTATCAAAATTAAATCTATCGCCAGCCCACGACCTACCCACTTTGACATACAAAATCCCAACCCTAACCACCACTTTTGGGTCTCGTGAGTGGTCCTATTATGGTCATGTAAACTATTTTAATAAATACCTAGTAAGATCCATAAAATCTAATTTACCAAATACAACAAACAAACATCTATCACGAGAATAATAAAAAGTGTTTTTGTTGGATGAACTCGCAACTACAAGATCCCTATTTGGTAAGTATGACGAATGTGGAAGCATACACAAAGAATTTGAACATTTGAAAAAAACCTCAGAGAGAAGTCATCCAATGGAATGCAATGATGTCAAGATATCAAAAAATGGTATCACTAAAAATTCCTTGGGATTATTTATATGCCAAAATGGGATATTTAATAAATGGATTGTAGTTATTTACAAAAATTATGGAACTCGATATCATTTCATGGAATATAATATTTACAACATATATAAGACAATGGTCATCCTCACAAGTGAATAAGACCATTTCACCAAACTCAACAAAGGGATATTCAACCCGATCAACTCGTCTTTCATCATACTCACGGGATGTGGCAAAATAATTATTTTTTAATATGTTATGGACATCCCTCAAGGTAATAAGAAGTTTTTATGGTCATATGTTGTAGTTGTAGTAAATTTTTATTTCCTTCCTATCACATAACATTAAACCAATTTATGATAGTATAAATGTCACCACAAATTAATTCTCCAACAAAATTAAGAATATTATTCTCTCCAATGTACTTTCCAACTCATACATTTACTAGTATACTCCTATTTAATTTACCATTATTTTGTTGGACATTTAATCCTCTAAATATTTTGAAACCAAACATTACTTGAATACTGCATAAGGAAAGAAGAATAAAAAAAAAAAAAGTATTTTCTATTTTAGATAGCTTAATATTATAGCAATTTATTCCAATTTAACGAATTATTTAAAAAATTTAAAACAAAATTCAATAATTACATCTAAGTAGTATTCTAAATGGGAGCATGGGTTGTTGCCTCTAGTAGGCGATAGAGAAATAAGGAGTGTAGATCGGTTTCAGCATTGATGTCTTACATCCTTATAGTCATCCATGTCAAACTTTATATGTAATCCAAAGAATCTCTCCTTTGTTGTATAATGTCTACAACTTGACCTACTCACATTCCATTATTTTCTTTCTTGAAATCATGTAATTGTTTACTCTACTTTTGAATTAACTTGAGTGCGGAAAAAATCTACTCCTCTACCCAACAACAATATACATTGAGAGAAAACATTTTGAAAAATGGGTTTAAGATATTCTAGATGATTCCCATTATTTCAACTTGAAAATTATGAATCACTATGCAGGTTTTGGTATCCTGCAACATATCTCCTCCTCCTTGCCATATTGTTGGAGTAACATCAACACCTTGTTAACAAAAGTTCGAAGTGCTTGGGATTCGACCCCAAGATCAAAATTAGAGGGTCTTAATTATCACTTCATTTCCTAGAACTAGTTGATCTTAAAACTTAAAAGTGGTGCTATAAAGGGTAAGAAGAAGTTGAAAATGTGGTTGGGTTTGGAGCTTGGCACTTCTTATATTTTCCTTACTTTTTATTTTGGCCCTTTTAATGGTAAATGAAACTCATGTAAATAACGAAATGAAGATTAAGGATAAAGTAGAAAATATATAACAAATATGAAATTGGTGGGAATAATATAATCCTTGGAATAGTTGTGGGAGATCCAAGTATTTGATTTCAACATTGGTTTCCATCTTTATCTAATAAATTAAATTACAAGAAAAACCATGCCACCCTAAAAAAATAAATTAAAGTAATAACAAAACCTATTTTCAAAATATCTTTCCAAAATATTTTGATTCTTTAATTCTGTGGATATTAGTTATTGGCACTCTGTGATTCACAAACAAGTTAATGGCAATGTCTGAGTGATTACATTATTCATAGGATCAAAACTATGTAACAAATTAAAATGCATGACATTATTATTCGATTCGGTAATATGGAGCACGTTTCGTATGGGTGTCATTGTAAGGAAAAGGATTTTTGTACAAAGGGTTCCCCCAAGTGTTGTGCCCTCCCAATTACTTCTCCTCCCTCTAATCACCTTTTCATTTCTCCTCTTCCTCCTATGTTGTTTCATTCTCGCAAGTTTAACTTATTTAACGCATCCACCTTTATGTTTCAACTCCAAGTAGGAAAATTGAGTACGAAATTATGACAAGTAAAAACATGTGGACAACAACAATTTTTTTGTTTGTAGAATAATGACTTAAATAAATTCGTCCACATGTTACATATTAATTCGCAAGAGGCTTCTAGAGCTGGAGATATATTTTTACTTGATGGATAAATCAAATCCATAATCACCTCACATTATTTCATGTTGTCATTGCTGCTTAAAATGACACAAGAACATGAGAAAGTGTTAGAAATGGCATTATATGCTAACTAAGTGACTCCTCCATAATGGAATCCATGTCACCGGGCGTTCGACACCCCTATAACACATTTTTTCAGCATTGTTCTTTACTAAGATGGTTCATCTTTCAACAAAATTTTATGTTTTCGATTTAGTAGACACATGTTACTCAATACTTATTTTGATTTAGTGAACACATGTTAGTCAATAATTAAGTAATCATGTCCACCATGAAAATATTCTCTTCTTATTTTGTCCTTGATGCAAAATATATTCTAGTAAGACCTACGTTCATGTTAATATATATTCCCAAATTTATCTCATCTCATTTTTTTAATTAAATAAAACCAATGTATTAAACTTGTTGTATTAAATTCCTTACTAAAAATTCTATAATTCAACCGTCAAACATAGTGTATTTTTATTTTTTTAAATTTTTAAATTTTTCCCACTTTAACGTAAATTGCAATCATGTAGATAATGCAAACGAGATCGATATTATATAGTGAAATACATATAAAATATGTTATTTGGGTGGGAAAAATATGGGTCATGTAATAGGTGTGCAATATGTAGGGTTTTAATTCCCACCTTTTATTTCCAACTTTATATTCATACCTTCACCTTATCTAGTAAATTAAATATCATGCACACAAAACACCCGACAACATAAAAGTATAATAAAAAATAAAAATATGGATTGAAAGATAAAACATTTATTTCATTCATATGTCTATTCCTGAAGGAGCTTAATTATCGATGAGTGATTTTGCATCACATATTTTTCTACAATTACTTAATCTTAAAACTAAAAGTAGTCATGCAAAGTGTTGTCTAAGAAGTAACTAGTGTGGTTGGGTATTAACTTGTACCATCATGAATTGTCACCAAATATTTAGTTTTACCCCTTTATGTTCTCATTTCACTCATGTGAAAATGTGAACGATCTTGCACACGATTAAGTTGAGAGAAGATAACAAATATTATTTGAGTAAGAACAATCTACTTTATGGAACAAGTGTGTGAAATGCAAGTATATAATTCCCACCTTTTAAAATGCAATATATCATCCATTTCTACATATTACCTATCAAATTAAAATTTTTCCAATCGAAAACTTTCACTCCATGAATTATTAATAAATAACAAGCTTTATTGATGGTCTTCCGTTTAAACATATTCATTTTTTTGCATTGAATTTTTTTGCCATTTTAAGCATAAATTGCACTCATGTGGATAATGTGAGTGAGATCGAGATGATATAGTGGATCGACATAGTTGATGTTATTTGGGTGGGAACAATATGAGCCATGGAATAGGTGCGGACATGTAAGTTGTTAATTCCCCCTTTTTATTTTCTTTTTTTTATTCATGTCTTCGCCTTATCTATAAAATTATATGTCATGCACGCAAACATTTGAGGCCATAAAAAGTATAATAAAAAAATATAAAAACTAGATAGACAGAGAAAATCTTCATTTTGGTCATATTTCCACTCCTTGAAGGTGATCAATTATCTATGAATGTTCCTAAATCACCCATTTTCAATCAATTAATCGAGCTTGAAACAAAAATACATGCATGCATAGTGCTACATGAAATAACCTTTGTGGTTAGGTTTTGAACTTGGCCCCTATGGAATTCTAACCATTTTTATTTTGGCCCCTTTAAGATCATGTTTCTATCACATGAATAATTCACATGAGCTTGAGATGATAAAATGGAGTAAATATAACACATATAATATTAGGAAACCATAGAATTTGCAGCAAGTAAATACACATGAAGTTGAATAACAAAATAACAATTTACATGGATAGAGATAAACTAAATATAAACATACTAAAGATTCAAGTGACAAACACCAGATCTAAGTGGTAAAACCCGAGTCTAAAGCTTAGGGAAACATCCACGGTTTAAGATATTAATATTTTATTATTTGAATATGAACAAATTACATGTGAAATTGTTATAAGAAACTTAACATCTCCACAAAAATACATACGCCTAATTGGTGAACAACATTTAGGTTTCCTCCTCCTAAAATAGTGTGGAAAAACACCATTAGGATTCAAATTCCTAAAAATATAATTCTGTTGAATTTATCTTTAGAGAAATAAGGGTTTGATTCTTAAATGTTTTCTTTCAGGATCTCGCATCCAAATATTCCTAGGGGTTTGATCACATGAGTGGAGGGAAGCCGCCCCACACTACCCCTATTTGAAGTAAGGTAAAAACCAGTATGAAAAGGGATCTAAAAGTTAAATTTGTTGGCACATATCTAACATGAGATAGGTTTGTGACATTGCAACTATTTAATTTAAATTTTTAAATTTCTAATATAGTCGATTCATGTTAGTGTCTTTTCTATTAAATTTAAAACTAAAAAGGGGAGATATAATTTGTTTTAACCTAATACTTATAGGAATTTCCCTCTCTTTTTGGACCCCTTAAGTTCATGTTAATAGTCCAAATGTAGACACGAAATCATGCACTTTGGATAATTATCTAGTCTTAATTACATACTACTATTCATATGATTCCTAAGTAATAAAAGTACTAATTAACCCATGTCTTTGGCCACCTTTCCTTTCTTTATACTACCACTTTTTCTCTTACACCCTTACTTGCTCAATCTATATTTTTATACTCTATATTTTATCATCTGCACATCGGCTCCCAACCAGGATGCCAACACCAAGTGCCCTCATGCCCTCTGGGATCCCCTATCCCCTTTGTAGTTTACTCACACTTTTGTTTAGTTTCTATCTATTTGAGCATTCTATCTTTTTGGTAGTTAAAATTTTTAGGGTTAATTATGAAATTCAAGAAATGTAATCATATAAACATAAATTTATATGATCATAATAAATAACCAAGCACTAATCATTACCTATCACCATCTAAGGTTGCATCGATCAAGCATCTCAAAGATCCATTGCATCTATCGAATACCATCACATAGGACAAAAGGGCTAGTTATTCTACATGCACTTCATGGGAGGGAGGTTTATTCTATTCCATGCCCACATCTATTACATTTCTTTAAATCTAGCTATCTACTCACTATCAAGTGTGACACACACAAAAGGCACTTAGGACATAATTTCGCAAACACGCACATGGAAATACAATCTATTTGAGATGAAGTGTAATGATCAGTCATAAGTTCACCATTGTGATAGCTGAGGACAATCCGGCCCCTTATTTTGCATCTTTCTATTTTAGGATTTGATATTGATTTGAGGGTTTTGTAGGTTCATACTTCATTGTTGGTTTCCAGTGATTTCAGCTATCATTGTGAACCTCATAAGTAACAAAAAGAGATAAAAAATGAACACCTCGCAAAAAATCATAGGAAATTTCCCGAGATTTTCCACAAACCAGTGCCTAGAAACAAGAATAGGGTGTCCAGGTCTAGCCTATCTCTCCATATATGCATTTGTTTGGGTCCCCGTGTGACGTTGTTTTTCTTTCTTTGTTCACCTAGTCAATACTTTGGTATAGTTTAGAATTAAGTACGAATAAACTAATACCTTTTTCTTCTCCTTGCAATTAGGGTTTCATAATTTATTACTTATTTTTTTGGGTGTAATTTTTGTACTTAATTGCATATTTATTTTACTTGCTACAATAGCATTAGATTAGGCATATAATTCCATATTTGGCTTAATAATTTTTGTGAACCTGACACTTCTATGCTTAGGGTCGTCATTTTTCTTCTATCATGACTCGTAAGGTCTCTCAATTAGTTTTTCTTCAATTTCTTCAAATGCACCCATCTTGTAAGGATGGTCTTCAGAAAACCTATCAACTATGCATCTTCCTATTAACATACTACCTTCTCAATTTAATGTTATCTTTAATTGTCTTTATGATGACTCTCTTGATTCTAATTCTAATCGCTCAATTTGCAAGTCTATTCAATTGTTATATTCTTTATTTCAAGATAAATTTCATGCTATGGAATCCACGATTACATCTCTAAAATCTGAAATCCAACATCTTAAGGATGCTTCTCATGCTCCTTTTTGTTCGACCTCTAAATCTCATCTTCATTCTATGTCTTTTACATGTGCTCATATTAGTGAGCCTCAAATATTGCCTCTCCTCGCACCTCTCAATTTTAAAATCAATTATAAATAACAAGATATTCTTCCAAAACTCATAACTCATCAACTAGTCATCTTACCATCTACTCATTGCTATCACCCTTATCATCTTGAAAAATATCAAGGTCTTCCATTTTACAATTATCATCAAATCAATTGACATAATGATAATGATTGCTATACTTTACAATAAATAATCAAGCATCTTGAGCATAAAGGTTTTATCTCATTCACTACACATTGTTCAATTACATGGTCCTCTTAACTTGTTACATCTCAATGAGTTCAAATCTATTTCGTTTATATCTAATGAGCATCAAGTCATCAATTCTAATGTTTCTTCTTTTGCAACTCAAGAACTACCTATACAATCTCCTCATGTCAAGAAACCACCATTCAAAATGATTCTAACTCCCCCTCCTCTCAAGGAATCTATGGTACCATCAAGTAAACTTAAGAAACCTCCTTTAAAAATTAGTTCACATTCTTCTCCAATCAAACCTTTTGTAGCATCATCAATCCCACATAAGCTCTAACCAATCACTTTTGTCAAAGCAACTACTGCTCCTACTGATGACCAGATAAATTTACAAATTTTCCACCATTGCATGGCCATATTGTTTCTTCGTCCAACCATTGTGTTAGACCTCACTCTTATCATGACATAGACAATGCTCTCCCAAAATTTCATGGAACCTTTCACATTGCTGCATAGATATCCATCATCATAGTAAAATTGGGGAACATCAAACTTATTCACCCCCTCTATCATTCACATGTGCCTTATATTCACATAATTTCACCTCTAGTCTCTCACATACAACATACACATCTTGATACATGCTTGTATCGTTATTTCTTGATGATGGTCTCTCATTTTATGGGTCACACTTGATTGTTGATGGAATCCTATATATATGAACCTCACACACTATACACTACACTACAATTTACACACTACATACTTTGTGCATTCATATATTTTCACACAACATTTACTCTATGCATTATGACATATCATTCGACATCTACTTCTACACGTTGCGTTCATTACTATATGACGCACTCTAGTTCTATGGTCCATACTCAACTACTCAGGTTATTCATCCCAAATGGACCTCATTGAAATCATGCATTTAATCAAATCACTCATTCAATCACTCGCTTAGACTCTACACTTTACACTTTATCAATCACATCTTTCTATCCCACTCATTCAAACTCTGCTTTCCCGGTGACGCACTCTCATTTATTGTTCATTCTTGACTACCGAGGGGGCATAAATAATGAACCTCATTACATACATACACATCCACTCGTGGGGCACCCTTTTCTTATCATTCACTCTGCATACCATTCCATCTCATCCATATCATATTACATATCTTAGTCATGTTGACAATTTTCACACTTCGTAAAAATGGGATCGTCAAAACTTCGTTATGATGGATGGCGTTGACAAAGTGGACCTAACTAGGGGAATGCATTACATTTTTATTATGTTTTCAATTGCCAAAATTGATTAACTACATGTAATATACAGGTATGTGTGTTTTTAAAAAGTGTAACTCCTCACATAGACTGAAATTCCATGTTTGTCTTCAACAAGGAAACAAAAAATCCCTAAAGGACTAATGCATTTCCTTGATGAAGGCGGGAATCACAGTTTAGGTGAAATGCTAAATTTGGGAACAATAAATAGAGTTATAGTTTACAAGAAAGAGAGTTCATTATTAAAGTTACAGTATTTCAAAACTCATTATTTCGTATGTAAATACATTTAATTATGTGTTTGAGTTGTTTATTTCGTTATACAATCAATATACATGTCATAAAGTTGAAAGAAGAAAGAAGTATACAACTCAAGTACATAAATTAAATGTTATTTATTCATGAAGAAGTACAATATTTCCCACACAAGCCATGGGATGTAACTCATAACTACTAAAGAAAGAAGTACATATGCATGAAGTTAAAAGTAAAAGAGTATATAAGAAACCCATCATTGCCTTGGGTTCTCTTCTAGTCTTCTTCACTTACGCTCCAACTCCATATATTATTCAACTCCCCTAAGAATACAATGTACCTGAAAAATGAAAAAGAAGGCATCAATATTGAGCTCAGGGTTTGATTTTGTACCCATGTACTATCTAACTACATGTAGATGGATTTATAAAAAGTATAAGCATGAGGTACATCAGAGACAAATTCATAATTAGTAAAGTAGTATTCTACATCAGCACATATGATTCCCAAAATAATTTCAGAAAAGAAAACTATGGAACATAAGAGAGGCCAAAAGCCTAATTATCTTCTAACTATTTTCTTAAGTGTGTAGGTACAGATAATAGATGAAGAAAGAAAAATATTTTTCATAAATGATTATTGTACTAAAAGGAAATAATTGTTGAAGGAATCTAGATGGTACAAGTTTAGGAGTTGTTACAGGAAAAGGAAAATGCAAGCAGAAAATATAAGCTTTTCTGTGGTTACCCACACTTATTGGATCATTTCTTATCTTTTGAGATTCTTATATTTTTGTTAGTTGGCCTTTTCTGGGTTGATTACAAAATTAAAGGAAGGGAATAATATGAATATAAACTTATGTGATCATAATAAATGACCAAGCACTAAGCATTAGCTATAACCACCAAAGGTTACATCCATCAAACATTTAAGAGCTCCATTGCGTACATCTAGCACCATCACAAGGAACACAAGGGTTGGTTATTATACATACACTTCATAGGAGGAAATTTCATTATATTTCATGCACACATCTATTACATTTCTTTACATCTAGCTATTTTCTCACTATCAAGTGTGACATGCACAAGAGCCACCTAGGGCACAATTTCACACAGATGGACATAGAACTAAATTTGGTCTAAGATGTAGTGCATTGCTAAGCCGTAAGTTTACGGTTGTGACTATTTTGGGTAACCAAACCCCTCATTCTACATCTTTATTTTTAGGATTTAATGTCTATTTGAGTGTTTTGTAGGTTCAAATTTCATTGCAGGTTTGCATAATGCGACTTTTGTGACCAAAATCAAAAACCTTGCGACCACTAAGAGGAGGTTTCCTGATCTTTTCCATAGACCTAAGTTCCTAAAAACAAGCCTAGGGTGCCCACAAGCTCCCCTGTCCCTTTCCAGGTGCCCCAGTTCAACGTATCTCTCTATATCTATTTTTTTCTAGGTCTTTATGTGACGCTCCTACGCTTCTGTTCACCCGATCAGCACTTTGGTATAGTTAAATATTAATTACGAATCAACTAAGTAGGTTTTTCTACTCCTTACAAGTAGGGTTTCATAATTTATTGCTTAGTTTCTTGGGTGTAATTTATTTACTTAATTACATACTTAATTTAATCCTACAATAACATCAAATTAGGCATATAAATCCACATTTAGCTTAAGCACCAACCGAGATCACTATTATAAAGTTTATTACATATACCAAACTTTTTTTGGGGAGAATTAATCTAAGCTATGGAATAGGTGAGGGGCTAGTAGGTAGTTAATTTCCACCATCCAAAAAAATCATCAACACCCTATATATATATAAAGAACATGCCCTTTTTTTTCCAGTGTTTGTTGAATGGTGGCACCATCACGATTTTTGAAGAGGGAAACCGTAGTCAAGTTTCCACAACAACACATTGCTAACTTTCCTTCTCTCCTCCATGCTTCATTCCTCCACCTCTACCATTTTGGTATTCACAAAAGAGGTGGACGCCATTTTTACCACCGGTTTCAAATAAAGAACAATGTATGTTTTATTTGGATTTATGAGAATGATGTCATTGTAGTTTTTATTTCATTGATGGTAATTCTCATTAACGAAGAGATCATCAAAACTATTGTTGAGGAATAATATTATCATTTTCCTAATAGCTAGAGAAATCCTAATCCAAAATGTGTGTGTACCTTTCGATATTAGGTCTCTCTACATCTTCTTGTCTATGTTGTGCCCCATACAACATGCATACAAATTCCCCTTACATTTATATGTGTTATAACTACTCAATAAATGCAAGAGCTCAAATTGTAAACATTTTTTCACTTTGTCAATATTTTTCTTCCACTCCTTACATTATGAGATATCTCTGCAAATAGTTGCATCAACGTCTTACACAACCCACCTTATCTACTTCAAAAAATTAAAAAAATGGCATATGGTTTTTTGAGGGTAGAGTTTCTTAATCCTTCCCCATTCAAATTTCCACGCCATTACACTTTTCCACCCTCAAATCCCTTTTTCTTCGCCCCCTTCCTCTTCCATTGCTTCTCTCCCTCGAATTTGACTCCTTCACTAAATCCCTTCGGCATTTCCATCGTACATTTCATTTAGCATTGCATTTGCTCTAACTTCTTTTTATTTTATTTAATAGTAAAAATGTTGGGGGGAATAGAGAAAAAGGTCAAAAAAAATCATTTTAGGTCTTGGATTGGGAGAGGGGAAAGGCTGTAAACATGGTGTCTACAGCTCCGTGAATATGGTCTTCACCACCACCCTGTTTGATCCATACAATCCAGCTTCGTGGGGTTCGAAGACACCATCAGATGTCTGTGTAGTGCTGGTTTTTGAGTCTTTGTTTAGTCTTTTGCTTTTGTGGTGGGCAGATTATGTGTCTGCGTTTTTTATAATGTTTTGTGATGTCTGATTTTTGTTGGTGTTTTCTCTGTTGTTATTTTCGTATGATGTCTGTGTTGTTGTGTATAAGTCTTTGTTTTTCGTTGATGTGTTCTAAAGAAGAATAACATTGGAGCGCCAAACATGACCAGTCCCGATCAGAATACCTCGGAAAGTCCTCCATTTCGCAGGGTAAGACTTATTTTAATCGATTCAAAGTAATTTTTACAGTGCGTCTTAATGCGCCAGGGCTAAATTTTTTCAGTGTAGGGTTTGACTATTTAACTTATTCGCTTTGGGCTTCAATACTTACATATGGTTTATTTGTTAAACGACCCTCTGTTATATTTCAGGGTTTTCATTGTTCATTTGCTGCACATGATTTTAATCGATTTAAAGTTGTTTTTAGAATGCGTTTAAATGCAAAAGGGCTAATTCTGCAGTACTGTATCGTTTGTCTATTTAGTATTTTCGCCTTGGGCCTAAATTTCCATATATTTGCTTAGTCTGATGTTGATAGGAATTTGTTATATTATACGGTTCAGGGTTCATTTGTTACGCAGTCTTTTGTTATATTTCAGGATTTATAGGGAGAAATTTGACGGTGAAGTGGTAAACAGCAGTAGCTAGCCGCAAAATATTAGCAGGGTAGCAGAACAACAAAGCAATGTTTGAGGTTTGTAAAATCTTTTCCAACTTTTGGTGCTAAAATTATTTTAATTGAAATCGTAGATGTTTTAATTTTGAATGTTATCAGCCAGATTTTTTTAATTATTCACCTGTAAATGTAGAAGGTTCTGGGTGCCTGTGTTAAATTAGACCATCTGGTCAATGAATTTTATTGGGAAAATACACGGGCAATTTTGGAGATGTAATATTGCATTTTGTTTGGAATTTTGCAAGTGCAAATTCACAGAAAATTGTGGAAATTTACATCTGGTTTAGTGTTGGCGATTAGGGCTTATATCTTACTTGCATTACGCCTAGGATTTACTAAACTTTCCTGGATTCTATTTCTGCTCAGGATATAGGTGTTTATTTCGCTTAGGGTTTTCCAGATCTGGATGTTTTGGCTAATGGGATCATTATATATATGAATAAATTGTGCATTTCTGTATGTTCCCCTGTTTTCGGTGTAGAGGTGTTTATTTAGCTTAGGGTTTTCCAGATCTAGATGTTTTGGCTAATGGGATCATTATTTATATGAATAAATTGTGCATTATTTCTATATGTTCCACTGTTTTCGGTGTTGTTTTTTGTGGTTAGATTGTAATTTGTTTGTGTTTTTCTGTGTGCTCCTCCTTAGAAAAACAACAGTCACATGCCGCAGAATCTGTAAAATATTTTAACTTTTGGTGTCAAAATAAGCTTTCTCAAAATTGTAAATTATTCCAAAGTGTTTTAGGTGCCTTTTTGAAAAATTTCAGCTAGACTTTTTGAATTTTCAGATGGTTCTGGTTGTCTGTGTTTAATTAGACCATCAGATCTAGTTTTAAAAAATAAACATGTTAATCATGTAAATTTGGGAATTGAGGAAGTTAAAATACTCCAAGATTGTCTGTGTACTCGAACTTGCCCATGGTTTCCAATGTAGTTGGATTAATCTGGATAGATCCTTTCATGGTTTCGGTCAGGCACACAACTCTCCCATCACCTAATCTGTTAAACCCACAAGATTGATTAAACACTGGAGGAAAATGGGTTAATTGGTGCTCATTTCTGTTTTAAGATCATAAGTGAAATGAATCAAGAAGAGGGAAAGGACCTAATCACTCCTGTGTTGGCATTGTCTGTTAATGAAGCTCCAGAGAAGAGTCCTGCCAGGTCCCCAACATAATCGAAAAAGTTTGCTGGCTTTGGAACTTCTGAAAATTCACGATAACAGATTTTGTTATTCTTTGTGGCAGCCTTGTAAGCCTCAGATTGTAACTGTGCATGCTCTGCAATCAATCGCCCCTCCTCAAAGTGAAGGTGAACCACTGTAGAATATTTGGCAAAAAAATATGCACCCATTAGATTAGACCAAGGAGCAAAATAGTAGCCATGAATAATAAGGAATGGGATGAATAAGTACCCGTCGAAAAGGTGCCTGACATTATAATCCCCTACATGAAACTTTCCTGGTCCGTTTCTTAGGTATGTGCCATTCTGCATATAGAAATTTAAGAGAGACTTACATTACCGAGCAAGTGAAATGGGTTATTCAACGATGCCACATGAAATAACAGTTCTTAAGAAAAACCCCAGAAGTACTAAACATTCAACAGACTGATCATTCTAAATAAATTGTAGATTAAAAGAAATTCAGGTCACAAGCATAGGTTTGCAGCACACTAACAAATGTGAATAAAAAGAACCCATAGACTTGCAATCTCAAATTTTATAAAAGCAAATGTGTTAATGTGACCCACTGATAAGTAAGAGTAGGTCAATGTAGTGGATGTAATCTTCTCCAAAGGGTTAAAATAAAAGTTGATAAAGTAAAGCTTCGCTTATAGCATGGAAGAGTAGAGGAGAACACTTAGTTGAAAATATAATAGTGGTGTAAGATCCCAAACATATTAACCAAAATTTATTATAATAATTATTTTTTGTTGGGGTAATCCACACGCATTGGTAGAAGAGTGAAGTTCTAATATTTGGAGCTTCATTGTGTACCCCCACGTCTCCATTGTCGGTATCCATATTTGGGGATTTGGAACCACCTTCTGCATACCCCTGCACCTCCACACCCATGTAATCTTGGCATTCTTTCACTCCTCCTTGGAGCTGTTAGCTTGTACAGACCTGGGTGCAGGTTCAGCTTCCTCCATCATCAAGTCCTTTAGAATCCTTGCAGGCCTGAAAACTCCTCTTTCTCCTGCACTTCAAATTTTTCTTTGGCACATATAACATCAAATTTTTTTCTTGAATGAGTATTTCAGTACACCTGAGTGAGCCTGCAGTGATGAACTTGTGCTCCTGGGAGAGGTGTCTCATGTTCAAATCTTGAGCGGGGTAGGTTATTTACACCCCGTATGATGGTAGCACATATGTTGCGTTCCTACTGGGAATACGGGGTGGTCTCATATGGCATAAGCTACCTTGCAGTTTATAGTTGGCGTGCCATGCATAGTGGACCTTCAAAAGGGCTTTCCTTTCATTTTTGTTTTTCCTTAAATTTGCTCCACATCCTTGTGAATGACCAGCATGTTGCTGGAATTGATTATTACAGTTTGCACCCTAATAACATGATTTTCCTCATGGACTTTTAGGTTGGATTGTGATTGCCATGGCCTGAAGAATTTTCCCAAAAGAGCAGATAGGTCCTAACCTGAGTGACATCTGGACTCCAAACTTATTGGTGTTCACGCACTTAAGCAGACCTGGATCTTTAATGCTTTTTTGCAAAGCATTTTTCCTAGCATTAAGGGATACATCTGTTGTGATTGGGGGCCCTTGTCAATACCCTCGTCAATACATAATTTTTCTTCAATTGGTTTCTGCAGCTTAACATCCTCAACAAAACTCAACGGTTGACATTTGACTCCTCTTCCCCTAATGGGTTTCTCCTATTTCGTGAAGTAAGCAAGTTGATTGTGGCATACGGGACAAGAGTCTTATCCCTTCCAATGCCTAGTGATATATATGCTTTCAAGTACAAGGGTATTACAATTTCCTTGACAATCTTAACAAGGGGTGAGAACAACACCGTGGTTGATGTCTTTTAATTGTTCTGATTGAATTGAGTGTGCCATATCAAAGAAGAATCAAGGTTATGCATTACTACCCATATGGGTGTAAGTACTGGTCATTTAGGTCTCTTTGATGAGAGTGATTATATTGTTCTAATCTTTGCATGTTTTTTAACAAACATAGGAAAGAAAATTGTATTTTGGTAAGATACTATTATTTGTATGGTCTGTTATTTAAACTAAATTAAAATAACAGAACAATAGAATGTGTATGAAATGAATTCTACTTTTTTGTTTCTTCTGATTTATGATTTTCTTGTTTGATCAAAGTATTAAGGCACCATCTGTCACCTGAGTTAGTGGGTATTCGATCTGCTTTACTTCAGAAATCATAGACATGCCATTAGAAGTAATTATATTGCACTTAAGGTTCTAATTTAGTATCTTCTCATCTGATACAACATTGGCTGGAAACTATGTAAACTTTGGTGTATTTGAATTGTATGGAGATAGAGCACTGGCAGATGCTTTGGATATTGCTCTGAAGCTGACATTATCGATTCCATTGCCTGATATAATGGAATTTCGGAAGGTTAACTAAGCTTCCACCTAAATCCTTGTTATTGTTTAATGAAACTGAAAGCTGAAACAAAACAGGACAGTGGACTTTGTTTAAGGACTTCTCTAAGATCACGTTCTCAGTTCATAAAAGAAGCTAGGGGGAGGGGGCGTTTTATAACTATTTGTTTGTTTCTCATTCAGTCAATGAATATAAAACATGTAATTTTATTGTATGCTCTCAACATTTTCCCCATCTCTGATCGTTGTTTAAAGCTCTGGAGTTTCTTGTGTCATTTTCAGCTTACACACTCATATTTTTCTCTACTGGAAGTATTGTGCAATAGCCACACAAACGTCATTGTAAATCTGGATACAAGTACCTTTGCTCACATTGTTGGCTCATTAGAATCCGGTCTCAAAAGCCTGGATGTTAACATCTCTACTCAGGTATAACAAAACAGCCTATACAGTTAACTAATTCCTTTATGGTTTTCTGTTCTTCTGCTATTTGACGGGGAAATAGAAACTAAACACAAATTTGCTTGCTCACTTTTCATTTTTTGCAAGCACATCAGGAATGTTGTAGCCATTTTTACAACATGTTGTTCATTTCATATGTTATATTTGACTTGCAATATTGCCTGTTCCTCATAAATTGAATGAATTTCTTTGGAACTAATATCTAGCTTGTATTTTTGTTTTGCGTCAGTGTGCTTCGGCTGTAGACAATTTAGCAGCTTTCTATTTCAACAATATCACAGTGGGAGAGACACCGGCATTACCTTCTGTTGTTAATTTAGCTCGACATATTGCAGAATGTCCCAATTTGTTTCCTTAGAGGTATGTATTGAAAATTGAAATACCCTTTACCCTTGCAAAGCAACAATTGTAAGATGATATGTAAGACCTTGGGAGACACAATGACTTATGACTCATTCTAAATGTGTTCGCTCAAACTTCTGTGGGAAATTTGTACTAAATCTTTTCGGTAATTAAGAAATTTATTTGTTGTCTTCAATTTTATACCTTGAATCTGCAACTTCCGATAGAAGTTGGATACTTTAATTTCTTTCAAATCTTTGATAATTAATTGACCATAGTCAAATTATAGCCCAAAGTGGACTCAAACAGTCAAATCCGTATGACATTAATTCATACGGAATTGATTCATAACGTAAGGATTCATATGGAATTAATGTCACTGTTTTGACTCTGAGTCCACTTTTGACTATAGTTTGACTATAGTCAATTAATTACAGGCCCAGAATGAGTATATTTCTTTTCTTTATTGAAGTTCCAAGAATGTTCATATGTCTTTCCTTCAGGACGCTTTTCATTGAAGAGATTTTAAAGATAATGTGGAACAGTTTGATGGACCTTCTATATGCACTTTTTAAATAATGGACCTTCTATATGCACTTTTTAAATATTATATATGGGAATTATTCGGGCATACAGAAGATAGGAAGTGGTCTTTGCAGACATATTGTTTTGCAGTGTAATTTCAAATTCCACTGTAGTCAGCACTTACAAAAGCTCATATATGTGTGAATTTATTAATCAATGTATTCGTGTTCATCAAGGTCACTTATGTGCAAGGGTGCACTGGTTACAAGTCCATAGCATCTGATATAGGCCCCCATAAACTTGGGTGTCCAGGATTTCGTGTTGATCCTAGGAGATATCTGCTAGCCAACACTCTAAATCACTGGAATTCACACTATTATGTGTGGAAGAAAATTATAAACAAGAATTTAGAATATCAAAATAACATTAATCCATTAGACAATAACAAGATATAGACCCATAACATAATTTTATTAGTCTGGTTGTTCTGTACATGGCATCATATTGAAAGAGTTGTGTGGTGGTCTATCTTATCTATCTAAATCTATGTAGGTACATATGCATAATGATACTACCAAAGGCCAAGGAACCTTTATGGAAGATGAAATGACTACTCTTACATTCCTAAGCCTTTGTCTTAAGTTGATTTTGGTTGAGCTGCATCTAGGAGCAATGATTGGTCCCAACAACACTTCCCTTGAGTCGTATGTGGGCTTCTTCCCCACAAAAGAAGCGGATACAGTTGATACCGAGGAGATCTAGCACCTACACCATCATGCACATTGTTGATGTGACAGCTGATGCAAGGATAGATAGGCTCTGTTTGAGTGGGAAGTTTTGGTTCCGTTGTTGATGTTGACCGTATGTTTGATTATTTTTTGTTAGTGTTGGTCATAGAATTTGAGCTTACACCTAGATCAGGTATTGTGTACATGTGTATTATGAATAAAAATTATAGTTCTATATCTATAGGCTTATGGCCATTCATAGGTAAACTAAAAACCATTATAAAAATAAAAATAATGTAGTAAAATCTGACAAATACAACCATATTTCACATTCACAATGCACATGCTACATCTTCTTGGTTGATTTTTGTTAAATTAAACATTTATGGGAGAGGTACATCCAAAATCAAAAGTTTGATAATCAAACCATACCAACAATGCAAAGTTGAAAGTTCATGTAAAGTAGAAGATGGAAGGAAGGGAAAAAAAAGAACCACATTTGAGATCAAATTTTGGCATTAAGAGCAGTTTCAATAATGCTATGAAGAGTCTTGTTGTATTTTTCTGATGGCCAAGGAATTCAAGAACTACGACGAAGGAGAGCTATATCCATACACTACCAAAAAATTGTAATATAGCAGTTTTTTTGTCCACATTTGTATGATGACAAAGGAAATAAGAACCATACTGAAAGAGAGTTGTTTTCGTATGACATAGAAGTGGAAAGAAAGTGTGAATGATTTCCCCCAACTTCATTTGCACAAGTCACTATAAAAATGGATTTCAAAACCCAAATTACTAGGATACAAGAATATGTTTATACCTTAAATGGAATGGTCATGAATTTCATGGAAGATCGAGAAAAAGTCAAGATTAAGAGCTACGTCTGCCTACAAAAAGTCACTTTTCGATGGTCAATCAAGTGAATCTTCATCAAGCTGATCTGCGAAATGTTGCGTTGATGGTAAATAAATAGTTCAAATCTTTTGTGCTGATGCATATTGACAGCCCAAACATCTATTTCTACAGCCAACAGGCTTCACAGAAGGGAAGTTGAGATGATATTTTCTAGGAGCAGCAAGCTTTATTTTTGAGAAGCCCTAATTGAGTCTGGTGCCTTCCAACCTGGATGCTGCAATGACATTATGAAACTGGATATAGCATTTGAAGTTGGAAAATTATTTGATGTGTTAAGAATTAAGGTTTCATTAAAGAATTGAATTCTTGACTTTTGTGGGTTTAAAAGAGTGAGTATATGGTGGTAACATAACAGCTAAATGAAATCAGAAAGGTTGGTTGTATTATTTTTGAATTATCATGAAGCATGTGTCATAGTTCTTGATACTGTGTAACCTTCTTTAACTATTTTGTACCTGTAAACTTGTTAAAACCTTCATGCAATAATGATTCCAAACTTATTCCAATCTAATGTACATACAAAATTAGGGGTCACTTTGGTTGCAAACTCTTTGACAAGTTCTGTGCAAGTTCTTCACTCAAAAAACTGCTCAGGAAGACAGATTTGCCCCATCTTCTTATTTATATTTGAGGGACTTGCACTAGGATTATTTTCACCAAACTTTGAAATATTGATCTAAATCTATTTTAAATCATTCTACAACAAGTGGCATCTCATTTGAAGGTCTACAACTCATGTTATTTATGATAGTCCGCAAGGGGTTAAAAACAGGACAGCTGACTGAGAATTTCACAGTTTACCCCTCTAAACACCTTACCAAGCCTCAAAATATTGCACACATCTAAATTTTTTATCCCTATAAATCTTTCCTCAAAGTTTCATCTTATCTGGATCATCCATTCCCAAGTAATGCACTTTTTAGAGCTGCTAAAAGTGGGGGTTTGCATTACTTACAGACCTGATGACTGAGTTTTGAACATAACTCTCTCTCCAGGTGTCCAAAAACTCTAAAATAACTTGTAACATGTTATAAAAATCACATTTATCATGTCTATAAATTTTCATAAGATTTAGATCATTTGTTTGAAAGATATTCTACTTTTAGTGAGCTTAAACCCTTCTTGAACCATCACCTACGAAGCTACTGTCTGTATTTTTGAAATATCTCCATATATAGACCTGATATAGGCCTAAAATTTTTCCAAAGTCCTATTTCAACCATCCAAATATGCTCCTAAAATTTCATTAGGTTTGGATGAGGGAAACTCCAGATATCAACGTTTTAGTATTTCAACTCTAGACTAGGATTTGACAGGACAGCAAGCACCCAGTTTGCAATTATCTTTGTTTAAATGTTTCAAATTCATTTTCAACACTTCACACTGCTCCTGTAGGTTTTCCTCCAACTTCTCTACACTTTTCCTTCTTTGACTTACCTCAAAAACCATCTACAACATCATCTACAATGCATGTTTTTTTTGGACAAGCAAATTGTATATACCTGATTTCATAGAAAATTGCAATCAAGATTATATGTGATGTTCATAGGCACTTTAAAGTATTGAAAACCACATTATATCTTATATTTTTACCCTTAAATGATCCTTTCACAAGAGAATGGTTTTCTTATTCAATGAAAACACCAAAATCTCATAGAAACATGCTCAAACAATAGTTCATACAAGCCACTTTACATCCATTGGTTGTAGCTTTGCAAACACTTGGGGCTTGCAAGAACACTTTTCAAGCCTGGTTGTAGCTTTGCAAACACGATTGTGCTCTGTTTGTGGTGAAGAAAGCTTTGGCACTGGTGACTTCTATTTTTTTTAATCCTTGTGTAAAACCATTCTTTGCGTAGCTTTCTTGGTGAGTATTTAGTTTCTACTCTTAATAGTAGCTCGGTTTGTTAAAAATAAAAAATGATATGCATAGCTCCTTATGTCAGGATCAAAGTCCCCTTGCTCATTTTCATATATCTCATTGTTGTGCTTGAATTCGGGGTGCAATCCAAAAGTGAATATTTTTCCTCTTCGTACTTTCATTTCAGCCTGAAATCATTTGTTTCTATGGACTAATGGTATTATTGGCTTCTTAGGTTTGCTGGCGTATGTGTTTTCATAGTCTATTTTTCCATGTTAAAAATACATAGTCTCTTTCAAACATATTTTCTCTATTGTAAATATGACTTCACATTAAGCTTAACAATGTTCTTTGTTGTTAAACAGATAATATACTTTGTGTCTTATTCCTCTGATTTCCTATATGCATTACTATTGTATCATTAATTAGGTTCATGAAGAATATCTTGAAGCTGGTGCCGAAGTCTTAATAACAACATCGTACCAGGTCTGCACTTATGATATGCATTATTCATACATTCTTATATGTTTGTTTTCACTTTTTTTGCCTTCATCTTGGCACCTCTTCATTCATGTGATATTTATGGGGATTTGATTGTTTACAGGAAACAATTCATGGTAGCTAACAGGGTGCTCGGACTAAGCATAGGCTGGAAACATCAATTGGAATAGCTATACTGCAGGTGCCAAATATGTCTAATTCCTTATATAATAACACCCCATTTGGCTTGTCTCCATGATGAAGCACATTTTCTGTGTTTATCAATATGTATATATTGCTTGGCAGGTGCCAATGACAACAGTAGGTGCATTGTTGATGGACAAATCTGGTAGACGACCACTTCTTATGGTATGAACTTAGGCTCTGATAAAAGGCTATTATAAGGATTTTCATTGCTTATTTACATGAATATTAAGAGAAAATTTTCTTTAGATTGCTACTGGAGGAATGAGCGTCAGTTGCTTTGTGGTTGGATTGTCCTTTTACATACTGGTAATTACACTTATCACATCTTTATATCCACCCATCTTTATTGTTGGGATTTATTTTCATTTAATTAAATTGTTCACTACAATTAGGATACTGGTATGCGAGATGCAAATGAAGTAGTAATTCTCTTTTTAATCATTCGTAATATTGGTATGGAGATGCCATTATCATCCGAAGATGGATCCAGAAGTGGGATCCAAAATTTCAGGCTTCATGCAGCTGACTTTAGGAAAATCCAACAAAAAACTAACATGCAAAGAAACTGATCTAAAGACAAAACAAAAATGTAGTTGAATATAATATAATTTTATTGACAATGGAGCTTTGATGTTCCATACGTCCACAAGGAGAGAATCAATCACTTAAGAAAATTACCAAGTACATAAAAGTATAAATTGCAAAACGGAAATTAGAGCAAAGATCACAATTATTCATGTTTATTGTGGATTATCTTGACTCATTTTCTGTTATACAGGGGCATTCTCATCAATCTACTTTGAAATTGCTTTGAAGCAAGGTAGCTTTAATTGGTCTATTGGTGAGTGTTGTGCCTCAATGGTTTCACTGGGCATTGTTTGTATATAATGCTTGTACGTTTTTACTCAATTTTCATGCATGTAGTGTAGAATATCCACTAAAGAAAAAATAGATGAATAATGGCTTCTTTTTTGTTTTTCTGTATAGGCTTATATCGGAACATTTTCACTAGGCATGTGTGGAATTCCAGGATTATAATGTTTGAGGTTAGTCCTTGATATAAGTTATGAAAATGGATTGACAGTAATGAGTTAGTGATAACTAATTTTTTAGAACAAAATGTAAAGATCAGGTCGATTTAGTAAAAACTAATTATTGTCCTAATTTAAATGTAATTTGTGAATACTTTTGGCAGAATTGGAGTAAAATATGTGATCATAATTTCTTAGAATCCAATGCACCTTCATTGCTAACGATAGTAGAGAATTGCATCAAAGTTGAGACAATCAAAGCGAAGAACATGAAGATGACTGCTGCCGATGGAGAGGCAATTGCTCAAAAAGGAAGTTGCTCAAAATTGAAGTTAAGAAAAATAACCTCAAAGTAGCACTAGGGAATCATATGGATCACTTGAAGTTGGTGGTGGAGAGAAGGTGTTAATATTGTATATCAAGGGTTAACGGAATTCAGACACCCTTTTGTATCTTATCTTATTTGATATTAATAAAATATTTGTGGACCCATTTATTGGGCACAATATTTAAATCAAATTGTTGTTAATTTATAATATTAATTACCAGACCACTCCGACATCATAGATGATATGTAACTTCGTTGATTGCACTATATGATATTTGGTTATTATGTAGTTTTAAAATTCATATTTTTCATTCTTTAAATTTGTATCGTCTCTAGAGAGACAATAAAAATTGAAATTAGTATTGTCTCCAGAGAGACAAAATGTTAGTATTCGGTATTGTCTCTAAGGAGACAATAATGATATTGTCTCTAGAGAGACAAAATATGTATCAATCATTATTGTCTCTTGAGAGACAATAATTAGAGACAATATTAGAGACACCCGCTTTGAGACAATAATAGAGACGATATACAACTTTTTTATTGTCTCTATTTGAGACAATTTAGTCAAATTTTGTCTCTATTAATGTCTAAATTAATGTCTCAAATCTCCTTTTGCAATGTGATGCATAAATTAGTACTGTAATTAAATTATCAACATTTTTCTTGGGACTGAAGAGTCAACCGTATTACCAATTACAATCAATTATAGAGGCATGCACATCCAGATCTGTAAGAGAATCGTCGAGGAATGAAGCCATCTATAAAGTTCCAAACTACTTTTCTCTATTCAAAGAAAACTAAAAATGATTCCCACGACTTATCAATTCAAAATAAGCTCGTGAATTCTTTGATCAAACTCTATGCCTCTATGTATGGAGTCAACCTGGTTATACCTCTATTTATCTCGTGTGGTTTCAATTCAATATATGAACTACCACACAAATTCCTAAAATTTCTCTGGTTGAGGATAAGAAAGGAAGGTGGAAGGAAGCTTCTTGAAGCCTGATAATTTGAGTTTTGTACGCTCCAATATCGCCGAAATTAAAAACAGAAAATTTGAAACGTCTATGTCACCAAAGACGTGTCGAGAAAATGACAAAAAATAGAGAATTTGTTTTTGAGTTAGTTTTCATTGATAGTCCCGACTCCCACACTCCAGACTCCAGAGTACATGGTTTGTAATAATTTATGTGCAAAACAAAGACATTCAATTACCGTATAAAAGATGTCCTCCTTTTGAGATGCAAAAGATGATTGTTTTTGAGTTTGTATGCATTGATAGGCCGTACCTTATTTGTATTAATGTATGTGCAAACAAAGGCATTCAATTACTGTACAAAAGACGTCCTTTCATAATGTGCTAAAAGACTGTTTTTTTGAATTTGTATGCATTATTAGGTTGTACCTCATTCGTATTAATGTATGTGTAGATAAACTCTTTACGTTACAAAAGATGTCCTTTCATAACATGTTGAAGACGATCATGAGATGGGGAAATGAGTGACTTCTCGTCAATGAAAATGTTGTAGGGTGTTGGTGTTACCTATCAATCATAATTTATAAAAAAAAAAAAAAAAACCTTTTAGTAGATAATGATTTTTAATATGCAGATTTTCTTTCAAAATTTAAATTATGTGGAGAATATATTTTTAAGGGATTTAAAATAAGTACTTTTGAATACAAACGAATTTAAGGCAACCCATTAATTGAGAATAAAATCACTTTTTATGGGTTGTGTATGTGTCACCATTTCATTGGTTAATTTATTGATGTGACTTACTTTATTGGCTAGTTTTTATTTCATTTTTAACTTTAATTCAAACAATTAATGGTACTTTATTTCACATATCTACTCACAGTCATTGGCTCATGCACAATCATTGGCTCCTTTCCCTAAAACAATTATAAAGAAAATAGTTAGTACTTTTTGAAATAACAAAAGTCTACAAACCCGCATACAACAAGAGAGTCGAGGGTTGATGCTAATAGGAAAAACCATCTTGGATCTAAGTAAAAGTGCGTCCAAGACTAACTAAAAATACTTATCAACTAGCAAGTAAATAATGATTGCGTAACATTACAAATTTCAGCGTATCCCTTCACCGTATGTTGTTCTTTTATCATTCTAGAGTTTATGAATTTGCAACTTGATTTTCTCTAATTGGAAGACCATATCTGTGTTTCTCCTTATCTTTACCTGAAGTTTAGAACAAATGGATGTAATTTGGAAAATAATGTTTGAGTAAAGTCTTTAAATTATAATTGTCTCAAAAATATCAAAGTCATAAAACATTGTTGAACATTTGGTTTTCCATATATGTATTAAAATAACATGCCTAAATGAATCAACAACAACATTGTTTTTCAACTCGTGTCTTTGAATAAGGCTTCTTTCCACTAAGTTGATGCTCAAATATTGTAGATAAATCTCTACACACAAAGTACCAATGTTTCTTAGCAACATTGCATCCCTTGAACATGTGTTACATGGTTTCATAAGACAGAAAAATGGGAATTTAACCGTATGAATATTCGAACATTTCTCCCTATCATTATAGGTAACTTTTAATGAAAGATTTTCCATTGCAATATTTATGTATCAATATTAGCTTTAGAGTTCTTAATTTGATTATTTAACTTGATCGAGTATTTATTACAAAACTTACATCTCCATTTGATGTTTAATGCGATAAACTAAAGGCATGTTTGGTATGAGATAATAAACTTTCTTTAAAGGAAAACAAGAATGGCAATGAGCTAACATCCGTAACCAATGTTTAAAAAGGTAGTAAGGAGTTAGAGTGCATATTTTAATACGTAGATTAGTATGGACCAAATCCTACACAAAAATAGTAATTCTTTGTACTTATTTTACAATCCAAACTATTCTTTAATAATCCAAAAGGACCAATGCAACATAGTTAAGTCCCATATGTCACTTTGAATTTTTAGATTGGCTTTTTTAACAAGTAGTAAGCCTCCCATGGGAAACAAAGACCAAGAGTTTTACCTTGGTAAAGAATAAATTTATTCCACTAAATAAAAGAGGAAGAAAAGCTAAAACCATGTTTGTAATGCCCACTTCCCTTCAACACTTTTTCTTTTGATTTCAATATTGTTGACTATACTTATGGACATTATTGTAGCATTTTGACTTAGCAGGATGGTAGATGATAGAGATACTCGGTCTATTGTTGGTTTCGATTCATAGTATGTTGTGTGTGGATTATTAGAGACATTTTATATTGATGATGATATGTTGTTGACATGGTTACATATTTCTGACATGTGATATTTGCGTCTTTTGAGTAGACCTTAACAATTGAACTAATCTTGTGATCCTATTGTTATTGATGAAATGTAAGATCGAGATGTTGTTAGAAATTGTAAATGATATCATTACTTGCCTAGATGATGATTTGATTCATATATAGATGATTGTGGATTTATATTGTATATTTTATTTTGGATGTTTTGATGTAGCCACGAGGCCGAAGGAGGTATTATGTGTTTTTCAGGTAAACCTATCACAAAAACAATGGGGGGATTAGATACCAACCACATTGGAATACTAGATGTATTTTGGTGGGTGTGTGTGTGTGTGTGTTTGTTGTTGTTATGGGGTCCCTATGGGGGATCACCTCTAATTGTGACCAAGAGGTTGTGTGTTATTTTTTTATTAGTTTCCTTTATTTGATTTTAATATGTTATTTTACAAAAATGTATTCTATTTTAATTAATTACTTGATTTGTGTCTAGATTAGTAAATTAATCTTTGTACTAAACTAAATTTTAGATGGGGTAAGTGCGGGAAGTTGATGGACAAATATAGGGTCATCCGTGGACGTCATATTGCAAAAAAATAGTGAAATCTCAACTTGTAGGGATTATTAGCTATACACGCACTCTAAATTAGAAAAATTATATAAATATGAATCGTAGCACTCGAATCTAGTTTCTAAAATAGTAATTTTTGTAAAAATGGACAAGTTTAGCTATATTAAACACTTAAAATTATATAACTTATTTTTTTTTTTTGAAAAAACTTATAAGATTGTAGTCCATTTGCCCGCATTTTGGATGACCAAATCTTGTTTTTTTTTTTCCTTTAGTGAAACGTTAGATGTAGTTTTCTATCTTGGGATGGATTTTATTTTGTATTTTTTTAGCAATATTTTTTTTTTTATGATTTTTTCCGTGAAAGTGGTCTAAAAATATTTAGAAAATGGAGCGCTTTCCGTTTTCCTCACCCATAACTATATAAAAAAATATTGAAATCATTTTTTTTTTTTAAACGTGTATAGAATTTTTCCACGCTTGGGATGGTATAAGTTTTATCATATTTTGATAAGTGAAACAAAAGTTACAGTCTTAAACGTAGACATGAACATTCACAGGAAAAAATGTCTTAAAGACCTATTGTTAGTAAGAAATTATAAAATGATATTTATCTTATTCTATTCACTTTAAAAACAATATTTCTACAAAGCTAAGAGTCTACCCTACGCGATGGCACCATTTTTGTGAAATGTTTTCAGTTTTTTAGCATGGTTCAAGTCTTTGGAAGAGCAGATTTGAGGTTTTTTGACCTTTTACACTTCATAATGACCTTCCATAGCTTTGGTTGGGGAAAAACAAAGATTTTCCGAGGCTTAGGTTCGGTAGATAGATCTGCGATCACGGTTTTTTTTAACAATACCGCGAGCGTGCTTTATAAACTGCGAGCGCACTTTATAAAGCGCGCACTCGCGATTCATAAAGCACGCTGCAATTCATAAATGCGGTTCATAAAGTGCGCTCGCGGTTTAGAAATCATATTTACACACATCCCAATGTCTGAATTACCATGTGATTTTTACTCTTTGACCTTACTTTGTATGAATTAATGTGAAATTCTATCTTTTCCCGAGCACGTTTTTCTTATCATCGAAGCAAAACATCATGGGAGACAAAAAACGAAGTCAAAAAAGGAAGTCATTAAGTAAAAAAACACCAAACAAATTAGAGGCCAACAAAATTCAAAATGCTGAGCGAATGTGGAAACTTTGTGAATCTAGAAGAGGTTCATCTTCAATCCCAACTATTCTAAGCAATGAAGAACTAGGTAATGTTTCTCTTCAATGTTGAAGTTGAATTAAATACTCGTGATGAAGATGTTTTTACTATCAATGTTGAAGAAGAATTAAATACTTATGATGTAGCAAATGTTGAAATTGAAGGAGACAATGAAAATGTGAATAAGGAAATTCATGTTGAAACTGTAGATAAGAAAAATTTGACAAAAATACCTCCTAGGATTTTACATAAGAAACCTAATTTTTTTATTGAAATTGATGAAAACACTTTGAAACCAATGTCTAACAAACTTTCTGAATGACAAATCAGAAGAAAAGCCATTGAAATTTGGGATAATCATTTTAAAATTTTAAATGATTCCCAAAGATGTCAGTTGTTGGTTAGTTTGATGAAATTGATTAAAATGAGACCTACATTAAACACCTTAGGATTGACAACATCTAACATACGTGGTCAAACCTCTACAATTGTTGAAAACCTTCATGATGCATATCACACTGTTGGTGTCAAGAGACGCACTAGGGATAGTAATATTGTGCATCGTAGCTTCTTGCTACTAGTATTGTAAGTGAATCAATAAAAAAACAACGTTTGATTATGCAAACAAGTCGAATGTTGCAAGTTAATCGAAAAACTCTAATGAAAGCAATTGAAAGACGTAATATCCTTCAATCACTCAATAATGTCAATTTTTGGGCATTTTCTGCTAGAGCACCGCGTAAGGACAAAAATAATTATGATGCTATAAGAGAAGTTGTTATTAAATTTTGGCATGATAACACTAGAGTTTCACCTAATACAAGAGATGTTATAAAATGGAGAGTTGGTTCTACTAATCGTGAACCACATCCAAAGCATTTCTTAGATATGACTCAAACTCAATTTTTTCATAAGTTTGAACAAGAGAATCTAGAAATTAAAATTAGTCAACATTTTTTTGAAATTTTGAAACCATTCTATGTGAAAATCAACCATGCTCGCACCACTTGTTGTTGTAGGCAACATGTTGAATTTGTGATGCATTATGCTAAATTTTTACGTATTCATTCTAATTTTCATTCTGAAACTATGTTATCTAAATTTGGTGTTCAAGTTCCACCAATATCTTCCAGGGATTTCATTCCTACTATATTTTGTGAAAAAGAAGTTGGACAATTTTTTTATAGTCAGGATTGTTTAGATGGAAGTTGTAGTACATGCGGCGGATTACCTAAATTGGAAAGTTGCATCCATGAGCAAATTAAAGGTACAATATGACATAATTTAGTTGAATTTGATAAATATAAATCAATTGCATACTAGTTGAAAGATGGAAAAGATTCGAAATGGTGTGAGCTAGTTACAGAACAAATTCCCATTTTTCAATTTATGAGAAAATTTAAGGATGAAATTGTTTATGAGTATGCGAGGCATACACATAGAGCTCGATGGTTGGATGAACAATTCAAGCTATGCAAAGACAAATTTCCTATTGGTACTATTGTTTTAGTGGTCGATTTTACAGAGAATTACTCATTGCAACCATAAATGGAGGTTCAATCACAATATTACAACTCAGTACAAGTTGCCATTTTTGTGCATATAGAATTTCTACATTCTCCGATAAGTACAAAGAATGATCAAATTTTTTTAAGAGAGTACCACTTTTATATCAATGATGATCGTACTCATTCTACTGAATTTGTGCAAGGGTGTTTCTAGTTATTTTATGGAAACTTGTCTGATAGGGACATCCACTTCAAACAACATTATATATGGTCAGATAATTGCACATCTCAGTTTAAGAATGCACGAATGTTTTATTGGATGAGCAGAATGCATGTCAAGATGGGTGTGCAACATATTTGGAGTTTCACTAAGGTTGGACATGGAAAAGGAGAGCATGACGGTGCAGGGGCATGTGTGAAAAGAGCTCTTGCAAGAGAAGAGTTGAAGTACAAAGATGGTGCTACATTAAAAGATGCAAAGAGCATAGTGGAATTACGTGTACTAAAACATGGCCCGAGTTTCTCAAGAAAATTCCACGGTTTGCAGAGATATTTTTTGTTGATAGAGGAAAAACATATTGCTAACTACGAGGATTGTATGACACTCACTGGGTCTAGTGATATGCACTTATTTTGTAGCTCAGACGCTACTTCGTGGGCCGTATGGACAAGAAATTTGACATGTTTTTGTGCATCTTGTATCAAATTTGTCACTACTGAGTGTGATTCACAAGAATGGGTGGAAGGATGGATTTGTAGGCCTCTAACTCCGCTTCTTAGTTATCAACCTCCACAAGCATTATAACTTGTTTCTGCAGATGAAGTTACAACATCCAAGGACTTTGATGAAATTTTGATTTTGGTGCGACAAGGTATTTATGGTTATTTATTTAATTTTTGTATTGAATTATGTCCATTGAAATTTTAATATGTAATTTAAATTTGAGTTGTTCAACCTTGTTTATTTTTTTAGGACATGTGTTTGCATAGATTGCAATGTAAGACAATGAAGAAGGAACAAACTATTTCTTACGTTGTTGCATCGAGGAAAGAAAGAAGTTGACTTCTCCTATTATAGATGGCGAAGAGATTGAGTATCCTACAGGGTCAGTGGTAGTTACTGGGAACTTGGCTTTGATGGTATCCATTAAAAAATTCCTTTGTTTGGGTGTTTGAAGACTTTAAGACACACAGAAAATACTCTTATATTCACATCTAGTTCTAGCGACAAATATTCAGTTGTATAGATATCGAGGAAGACCTAATAACAAGATTCTTTGGAAGGTTCGAGAGTCAGATCATGAAGCAATCTTGTCTGCTATTCAGAGTAGATCCGATCCTGATGGTTCATTGGAATGAATTTACAATGCTCATGTCTGGTATATATTTAATTTCAAGTTTCAATTTATATATATATATATATATATATATATATATATATATATATATATAATTTTTTTAGTTTAAAGATCTAGATTTAAGTTTGAATATATTTTATTTTAAATTTGTGTATTTTGTGTGTCATGTATATAGATAGTATATGGTTTTGATTTGAAACTTAAATTTCTTTGACTAACAATTTTATGTTTAGGTTAGTGGTGCCAGAAAAGCTTCCACCTTCACGTGGTTGGCATTGTTAGTAGAGAATTTTAAATTCTCGAAGCTAAGAGAAGCTTGAACATTGTTTGAAAAAGTTGTAAATTTTGAAAAAGTCAAGTAAATTTTGAAAATATTGTAAATTTTGAAAATGTTGTAAATTTTGAAAAAGTTGTAAATTTTGAAAATGTTGTAAATTTTGAAAACGACTCCTCTAGGTGCCACGGAGTCCGAGTAGTCACCCGTCGAAGTTGAACGATATTTTGGTCTCAGGGCTCTTAAGGGACTACGCCTAAATGAAGTAGCCCTCAGCGACCGACTTTTTCACGCCGAAACACCACCTTATATCGTTCACGACCACCCCCCTGACATGCCGGTGCATTCGGTTCATTGCCACAACCCACCATTTGCAAAATATATCGTTTGACAACCTTACACTACCTCCAATGCACTATTTTTGCACGTTGCAAATAGTAGGACAGCGAGAGCACCGAAATGAGAAGGAAAAAAATGAGAGAGGATATTGTAGAGGGTCTCAGTATGCCAAGGTGCCCCATCATACAAGGCCTCTCTAGGTGCCATGAATTCCAAGTAGTCACCCATCGAATTTGAATGATATTTTTGTCTCGGGGCTCTTAAGGGACTACGCCCAAACGAAGTAAGCTTTAGGAAGCAACGACCCTTTCACACACCAAAACACCACCTCCTATAGCATTCACTGGCCACCTAGATGTATATAACTTTGTGACAGTCGGTTGATCTTATGACCCACCGTTTAAAAAATATAGTGTTTGACAACCTTACTTTGGCTTCAAAAAAACCGCACTATTTCACATGTTTGCAAATAGTAAGACAACGAGAGCAACAAATGAGAAGGAAAAAAATGAGAGAGGCTATTGTAGAGGTCATTACATTAAGGTGCACGATCGGATGAGGCCTCTCTTGGTGCCACGAGTCCGAGTAGTCACCGTCGAAGTTGAGCGATATTTTTATCTTAGGGCTCTTAAGGGACTACGCCCGAACCAAGTAGCCGAAAGAAAGCAACAACCCTTTCTATGCACCAAAAAACCACCTCCTCTAGCATTCACCTAGCCACCCGGATGTGCCAGCGCATTCGGTTCGATGCCACGACCAACCGTTTGCAAAATATAGCGTTTCCTTATTTATTTAAATTAAATTAGAATGACTTGGTTGTTATGTTATCTCTTGTTGTCATCTTGTCCTTGGTAGGATGATATATGGGGCTCATGAATCTTATTTTCTGTCTTATCCTTAACACTTGGTTTTTTTATAATATTATGGGTAATATTGTTCTACGGTTTTCTTTTCCTTTCTCTTCTTTCTCTCTTTATATGAAGACCATCAACTAAGTGCTACCTCTTGATTCACTCTTTGACCTCTGTGAAACCATAATTATCTTCTCTTCCTCCTTTCTTCTTTCCTTTTCCTCTCTCTCTCTCTCTCTCTCTCTCTCTCTCTCTCTCTCTCTCTTCTTGTACCTCATTAGCTCTATCAACCTTTGAATCACATCTCCTACTAGTTCTTCTTCTTCTTCACCATATATCAAGTCTGATTCATGAGGCCTAATAACCTTCAATTATATTTCTCTATGTTTCTTCCTTGTTTCTATCATCTTTTACAACCTAACTTTGCACATTCATAAAAAAGAAGTTTTTAACACCCAAAATTTTAAAATACATTCAAATTTAGAAACTTGTACAATTTAGTTAAAATCCATGTGAAATCTTACTGCAATGTCATGATCCCTATCAATTTATTGTTGACGCATCACAGGAACAAAAATAGACTCACGAGGGGTAAGCTACATACAAATAATTAATTTTCAAATTAAATATTTCACATATATACCTACAAAATTTGATATTGTAGATTTAAGTTTAATAAGAAATAATGAACCTCCAAAATTTAACAAATTTAAAAAATTGTGTACCTCAGTTAGTGGATCTACGAGATCTTGTGGCAATATCTACAAATGCCTCCACAAATCTGTTTATATGGAGGAGTCTCTCTAGCAGTCATAAGCTATACAAAAAACATGTACAAATCAATATTAAAATCTACTTAAGAGCTTAGCACTCCTATCGAAACCTATTGAAAAAGATAATAGTAAAGGAACTCAAAGGTCCCTACACTCTAAACATATCTTTTCACGTTCATCAAGGAAACACCATCTATATATAGGTATGAAACTTCCCACTACGTCTAGAGAATTGCTTCCCACATTTACAAGCATTCAAATTTGTCCGCTGAACTTGTATATTACATAAGATAAAAAAATCAAGTCAAGAATTTTCAAATATAATATGTCAAATATGATTACACTAAAATTGGATAACACATGTTAGGTGGAGAATAACATGTGGTTTGAGGCATCTTTGGATAAGTTCTCATGTAGGAAATGTATAAGGGTTCCCACAAGCCAACTAATGTTTATTTTATAGGACGACGTCATCCATGGTTATGGTTTTTGAGGTTTGATAAATGTATCTAGATACATCACATTGTGATAAAGATTGATTGAAAAATAGTGGCGAAGGGAATTAAATAAGCTAAAAATACAAAAATCCACATGTTGAGATTTTAAGAAGGTAAAAAAACTATACAAAGGAGGGAAACTATACATTCATTCCCATCCCTACTATACAATCTTACCCCAGGTGGTACATTCAAGTCATTTTCTAGTTCATAATCCCCGTCAGGTCAAGAAATCCATGTTTTAGTATTTAGAAAATCCAGATTAATCTAAAATCACTTTATGTTCATAACATAGGTCCACTTTATGTTACAATTTCTTGCTAGGTTCTGGCTTATTTAGTTAGTCAAGAAAGAATAAAAATGTTATTATTTTATCTTCTATTTAGGCTAAATACATAGGATCTATAAATGTTAGCACGAAGGCCATCTATCTTCATAAGATTTTGACAAAGTTTTGTATTTAATCAAGGTAACCCATAGTCATCTTCTATGACAATTAGAGCATCATTCAAATTTGAAGGACTTTTATCTAACATCACCAGACCAAACACATATAGATTCACAGAATTTCATCAAGGAGTTGATCCATGGATAGGTCATTTATCTCATATATTGCTAGACATTGGATTATATTGCAAACATCTTGACCAAACCATTCACCGACAGAAATATTATTCACTTATGATCTATTTTAAGGGTGTGGTCTATATCAACATCATCTTCTGAGGGAGCATTTTATCCATCCTTTCTTCTTTTCTCTAAATTAAAGGAGTTTTTCCCATTGGTTTTTCTCATGTTCTCTACTTTTGGAGAGTTTCATTGTAATTTGGGTAGCTCATATGGTCTTATTTCAAGGACCCTCATTTTTACCAACCTAAGCTACACTTCAGGGTGTTTTCGTGTAGGTATAGATTTTCCTTGTAATTATTTATTTCTTAGAATATTTCGTGTAGATATATGGTGACTCATCTTGCTTATATGTTCTTTGTTTCATAGGAGTTACTTGACATGTCATATACTATCATGTAGTGTCTCATATGAATTACATTTGACCGACTATTCTAGGAAAGCATCTCCCCTTCCCATTCTTATACTCTTGACCATTATCCTTGTGGAGGAGTTACTTATCACTATCCTATTTGTGCACACCTGTTAGAGCTATTGATTTGTTCTTTTATTTAGCATCATTTAATTTTGTTTTGTAAAATTAGTTTCATAAATTATATTTCTTGTTAGTTTGTTCTTAGAATTATTGCAAGTATGTTTGCAAGCATTCTTTATCATATCTTTTTATTGGAACTTTGATAAATACATTTTAATAACTTTAGTACTAATAGTTTAAATGCACGTAACAAAACAAAACATATATAGATAGAGAAACATAAAACCCTCCATGGTCTGGATATTTGTGTGGTGGTACTCCGAGACATGTAAAACCAATATATGATTACATACATGGCTAGTTATATCAAATGAATTGGCATTTCCTACTAAATAATATATAGGTTGAGTATAAGAAAGTGAAACTCATGTACAGAGGTCCAAAGCATGCAATCCGTGCGTGAACTTCCAGTAATTAGAAACAAAGTGTAAAGAGATTTACTAACCTGCGTAAAACTCATGTGAGGCGTGCCAGTAGCCTCAGTTCCCTGAGCAGATGATGACCCGCCAGGCTCCTGTGTATAAAAGAGAAAAATATTAATACATGTACAACATACACGTGAAACAAATTATAATAATAATCTAGTGCAATTAAATGATTTATTAAAAATGTAAGTTTGTACAACTTGAAACTTACATTTGAAACATGCCCAGCCACAGTAGCTAGCATGTCGACACTGGATGTTTCCTTCACCGGCTCTTGCTATTTAAAATAAAATAAAAAATTAGTTTTTACATGTATGTACATGACATATAATCAAATATATATATATATATATATATATATATATATATATATATCTCAAACATGTGAATTAAACTATTGTATATATATATTATTTAAATTTATTTAAAATTTACCTGTGAAAGACCAATATCAGTGGCTCCAGTTCCAAAAACATTCCCCAGCATCTCATATATAGAAAAGAAATCATGTGAACCAGCAAATGATGTCTCGCCTGTAGTGCATACGGCACCACATGATCCACAGTGGTGTGGTGCACTAGAATTGGCACCTCCACCAACATCACCGGATGCAATCTGGGTGCTATGTTGGGTGAGAGTGTCAGTGAGCTCCCTCAATGCATGCAATGTATCAATCTCCACAACCTCCTTCACTGTAGGAGGGATAACTAAAGGTAGTGGGGGTTTTGGGGCATGGGGGATCCTAGGCTGACCTACACGTGCACTAGGTCTGCTCTGTGCAGAGCCACCTCCTCGACCAAAAAGTCGAAAATTCAAAATAATTCGGGACCTCATTGAGCACGAACTCACAATATAATTTCTTCAAAAATAAAGAGGAACCACATTTTTTGTTGCATGGTGGATAATCAAAAACCATCCACCATCGGTCCCAAAAATTGTTTTTGATTCTATCATCATGGCACTAATGGATTGGGAACTGTTTGCAAGTAACTCGGGGGGGCATTAGTTCTAGGGTCGGTAAATAATGCACAAATGAGGTCTTTTCCAATTTTTTTGTCTTTGACGGCCGCATGGGATAGTTTATCCGCATACCACCACCTACAATCACTTCTAAATGTGTTCCATCTATGTATTTGGTTGGTTGCAGACTTGACTTCACCAATCAATGTTTGCAATGTATTGGCTAAAGTCATGCGTGATGGATTTGTAGCATGATTTTGTCTTATAGTTTGAATTAGGTTCTCAATGAAAATTTTATTTTCTTGGATTCTTCCAATGATATTATCTTGCATTCCTGCTGGCTCAGTGGGGACAGAAGGAGCCACAGGAGGCGGATCTATGTTTGGAGGAGGGTTTTGAGGAATGTTCAGAGGGTTTTGAGGAATTTTCGGTGGGTTTTGAGGAATGTTTTGATGGTTTGCATGATTTCGAGCTTGGCGACCAACTGATAAAACAAGAAAATTGTATACATAACAAACATTTCAAAAAACCCATGAAAATGTAAAAATAAACCTAAAATGCAAACAAATGATTACAATCGAGGACTTACCTCCTCGTCTTGGCGACATGGTTGAATATATCGCTATCCAGAAGTCCGATGAGCAATTTTGAGATGGTATTGAAAGCGCGAGTGAAAAACGTTTAGGAAAAGTCACGGTTCGAAATGAAAAATGAGGAAAATAATGAGTCGCGGGACTGTTAAATTTTGTCTCAGAGTTCCACGATTGCGGTTTATAACCACGCTCATGGTTCTAAACCGCGATTGCAGTTTTAGGTTTGGTAATTACCGAACCTAGAATTTAGGAACCACGATCGCGGTTCCACTATTTCAGGTTTTATGTCCACGGAATTGTCCACCAACTTCATGCACTTACCCGATGGTTCAATGGAATTCATTTATTAGATTATATGGCTCTTGGATTATGTGTTATAAGTTGAGTTTTGTGTTATCTTGAGTTTTGTACACTTTACCCCTTCATCAAAATTTAGATTTGGCATTAAGGGCCAAATTTGGAGGCAGTTGGGACAAGTTAAACTTGTTGCACAGCTCTTAAATTGTTATACCAGCCCTACCTATGGATTAGGGTGTCAAAAAAGACTCTATTATATATTTTGGGAAGACAAAAGGTAAAATATTATTGTCTTTGGCAGGGTCAAAGTACAATGTTGTGTCCCACTTCGTGTCCCAAAAACACGAGTAAGAGGTTGGGTGGGATTGGAAATCGAGGGTGTTTGTGTGAACACCCCTTTCGCATGAACCCCTTCACCTGAACTGCCATGTAGGACAAAGAAACTAGTTCACACGAATGGGGGTTCGCGCGAACACCCCTTTGCGCGAACCCTTTGAATTCAAATAATTTTGGCGGCAAAGAGTTATATATAGATATTTATATAGTTTTGGGTGGTAGATTTAGGGTTTAGGGGGTTCATTCAAACCCCCTCCACGCGAACCCCGTTCACGTGAACCCCCTTCACGCGAACCACCTTATGTTGCACCTATGTTGCACATTTTGGCACCAAATCCATTTGGTGGATAATTTTATGCCAAAATGTGCCACTTAGGTGCCATGTAATTAGGGTTAATGAAGGAATAAAATTACAAAATTTTAACACAAAATACATAATTTTATTAGCTTTCTAAAAATATAATTTTAATTTTTAAAAATATGTTTTACTATTTATTTTTATATTTTTCTAACATATGGTATTTTAGGACAATCGATTGTACACAATCAACCCAATTTGAAAAATAGCAAAATATATCAAAAAAATTTAAAAAAATAAAATTACTATTTGTTGAAGTCTTCTTCTTACCTATGAAAAAAATTCAATTTCGATATAAATCTTAAAATTTATTGGCATAAACATTTGTACGCCATTTATTTGAAAATATTTTTACTAAATAATTAATTAAAAAATATATATAAGTCCAAAAAATATGAAAATTTGACAGCACCTCAAAATTCAAATCTTGAACATATATCTAAAATTTCATGCTGAAAAAATAAATTTTCATTCAAAAAAACCACCTAGGGATAGTCATTCCTCTTTTATAACATAAGAAACAACGTATGAATAAAATTAAGAAAAAGACCTTTTTTTGCAATTTTTTAAAAAAATTTGCATGTATTCTACACTCTAAACACAACATTTCATTAGTTTGAGGAATTTTATGAATGTGTATGGTTTTATGGCTATTACCTTTAGAAAATCAATGAAACTGAAAATTCATGTTTATAATGGTACAAAACATACCAAAAAGTGGGACATTTCTTTTGTGTGCATGTTCTCGTCATGCACTTTCTTTCATGTAATTAAAGTTGTCCTTAGGGGGTGTGGGCTTAGATTGTATGTGTAAGTAATTTGTCTTCGCACCCACCAATTTATTGTGCATTGGGGTTGAGGTTTGACTTGTGAGGTGGAGTTGAGGATGAGTGATGAGAAATCTTACATGGAACCACCTCACCCTCCTCTGTCCCTTTTCTATCTATTCAAGTTCTTTTGCTTGTTTGGGGGTTACTTGATTTCTTTTTGTGTTCTTGCATTTTGGGAGTTGAAGGATTTTGGAGTGCTTATGGATCTTGTTAGAGCTTGTTGGTGATTGTTGGGGCTTGAAGAAGCTTGGTGTATGACACTTGGATCAATCTCTATTGTAAAAGGTAAGAGCTATACTCTTGTTAAATGTTTTCTTTTATATTACATATATGTGCATGTTTTTGTTTGTTTTGGTATGCTTGTTGGGTGCTTAGGTAGATTTCTAAGTGTGGTGTAGGAGGGGAATATGGGGATCTTACATGTAGGGAGGCATAAAATTTACTTCATGTTCTTGAGGGAGTTGGGTTGGGTGCCCCACCTTGGACAAGAAAATACTTGCATTTCTTACTTTATTTTTTTATGAGGGGGACATAAGAGATTTTAGGGAGGCATAAGAGAATGTGCGAGACATAAAATGTTCTTGAGGATGCATAAGAGTGTGTAGGAGTTTTGATATGTATATTGGAGGGTTTTAAGGTGGGCACCTATTTCCCACTTTGGGAGGCATAAGTGACCTTCCCATAGATCTTGCTCCTTTGACTTTATAATTTGAAGCCTTTTATATTGTGTTAGTTCTTATTGTGATTATTGATGGAGTTGTTTGTGGCTGGGTATGGTTGTGGAATCCTTGTATTGTGATGTGCAAGCTTGTTTTTGTTTCCATGAGTTGGATTCGTCTTTCATTGCAATGTGGTTGGGGCTTGAGGGCCAATGAGGAGGATAACTTCTTCTCGTCATTGGATTACTGGTTGGGTGGAGAGTGTTGCCTCTCCCCCATTTTTGTTGTTGATCAAATGAAGCATGGTGGAACTCTCTTGTTGGTGATGTGAAACTTGGAGCGTTGTTGGTGTACTTAAGTAATCCTTCCTTGTGAGAAAAGCTCCTTGTTGTTCCCACTTAGGGTGGAAGACTTGTAATATTGTATTCCTTTTAGCTTTAATTCTTGTCGTTTTCCCACTTTAAATGGAAGATATTGTATTAATCTTGTGAAGAAAATTTGTATTCATTATTGGACATTAAAGTTGTATTGTAGGTTGAAAAAAATGGAAAGAAAGATTTGTGTTTGTAAAGCTATTTTTGTTGAAATAGAAAAGAAGTTTATAAGGGAAATATCTTATTTCATTATAGTTAATTTATTTCCCACAAAAGTGTGTAGATCTCATTGGAAAGATAGTAGTTCTCATTTTAAAACTTATTGAAAACCTTGTTAAAATTGGTTGTGAGAATGGTTGAAAATTGTAGTTTGAAAAAGGAAAGAAATAGTTACTTTTATTGTATTCCACAAAAATTATAAGGTTGTGAAAAAGTTATGTTTGTTCATTCTCTTATAGTAGTTGAAAGAAAGTTAAACTTTATTCAAATAGATGGAAATAACTTAGATTTACTTGTCTTTACTTGGTTAGTAAAAATAGAGTAATTCTTAACACTAGTAGAGAAAAGAAGTCTCACATTGCAACTTAGGTTTTAACCTCCTTAAAATGTGCAAATTAATTGCTAAGTTATTGTGAAATTTCTTTAAAACTCATTGCACCTTAATATACTAATAAGTGGAATTTGACTTGGCTTATTTTACAACCTCTTATTCCTATCCTATCAAATTTTCATAAAGAAAAACTTATGCGTGAAACTAAAATTAGTTACCACAATTAATAGTATAAATGTTATTACCTTGATAGTAGTATTAGAAATTAAAATAGTGTTAATATTAAGTTATTATTATTACTATTAAAAACTTTAGTAATATATACAAAAAAATGGTCTTATTTTATATATATATATGTATGTATGTATGTATGTATTTACACACACACACACACACACACATATATGTATGTATGTATATATAAATACATACATATATACATACACACACACACACACACACACACACACACACACACACACACACACACAAAGATATATATACATACATACATACATAAATATAAATATATTATATGTATTAAAATTTTATAAAACAAAGGAAATTATCTTGTCCTTCTATTTTCCTTTGGCTGCGACACATGTAGTTCGCATATGGAAATGGGGGGGGGGGGGTTGGGGGTTGAATTATTTGTGTTGGTGTAAGGCTACGACCGCTGAGGCTTAGGTGGAAGGGGTTGGGGGAGGGTCGCCGACCCCACCCCCACTCCATTAACAAATGGGATGCGGGTGGGGTCGGTGACCACCTAACCACAAAACAAAGCTAAACCCTATTATTGTGCATCCTTTCATTTTAGCGACATGTGCAAGATTGTATCCCTATGGTTGAGTGGTTTTCTAATCACAGTTTATATACCACACACACACACACACACACACACACACACACACACACACACACACACACACACACACACACACACACACACACACACACACACACATTTTATTGGTATTTTCAGATTTATTTTAAGTCAACTATAATGTTAAAAAATACATGTGTGTGTGTGTGTGTGTAAAGATGTACACACACACACATATATGTATGTATGTATGTATTTATGTTCTCCCAAAAATGAAATCATATATCAAACATAACTAACTCACAAAATGGGACAAACCCATTTGCCTACTTGAGAAAATAATATTGAAATGAAATAAATAAATACATTCAAAACCCTAAATGAGGGTATAAACAAATAAGAAAATAATGGAGCATGTAATCCTCCCCAGTAGCTTGAAATGTCCTCTAATGGATTCCTCCTCCTCCAACAACCTGCAAAACAAAAGAGAGATAAAAAGCCAAAGGAAAAGAGAAAGTAGTTTCCAAAGCATACTTTAGGGTTAGTTGTCTTTTCCCTCATCCAAGGGTCCTAAATGAATCCATCCAAGCGATGAGATTCACTCCTACAAAAAGTAGGTAGAGAGTGGGTGAGGGGAATTTTCATTTAAATTTAAATGTTTTAATTCCAAAATACATGGGTTGAATTTTTAAGGGGTCACTTTGTGGGGAAGGGGTATGTTTATTATTCTAACCCCATGTCAAATGGGGACCTTGTTAATTATTTTAACCTTGTGGAATAAATTAACTTTAGTATCTATTTATTTTGGCCACTTTTCCCCTTGAGATTTAAATGTGGGATATTTAACTATAGTGGAATTAAATTGTTTATTAAAATAACACTTAGGGAGAAATTAACCATGCTTGGTCTAATTAAGTTCATTAAAGTAAAATGTGGGTTTTAATATTTTTTTATAACGAAATTTTTTTTATTAAATATAAGCGTCCTAGAAACAATAATGTAACAACCGTTGTTTTTAAGTAACCTCTTTGCGGGAACGTTTTTAAAAAAATCCATAATTTTCTAGTTTGTCCTAGGTTGTTCTCAGGTTTCGTGCGGTGAAATTTTTATGGGTGTTCTGATTTACACACACACACCTCTGCATTTTATTGGTATTTGTAGATTTATTTTAAGGCAATTATAATGTTAAAAAAATACATGTGTGTGTGTGTGTGTGTGTGTGTGTGTGTGTGTGTGTGTGTGTGTGTGTGTGTGTGATGTACACACACACACACACACACACACACACATGTATGTATGTATTTATGTTCTACCCAAAATGAAATCATATATCAAACTTAACTAAATCACAAAATGGGACAAACCCATTTGCCTACTTGAGAAAATAATATTGAAATGAAATAAATAAATACATCCAAAACCCTAAATGAGGGTATAAACAAATAAGAAAATAATGGAGCATGTAAGCCTCCCCCGTATCTTGAAATGTCCTCTAATGGATTCCTCCTTCTCCTCCAACAACCTGCAAAACAAAATAGAGATAAAAGCCAAAGGAAAAGAGAAAGTAGTTTCCAAAGCATACTTTAGGGTTAGTTGTCTTTTCCCTCATCCAAGGGTCCTAAATGAATCCATCCAAGGGATGAGATTCACTCCTACAAAAAGTAGGTGGAGAGTGGGTGAGGGGAATTTGAATTTAAATTTAAATGTTTTAATTCCAAAATACATGGGTTGAATTTTTAAGGGGTCACTTTATGGGGTAGGGGTATGTTTATTATTCTAACCCCATGTCAAATGGGGACCTTGTTAATTGTTTTAACCTTGTGGAATAAAATAACTTTAGTATTTATTTATTTTGGCCCCTTTTCCCCTTGAGATTTAAATGTGGGATATTTAACTATAGTGGAATTAAATTGTTTATTAAAATAACACTTAGGGAGAAATTAACCATGCTTGGTCTAATTAAGTTCATTAAAGTAAAATGTGGGTTTTAATATTTTTTTATAACGGAAATTTTTTTATTATTAAATATAACATCCTAGAAACATTAATGTAACAAGCTGTTGTTTTTGTAGCCTCTTTGTAGGAACGTTTTTAAAAAAAAATCCATAATTTTCTAGTTTGTCCTAGGTTGTTCTCGGGTTTCATGCAAGTGAAATTTTTATGGGTGTTACAATGTTACAATAATCACATTTTCTACTATAGGAATTGTGAACACATTGCAAATATTTCCAAATAGTTTGAATAGGAAAAAACTATTTTGTTTCAAAGCATGGTGTAAGAATAATTTTATCCATACACTAACCTTCTGCAATTTTTCTTGTGCTTGATTGTGGAAACTCTCTTTCGTAACAAAAATTTCAATGGCTCATCTCCATTTATATCTTTAACAATCCATTTAGCAACTAGACAGTACCTTGATATTATGGATATAGAATTCTCAATCTACTTTTAGAAGCGGGTTCGAT
Source organism: Taxus wallichiana var. yunnanensis (assembly GCA_018340775.1). Lineage (NCBI taxonomy): Eukaryota > Viridiplantae > Streptophyta > Pinopsida > Cupressales > Taxaceae > Taxus > Taxus wallichiana. The sequence goes on from CM031236.1 coordinate 125,373,867, forward strand.
TTATCAATTTAAAGAAACAACTCTAATCCTAGATGCACCTTCCCAATTGGACAAAAGAATTTTGTGAATTAATTTTTTAAAATCCTTTTATCATTGGTTGGATGATATAAAACTCGAAGACAACTAAAAATGTGTGGAAAATAAAATTCTAGTTGTAAATTGAAATATTCCAACAAAAATGAATATTTCAACCCCAATTCAACAATTTATTTTTAATTTAATTGAGGTACCAATTCCACATATCATGTAGTGAGACTCCCTTTCCAAACAGAATTAGAAGATAATGGGTCATTTAACCATGTCTCAAACATGGTTAAATGTCACTAAGAATTCAATCATATGGTATTCAAATTGATAACTAGACATAAAGAAATAGATATTTTAAAATTTAATTGTATTATTTAGCTCCTCTTAACATTTTTGTTTAAAATGTAGGTTATCATCATCTAAATGTGAGTTAATTGCAACACCATTTTGGGGTATGAAAATATCATAAATGAGGCTCAAATACTTGGCTCTATACTGATAGATAACCATGATATCTATAGAAAGCACATATAATATTGGAGATAGGGGACCCCTATCTAGTGGAGTATTGCGATGGAAAGGATTAACAAATTGAATTGTTAATGACGACATGATCATTGGAATCCTTGAACATCATTTCAACGTATGAAGGAACTTGAGGACCAAACCCCGACCATTGCATCATTGCAATAATGAAATTATAATCCATTCTATCATATGCTTTGTTAAAATATAATTTGACAAGTAATGTATTCTAACCAATTTATTATTCCCTTTCATAAGTTTTTGAGGCCAATATAAGTTTGTCAATATTATTAGATCCTCCAATGAAACTTGTTTGTTCATATTTTACAATATCTTGAACCACCACCTTCCTACAAATAGTTAGTACCTTGGTAATAATTTTGTAATATGTATTGAGTAAAGTGATACGATTGAAGGTAGAGATAGAATGAAAATTGATAGATTGCCTTGAATTAAAATGATGCCAAGCACCACAATATATATAATGTAGAAATGGTTATAGGAAACCGTCTAACCTAACCAACCAATGTAATAAACTAACTAATGCTAACATTCCCCCCCTTATTACATTATTCGTACAAATATACATTTCCTGATATTGGATGTTCCCCCTTAATGAGAACACCGCAAAGAGGGTCTTCACATGAGCATGTGCCTACATGGTCTCGATTCACATGGTTTTTCTAAGGTTGACCATAAACCTAGAGGGACAGGAGCACTTTCTGACTGTTCACCTCGGTGGTTTTATAGGCTTACCACGAACCAAGAGGATTTTACCTCGGTGGTTTTACAGGCGTACCACGAACCCAAGAGGATGATACCTCGGTGGTTTTACAGGATTACCATGAACCCAACTTCAGTACCATGTGCTGCTTTCAGTGCTTTTCTGCTCCCCATGATGCTTTTCAATTTAGGAGGTCCCAAACAGGAAACTATGCATCATCTGCACTTTATTGAACAACCAAACAACATAGGAAAAAAACAAACAATACTAACAAATATTCCACATTCACTTCTAAGAATCATAGCAATCATGTTCTTAGTTGTAGCCACTGATGTCGATTGTCGTTTAGCCAATCTTCAACAACAAAGGAAACAAATCACTGCCACTGGATGTTTCCCTTAACTAAGTCATTTTCACCCATAATGTGAAATATGAATACTGAGAAATAAATCACATCAAAGAACATGCTCCAGAAAATGATGCTCCAGAATAATCCATTTTCAGCATCCGATCACAAAACAACAAAACATAGAAACAACACTGAAACTGAAATAAACTCAAACCAAAATTGAGGAATAGGTCCTCAATACCTTATTCTGCCACAATCTCTGTCGCGGCCTCATCGCTTGTGGCTTGCAAGAGGTCGCTAGATTTCCTCCAGCCTCCATTATCCTCTGTCCTCCTGTAATGTGTTACAACTTACTTCACAATACGAGAGGCAAAGACAAAAATGATCTTATCAGTATCGGTAGTTTCTTTCATCTTTGTCAAAACGAATGCTCCAATCTGAGTGTATCCTGACAACATGCTCTTCATAGAATTGGGCTTCAATTTCTCCAATTGCATTTGAAGAAAGAGATCTAGAGGCTCATTAAGACACTTATGGACAACAACTCTTTCAGACATTATGTCAAACACTTTGCTTGTATACTGTAATTGCGCATATTTGGTATAAATGTTGACATGCGAAGCTGAAAACCTATTCATCTATGACAATGACCACTTTCCTTCTCTAACCTTGAATTGTACACAATGACATGACAAATAATTACTTTGCAAAGAAATAGATAGTGTTTTCACCATCTCACGTCGCTGCTCCTACCAGATCGCTTCACCTTGATTGATTCACACAAGTCAAGAGAAATTTTCAAGCCACTGTTTGCAGCATGTTTGTATTCCTCCTCATTCCGAATAGAACCATTTGCCCCACCTGTCTTTGATTGATTTTGTTGATGTCTCAGAGTCCTTCAATGAATGCCTCCTCACCTATACGTACCTCTTTTAGAAACCAACTGTTGTTCCAGGGTAAACCACTACTCAACGTCCTCTCTTGAAGACTGCAGGAATTTGGTCGCACGTGTTTTGACCACTGCCATTCCCGCCACCCCCTGTTTGGATTTCTGATAGCTATTCCTCCTGCTAGGGCTGTGACTCTTCACTAACTTTCCAAAGCGCTATGTTTTTGGAATTTAATGTTGATGTAGACATTATTACAAAGAGTGCTTCAAAGTTATGTAGATATTATTGCAAAGAGTTCTTCAAAGTTTCATAGACATAACCGTATTTTATCTAATACATTCCCACGCTAATCCTGTCTCTTTCGCTGTTCCACGCTCTTTCTTGCATTTCCTTCAATGCTGCAGAACTTCACGCTTTGGATGGTTGTACAGGTTTCTCCTATGGCGGCTACATTGAAACCAACTCTTGCTGCCTCACTTCTGAATTGGTGGCCTCTCCAACACTGACTGCTACACACCTTGGACTGATATTTTCTCGATACCAATGAAGGCAGAGATAGAATGAAAATTGATAGATTGCCTTGAATTAAAATGATGCCAAGCACCACAATATATACAATGCAGAAATGGTTACAGGAAACCATCTAACCTAACCAACCAATGTAATAAACTAACTAATGCTAAAAAAATGCCAATCAAGAATTGTTAATCTTCCTTTTTAGAACCATTTCAATGAGATCTTTATTGATAATTGGGCCCAAGGAACCTTATTCGATATCCTCTAAATAGAGAATTTAAAATTCCTCTTTGATGTTAGTTGAGGTGGTCTAATAAAACTCTAGAAGGAGTCCATTAATGCTTGAGATTTTATTTTTAATCATAAAAAAAGAGATTGTTCAATTTATTATATGGAAAGTAATGTCTAGAAATCTACTATAGCTAGGCTCAATTTTATTATGTATGCACTCTTTAACTCTTTTCTCAAGTATTATTTAAATTTCCTCCCATTGGATGTCTTCTTTGAAGAAATGCCCATAGAACTCTTGAAATATCATAGTTATTCAAGAAAAATCTATGTGGTGGGATCCCTTTTCAACAATTATAGCACAAATTTTATCCTTTTTTTTTTTTAGTTTAGATAATTCAAGAAGAAATTTGAGCCTTTGTTACACTCTTCAATCCATTGAATTCTTGTTCTTATATTGGAACCTTATCCTATTTAAATTTCTAGTTTACACCACTTATTCTCAATAGAAGAAATGGAATCTTGAACTTAGATGTTACTCGAAATGTAAGTATTTTTTTATTGTGTGTTCAAACTTACCTTAGAAGGGTTTTCTCTTCTTTTAAATTTATAAACCATTCCTCTACCGAAACAATGAAGGAATTCAAGGAATTATGTTATGATCCTCATGTACGGATTTCACTAAAGCCTCAAGGGTTTGGTGTAATGGTTCATTCAATTTCTTATCAAAGAAACCACCTAGGTTCAAGTTCCGGTATGAGTGGCTATGCTGGAATTGCATTATTTGTTTGGGGATTGTATAGGGTAGGGCGTGTTCCCTTTATACGGCGCAAATCTAGGTTGACATCTAGGCTAGAGAAACTTGGTGAGATGTTATGATCGTCATGTGTGTATTTCGAAAAAGGATTGAGGTTTGGGTGTAACGATTCTCTATGCCCTTAATCACATATCTTACATTGGATGTGTACAACTAAATTATGGCTATCATAACTTATAATTATAATGCGTCTCTTTCATATGTGTTATATTATCATTAGTAGGTCAGCCCAAGTGACAAACCATAACATATGAATAATATATATAGAGGTTAGTATGTAAGTGGAAACACTATTATACTTGCATATTGTGATCATTTATCTAAAATAACTTTTCTTTGGTGTTCACTTGCTACTAATACTCTTAGTTATCAAAGTAATTTCCTTACAAGTGGTATCGAGCTTGATCTGAGCCAAGCGTGACAAAATCCTAATTTCAAAGAATCAACTTTATGTACATTATGTTAGCAAATTTTTCTGTATTTATTTTGGGTGTTGTGAAATCAATCAAATAAGATCTTCTCCAAATTTCAATATATTTTAACTTAGTTTCCATAAGTTACATCAAGTGTAGGGTTTTTGATAAATTTTCTCTACCGACTACAAATTGTGGATTTTTTCCAAGTTCTTTACATTTCAAGTGTTGGTTCATGAGAAATGCAAAAATGATTGAATGAGTTTATTCACAATGAAGTTTTTATTAATACGGGAGAGAGAATGCGAGTTAGGAGGTAATTGCATGTAACTTATAGGTTGGTTGCTTATAGATAAATTAAAACAATGTATTAATTATGCCAACATTCCCCCTTAATACATTGTTTTTACAAATGTAATCCCAAATCATCATCATCATCTCCAAATTCATCATCTTGTTATGTCATGATGTGTCCTATCTTATTCTTAATACATGGAATTTGTCTATATTTCTTCGAATCTCTGTGACAAATGTGCTCTCATTTGTTAAAAACACGGATGAAGAAGTGATCTTGCAATCTCATGTGGTGCAAAAATGATGTTCCTGAGGGAATTTGATCTCACATTCATCATCTCCATCATAGCCTTCTACAAGCTTAACACATCTCTTCTCTATCTCAACGTTGAACAAAACACAGTCCATTATGTCCTCGAATAGTAAGGTTAAGATATTAGCAACGAGTCGATACCGACACTTTAATGATATTGACTTTGGATCTCTAAAATTTTACATGTATCTATGGTTTATTACAATGTTACTAACATCTCTAGGCACAAATTTCATGTTTGTCGACTTTTGCATTAGATCATAGGATATTTATTCATGTTCATATTTGATAGATTTATAGCAAATTTGATGAATGAATGAAGGAGTTTGATCTCATTTTGTTCCATTTTGATTCAAAATAATTCTACACATATCCTCATTTCTTACATGCACATGTCCGACATCGTTTCTCCATCTACTACAATAGAGAAATTCCAACATGGGTGTCGGATCCTTCGCATGCATGTTTTTTCCTAAAAGAGTCTGCAACAAGTAAGGGAATTGCCTCTTTATTTCATAACTTAATGTTTACAAAAGATGAAGTTTCTTGCTAGCAACATTGTTGTAGGTGCGTGAATGATGGTTGAGTTATGTTTCCTTCTCGGTGGACATGCTATGTCTATCAAGGCACTAGGGAGATATTTCTAGTGTGGGTTAGTCATCTTACATCAAAGCTTCATGAAAATTTGGGTGTATTCTTTCACGATATACTCCAAATAAAACTCAAGCCTTTTTAGTCCCTCATGCCAACATTTTTCAAATTCCTCTCATCAATTCATTCATGATACAAAAGTCACACACACATGTAGTGAGGGAAAGAACACAAGATCAAAAACATTTCTTCATGCAGAGATTGGTGGGAAGTCAGGATAGGTCTCATTTTATTCCTTCAATCTACTTTAGTGTGCTTCTCTCGCTTCCATGCTCGATACAACTTTCGGTTCGGTAGAAATGCAAAAACTTCTGAATGAGTTTATTCACAATGAAGTATGTATTAATATAGGAGAAAATTTAGATCGGAGGTAACCACCTCTAACCGATAGGTTAGTTACATATGAATAAATTAAACAATGTATTAATTATGGCAACATCCAGAAAGAGAATAAAAAAATAGTTTAAGTTCATTGTTTAAATTATTTCATATTTGACCGAATTCATATCCAAATCCCAAACCCCGAATTTTTACCTTGATCCTGAATCTTATTATTTTGGGGTATCATGGCGGGCTATTCCACAAGAGGAAAAAATAATCCCTTCACTCTCGGTAAAACCCCAATAAAGGATGAGATAATTTTTTAGGAGTTAGACTTAGAATGGGTAACTACTGATTCATCAAGGCTAGGGTTTACTTGAACGGACCATAAGTTAAGCCGACTTGAGTTTGCGTTTGTGAAACCTTGACTTTAGAATGGATAATAAAGAAGATGTAAAAAATATTGGATAGTGATTGGAGGATTTAATTAGCCAATTTCATTCCAATCTAATTGGTCATTACCTTATTCCAAATCAGCCACTGTTAATCATACTCATAACAACAGAGGAGGCTCTTCATGTCATAGTAATAGACAAACTAGTTAGGGTGGATCTTCAAGAATTCCCAATCCAAATATAAACACTCTGCAAGCTTGTAACTTGATTCTAAAAGTGGAAATGTGTAAGTTTGATGGAAAGGATCCACTCAATTTTATTAACTAAATGGAAATTTCCTTCGATTTGCATTAGATTCCATTAGGAAAAAGGTTAATGTTATCCAATTTTGCCCCTTGAGAAAGATTAATCGAACAAAACCTTTCATAGGAGAAATGGTGAGGCTGGTTCATCCATGAGAGCTTACATTCGATCCAAAAACATCAAGTTACACGTGGGCTTGAAAATTGAGAAGCAAGGTCGAGAGAATGAATGGCCAATATAAATTTTTAAGAAAAGCTAACTCGGTAAGTCAAAATCAATCCTAGAGCGAGTTGACTCAAAGCAAAGCAACAGAGACGTAGAAGGTGACACATGTTAGATCAGTGCACTTTCAAAAGATGCAACAAAGTAGATACCAAAGGGATGCACTTGACCCCCACATGTATCTCAACACATAACAGGCTCGTAGATGATGACAAGTGTCTAACCGCTACTGAACTTCAAGAGGGAAAGGATTGGTAAAGTCTTGGAATCCCGCAGGTTTCCATGTGGAGCTAAGTCCAACCGTCGGTAGAATCCTTCATGTTCCCGATCAACGTAAATTCAAAGGTGTGATAAAAGTGGGGCCCCCAAAATAGCAGAAGCTCACCATCTGGTCAAAGCCCGATAAAGGTAGAACGAGATGTTGAAAAGTCTAATCAGGTGAAGAGCTAGCAGAAGCCTCCACATGTCTCTTCGTCGTAACTTCAAAAGTAGAATCCAAAGGTAGGAACCAAACAAGTGTAGGCTCACCACATGGTCAACGTGCGATAAAGGTAAAATATATTGTTGAAAATTCTAAGTAGGGGAGAGCCAACAAAATCCTCCACTTTGTCTCTTCGGTGTACTTTTGGTATGGTGCTTAAATGAAAGATCCCCAAAACCACAGGGGATCTCTCGAGGTGTCTAGGGGCCCGAGAATGTTCCATTGGTTGTTGAAAATCTTAAGAGCTAGTGGAATCCTCCACGTGTCATCTCAGCACAACTTCAAAGGTAAAATCAAAAGGCAGGTCCCCAAAGGAGTGCAGGCCCTCCACGTGTCTACGGTCCAACATATTTTCTCCTTAATAGCAAGAAAGGACTTTGCCAAAACACAATGAAGCAACATGTTCATGGATGGTAGCAAGTTTCGACATGTCGCATTAATAGGACCCGAAAAGGAAGCAAAAAATCTTAAGGATGCGTGGGGCCCCAATGCGGATCTTGCAAAATTAAAATATTGTGAGAGCCCATGTGGAACGCTCGATCCTAACCTTGATTGCCATAAATTTTGACTGGAAGCTTAGATTTGAGCAAGACAAGACTTTCTAAAAATATCTTGACATCTACTACTCAACTACCACTAGATAACTTTAAATTAGTGAGACTAAGTTAGTCAAAATTGAAAAATATTGTCCTTCATTTTTAGGTTGTCGGGCTTCTCACCTACCAAAGCATAATGAAGTATGGGCTTCCTTTCTTACCCAACAAGGAACAACATATGGAGGCATGGGTTTTCATTAGAACCCATTGTTGTTGCAGGAAAATTCAATGAAATTTTAGGGTGGTTGAAACAAGAATTAGGATTTCTTCTATTTCCTTCTCTAATTCTTCCTATATATTGTAAGGAGGAGCATTTTTTGGGAGTTAGACATTTTTCTTTTGCACCCTCCATTCTTCCCTTTCTCGAAAGTGGATTTTGGAGAGCTCGAACCTCCCATTCTAAATGTAAATGCAATCTTGCCTCTTGGCCATTGTAATGGGTATCAAATTTGGGGAGCAATAGTAAAAGTCTGGAAGATTTCAGCCCTCTCTTATGCTCATTGTATCTTCCTAATCTCTCATAGCAATCTTGGTTATTTTTGCATGATGGTTGTATTACATTTTTGATGGTTTGTGCTTAATGGAAAATTAGGTGTTCATAATTTCTTTGGTACATCGCCTTGTTAGTTTAGGTTTTATTCCTTGGATCTCCTTAACCTTGTCTCCTTTGCAAGTTAGAGTAGATTTTAGAGTAGATCCTCCGCAATATGAATGTGTGTGCCTAAATAGAGGAATAGGAATTGGATTTCATCTGGAGAGATCTCTTGATTCATAAATTACCACACTTTGGGAGAAGCTCCATGTTATGCAATCACACCGAGATTCATAACCCATCAAGTTACGCAGACATTCGGTGGTATTGTGATTCTGCACTAATAGTTTTGCATGACCAGTGGGACCAAGAACTCTTCATCTTTAATGTAGCAAGATTGATGTGCACTTGTTGTAAGTTCCTAACTTGTAAGAAGCTCTGAAATTGCACATCGATGACTCCACCAAGGGTAGATTCCACTAGTTTTGGTAGTCCAAGCTTGGCAGATTCATGAGAAGAATTCAGAGAAGGTCAAGAATAAGAGAACAAGGATTATTTGTCTATCTGAATTTATCCCCAAAAAGAGAAAGGAGAGGAAGAAGAGATGAAATGTCTCCATCTCTACCAAAATAAACCTTATCAACACCTCCACTTGGTAGGCCTTTCGTTCAATTGACTAGAGTTCTTCAACCAATCATGATGGCGCAACCCTACCCCTTCGTCAACTTCACTAACAATAGCTCGCTAGCTCTTAATACAAAAACCCAGTTCGATTCTGATCTTTAAAGAACATTCCATATTTTACTAGAGAGAACCAGATAATTCGAATTGATCATATTTGGGACATTGCAAATGTCTATGCAATTCATTAGATTGCTGAAATGGACATTTCCGTCAAGTTTTCGGCATCCTCCTTTAAGGGTAAAGTTTACATGGTTTCAAGTTTAACTACATGATCCATCTAGAATTGGTACCATTTATGTACACTCTCCATGAATCAATTTGGAGAAAAGGGGGATAATATGTCTTTATTGGAGTAGTTGACACCAATCAAGAGGGCTCCTAATGAGTAGTTGACTGACTTATACTTGATTCCAAAGAACGTGGGTTAGGATTCCATTAGCCATGAGACCAACGGTTGAAGGTGCTTTACTATACTTCCTTCAAGCTTTAAATTTTGATATATCCATGATGATTCAATCCATGGGAGGTATAATTTTCCCGCATCCTATAACATTACTATTAGAGCGGAGAATTGTCTCATTCTGCTACTAAACTTGCATGTAGGCCACCTACACATCTATATCCGAACTAGGAGTTCTAAGCACTAGTCAAACACCCACATTAACTCCTATTCTGCTCCAAAAATCAGAATCAATGAAGCTTCTACTTCATCTTCTAGCACCTCAAATGAGCTCCAAGAAGTCATGAAGCAACTGCAAAACTTGGGTAATGATTTGGTGACACTTAAGAGGTAACAAGCTCAAAATTACATCTCATATCGACCTCAAACTTAACCCAATAGGCCTCCATATCAACCTAGTAGACCACCCTTTCAAGATGCAAATGAGAACCAAGCTAGGGCCTCTTGCTAATAGACCATTCCAACCTTACAATCCTAATGCTACATCCACATCTAGAGCTCTAGTACCAGTGAAAAATAACATGGCTCAGGAATATGACTGGTGTTTCCCATGCAATCAACCTCATAACTAGTCAATGTGTTTTAATGGTACTTTGAATCAATCTCTTATGGTTACAACAACGGGTGTGGAATAAGAGATTGGCCAAGAAAATAAATCAAAAATAGGAAGCAAATCAACAAGAGGCGCCTCCAAATGAGACCACACTTGTCAATTGGCAGGTTGAATATTTTTGTGGTATAAACCAAACAAGTTCTCAAAGTGTCACAACCAATACATGCTCCAAGAAAAGGAACATTGGAGAGGAACAATCATCAATTTTAAGTGATCCAAAACCCTCCATCACTCCACAAGGTTTTAGCAATCAAAGTGCAGCTCCCAATGTGCAATATCAGCTCAAGCCACCTTCTAGATCCACTCAAGTGCCCGTTGTAACATCCCATGTGCAAGACAAGAATGCAAGGCAAGGGGAAGCGAAGGATAATTCATCCCCTTTTAACATCATTGACCAAATGAAGAGAACAGATGTAAGCATCTCGATGTGGGAGCCATTGGCTATCCCAGGAAAAAGAGACCTATTGCAAGCTGCTATGGAAAATTATTCAGCATCAAATCAGCCACCCAACTAACAAGAAAAATTTCTCACCAGTGTATCTCATCAAGAAGGAAATCATGGAGGCTATCAAGGTAATAATTTGAAGCCACCACCATTCTATATCTCATTTATCATAGGAGATAAATTGGTACATAATTACATGATTGATTCGGGAGTAAGTGGCTCAGTTATGCCAAAACAAATAGCAGATCTATTGGGTCTAATGTATGAGCCATTGCTGAAAAGAGTAGTGCAACTAGATGGGATAGTAGTAGTAATGGTTCGGATCATCAAGGGTTTAATCCTAAGACTACATGCCTATCCAAACATTATAGTCTTGCAAGATGTGTCAGTAATTGACCTCCCACCACTCTTTGCAATATGTTTATCAAGAGACTAGACTGCCAAAATTTGTCGATATTTGTCACCATATTGGTCACACATGCTATTAAGAATAAGGTATGGAGCCAAGGAAACCATCAAGTCATAACCAATTGCAAAATTTCACATTGACCCTAATGTGCCAAGTCCTATCAATGCAAATTTCTCAACTTTCGATTAGGAGGAGTGTTCAATTGATCTAGAAACAGGTACTAAGGTTGAGGGTATTCTAGATTTAACTCTAGATGAATGGGAAAAAAAAAGGCACACATTTGACCCATTTAAGGAAATGGAAGAATCTGAATTGGGTGTATATTGTTACATGAAGAAAACTCACCCATTCTTAACATCACCAAGCAAGAAAATGAATATGAAAAGGAAATATGGTAACTATATTTCGATGGTTCAAGAAGAAAACAAGGTGTTGGAGGAGGTGCATTGCTAGTTTCACCATAGAAATTCAAGTATTATTTAGCATTTTGTTTCCTTTTTTCCTATTCAAACAACATAGTTGAATATGAAGCCTTGATTCATGGACTTCATTGGGCCAGGAAAAGAGGCATGAATAATTATCAAGTATTTGGTGATAGTGAGCTAATTGTCAATCAAGTCAAAAAGTAACATGCTGTAAATAATGACATACTCAAGAGCTAAAAAAATAGGGTATGTGACCTAATTGAAGACTTTGAAGCTTTCAACATTGTGTCCATACCTAGGAAGAAGAATGAAGCTGAAAATAGGGTTGCAATAGTTGGAGTAACATTTGATGTGGTTGAAAGTATCAAAAGAGACAAAACACAACCACATCTCCATGTCATTGTAAGGCCAACAATTCAAGACAATAACACAAGTTATAAGGTGTTTGAGAATGAAAAATAGATCATCAATTTCTTGCAAGAAGAGGCTGAATTCTCAGCTAAGAACTAAGAAAAATTAGACAGCCGTGCGGGACCAAGTAGTGCGGCTATAGACCAACAAGCTTCCAAAGGTCTAGTACCATTCGAGTCAATATTCAATCCTAATGACAAGTTTCGAAAAGAAAAGGCTAACATAAAGGTCAAGGGAGAGGATTCAGCCAATCTCAATTGGGGAAGGTAAAATACTTCGAATTGGAAAATTGGCCACTAAACAAGAGAGATATGAGTTTGCACAACTCTACCAAGAGTTTCCAGACATCTTCACTTGGAGCTATGAAGACTTGTGAGGATTCAATTCAAAGTTGGCACAACATACAATAGAGTTGGATTCAAATGCTAAGCCCATCAGGAAGAAGCAAAGACCAATCAACCCACACATTGAGCCTCTTATGAAGAAAGAGCTGAACAAGATGATAGAGGCAAGCATTATATTTCCAATCAAGCACTCAAGATGGGTTGAAAATTTGGTAACAATTAGGAAGAATAACTGGGAAATAAGGTTATGCATGGACTTCCAAGACCTAAACATGGCATCTCTCAAGGACCACTACCCACTTCCTTCAATGGAAAAATTCCTACAGGTAGTAGCCGGATCAAAAGATTTTCTCTCCTAGATGGATAATCGGGTATAATCAGATAATGGTGAAAGAAGATGATCAGTTGAAAATGGATTTCATCACTAAGTCAGGCACCTATCCCTACAAGAAGATGCCATTCGATTGTCTAATGCCGGAACCACTTTTCAAAGGGTGATGGACATGGCATTCAAGTGGTTGATCAAAAAAATAGTGCTAATATATCTTGACGATATCACTTTGTTCTTGAAAAATGTAGTGGATCACCTTTTTCATCTAAGACAGGTTATTTCAAAGATGTAGGATATTTAAGGTATCATTAAATCCCAAAAAAATCATATTCCCGACTCACGAAGGAAAGCTCCTAGGCCATATTGTGTCAAAGGAATGATTGATGATTGACCTAGAAAGATTTGAAGCAATTCGAGCATTTCCCTTGCCAAGTCATAAGACGGCTCTTCAGAGCCTCTTAGGGAGGATCAATTTTGTCCACAGATTTGTGCCAAATTTTCCCACTCTTGTGAAGTCAATAACATTGATGTTGAAGAAGAGCATGGCATTCAGGTGGACAACTAAAAAAAAAGTGAGTTTTAAAGCAATAAAAGAGGCTATATCCTAAGCTATAACTCTCTTCAATCTAGAATTATCCAAGGAATTCATGCTCTATGCCTTCGGTAGTGGGGACACAATTTCTGCAATCCTAGTAAAACAAAACAAGGAGGGATCTGAACAATCGGTTGCCTTCTTTAGTCAAATTTTGGAGGACTATGAAGTGAGATACTCCTTCATCCCAAAGCATGTCCTTGTAGTGATTAATAGCTTGAAGAAGTACAAACACCTAGTTTCAAATAACAAAATCCAACTGTTAGTCTCTCATGTAGGAGTCAAGAAGATCCTTTTGAACAAGGATCTAAATGAGAAACACACAGGATGGATCACTCATTTCATGGAATATGACATTGAGAATAAAGTCACTAAGCTGGTCCATGGAAAGCGGTTATGTGAATAGTTGGTGTCAAGTCAACAAGTTGAAACAAGTGATGAAAAGGAAGCTATTTTGGTACTACAAGATGGACAAGAACAAACAAATGATTATTTTCCTATCCCTTGTTGGACTCAAAATACGATACACATCATACAAATGGGCCTATGCCCTCTAGAAATGAAAAAAGCAAAGAGGACAAACTTCATATTGCAAGCCATCCCATATATGCTTGTTCATGTTGTTTTGTTCAAGAAGGACATCAATGGTGTTCTACTTGAGATGCATTGGAACAAATCAAATTGAGAGATTGTTACAAGAGTTTCACGATGGAGAAGCCAGAGGTCATTTTCCCCATGGGTAACAACTCTAAATATAATGAAGGTGGGTTATTATTGTCCCACATTGTTTCGTGACTACTACATATGGATAAAAAGGTGTAAAAATGTGAGTTCTTCACAGATTAAAGAAAAGTTAACAATGCTTCCATTGCACCCATTTGATTAACCAACTGTTCATGCAATGGGGATTGGAATTCATTGGGTTCATCAATCCAAAATCAAGGAAAGGTCATAAGTGGATTCTCACAACAATGGACTATTTAACCAAGTGGATCGAGGCAAGAGCACTCAAAGAAGCAAACGAGTCTAGTATACTAGACTTCTATCAAGGATTAGTGACTAGGTTCGAGTACCACCACTATCATACCGAGAAAATGCATTGGAATTTCTAGGTTCCAAGATCATAGAATGGGTTGTAAATAATGGGACCTTCTTGAGCACCTCTTCAAACTATTACCTGCAGGGTAATGGGCAGGTAGAGTCCATAAATAATAATTTGCTAAGAATCATCAGAAGAACTCTTGATGAAAACTAGAGGACATGGCATACTAAGCTCAAATCAGCTTTGTGGGCTAACAGGATCACACCAAAGAGGTCAATAGGTAATTCTCCCTACAAGTTAGTCTATGGGAAAGAAGCAGTGTTGCCTATATCATTAGAACTACCCGCATTGGAACCCATGAAGCAATTAGAATTATCCAAGTTTGAACCAATGGAGGATAGATATGCAGAGCTGAGGGAATTCGAAGAAATTAGAGAACATGTAGTTCAAACAATGGAGAAATATAAAACCTCAATCAAAAGATGTTTTGACAAGAAAGTAAAGGCAAGGACCTTTCAGTAGGGGGATCTAGTTCTCATGTGGGATGAAAATTGGGAAAAACTAGGAAGGCATTCCAAGTTTGACGCCATTTGGAATGGCCCCTACATGGTCATGGGATGTAAGAGTATAAATTCCTTCCAATTGTCTACATTAGATGGAGAAGAACTTCCTATTCCTATTAACGGAATCTACCTTAAACATTACTACTGAAAAGGAAGGTTTCACCCTTGTAAATATTAGCCTAGGATTTTAATTCCTCTAAGTGCGTGTGCACATTGTCTTGTTGTAGTTTAGGTTTTAGTTTCCCTAAGTGCTTTGGAATAGGTTTTGTTTCTCCAAGGTTGCATCACTATGTAGCTCAGTGTGCCTACAGTCCATTTCTAGGACAGGTGAAAACTCCAGTCAAGACAATTTTCTACTCTCAAGTAACCTCATTTTTATGATTTTCATATGAAATTGAGAGTGCGGGCAGTGGGGTAGGTTCTAGGATCACCAAGTGCAAGTAGTCAATCTCGGGTTCGAAACAAGATCGATGTCGGGATATAATTTATGACTCGTGCCTAATGGATACAATAAGCAACCGATCTTCCACCTAGCAGGTAGGTGACCCCGCAAGTCGCCAAATTGTTATCCAATTTATTCCCTCGAGAAAGATTAATCGAACAAAACCTTTCACAGGAGAAATGGAGAGGTTGGTTCAGTTGTGTGAGCTTACATTCAATCCCAAAAACTCAAGTTTCAGGTGGGCTCAAAAATTGAAAAGCAGGGTCGGAAAATGAATGGCCAATAGAAATGTTGAAGAAAAGCTAAGTCAGTAAGTCAAAATTGAGCCCAGAGCATGTCAAATTAAAGTAAAGAAACAGAGCCACAAAAGGTGCCACGTGTCACCTCACTGCACTTTGAAAGGGTGCAACAAAGTGGAGATCCTACGGATGTTCTTGACCCCCACATGGATCTGAGCACCTTGCAAGCTCCTAGATGATGCCAAGTGTCCATCCACCATAACTTCAAGAGGGAAAGGAGGGGGTAAAGTATTGGAAGCCCACAGGGTTTCCACATGCAGCTAAGTCCAACCATCAATGGAAGCCTCCACGTCCCTCATCATTGTAAATTCAAAGATGCGACAAAAGTGGGCCCCCTTAAGAGCGTAGGCTCTCCACGTGGTCAAGCTTTGATAAAGGTAGAACTGATTGTTTAAAATTCCAAGCATGGGAAGAGCCAGTAGAAGCCTCCACATGTCTCTTCGGAAAAAATTCAGAAGTAGAATCCAAAGGAAATCCCCAAACGAGCACGGGATTGCCACGGTGTTAAATCCTAATAAACGTAGAACCAACCATTGAAAGTCTAAGCGGGGGATGAGAGAGCGGAACCTTCCACGTGTCTCTTCACACACTTTTGGTATGTCACTTAAAAGAAAGATCCCTAAACGAGTGTAGGCTCTCCACGTATCTAGGGGCCCAAGAAAGTTTCACCGGCCATTAAAAAGTCCAAGAGCCACATAAAGCCTCCATGTGTCACCGTTGTACGAACTCCAAAGGTAAAATACAAAGGTAAGTCCCCAAATGAGCGCAGGCCCTACACATGTCTAGGGTCCAACATAGTTTCTCCTACATAGATAGAAAGGACTTGGTACAAACTCAATGAAGTAGAATGTTCATGGATGGTGCCAAATGTTGTACACGCGCATTCCTAGGACCCTAAAAGGCAGCAAAAATATTAAGGATGCATGGGCCTAACACGTGGATCTTGCACAATTAAAACATTATTAGAGCCCGTGTGGAATGCTCGACCCTGACCTTTAGATGGACATAACTTTTGAATGAAAGCTCATATTTGAGAAATAGAGGACATTTTGGAAATATCTTGATGTCTTCTACTCAAATATGATTGGATAACTTTAAATTGGTGAGAGTAAGTTAGTGAAAATTAAAAATACAGTCCACCATTTTGAGGCTATCGGGCATCTCACCTACCACCATAATGAATTATGGGCTTCCTTTCTTACCCAACAAGGAAAAACAAATGGAGGCATGGGTTTTGCATTAGAACCCATCATTGTTGGAGGAAAATTCAATGCAATTTTAGGGTGGTTGAACAAGAATTCAGATTTCTTCTATCTCCTTGTCTAATTCTTCCTATATATTGTAAGGAGGGGCATTTTTCTGGGGTTGGAAATTTTTATTTTGCACCCTCCCTTCTTCCCTTTCTAAAAGTGGATTTGTGGATCTTGAACCCCCTTTCAAACTGTAAATGTAATATTTACTCTTACCCATCAGAATGCACTCGTATCAAATCTTTGGAGCAATAGTATAAGTATGTGGATGATTTCAACCTCTCTTATGTTCATTGTATCTTCACGATCTCTAATCACAATCTTGTTTATTTGTGCATGATGGTTGTATTAAATTTTTGATGGTTTGTGTTTAATGGAAAATAAGGTGTTCAACATTCCTTTGGTGCATCACCCTTGTTAGTTTAGGTTTTATTCCTTGCATCTCCTTAACCTTGTCTCGCTTGACAAGTTAGTGTAGGTTTTAGAGTAGATCCATTGCAATATGAAAATGTGTGCCTCGAATAGAGGAATATAAACTAGTGTTCATCTAGAGATCTCTCTTGATTCACAAAGTACCTCTCTTTGGGAGAAGCTCCATGTTATGCAATCACATTTAGAGTCTCAACCCATCGAATTATAGAAATTTAGGGGTGTTGTGATTCTCGCACTAATAGTTACCATGGCATCTTTTTGTGTTAAAGTGACCAATTCATTTTGTATCGATGGTTATGTGCTCAAAGATGAAAAAGTGGTCTCAATGTTAGATGGATAGTCTTCACAAAATATTTTCAACTAGAATATAGTTCTAGTGTGTTTGAGAATTACTTTGGCCAACTAGCAAAGTTAAGACACACATTATAAATTAAGGATTACATTCATCAATTCGAGAACCTTTCTCATGCGGATGGAAATTTTTTTATTAGATAATGTAAGAAATTAATTTTGAGGGGCTAGAAACACCCGTAAACTATAGAGGAGAAAAAATATATTGCAATGAGGAATAAAAAGATGGCCTCTACCAACAACAAGAGAAGAAAAAATTTAGAATATTATTGAAGAGAATTTGAATTACTTATTTCTTGTTGGTCTTAAGGAACAAAATGAGAATCAGTGGATATGTTTAATCCTCATAATCTTTCATATTCTATTATTTTGGCATGTAGGGTAGTGTATTCAAAAAATCATGCACTTTAGACATTATTTAGCCTGATCTTATATGAATATTTAGAAGGTTCTTAAGTGAAGAAAGTATTAATTAATCTCACCTTTTGGACATCTTGTTTTACTTTTTATTTCTTCATTCATGAACATATTTACATACATGCCCACTTGTTTCTACACTTTCCCATCATTTTAGTCTAAATTAGGGCAACCAGCTGTCTTAGGGCACCTTGATCCTTGTTTTACTTTCCCACCTCTTTTTGGGATACTTCTAGTTTTTTTTTCATCCTTATATTTTTCCTATTTCTCCATGTCGGGCTAATTACAAAATTAGAGCGAGATAACCCTATAAATATAAATTTATGAGACCATAATGAGGGTCCTAGTATCACTTACTATTATCACTCTATCTAGAGTTTAATCCATTACATTTCTTGCATCCACATACTTCCATGCATAAAGGATTGGAGATATATATAAACACACAATTCATAGATGGAAGGCTTATATTCTATTCCATGCACACATACTATTATATTTTCTACATTTATTTATTGCTCACTACTTCACAAAGTCCAACTGACATAAGAGTACCTAGGGCATGACATGCACGGACTCACTAGAACTACATTTGTGTCTATAATTTAGTGTAGTGATCAACTTAGTAATCCCACTTTCATGGTAGTTAAGGTCAGGTTTGACCAATTCATTTGCATCTTGTATTTGTTTAGGGTTTTGATACTTCTTTTTTCTCTTGTAGTTCTTCAATATCATCTTGATATATTATGTACAATCGGCACAGTTTAGTGAATCTAGTGCGATATGAAGCAAAGGTTACAATGTATTCTATGACCTAGAAAGAATCAACTTCTGAGAGTTGAAGAAACCAAGGCACCTATTTCTGCATACCAGGGCACCCCGAGGTGCCCCAGGTACCCTCTTAGGTGTTCCAATCTTCTCGAGCTTCAAGATAAACTCTTTTCGGGGCCTTTGTGTAGCTATTATTGATTCTAGAATTTCTAGTTAGACCTGTGACACTCAGCGACAATCATCCGTAACCAACAGAGTTCTTTCCCAACCTTCATCTTACACATTAGGGTTTCCTTTCTATTAATTCAATCATTTAATTATATTAGACTACTTTAATTAATTCATTTACAACATTTATGTCCTCCTATATTAGATTAAGTATCATTTTACTTTCCCGTACTTTACTTAATTGTAGTCAATCATTTTGGTGAACCTAATCACTTTCATGCTTAGGATCCTCCTCTTTATTCTATCATGGGTCGTCAAGTTTTTTTATCCAATTTTCTTAAGAAATATTCCACTTATCAAGCTATTTTATGAAAATCCCTAGACACGAAATATTTTGATACAATACACCACTACATGAATTAAGTTTTATGTTTCATTGTTTCTCTATTAACCCTAGCCTTAATGAACTTACATATAACCAACCACTATTAGACTCGATTCAAGCATTAAATACATTAATTCAAGATAAATTTGTAGCCATGAAATCCACAATTGTATCTCTTAGGTCAAGAAATTCAATAGCTTACGAATGTTTCTCAATCACATGTTTGTTCTCCCTCTATATCTCATGTGCAATCTATATCCACAATATGTCATATAGCTGAACCTCAAGTTGTGCCATCGCCAGAACCTCTCATAATTTATCGTAATACTAAGCCACATGAAATTATTACTGGGCTTCTTAGTGCTTAATTGATAACTCTACCATCTATTGATTGTTATCCTCCTTATCACCTAACAAAGTATCAAGATCATTCATATTTCCATTATAATTGAATCAATGGACATAATGACCATGATTTCCATGCTTTACAATGTAGATTCAAACATCTTGAGCTTCATGTCTTTATTTCATTCACTGGAAAACATCCTATTGCATGCCCACCTATAAATACTACACACACATGGGATCCTAAGTGTATTATGCCATCACTTAGTCACGATCAATACAAGAAAGCTCGTATGGCTACTACTGAGCCTCCCTCTATTATTTCTAAGGAATTTATCGATGATTATCTTATTCATTACATGTGCAATATTTAAATTCCCTCACATGTGCATAGTAATGCTTCTCCTAGTCAAACAAACATTTCTCCTATTTCTGATGTTGCTTCTTCTCCATCTAATGAGCATCACGCCACCATTTCTCTTGTGCCTTCTTTGGATGGAAAACCACCACCATAGCAAATACCTATGATATCCCCCAGTTAAAAAATTCAACCACCTATCAAAATTAGTTCATAAAAAACTCCTTCTAAGTTGTCTATTGCATTACCTAATAAACCTAAGTAGTCCTCCCGAGACTCAATGCAACATGGCATCCTCTCAAATCTAAACTCTAACCAATTAAGTTTTTCAAATTAACTAATCCTCCTCCGAGTGTTTACGATACATTTTCATGGCCACCACCTAGTTCTACTACAAATTTTTTCCAACAAGGTCCTACCAAGAGTAAACTTGGCCTTTGGTAGGTGACTCTTATTACTCTATCCTCCCGATGAAAAAATCCTATTCCTTTGGTTTTTATATGACTATCGAGGGATATTTTACCATAAAGAACCTTGTTTCATATTACATTATTCCATTACATCACCACCTATACATACAAACATTTATAATACTTTAATACTCCTTATGCATCATCAATTAAATGAAATCTATCATCTCCCATCACCTTAATACATTATTAATTACGTAGTACACGTGTTATCATAAACTTAGGGGGCATAACATCCCACATCTACCCCATAATATTAACATGTATGCATATCTCACTTTTACATCAATCTCATAGAATACAGATACTCATCATACATTTTAGCATCATTGTTGCCCGATGACGCATTGTTGAGCTTTGGTTCACACATTACTATTGAGGGATTACCATTAAACTAAACCCCATACACTACACTATAGGAAGTACATATTTATGTTTTATCACACATATCACACATCATACACTCTTGTCCATTCTAAACTTAGTCTACATTATACTACATTCTCATCATGTACATATTAGTCATTCTATGTATTACATATGCCATTATGCTAGTTCACACGAAACATTTATACACCATATATATTCTACATACTATGCTTATCTACATTACATATGAGTCTAGTTTCATATTTTCATCCCTACTTTCTATATTATCACACATTACATTTCATATTATGCATTACATGTTGTCTTTAACACACCACACATTTACAAACCCTAGTCACCACATGATTGTTTCATCAATGCACATGCTACATTGTTCTCTATGTAATGCGCTGACCAGCCTATAACACACTTTAGTTCCTCAGTCCATACTCGACTGACGAGGGTTTACCAATTAAATGGACCTTACATTAACAATGTGACAATTCATCCTATAAAATTCCTAGGCTAGTGACATACGCTTTAGGCTAAATTATCATTCATCCTCTTTCTATCTAGTAGTGGTATACACTTTAGGATTGATCACTACTTCTCTTCTACCATCATGTAGCGTTATACACCTTTGGTTACATAACCACTCCCAATACTTTCATCGATAGTGATATACTCTCGGCTAAATCTTCATTCATCGTAATCCTTTCATCTTATAGTTATATATGTTTATGGATAAATCATCACTCACCTTAATCCTTTCATCGATAGTGATATAAGCTTAGGCTAAATTATCACTCCTCCATTCATCTAGTCATGATATATGTTTCGAATATAGGGTTTACATTCATCGTTTATATATTTCACACTTCATCAACACTACATACACACTCCTCACACCGTGGTAGAAAAACAATCAACAATATCTAACCATTTCTTGATGATGCACTCTCGTTTACAATTCAATCTTGACTAATGAGGGGGAAAATGAACCTCATTTTATACACTTCCATCCACTCGGGGGCATGCGTCTCCTAACATTCCATCTTGCATTCCATTCTATCCATTAACAACATATTGCATTGTCTTGGGATATTACTTTTTTTCTAGTGTTTTTCATGATCATTTTACTTCACATGTGAGAGTGATTTCTTATATGCCATTATCTATACTATCCACACATGCACGCTCATTCCTTTGATAAGTGTGACCGTAGATAAAGGAATCCTACATGTGGCATGGATGTTCACCTTCTACCCTTCCTATACTAGTTGTTGAGGGCATCCACATATGTCTCATTCAGGTGTTATTGTTTCATTTTTTACTTAGCATCTTATAGTACTTGATTATACATGTTTTTTACATATTGGTTATTAATTTAACATGATAATAGGTGTTCCATGTGCAACACTTTTTTGTAGGATTACATATTTGCATGACTACTTGTTTCTTTATATGTACTTGAGTGCTATTTTTTTCCATTGTATGTGGGCTTTGCCCTATGTCTATATGCACACTTGGTTTTTTAGAACCATGATGGCCATGTGTGTATTATAACATCGTGAGTGATATCTCATGTTTGCAACCCCTTTGTTGCAGCTTACTATTTTTCTTGCATGTTTACATTCACTACATTATCTTTGTAGCTTATACATGTTTTCTATATGCATGCATTGTTTTCTTTACACTTGTCTTTGGCTATCCTTATTTTTTTGTGTGTACCTTGGTTTCTACAAATAAATTTGTAGAGTATATAGTTCAAAGTCTAGTTGGTCCTCTTTTGGGGCCGCATTCTCCTATCATTGACATCACATGCGTCCTAAAAGAGGGGGGGATCCTTTTAGGATTTACATACTAACACAAAGGCAACTAGACTAGTTCGAGATAGTGCACTTTCTGCCCTTTGCATTATGGGTTTACATAGTGGGTTTAGAACTATCTACGAACCCCATACACATCATATTTTCCCAAATATGGTGTCCTTAGCATTTCTGGCAAGCGATTACAAGCTTGGAGGTAAGCATGGGTGTGCCTCTCTACACTACTTCGGCTAGTGGAATCAAAACGACTAAATAACTAGGACAATACAAAGATCTCTTCACACACATTTTAGTAAAAAATGTTAGATCTTGGAGGACATAAAGCATTTTTTCCCTACACATTTTTATCTAGGGTGACATGAAATCTCCCAAAAACTCGCAATAGTACATGATATCCTTCTACACCCTTTCTCTTGACATAGATGAGGTGCACATTTTCAACTTACACTTTTCATTTCAAGTATTTTACATTTGTGTATTTTACACGTTTCTATACAAATGTGTATTTTACATAGTATTTTTAGATACATACATATTTGACTATTTGATCATTTTTTCCTTGTAAATCTGACTATATGAGAAATAAGAAGTCAAATTAGGGGCAACAACAACAACTACTACTAGTACAATGACAATGCAAACCACATTCCATGACAAGCACACACCTTACTAACCATGCAGGTAGAATACAAACTGCAACAACTACACACATGTTCTTCCCTAGGTTCACTCTCATCACTTTTTTTATCCGCATTTTCCATCTATAGTTTCCACGCTCATTGATCTTTATATCATTCCATGTTTTTGTCTAGTTGTTTGGTAAAATTTTATACTACACTCTATATGGACATCAAGTATGCATTTCTGTCTACTTTATGTTACCCATATTTTCACTCACCAACATAAAGTGGGGGAAAATGTAGTCACAAAATCATGCACTTTAGACATTATTTATCCTAGTCTCATACTACTATTTAGAAGGTTCTTAAGTGAAGAAAGTACTAATTAATCCCACCTTTTGGCCATCTTGTTTTACTTTTTATTTCGTCATTCCCGCACATTTTTACATACATGCCTAGTTGTTTCGACACTTTACTAACATTTTAGGCTAAACTAGGGTTCTTAAGCCTATCTTGGAGCACATCGGGTGGCATGGTCCCACATGGGGTGCTCTCATACTTGTTTCACTTTCCTACCTTTTTTGGGCTCTTCTTAGCTATTTTTCATCCATATCTTTTTCTTAGTCAGCCATGTCAGGGTTAATTACAAAATTTGAGAAAGAGAACCCTATAAATATAAAGTTATGAGACCGTAATGAGGGTCCTAATGTCACTTACTACTATCACTCATTTTAGAGTTGTATCCATTGCATCACTTTCATCCACATAGTTTCATGCATTAAGACTAGGAGATATACATTAACACACACTTCATACAGGGGATTTATTTTTTTCTATTCCATGTACACATACTATTAAATTTTCTACATTTAGTTATTTCTCGCTACTTCATAAAGTGTGACTAGGCATAAGAGAACCAACGAATGACATACACACACACAGAACACAAATACATTTGGGTCCAAAATGTAGTACACCACTCGATTTAGTAAGCCCACTATTGTGGCGCAAATGAGGTCATCCTACCCATTCATTTGCATCTTTTATATTTTTAGGGTTTTGATACTTCTTTTTTTTCACAGTTTTAATATCATCTTGCTATTTTTGGTACATTAGGCACGGTTTATCGAATCTAGTGTGATAGGCAATGAAGGTTATAGTGTATCTTCCGACCCGAAAATAATCAACATCCAAGCTTTATTAGAGACCGTGGTGTGTCTTTCTACATACTAGGGTGCGCGCGCCTCCAATACCATATTAGGTGCTCCAAAGTATGCTAAGAGATTCTAGATCCACTCTTTTCGGGGCATGTGTGTAGTGTTCCTACTTTTAGAATTTCCAATCGGACTCATGCAAAACTCAATAACAATAATTTGTATCCACATAAGTTCTTTCCTAAATTTCCTCTTACACATTAGGATTTCATTTCTATTAATTCAATCATTTAATTATCTTATAGTATTTAGTAATTCATTTACAATGATTATGTCCTCCTAGATTAGATTAACTATCAATATACTTTCCCTATTTTAGTTAATTTTAGTTAATCGTGTAGAGGAAATATTTTTCTAGAAGGTGATAAAGTATCACTAATATCGAGATTGTAACACCTAGCCACCATCATTCCCTTAGCCAGTTATATTGACACCTCAAAAAATGGAAGAAAAAAAGAGCGAAAGGGTTACATTTCAATTGTGACAACAAATATGGACCAGACATAAGTGTGTTTACAAGAAGTTCTTATACATTTAGGGACCTAATGAAGAAGATAAAGAGGTAGAGCTAGAGTAGGAATTAGGAGATCACAAACCAATAATATCATATAATGCAATTTAAGGTATTAGCACTCCCAAACTCATAAAGTGGTTGGATTCTTAAAAAAATAGAGGGTTATAGTTTTGATTGATTCAGAAGATCTCATAACTTCATCAATCATTAGTTGGTGGTATCTTTGAACTTGTTTTTTTATCAACACCGAATGTCAAGTAGTGATTGATTATGGTGGAAATTTTAGTTGTTCAGAAAATTCCATAACATTAATTTCATAATTGGATATTACTTGTTAACTAGCCCCATATATGTCATTTCCGTAGGAGGAGTAGACATTGTGTTAGCGAGTTCAATGGATTACAACCTTAGGAACCATTTAAATTAATTTCCAAGAGTTGTGTTATCTCTTGAAAGTGCACCCTATAGATAGATGGCTGCAGGTGTTCTAAGCTTGAAAAATCGATCTCTCTCTTTCATAGATACAATGGAAACACCTCAGATTCGTGGGTATACCTATTTTGAGGTGAGTCTCTGGTATCAAGACCGGTTCCTTATTGATGTATCCTAAATTGATTTTATGGGGTTTAAGGGTAAAAAGAAGACTGTAAAAGGATTAAAACTAGGGTGATACACCAAATTTGTATGAGGTCTTTGACTAAGTATAGGTATAATTGATATAGAAAGGATTTTTGAAGCACAAGCCAACAATTATATACTTGTGGAAAATAAAATTGTGACATATATATATGATGAATACTAGTATAGTGTATAGACAATATTTTGTGTATAAATGCACAATGCAAGTATATATTGTAGAACCTAAAGTATGATGTATGTATAATATCATCTAGTATGATGTATCATGTGTAGATATGTAATGATGTAGAATAGATGTAGAGTGTATGATGTAAGATGTAATATGTAAGATATGTGAACAGGACATAGTATGTAGTAAATATTTTGTAGTGTGTGTGGTTCATGTGTAGTAAGCATCAACATCAAGTGTGAATAGAAGCACAAGAGTGCGTCATCGAGTGACAACGATGCTAAAACATGTGATGAATATGCCTATGCGAAGATATTGATGTATGACTATGTAAGTATGAGAGATGTATTGACACTAATATGAGGAGGGGGATGTGTTAGATGTTATGCCCCCAAGTATGTGGTTATGCGTGCATTGTCCTATAAATGATGTTGAACAACAAATAGAGAAGTGATGTATGAAGGTGGTGAAGTATCATAGATTTTGTAAGATTGATTCAATGATGGGATGAATAATGAGAGATCATATGGTATGTGTGACGAGGGATAGATGATTGTAGATGTATGTATGTATGAGTGATCATGTAATAGATAGATATGTTAATGTAAGAAGAGATTAAGTTATTATTTGTAAAAGAATCAACAGTCATATAAGAAACAAAGAGTATAAGTTTATCATCGGGGAGGGTAGGGTGATAAGAGTCGCCTACTAAAGACAAATTTTACATGAAGCACTTGAAGCATGGTCGGAAACGTAACGATACGACCATGCGGTTGTGGAATTTATGACATGTCTTGACCAACAATAGAAGGAGTAGTTGCTTTGACAAAAAAATTGGGTGCTTGAAGTGGCTTAGATGGGGAGGTATCTTGAATGGTGGTGGATTTTTGGTTTGGATGATGCTTCCGAAGGTTTAATAGGAGGCCAACTAGCACTAATTTTTAAAGGAGGTTTCTTAGATTGAAATGGTAATGTTTGAAATAGCTTTAGTGGAAGAGAAGTGGAACTTGTTCTTGCTCGAGAAGGTGGAGTCGATTGAATAGGAGAGGCTTCATTGACCAAATAATGTACCTCAGAAGTGATAATATTATGCTCATTAGATGTAGAAGGAGGAGATTTAAGATCCCATTTAGATGCCACATTGGTATATGGTCATGCAACAAAATGTTGTACAACGAATGAGATAAAGCCATGATGCTCAAGATGTTTGATTCTTCATTGTAAATCATAGAAATCATTGTCATTATGTCCATTGATTCGATGATAATTGTAATATGGATGACCTTGATATTTAGTTAGTCAATAAGGAGGATAACAATGAGTAGGTAGTAAAGTGATCAATTGATGAATAAGGAGCTCAATCGAAAGGTTATGTTGTTTAATATTCGATAAAAAATGAAAGGTTACGTAATGGTATAGATTGAGGCTCTATAATATGAGCACATGTAGTAGACATAGAATGAGAATGAGGTGTAGAAGGAGAACAAACAGGCACACGAAGTATCCTTATGTTGTTGAATTTCATATTTGAGAACTATGATCGTGGATTCCATAGCCATAAACTTGTCTTGAAACAAAGATTGAATTTAGTTCAATACGAGTCATTTAGATGGAGGGGGCATGAGGACTAAGCTCGTTAAATAGATGGTGGAAGATATGAATTATTTCATCGGCAAAGTATCATTAGGATGACATATAAAGTCTATTTATCTTTCTAGAATGACTTGACGGTTAGGATATATTTTAAGAAAATCAAACAAAAGAACTTGAGGAGCTTTACGACCCATGATAGAATAAATATGTGGATCCAAAGCGTGAAATACGTGGGGTTATCCAAAAATGATTAAATAAAATGTGGTAAACTGATAGTTAATCTAACTAGGAACAAGAATAGATAACAGTAAATAAAAGCGAAAAGTGACCCAAGCAACTAGACTAATGAAAATAGAAACCTAATATAAAAAGAAGGGTAGGATAGAGCTTATATGATTGAATGAGCTTGCTAGAATGTGTTGTAAAGATGAATGGAGAAACTAGAGGATAAAATGACTATGTCGAGGTCCATAAAATTACATATTTGATAAATCTAGGTGAACCGGGGTGCTTGGGAGAGGATCGGTGCGCCTGTGGGCACCCTAGTTTGAGTTTACGGTGACCTTGTCTACGTACGATGTCGAAAAAAACTTGAAAGGTTGCTAAATTATCTTAAAACCTTCACTCCTTTTCATACTAATATCTGTGAACTACGCTAAATGTTGCTACTAATTAATGATGAAGATAATACCTAAAAACCCCTAAACAAGTATCAAACACTAAAAAATGTGCATATGAAGGGGTCAAAATGTCCTCAGCTACCACAATGGTGGAATTACTAATTAATCCTTTCACTTAATCTCAAACCCAATGTAGTTCTATGTGCAATTGTGTGGAATCATGCCCTTGGTGATCTTTTTCCAGTCACACTTTGTGAAATTAGTGAAAAAAATTGTGTAGAAAATGTAATAAAATGGTGGATGGAATAGATTAAACATCCCTCCTATGCAATGTGATGTAGATGAACCAACCATGTTCCTTGTGATGGAGATAGATGAATGCAAATGAGCTTTAGATGGATGAAACCTTGGATGATGATAGTAGTGCCTAATGCGTGGTACCTCATTATTGACTCATAAATTTGTATTTATATGGTTGTCTTGTTCTAATTTCGTAGTTAACCCGAGGAGGATGACCAAAATATATATCAAAATGTTTAAACAGATAGAAAGTGCACGAAAAGTTATGAGAAAGTGGAAAGAGGATCGGGGTGCCCCAAGTAGGCCCGGGGATCCTATTGGCACCTCAATACTAACTAAGGCACCCTAGTCTAATACAAAATAGCGAAAATCAATAGAAATAGAATGAGCATTCTTGTATGTGAGGTAAGCGATGATGATAGAGAATAAAGTTAAATGGCCAAACGATGGGGGTTAATTAGTACTTTCTTCACCCAAAACCATAAGAATAGTAGTATGAGACTGAGCCTAACTAATGTCTAAAGTGTGTGATTTTGTGACTAAATTTCCTCCCATTTTAATTTTATGAGAGGAAAGCTCGGTAACATAAAGTAGATAGAGATGCGTACTTGATAATCTATGTAGAGTGATGTAGAAACGCACTAAAGTACTATACAAAGCATGGATTGGAAAAATAATGATGGAGCATGGAAACTAAAGATGCAAAAGTGAGAAAAGTGATGAGAGTGAACCTAGGGTTGAAATGCATGTGTAGTAGTTGATGTGTGTGATGTACATTCATGGTTAGTATCATATGTTTCTTTGTAAAATGTCATTATTGTTTCCCCCTTTGTTATAGTTGTTGTTGTTGGTATTTGTTTGTTTCTCATATGGACAAACCTGCAAGGAAAATGATCAAGTAGTCAAATATGAATTCATATGTGAAAATGCATGTAAAATACACATGTATATGTATATGAAATCATGTAAATGTAAAATGCGTAAATGAAAAATGGAGCATGTGCAGCGATCCATGTTGAGAGAAAAGTGTAGTAAGAGGATATCATGTCCCGAATTTTTTTGGCGATCCGACGCCATAGGCCAAAGAAATCTAGGGAAAAGTTGCATTATTCTCTAACCTATAAGCTGCTTCCCTAAAGTTGTATGAAGAGATATATTTATTACCTAGTTTTTAAGGTGATCGACACCACCGGCTGAAGTAGTGTACAAAGTAAGTATGATGTTTCTTCAAACTGTAACTTCTCCCTGGATGCTAAGGACTACAATGTCGTGTAAAATATACTTTTTAAGCGGTTTTAGAATGGTCTAAACCCACTCGTCGTATAACCCACAATGCTTAAGAGGAAAATGAATTGAAGTTAGCGATGTAGAAGTGTTGTATATTATGTAAACCTCATATGCTTAACTTAAATGTGGGAAAAGGATAGTTAATCTAACTAGGAACAAGAGTAAATAAAAGTAGTAAATAAATATAGAAAGTGACCTAAGAAACTAGACTAATGAAAATAGACACCCTAATATGCGAAGAAAGCTTCAAAGGAGCTTAGCTGATTTGACGATCTTGTTGGAATGTGTCCCGAGAGATGAATAGAGAAACGAAGGAGGAAATGATTGTGACGAGGTCTACAAAAGTATAGATCTGAGTTATACGGGTGGACTAGGGTGCCTCAGGATCCTTTGAGAGTTTTGATCAAGGATCCTTTGGGCACCAAACTAGTCTTAGTTTTCTCCCTATGCGTTGGTACTATCTTTGAACTGTGAATTTTCGTTACTAATTAGTGATGAAAATAAGACCTGCAAAATCTCAAGACAAGCATTAAATCCTAAAATAGAAAAAATCAAATGAAGGGGTTGGGTACTGTCAAGTCACCAAGTGCTGAATGGTGGACTTACTAACGAAGCGATGCACTACATCCGAGACCCGATGTAGCTCTATCTCAATTGTGTGCAATCATGCACCGAGGTGCTATTATGTCAGTCATACTTTGTGAAAGTAGTGAGAACTAACTATGTGTATAAAATGTAATAGAATGGTGTATAGAATAAAATAAACATCTCTTCTATGTAGTTTGATACGAGATGAACCAACCTTGTGTTTTGATAGTCCAGTTGGATGCTTTTAGATAGTCCCTCATTACTTGGACCCATTAACTTAACTGTATTTATATGGTTCTCTTGTTCTAATTTCTTAATTAACCCCGAAGAGGATGACCACAAGAAATATGAGATGTTCAAATGGTTAGAAAGTGCCCAAAAAGTGGTGGGAAAGTAGAAATAGGTTTAGGGCACCACTGACGAGGACCATGGTGCCTATCGATGCCCTAGTACTATCCTAGATGCCCCAATCAAATGTAAAATAACAAAAACTAACGAGAAAACAAAGTAAAGTAAAATGTGTGGGAACATGAATGTATGCGAGGTCGAGACATGAGGATAGAAAGCAAAGTAAAATGGCTAAAAGATGGGGGCTAATAAGTACTTTCTTCACTCAAAAATCATATGAATAGTAGTATGAGACTAAGACTAAATAATGTCTAAAGTGTGTGATTTTATCACTACAGTCGGTAATGGTCTATCTAAGACGGATGAATCAGCTAAGGTATTGTTGTGTGCCATATATTTATTACAAAAGGATTGGATAGGGGATGAAAGTTCTGAATGGAAAAAATATCTAGCTACATAAAATCTCCAACAAGATCCAAGAATGTCGGAAAAAATTTGTATAGAAAGGAGAGGTTTTGTGATACAAAAATATATTATACCTATGATAGAATTCAACCCTTAAAAATAGGGTTCTATATGATCTCTCTTATTTGCTTCTAGTGGGCATTCTAGATTCTTGAAGACGTATCATCTAATCAAGCACGATTTCTTCTAGGAAGGGATAAAAGGGGACGTCCAAATAATTTTGATAGAATGCATGGCCTATTAGCAAAATAAGGGAGAAACAATTTATTCCCCATGTCTTTTAGAACCTCTATATATTCCTAGAGAAATATGAGAAGAGGTTTCCATGGAGTTCATTATAGAATTTCCTAAATAACAAGGGAAAATTATAATCATGGTAGTGGTGGAAAGACTTTCCAAATATGACCATTTTCATTCCTTATCACACCCATATGTTGCGAGTACATTAGCAACATCTTTCATGGATATAGTTCAAAAGCTATATGGAACACCAAATATTATAGTAATTGATCGAGACAATATCTTCACTAGTAATTTTTGGACTTCCTTGGTCTCATGTTCGGGAACACAAATAGCTCGTAATTCATCTAATTATCCCTAGTATGATGGGAAAAGCGAGTTGGTAAACAAGTTCTTGGAGGGATATCTTTTTGTTTTACCCAAAATAAGAAATCGAGATGTGTCTAATGATTACCATTGGCAGAATGGTGTATAACACTTTCTTTCATATTTCCTCTAAAATGGCTCCTTTCTCGACATTCTATGGGTACCATTCACCATCCATCATGTAATATTTGAGAGTCCAACCAAGGGTTTGAGCGGTTGAAGAACATATTCAACACTAACAATAGGTACTTTC
Source organism: Taxus wallichiana var. yunnanensis (assembly GCA_018340775.1). Classification (NCBI taxonomy): domain Eukaryota; kingdom Viridiplantae; phylum Streptophyta; class Pinopsida; order Cupressales; family Taxaceae; genus Taxus; species Taxus wallichiana. The sequence goes on from CM031236.1 coordinate 125,405,885, forward strand.
TATTCTCCGGAAGAACTTAGCCATGGCACAAACCCGCATGAAGTAGCGAGTGCGGACAAACATCGCAATGAAAGACATTTTGAAGTTGGTTATTGGGTTTTGTCCATTTACAACCATTTAAGAAAATTTCCTTGAAATAACGATCAAGGATAGTAAGATTTCACCTAAGTATTATGGCCCTTATCAAGTGTTACGAAGATTTGTAAAGTAGCATAAAATATGGAACTTCCTCTCACCACTCAAATATATCAAATATTCCATGTATCTTTCTTGAAGAAGGTAATTGAATAGTTAGTATCAAACCAAATAGTTTTACAGAGCTTGATGGGGAGGAAGAATCATCTTGGTGCTAGAGTGTATCCTTCAAACACACACTAAGAGATGGAGGAAAAGGGTCATCACTGAGTATTTGATCAAGTGGAAAAATATAGACAATGAAGACACAACTTGGGAGGATGAAAATTTCCCACAACAACATCTAAATCTTCTCAACATTGGGAACAATATTTTTCAAAGGGAAGGGGCATGTTACGCACTTCATCCTATAATTTACATTGGATGTGTATAGCTTAACCGTAGCTATCATAACTTCTTATCATGTTGTTTCTTTTTCATATGTGTTATATTATCATTAGTGGGTCACCCCAGGTGATGACCCTATCATAGGAATAGTATATAGAGGTTAGTAGGTAGTATTTGATCATCATATTGAGTATTTGAGTCTTATTGTATAGTTTGGAGGATTACACCTCGAAGTGGCTAAGCTATTCTACTTGCATATTGTGATCACTTATCTACAATATTGTGTTATTTTGTGCTCTATTGATGTCAATATTCTTATTTAACCAAGTAATTCCCTTACACACTAGGAAAAGAAAAGTGCCACCGGTCTATCAATGGTTCCCCTTCTAGAGGTTTATGTAATAAATTCTAAATTCTCATAAGAGAAGCAACACAGATTTGATATTTAGAATATGAAGTATTAAGTTCGAATGGGAGATGTTAGGAAGTTGGGGAATTAGGAGAAAGAGAAATGGTAAAAGGATGGGAAATTAGTCCGAAATTGTAGTCCAATAATCAACTTCAATTACATCAGAACGGGAATGAAAAATTTTGATACTGTGAGAGATGTAATATACTCTATTAACCTACACGATTTTATTTCCATGTCAACTCTACAATTATACCATGTAAAAAAATTAAATTTATGACTTAATTATTTTCCCTTAATTATATCAACTATGCCCCGCTGATTTATGAAAATAAATCCAATTTTCAATTCAACTTTGTTGAGTTGATTATGGTTATAACAGTTGCGATTTTCATGTGTTCCACAATATTAAAGTATCGTCCAATTATCTGACCAACACGGGGAATATTTTTGGACAATAAATCCCATAATGCAACCGTTTGTTTGGCATTTATAGAATCATAAATGTAGAAAACCTTATTTTGTCCATTGAGAACAGTAAGATACCGAACACATTTAAATCTCATATCTTCCCCCTTGTCTATTACATATTTAGACATCCATGTAGGAATACTTATGGGAGCTCCTGCACTCCCATCTCTATGAGAAGTATGCAAGAAAATTTCATCTTTCCATAAGGTATGTAGAGAAGAATAAAAATGAATGCAAAAAAATTATACTTATTGAAGAAATAAAATTTAAAGTTCCTACTTAATAATAGCTTCTTTGAATCTATGCCTTTTTGAGGGCGGGAAATCCCTGTGGCGTTCTAGGAAAGAATATTGTAGTTCATTATGAGGGATGAAGATTAAGGTCATCCTTTGAAGGAAACAATTCAACACTATTAGAAACTAATTTATATATTGATCATTATTGTTTTAAATATGAATAACAGTAGAATTAGATCTCGATCAAAGATGGTGATTAGAGGAAGAAGAGTTATAATTTGTAAGAATTTGAGAGGTAAGGTAAGGGGAAGGGGAAGGGGAAGGAGAGTGATCATAGGTAGGAACTAGCCAATTAGAGTAGAGATAAGGGATAGAAGGTTATTCCCTATTCATAATTGTCTTCAAATTGTTAGCAATAATTGTATCTTTATAAGAAGTAGGGGTTCCAAGAATTAAGGATTGGCAAGAACTTTGAAAATGAATCAAATAAGATGAGTCATTCGAAGATTGTGAATTGGGTTAAGTAGATACATTATGGAGAGAGTGAATAAAGGTAGAAGGTTGAATCAAAGTTGAAATGGGATGAGAACTAGTGAGAAATTAATATTTTTCCCTTGCTGACTAGAACATCGTGAATCGATGTTCCTATTTTCGGAAATTAAAATATGCATTTGGAGTATTTAAAAAAACACTATAGGTTGTTAAATTTCAAAACATGGACGCGTCGATTTAATATTTTCTAGAAAATGTTGATTCAAATCAATTTCTACACAAGCTCTATGGTGAACTCTTAGGCTAGAAAATTTGTCAAAATTATGTTTACACCATATTACTCTTCCAAGGTGCCCCACAATATCCCTCAAGAAAGGACCTTAAAGATGGAAAACAAAATTCTAAGCCTAGAGATAAGAGAATTTTCTACATATAACCAGTGCCATATTACTAAATTTCTTGGGCATGTTAATGAGTAGATTTAAACATACATGAAACATATCCTTTTTTAAGCCTCTTATTGCATCAATTTCCCAACTTTTTCCTTCCTAATTTATTATTTCCCATTTATAAAAATCTGATTCCAATGACACCCCTCTTCAAAATAACATCACTATTATGGTTTTACATTCAACAATCACCTCTAAAATATAATCAGTAAGCCTTATTTCTCTATCTCTTTCTTAGGGTTTCATATTTAGATCTTAGTTTTCTTGTGTAAATTTTGTATTTTATTATTTTATATATCAATTACTCTGCAATAGGGATTAATAAATATATTTTTGGTTAAATCACAAATATCCCTCTAGATTCAATTCAAAAACCTACATTACTCACTTCAAAACTTGTCATCCTAGTTTTAAATCTTCAAACATCTTCAAACATAGTTTGTTATGTCATGTCGATGTTGTCCTTGTTGTTGTAGATGATGTATACCATGATAACCTTAAAAATCATTCATTCCATCGTAGAGATCACTTTCATGTCTTCATTGGTATCCTTTTGAGATATATTGAGCTAAATAAGGTCTTACCACTTTATAATCTAGCTTCTCATACCGTAGTCTTCCATTTGATCTTCATCTTTGTCACATTTTTTTAGAACACACAACTTTGGCTCAAAAGACAATATTTCATACCTTTAGTATTTTGATTAGGTCTTCAAGGGTCTTCTTAACTCTTTGTACATTAGTCATAAAGCAACCTTTGGCTTTAAATCACTCACATAAGCATAAAGCACATTTTATAAGATTAATCCTTCTTAAGAATTTATCATATATTCTTGAAAATCAATGTCTTGTAACAAAGATAGATAATTATACCTTCAATAAAGCCTCAAAACAAATTCTAAAGCACCAGGACATGCTCAAACTATCAATTAATGCATCAAGCCATCAAATTTCATCTAAGATCACCTAATTATAGCATGAAATTCATGAAAAATTTCCTTTGTTTTCATCTTGTAACTCGGATTGCAAAAGTACCTCGAATTTATTTGGCCTTTATGCTTTGGGCTATTGGTGTAGGATATTTACCATGCATATATTTTAAGTACATGGGATTCCTCCACATAGGTGATTCACCATGCTTAGGTGTCTTAGGGTGTCATTATGGCCTTACACACGTCATAGAGTGTCATAGGAGTTACATTTGATTGGCTATTCCGGGAATGTAACTCCCACCTCTTGATGACTACATTTGTGGGGGAGTTACACACCCCTATACTATATGTACACCCTTTAATCTTGAGAAATACAACGGAATGGAATTGAATAGAATAGAGTATGGGATTTGAGCTAGTTTTTCCTTAATGCATGCACATTGCTCTCATGGGTGATTTCTTGCTTTGATCTTGAAGCTACATCATTTTTGGTTGAGTGCAACGTTTTGATGCTCACGGATTCCCTCCAGATCTTCATCATTCCTTTGACATGGTATCGGCGCTCGGGATCGGAATTATGTTACTCACCTCGGTTGCTTACTACTCTCCACCTCGAAGTTTCTTGTGTAGGCTCTCATTCTTGTTTTGTCCTCTACTTGGATTTTAATTATTAAAATAAGCGGGGTATATGTATTTAGTTTTTTTGCTAGTGTGTTTCAGTTAGCATTTTGCAACGTTTAGGTTTCATGGTAGAATGCGGGTAAATCCATGCATTTTCTCTTCTAAACTCGGGGTTTGCTTCCACAAGGTCTTTGTGTGGTTCATTTTGTTTCAAGGTCACCTTTGTATTGACATTTTCTGCAATGTTGGGTCATGCTTTGGTCCATTCGACTCGTGTTTTAACCTCCACTCCTTGTGATTCGAAGTACACGATCATGCATTGGTAGAATGGGCCCTTCCTTTGCCTCGATTCTTCCATTTTGCATTTGCATGTGCATTGGAGCTCCTTCCCTATTCACAGTTTTTGACTCATTGCTCACTACTGCACCATGTTGGACCCAGGATGCCACTCTTTCCTCCACTTGTGGGCTCGTGCATACAATAATCTTGAATTCTTGCTATGCATTGGCCTTCGAGGCGAGAAATATACGTGAGTGCAAATTGGTCCGCTCTTTGTTCCATGATTTATTACACATTAGTCGGTGATTTCAACCGCCTCTCGTCGTTTCACCTCTGCAATACAATAGAATCCTTCCTTGGTTCAACCTTGTGTTATCATTGCACACAGTCCACACACCAAGCTTAAGCTCCTCACACTATTGACACGATAGATTTAACCTACCTCTGCAGGCTCACATGGCATCCCCTCCTTCCTATAAAGCACGTGGAGATTTTTAACTCGGTCAGAGACCAACAATCAACTAGCTCTATGCAACATAGTAGCTAGGTGCATCTACATGGCTTGACAACATGGGCCCCCATCCATTCCCTTTTATAACTTGTTTAGCAGTTAAAACAACCTAGTTTTATTTTTAAGGAAAAAACATTCTTATCATGGCATAGTAATAATTTTAAGGCTCTACGTTTCTTGTAATTATGTCCTTCATTCATGTGTCGAAGACAGAGGGCGAGGTCCATGGTTGGTAGGAGGCTAATCCCCCCTCGCAAGAAAAAAAAAATCTTCCTTAAATTTGATGCCATTTCCAACGAGTTCTCACACGACACCCATTGCACCCATTTTAGGAACTTCTTAAATCAGTTTGCAAAGTTTATTGGCATTTTCCATCAATTGAGGGAATCAATTTCTTGCTATAACTTTTGACTCATTGCTCGATTTGAGCACTTCTTTATTCAAAGTTGCATTATTTTTTGCAAATTACTTGATGAAATTCTCAGTTTTTTAAATGCACTAGTTTATAAAGTGCTACATTCTAGGGGGGTTCACTAGTACTCTTAGCTTTTCACACATAAACGTATTATCGGTTGAGTCTGATGTCTTACATTTGTGCACCTTGCAATTTTGATTCCACATCATGGAGGGTGATCTTTCAAGACTTAAGCATTGTAGGATCATTTTACAACCTCTGCCACTTCTTACTGGGAGAGAGAACTATTCAACATGGCATGCTTCTATGGAACGCTACTTCACCTACGAGGGTCTTTCACTTCTTGCTTGGGCCAGTTCCTACACCCACTGATCATCATCATCTTAATGATTTTCTCAACACTTGTAACCATGTTTTTGGTACCATGATGATGCATGTCTCTCCATCTCACTGGTTTCACGTGGTAGACTCAGATCCACCCCACCATGTCTAGAGCATTCTTCAGTCCCTCTATGAAGACCCTTTACATACTATTGACGTTGTTGTTGCTTGCTGATTTAGTTGTCTCCTCTATTTCTTCATGTGATGATAGTTCCACTGACACAGACTCGCTTGGTTCTACTTCTTATGACAAGGATTGTGCACCCAGTTTTGATGTCCATAGTACTATAAAGGAATCTTCTCCTTCTCTCATTATTCTAGAGAGTGTTGACAAATCCCACATCTCATCAGATATTGAGCAGTCTCCTATATAGTCTCATACAGTCATCACACCCACCTCTTTTCCACCTTCAGTGTGTGAGGGTCCTTTCAGTCCTCTACCTTCATTAGATGAGTCATACCTATCTGACATCGCTCTTCTGTTTGTTGATTCCCCTCATTGGGACGAGTATTTTCCTGATCTTAGTCATCTTGTCACAGAGTACACTTGTGATGTACTAGAGGTTCCTCGTCCATCTAGAGGTATTTCAAAGGATTTCATCATCTTCGTTGTTGGGAGTGCCCCTTCTAGGACTCTTACCACTTCCACTTTTCTGGTGACCTTGATTGATCCACCCTTGTTTGTGGATCAATTTTATGTTAATGGGGATGTTTTCTTGCCTTCACATCAATTGAACATCCTTTCTATAGGTGTTCACCCTTCACACTCTAATAGTTCTCGCACTCACTTGCAAGACCTATGTCACATATTTGTGGACCAGACTCATAATTCTTCATTTTGTTGCCTTTGGTTTCCTTCATGGAGTGGGAAGATGTCCAACACGTCATTTCTATCCTTTCTAAGGGTAGAAACACGATTCTATGCGAGATGGATCTTCTTCACCCGGAGGCGAGGATATTGTGATCAACATTCTTTTGGAGACATCCTAGAGATACAAAGTTCAGATCCATCCATCACATATTCTACATTCCTCTCATCTCCCTCTTCTTCTCTCTTCTTCTTCTTTATCGAGATTGCCTCTTTTTCATGGGTACCTTTACGAGGCTCGCCTATGGCCAGGACCCACCTTTGGCATATTTCTTAGATTATGGAGTGGACTTGTCTCTCTTTTGGGGTGAGTTTCTCCCACTTTGGGTTTTCTCCTTATACTCCACTTTTCGAGAGTTTCTTGTGCATGGGTACCTCATCGGGCTTGTGTCCGAGACCAACTTCTCCTTGCTTTCATCTATGTGTCCACCTAAGCTATGCTTCGGGGTGTTGGTGTAGGATATTTACCATTCATATATTTTAAGTACATGGGATTCCTCCACATAGGTGATTCACCATGCTTAGGTTTCCTTCGGTGTCATTATGACCTTACATGCATCCTAGAGCATCATAGGAGTTACATTTGACTGGTTATTCTGGGAACATAACTCCCACATCTTGAGAGATACATTTGTGTGGGAGTTTCACACCCCACTACTATATGCACACCCTTTCATCTTCAGCAATACAATGGAATGGAATAGAATAGAGTATGGGATCTGAGCCAGTTTTTCCTTAATGCATGCACATTTCTCTCATGGGTGATTTCTTGCATCAATCTTAAAGCTACATCATTTTGTAGTCAAAACTTCATTACAATGGATGAAATTGGTGAAGTGAACCTAAGATAGGGGAGTTTCTTTCATTTCATATTGATTCTATTGAATTAATTAATGATTACATGAAATCTACAGCTATGTGTGCTGTTACAAAATGTAACAGATCACATAGTCTGCAATTTCATGATTATCTTCAGTAAAAGAACACAAAGCCCCTAAGGAAAGATGTGTTATCCTAATAAATAGATTGAATTGAAAAATAGATGAAGTGTTAAGCTTTGGAACAACAATCACAATTGTAGATTACATAAATCAGAGTTCATTACTAAATGTTACAGGTATTCTTTAAGGTTCTTTCCTTCATGATTAAGAAATTCAATTATATTATTGAGTTTTTAATTCATCATACAATCCATATAGAAAGATGAAATGCAGAAAGAAATACACAACTCAATTTCATAATTCAATGTTTTATTCATAAGGAATTTCAAATGTTCCCACACAAGTCGTGGGATGTAACTGAAAAGTAAAATACAACTACTAAAGTAAGAGGTACATATGCATGAAAAATAAAGTAGAAGAGTATGAATGAACCCATCATTTCCTTGGGGGTTTCTTTCGTTGTGGTTGATGTATCTCCAGCTCCAGCTTTGTTCCATCATCATCTTCACTACCTAGCGAAAGAACTGTACACGAACACAAAATAGAGAAAACTGATGATTATGAGCTCAGGGTTAATCCATATTCCTATACTATCTAGATTCATGCAGATGGATCTCTTAACAACAAGAGATATAAATTACATGAAGATCAAAGGCACAACTGATAAAGTACTTTTCTATAATAGCATACATGATTTACTCACTCAAAAATAAGGAGAGAGAAGAAAATAAAAACCATGGAGCACAAGAGAGGCCAAAAAGCCTAAATATTTTCTAACTGTTTTCTTAAGTGTATAGGTACAGGTTGCAGTCAAGAAGAAAATAAATCATGTCTTATAGCCCTCACTGTTAAATAAAGATTATAGATTTCAATGACTTCTATCCTATGGTACATCAAGATTGAAATAAATCACAAGTATATATTGATATGAAGGAAGAATACAACTCAAAGGTGAAATATAAGAATTAGAATATACAAAGCTAAATTTAACTAGAGAAATAAGGTTACGGTTGAAACATAATGAGAAGGAAATATGAGAAAATTTTGACAAGGCTTCGCCATGTAAAATTAACATTTTAAATTTTCCAGCATGCATACTAAAGCTGTAATGAACATCAAATGCAATATTTAAATAGAAAAGAAATGGAACTACAACATCTCAACAAAAACTTCAATGTTTAGCATGTAAGAATAGTGAACAGAAAATTCCAGAAAATAAAATCTCTTGCCCAAGTTCTCAAATAAGAAGTAAATGATTAACTTCTACATTTTTTAGTTTTAAATCAAATTTTCAAAAGTAATTTACAACTGAAATTGAAGAAGGATGTCTAGTAGAGAGTTGCAAAAAGGTCAAACAATCAAATATTAAATCTCAGAAGGTACAATTCAATATATAGAAGTTTCATAAATATGTTTTTAGTGTTTTAAAATATCTCAGTTTGTAAAAATTCTTGCTCATGATATTATACAGAATATCAATAGATTAAACTAAAAGGAATCAATGGGTTTTAGATCTACCATATTTCAAATAGAAGGAAAGTACACCCATATTAAAATTCAATGCATCAGCCATGGACAATACATTCAAGGACCAAGGTCAGATATCTTTAGAAACTTATAGTAGTGAAACTATAGTGGCCATGATACAAGGGAATTTTCAGCTGAGAAGTTAACTGAACATAGAAGAGAAAGGAAAGTAAAAGGAAGTTGATACTTCTATGATCTCAGTTTATCATCATTACAGAGTAAATTATACAAAAGTTTAAAATATCAAGAAATCACAGAAGCATTCAACAAATTCGAAGCTAATTACCATGGTTACAGTTCCAAATTCAATACATGATCAGAAAACCCTAACCGAGAGTCAATGATCTCAATTAAATGCAAGGTTCATAGCTAAAAGAACCAAAAAACCCCATAAAAGGTCAAAGACATCTCAACTTGACCATGACTACACTCAACAAAGCTAAAATAAAGAATAGATTAGTCTCGAGATTTCAATTAGAAAATAAGAAGATACCATAAGCTCGAAAGGAGAAGATACCTAAAGGTACAAACATAAAATCGAAGGATCTCTACATAAGGATGAACCACGGAATTAACACAAAGTTGTAGATTGAAGCTTGAAAATAGAGCACCGATGAACACTAAATGGATCACACACAAGATTCAAACTCATTGAGTGCAAATTCAAATAGAATCGGGAATGCAGAATTTAAAATGATGTGAAGTGGATTTCAAGTATTCTAGAATCCATTATTAAAAAATAAAACGAAATGAATAGGCCTAAATACCCACATCAATAAACATTTAGATCTGGGGAGTTTCGAGCAAAATAGGAATACCCATTTAGTATTCAGAACATAAACTCAAGTGGAAGAGATTTGAATCAGGAAATGCATGCATACTCGAGTTAAAGAAATATTCAAGCATTTCAAAAATTATCATTCCCATTGAAATCAGTTTCAAGTTGCAGTATCAAAGGAAAAAGGGGTACATATCCTGGCTTTGATCGAAAAAACATTAATGGGTATCAAGAATCAGAGTAAGAAACAAGAACTCACCGATTAAATTGGAGCTATCAAACCCTCGAGAGATCATCAAGTTCAGAGCTAAAGAAGGGAAAACCCAGAACAATTTTCAACTCGAAGTCTCCAAGGGAACCACAAAATCACAAAGAGAATGCAAAGAAGGAATGAAGTATCAATATATTGAAATCAAAGTGACAATGATGAAGTAGTTGCAATACTCAGAGATCAAAACTTACCATCCTTTATCAAACAATGATGATAATAACACAATATCGAGCTTCAATTTCTCAACAATGGTGGCCAAGAGATCACACAGCAGTGACGACCAATAAAAGTACAAAAACCTCAAAGAAATTTGAAATCGAACTACGAAACAATGACCACATCATCAAAAACCTTCATAATTCTTCGGACCAACTTTACAGTTGAGGAAAATAAACTATTCACATTTGCAAAATTAGTCGAGCACCAAAGTTACTCACATATCAAGCTCATGACCCAGACCTCACAGAGCTCTGCAAAAGAAAGAGAACCATTTTTGTAGAAAATCTGAGCTCGAAGATGATGATAACTGGTGAAAATTGATCGAATCTTGCTTAGAAATCTCTTACAGAGAAAAGGAAAAAAGATACATGCATAGGGCTTCACAAGGCCGAATTAGCAGAGCTTGAAAGAACAAGAAATGGTGGTTGCTTCAAATAAAACTCACTTGAGACAAAAATAACACAATCCCAAGCTTGACAGAGAACAACCATGAAATGCAAATACAAGAGAGCTTCATAATACCAATCTGCAGAGGGAATCAAACTCGCAAAGTGTCAACAATGACAGTAAAAAAATTTCCTGAGCTTTGCTGCAAACTAGTACTAGAAGAAAATGAACTTGAGTTCATTTTCCATTTTACATATCACAAACCAAACATGCTCGAGTAACCCTAACTCGTTTGAGTTAATCAATCGATGGTGGAAATAAAATGGTGGGGAAGATCAATGCTCAATTAGATCAATTACAAATACAAATGAAAACCACCACTCAAATCAATGGTGAGATCAATTAGAGTTTTCCTCATTAAAGGTTGAGAAACATTCACCAGTTTCAAAACATAACCACAACCACCTACTCCATTAAATACGAAGGGTGAGACCCTAACTGTGGGTACTCAAGGATCAAAGGCACAAAACCACACCAACAGAGATCGACAGTCTTCATCAAAAGACCTAACTCAACCCGAGTTAACAATGCCACCGACAAACTTCCAAGGGGTGAGTCATCATGGAGAGGGGGCTAGCCCCATGATTAAAAAAAATTATCATTACATTGACTTTCAAAATTCTAAACCTTAGTCCAACAAAAAACAAAAGTGACAAGTTTTGCAATACAATGATAATCTAAAAGTGGCTGAGCATTATAGTGTACCATGTGTTATACAAAGGGTGGCCGAATAGTATTATTTGCATTGACCTTATCTAAGGTTTGAACTATATGATATGCCATCTAAACCAAAATCAAAAGGGGAGAAAACAAATGATTATAACCAATGATCAAGGAGAAAATAATAGGTAAGTGGTGGAGTATAACCAAAGAATATTTACCTTAACACTTACAAAAGATACCTCGTACCCTTAAATGGTGAACTGCAAAGGTGGTACCCACTAGTGGGAAGGTTGGAGATGATTCACAATGTGTTATCCATGTGACCACAAGAAGATAGAACAAGTGTCAACATCAGAAACAAAGGTGATCCCAATCAGGATAGATGTTTGGATGAATTATTTTGCAAATAATGTAATTGATTTTTCTCACACACAGGGAGATAAATTTTGCATGTGCATCCAAGGAGGCAAGTGGATTAGAATTATAGATGTCACATCAAGCACAAGAAGACAAATTTTCATGCACAAGGAAGGAGACTTGCTCATCAAGCAAGATTTATTATTAGCAAATTATTCACCCATGCTTTTCTTAAAAATAGAACAGTCAACTGTAGTTTGAATGTGATGTAATCAAAGGCTATTAATCCCCTTTGTATTATCTTGCTTTATTTTATTCCTTTATTTATTAATAAATAAAGGGTAAAAATAGGATGCATGGGTGAGTACAATTTTAGCCTATTTTTAGGAAGGGTGGGTGAATTAATTTTGTTATATATTATGTGCCTTGGCAAAGCACACTAGAGGGACTTTTAGATACAGAGTGCTGAAGTAGATTTTGCCAGTTTTTCCCTCTAAATGAGAAGTATATTCTACCTTTCTAGTTATTTGCAGCCTTTTGTATGTTTTATTAATCCTTTTAATGTCGAATTCCAAAATTAATCATCTTACCCTATTGCAAAATTCAGTAATTTCTGCATGATATTAATGTGCATGTGTAACTTAATAGTATTGTTGTGATACTTTCCCTCAATACATCAAAGTGTTTTCCCTAATATTCTGAAGAAAATTGTGGCTTTTGCATCAAGAATTCATTCTCATATCAATTGTGCATGTACTCAGTCAAAGACCTCCTACAATTTTGGTGTATCACCTCATTTTTAAATTTTTTTACAGTCTTATTTTACCCTCATACCCCATAAAATCAGTTTAAGATACATTAGTATGGAACCATCCTTGATACCGAAGACTCACCTCAAAATAGGTATACCCACAGACCTGAGGTGTTTCCATTGTATCTATGAAATAGAGATAAACTTTGCAATCTTAGAACACCTGCAACCATCTCTCTACATGGTGCACTTTCGAGAGATAACAGGCACACATGCACTCATATTTTTGTCAAACCTAAACAGAATTTGATAGTCCTAGATAATCATGGATTTTTCAATAGATAATCCCATAGAATTTGAATGCTCTATTGTCATGTGTTTTAAAAACATCACACATACACAACCCATTCTAAAAATTCTGCAACTCACATGTAAGAGGTTTAAGGTAAACATTCTTGTTGTTCACATGATTCCTTATAGGGACTAGTAGTGATAGAAAAGGGTGTTCTTTTTGTAATTGCCATGAGGGAATGTTATAATTTATAAATAAATATGAAAAGCTAACTATGTTTTTGACAAATTGATCTATTTTTTAACCCTATACATACAAAACCTATCGTAATACTCCTTGCATTGAATGTAAAATTTTCAAGCCAATTATACTCAATATGTTTCATAACTTTTCAATCATTTGATAAATGAAGTAACCCACTACCACTACATTATTGTAATTCCATGTCATTAGATATAAAAGTGAATTTTAAAGATAAAATACACTACAAAGCATTAATTAAAAGGGACATACCACAAAAACTTCCCTTAAATTATGTATCCAATGACACTTGTATTGAAATGTCATTCCTTGCATTTATGATTTGCACAAACTATAGAATCAACATAATCATTCAATAGTACACATTCATTGACACAAGCATCATATTTTTCATATGAAACTCCAAAGGATGTTGATATTTTTACGTTTCCTAATATGATGAGGCAATTGTGGTTTTTAAGGGTAAAATGAATTTTCTTAGTAAAGTAGCACATATTTAAGAATTTATAGTAACATAATTTATTTTTATAATTACTAGAGATTTTAAAATCAGAGTTGATAAGAAAATATTTATTTTACAAAGATAATGGTTTTACTTATTGTAAAAGTGTTTTTACACTAAATTTTGACCATTTAAATGTGATTGTCAAGTCTCACAATTATACAAAGTGGCATTCAACATTGTTATTCTAGTGTCCCTCAATAGTAATAATGGATTTTTACTAGATTCTTAATATAGCTAATTCATTCATCCTATGAATTTAAATTTACTCCCCCTCTAAGTGGATGTTCATGTTAAGAAATTTCATTGGATTTACTTCATTTCTTTAACACCATCATTATCTTTGTCATTGTCTTTATCTTACATAATATGATCATGATCATAAATAAATATAGAAGTATGAGGATACAAATTATTTATTATATTTTTCAAACCCCCATATTTTATGTGTCTAAATTTTGATTCATATATTACAATACCTTGATGTTCAAGTATTGTTGTACCCTCTTACTGCACTACTTCTCTTATCCACTAGATGTAGATTTCTATATGTACATTTTCTTTAAAAATCTCTCTTTCTTGGATACTTATATTCTTAGGGTGCATGGGGTTATTAGGGTGTAAAATGGGAAAATCACATGTTTTCACTAAGTGGAATTATTTTCCATCTACATAGTGGCATTTTAATTTAGGGAAGTGATTTCCCATATACATTGTTTAAATTAAAAAATTAATATAAATAAATTATCATGATAAATTTTCATTACATTAAACATAAACCAAATACACCCTTGAAAATATTCCAACATTGTAAATGAAATATTTAACATTCTATATTTGTAATTATTCATTACAATCTTGTCTCGTATTTTTTGTCCCGAAAACCATTTAATAATCATCATAATTGAATCATTCATAAAATACTAGATCAATTTATATCCATCTTTATGTGACATTAAATAATTGTGTAGGAGTGAGACACTTTTAGTTATAAATAAGCATAAGTCTTCCCCTCCTCTAATATCCCTAACAGACTAAACCATTATATAATGAGATACTTTATTTGGCTTGTACTTCTCTTTTTACATCCCTCAATTGATGAATTGAAAATTTTCTTGTTTTGACCTACATCCTTTGGAAATATTTTTGAAACCAACAATATTCTTATACACGCGGGCATGTCAATGTGTGTTTCTATGTGTGTGTGTGTGTGTGTGTGTGTGTGTGTGTGTGTGTGTGTGTGTGTGTGTGTGTGTGTGTGTGTGTGTGTGAGAGAGAGAGAGAGAGAGAGAGAGAGAGAGAGAGAGAGAGAGAGAGAGAGAGAGAGATTATACATTATATTTAGTTTCTACCCCTTCTCAATTATTTCTCTAAGTGTTTTTCATTTAAAAATAAACAATATTATGACAGGCTAAACTTATAATTCACCAAAAAAAGCAATCTTTCTATGAGTATTGAGGTTAATAGAATGGTAAAATAGGATTTCTACGATCTTCCCTAGTTTTTGATCCAATAATCATGTGGTTCAAAATAAAAATATCTAAAGTTGGACCACATATATTAGATTTTCATAACATATATTATTTCCAACAAACACTATAAGGTATATAAACAAGAAGATATCTACTCATTTCCCATGGATGAAATTATTTGAAAATTTTAAAATTCGAATTATTAAATTTCGTATATTTTTAAGAAGTTAGATATCACCTTGAGATACATCACCAAAAGCTCTATATAGTTCCTTCCCTTTCTACTTGATCATTTTATTAAACAAAATTGGATTCCAAATTTTTCTACTTGACCACTTTGTACCTCATTTTATTTATTACATGTATCATAATTAGAAGGAAATGATATATTTTGGTGGATATATTTAGGAACTTGACCTTGAAATAAATGACATCAATGAAGAGTGAGAAATAGTATCCTTGTTGGGATTTAATTCAAAAATAAAACTATTCTCACCAAAATTCATGCACAAGCATCTTATAAATAAGTCATAAGGACAATAGTTAACTCGTTAAGTGTGTCAAAAGTGTGTTATAGGTCATTAGGAATTATTTGATTTTTCTTGTGGTGTATAGACATTTCAAAATTTCAAATGTGGAATTTACCTCCAAAATGATAGTTTAAATTGTAAGGTCTATCTTGGTGTGGTTGAGAGCTTTAGTGTATTCTTGAGACTTGGAAATTATGTAAAAAGGGTAGAATGAGACATTATGGGTATAATTAGGACCTTATAGGTCACATGTCATAAGGTGAGTTAGTCATACTAAAATTTTGTCCATTTTAGATAAAGGAAGGTGGAAGGAAGCTACTTGAAGCTTTGATAATTTGAGTTTTGTATGCTCCAATATCACCGAAATTTAAAAGAGAAAATTTGAAACGCCTATGTCACCAAAGACGTGTCGATAAAATGACAAAAAATAGAGGATTTGTTTTTGAGTTAGTTTTCATTGATAGTCCCACACTCCAAACTCCGTGAGTACGGCGTTTGTAATAATTTATGTGCAAAACAAAGACATTCAATTACCGTATAAAAGATGTCCTCATTTTGAGATGCAAAAGATGACCATTTTTGAGTTTGTATGTATTGATAGGCCGTACCTTATTTGTATTAATGTATGTGCAAACAAAGGAATTTAATTACTATACAAAATACTTCCTTTCGTAATGTGCTAAAAGACTTTTTTTTTTGAATTTGTATGCATTATTAGGTTGTACCTCGTTCGTATTAATGTATGTGTAGATAAAATCTTTACATTACAAAATATTTCCTTTCATAACATGTTGAAGATGATCATGAGATGGGGAAATGAGCTAGTTATCGTCAATCAAAATGTTGCAGTTGTTGGTTATACCTAACAACCATAATTTTTTTAAGAAAATACCCTTTAGTAGATAATGATTTTTTTAATATGCATATTTTCTTTCAAAAATTTAAATTATGTGGAGAATATATTTTTAAGGGATTTAAAATAAGTACTTTTGAATACAAAGGAATTTAAGGAAACCCATTAATTGAGAATAAAATCATTTTTTATGGGTTGTGTATGTGTCACCATTTCATTGGTTAATTTATTGATGTGACTTGATGTGACTTACTTTATTGGCTAGTTTTTATTTCATTTTTAACTTTAATTCAGACAACTAATGGTACTTTATTTCACATATCTACTCATGGTCATTGGCTCATGCACAATCATTGAATCCTTTCCCCTAAAACAATTATAAAGAAAATAGTTAGTACTTGTTTTGATATAACAAAAGTCTACAAACCTACATACAACAAGAGAGTCGAGGGTTGATGCTAATAGGAGAAACCATCTTGATCTAAGTAAAATTTCGTCCAAGACTAACTAAAAATACTAATCAACTAGCACTTTAAATAATGATTACGTAACATTACAAATTTCAGCATATCCCTTTATTGTATGTTGTTCTTTTATCATTCTAGAGTTTATGAATTTTCAACTTGATTTTCTCTAATTGGAAGACCATATATGTGTTTCTCCTTATCTTTACCTAAAGTTTAGAACAAACGGATGCGATTTGGAAAATAATGTTTGAGTAAAGTAGTCTTTAAATTATAATTGTCTCAAAATATCAAAGTCATAAAACATTGTTGAACATATGATTTTCCATATATGCATTAAAATAACATGCCTAAATGAATCAACAACAACATTATTTTTCAACTCTGTGCGAATAAGGCTTCTTTCCAAATTGAGTTGATGCTCAAATATTGTAGATAAATCTCTACAAACAAAGTACCAATGTTTCTTAGCAACATTGCATCCCTCGAACATGTGTTACATGGTTTCATAAGACAAGAAAAATGGGAATCTAACTAGATGTATATTCAAACATTTCTCCCTATCATTACGAGGTAACTTTTAATGAAGGATTTTCCATGCCAATATCTATGCATCAAGATTAGCTTTAGAGTTCTTAATTTGATGATTTAACTTGATCAAGTATTTATTACAAAACTTACATCTCCATTTGATGTTTAATGCGATAAACTAAAGGCATGTTTGGTATGAGATAATAAACTTTCTTTAAAGGAAAACAAGAACGGTGATGAGCTAACATCCATAACCAATGTTTAAAAAGGTAGCAAGGAGTTAGAATGCATATTTTAATACGTAGATTAGTATGGACCAAATCCTACACAAAAATAGTAATTCTTTGTACTTATTTTACAATCCAAACTATTCTTTAATAATCTGCCAAAAGGACCAATGCAACATAGTTAAGTCCCATATGTCACTGAATTTTTAGATTGGCTTTTCTAACAAGTAGTAAGCCTCCCATGGGAAACAAAGACCAAGAGTTTTACCTTGGTAAAGAATAAATTTATTCCACTAAATAGAAAAGGAAGCAAAGCTAGAACCATGTTTGTAATGCCCACTTCCCTTTGACATTTTTTTTTTTAATCTCAATATTGTTGACTATACTTATCGACATTATTGTAGTAGTCCCACTTAGGTGGATGACTTGTAATATTGTATTCCTTTTAGCTTTAATTCTTGTACGCTTTCCCACTTTAAATGGAAAATATTTTATTAAGCTTGGGAAGAAAATTTGTACTCATTATTGGACATTAAAGTTGTATTGTAGGTTGAAAAAAAGGGAAAGAAAGATTTGTGTTTGTAAAGCTAGTTTTTATAAATAGAAAAGAAGTCTATAAGGGAAATATCTTATTTCATTGTAGTTAATTTATCTCACACAAAAGTGTGTGGATCTCATTGGAAAGATAGTAGTTCTAATTTTAAAACTTATTGAAAACCCTGTTAAAATTGGTTGTGAGAATGGTTGGAAATTGTAGTTTGAAAAAGGAAAGAAATAGTTACTTTTATCGTCTTCCATGAAAATTATAAGGTTGTGAAAAATTTATGTGTGTTCATTCTCTTATAGTAGTTAAAATAAAGTTAAACTTTATTAAAAAAGATGGAAATAACTTAGATTTTTTTCTTTACTTGGTTAATAAAAATATAGTAATTCTTAACACTAGTAGAGAAAAGAAGTCTCACATTGTAACTTAGGTTTTAACCTCGTTAAAATGTGCAAATTAATTGCTAAGTTATTGTGAAATTTCTTTAGAACCCATTGCATCTTAATATACTAATAAGTGGAATTTGAATTGGCCTATTTTAAAACCTCTTACTCCAATCCTATCAAATTTTCATAAAGAAAAGCTTATGCGTGAAACTAAAATTAGTTACCACAATTAATAATATAAATTTTATTACCTTGATAGTAGTATTAGAAATTAAAATAGTTTTAATATTAAAATATTAATAATATTAAGTTATTATTATTACTATTAAAAAAGTTACTAATATATACAAAAAAATGGTCTTATTATATATATATATATATATATGTATATGTATATGTATGTATGTATTATATGTATTAAAATTTTATAAAAGAAAGGAAATCGTATTGTCCTTCTATTTTCCTTTGGCTTCCGACCTATAGTTCGCATGTGGAAAAGGGAAGGGGGGGGTTGAGTTGTTTGTGTGGGTGTAAGGCTACGGCCGCTTAGGCTTAGGTGGAAGGGGGTTGGGGGAGGGTCGCCGAACTGACCTAACCCCACCCCATAAACAAATGGGATGGGGGTGGGGGTCGAACCTCCCCCCAACCACAAAACTAAACTAAACCCTATTTTTGTGCATCCTTTCATTTTAGCGGCACAGTGCAAGATTGTATCCCTATGGTTGAGTGGTTTTCTAATAACATTTTATATACCAATATATATATATATATATATATATATATATATATATATATATATATATATATATATATAATACATTTTATTGGTATTTTCAGATTTATTTTAAGTCAATTATAATGTTAAAAAAATACATGTGTGTGTGTGTGTGTAAAGATGTATACACACATATATATGTATTTATGTTCTACCCAAAATGAAATCATATATCAAACATAACTAACTCACAAAATGGGACAGACCTATTTGTCTACTTGAAAAAATAATATTGAAATGAAATAAATAAATACATTCAAAACCCTAAATGAGGGTATAAACAAATAAGAAAATAATGGAGCATGTAAGCCTTCCTAGTAGCTTCAAATGGCCTCTAATGGCTTCCTCCTTCTCCTCCAACAACCTACAACACAAAAGAGAAACAATAAGCCAAAGGAAAAGAGAAAGTAGTTTCCTAAGCATACTTTAGGGTTAGTTGTCTTTTCCTTCATCCAAGGGTCCTAAATGAATCCATCAAAGGGATGAGATTCACTCCTACAAAAAGTAGGTGGAGAGTGGGTGAGGGGAATTTTTATTTAATTTAAATGTTTTAATTCCAAAATACATGGGTTGCCTTTGTAAGGGGTCACTTTGTGGGGTCGGGGTATGTTTATTATTCTAACCCCATGTCAAATGGGGACCTTGTTAATTATTTTAACCTTGTGGAATAAATTAACTTTAGTATCTATTGATTTTGGCCCCTTTTTCCCTTGAGATTTAAATGTGGGATATTTAACTATAGTGGAATTAAATTGTTTATTAAAATAACACTTAGGGAGAAATTAACCAAGCTCGGTCTAATTAAGTTCACTAAAGTAAAATGTGGGTTTTAATATTTTGTTATAATGGGAAAATTTTTATTATTAAATATAATTGTCCTAGAAATAATAATGTAACAACTGTTGTTCTTCGTAACCTCTTAGCGGGCATGTTTCTCAAAAAAATCCATATTTTTCTAGCTTGTCCTAGGTTGTTCTCGAGTTTCATGCAGGTGAAATTTTTATGGGCGTTACAATCTTACAATAATCAAATTTTCTATTTTAGGAATTTACGAACACATTGCAAATATTTTCAAATAGTTTGAATAGTAAACAACTATTTTCTTTCAAAGCATGGTGTAAGAATAATTTTATCCATACACTAACCTTCCGCAATTTTCCTTGTGCTTCATTGTGGAAACTCTCTTTCGTAACAAAAATTTCAATAGCTCATCACCATTTATAGCTTTAACAATCCATTTAGTAACTATACATGTACCTTGATATTATGGATATATAATTCTCAATCCAATTTTAGAACTAGGTTGGATTTATTGATTTAAAGAAACCACTCTAGTCCTAGATGCACCTTCCCAATCGGACAAAAGAATTTTGTGAATTAATTTTTAAAAATCCTTTTCTTGTTGGTTGGATGACATAAAACTCGAAGACAACTAAAAATGTGTGGAAAATAAAATTTTAGTTGTAACTTGAAATATTCCAACAAAAATGAATATTTCTACCGCAATTCAACAAATTTTTTTAATTTAATTGAAGTACCAATTCCACATGTCATGTAGTGAGACTCCCTTTCCAAACAGAATAAAAAGATAATGGGTCATTTAACCATGTCTCGAAACATGGTTAAATGTCTCTAAGAATTCAATCATATGGTATTCAAATTGATAACAAGACACAAAGAAATAGATATTTTAAAATTTCATTTTATTATTTAGCTCCTCTTAACATTTTTGTATAACATGTAGGTTATCATCATCTAAATTTGATTCAATTGAAAAACCATTTTGGGGTATGAAAATATCATAAATGATGCTCAAATACTTGGCTCTATACAATAGATAACCCACGATATCTATAGAAAGCACATATAATATTGGAGATAGGGGACCCCTATCTAGTGGAGTATTACGATGGAAAGGATTCACAAATTGAATTGTTAATGATGACATGATCATTGGAATCCTTCAACATCATTTCAACGTGTGTAGGAATTTGAGGACCAAACCACGACCATTGCATCATTAAAATAATGAAATTATAATCCATTGTATCATATGCTTTGTTAAAATATAATTTGACAAGTAATTTATTCTAACCAATTTATTATCCCTTTCATAAGTTTCAGAGGCCAATATAAGTTTATCAATATTATTAGATCCTTCAATTAAACTTGTTTGTTCATATTTTACAATATCTTGAACTACCACCTTCCTACAAATAGTTAGTACCTTGGTAATAATTTTGTAATATGCATTGAGTAAAGTGATAAGATCAAGGCGAGATAGAATGAAAATTGATAGATTGCTTGAATTAAAATGATTCCAAGCGCCACAATATATACAATGCAGAAACGGTTATAGGAAACCATCTAACCTAACCAACCAATGTAATAAAATAACTAATGCTAACATTCCCCCCCTTATTACATTGTTCGTACAAACATACATTTCCTGATACTGGATGTCCCCCCTTAATGAGAACACCACAAAGAGGGTCTTCACATGAGCATGTGCCTACATGGTCTCGATACACATGGTTTTTCTAAGGTTGACCATAAACCTAGAGGGATAGGAGCACTTTTTGACTGTTCACCTCGGTGGTTTTATAGGCTTACCACGAACCAAGAGGATTTTACCTCGGTGGTTTTACAGGCGTACCACGAACCCAAGAGGATGATACCTTGGTGGTTTTACAGGATTACCACGAACCCAACTTCGAGTACCATGTGCTGCTTTTAGTGCTTTTCTACTCCCCATGACGCTTTTCAATTTAGGAGGTCCCAAATAGGAAACTATGCACCATCTGCACTTTATTGAACAACCAAACAACATAGGAAAAAAAAAAAATATTGACAAATATTCCACATTCACTTCTAAGAATCATAGCAATCATGTTCTTAGTTGTAGCCACTGATGTCGATTATCGTTTAGCCAATCTTCAACAGCAAAGGAAACAAATCACTGCCACTGGATGTTGCCCTTGACTAAGTCATTTTCGCCCATAATGTGAAATATGAATACTGAGAAATAAATCACATCAAAGAACATGCTCCAGAAAATGATGCTCCAGAATAATCCATTTTCAGCATCTAATCACAAAACAACATAACACGGAAAACAACACTGAAACTGAAATAAAATCAAACCAAAATTGAGGAATAGGTCCTCAATACCTTATTCTACCACAATCCCTATCGGAGGCCTCATCACTTTTGGCTTGAAAGAGGTCATTGGGTTTCCTCTAGCCTCTGTTATCCTCTGTCCTCCTGAAATGTGTTGCAACTTACTTCACAATATGAGAGGCAAAGAAAAAAATGATCTTGTCAGTATTGGCAGTTTCTTTCATCTTTGTCAAAACGAATGTTCCAATTTGAGTGTATCCTGAAAACATGCTCTTTATAGAATCAGGCTTCAATTCCTCCAATTGCATTTGATGAAAGAGATCTAGAGGCTCATTAAGACACTTATGGACAACATATCTTTCAGACATTATGTCAAACACTTCGCTTGCATACTGTAATTGCTCATATTTGGTATAAATGTTGACATGTGAAGATAAAAACCTATTCATCCGTGACAACGACGAATTTCCTTCTCTAACCTTGAATTGTACACAATGACATGACAAATAATTACTTTGCAAATAAATAGATAGTTTTTTCACTATCTCACGTCACTGCTCCTACCAGATCGCTTCACCTTGATTGATTCACACAAGTGAAAAGAAATTTTCAAGCCACTGTTTACAGCATGTTTGTATTTCTCCTCATTATGAATAGAACCATTCGCCCCACCTATCTTTGATTGATTCTGTTGATGTCTTAGAGTCCTTC
The DNA here is from genome assembly GCA_018340775.1 of Taxus wallichiana var. yunnanensis. Classification (NCBI taxonomy): domain Eukaryota; kingdom Viridiplantae; phylum Streptophyta; class Pinopsida; order Cupressales; family Taxaceae; genus Taxus; species Taxus wallichiana. Next base: position 125,429,092 of record CM031236.1, read on the forward strand.
AATGAATGCCTCCTCACCTATAATTTAGAAACCAACTGTTGTTCCAGGGTAAACCACTGCTCAACATCCTCTCTTGAAGACTATAGGAATTTGGTCACACATGTTCCGATCCCGCCATCCCGACCACCCCGTTTGGCTTTTTGATAACTATTCCTCCTATTGGGGCTGTGACTCTTCACTAACTTGCCAAAGCGATATGTTTTTGTAATTTAATGCTTATGTAGACATTATTGCAAAGAGTTCTTCAAAGTTTCGCAGACATTATCAGCAAAGAGTGCTTCAAAGTTTCGTAGACATTATTGCAAAGAGTGTTTCAAAGTTTTGTAGACATAACCTTATTTTCTCTCAAACCGTTCACGCTAATCCTTTCTCATTTGTTGTTCCATGTTATTTCCTGCATTTCTTTCAATGCTTCGAACTTCACCTGGATGGTTGTACATGTTTCTCCTATGGCTGCTACATTGAAACCAACTCCTGCTGCCTCACTTCTAAATTGGTGGCCTCTCCAACACCGATCGCTACATGCCCGGGACTGATATTTTCTCGATACTAATGAGGGCGAGATAGAATGAAAATTGATAGATTGTGTTGAATTAAAATGATGCGAAGCACCAAAATATATACAATGCGAAACGGTTACAGAAATTGTCTAACCTAACCAACCAATGTAATAAACTAACTAATGCTAACAAAGATGCCAATCAATAATTGTTAATTTTACTTTTTAGAACCATTTAAATGAGACCTTTATTGATAATTGGGCCCAAGGAACCTTATTCGATATCCTCTAAATAAATAATTTAAAATTCCTCTTTGATGTTAGTTGAGGTGGTCTAATAAAACTCTAAAAGGAGTGCATTAATGCTTGAGATTTTATTTTTAATAATAAAAGAAAATATTGTTCAATTTATTATATGGAAAGTAATATGTCCAAAACTCTACTATAGCTAGGCTCAATTTTATTATGTATGCACTCTTTAACTCTTTCCTCAAGTATTGTTTGAATTTCCTTCCTTTGGATGTCTTCTTTGAAAAGATGCCCATAGAACTCTTGAAATATCATAGTTATTTCAGAAAAATCTATGTGGTAGGATCCCTTTTCAACAATTATAGCACAAATTTTCTCCTTATTTTGTTTTTAGTTTAGATAATTCAAGAAGAAATTTGAGCCTTTGTTACACTCTTCAATCCATTGAATTCTTGTTCTTATATTGGCCCCTTATCCTATTTAAATTTCTAGTTTACACCACTTATTCTTAGTAGAAGGAATAGAATCTTGAACTTAGATGTTACTCGAAATGTAAGTATTTGTTTTTGTTGTGTGTTTAAACTTACCTTAGAGGGTTTTTTCTCTTTTTTTAAATTTATAAACCATCCCTTTACCAAAACAATGAAGGAATTCAAGGAATTATGTTATGATCCTCATGTACGGATTTCACTAAAGCCTCAAGGGTTTGGTGTAATGGTTCATTCCATTTCTTATCAAAGAAACCACCTAGGTTCAAGTCCCGGTATGAGTGGCTATGCTGGAGTTGCATTGTTTGTTTGGGGATTGTATAGGGCGGGCGTGTTCCCTTTATACGGGTGCAAATCTAGGTTGACATCTAGGCTAGAGAAACTTGGTGAGATGTTATGATTCTCATGTGTGTCTTTCAAGAAAGGATTGAGGTTTGGGTGTAACGATTCTCTACACCCTTAATCACATATCTTACATTGGATGTGTACAAATGAGTTATGGCTATCATAACTTATTATTATGATGCATCTCTTTCATATGTGTTATATTATCATAAGTAGGTCACCCGAGGTGATAGTCATAACATATGAATAATATATATAGAGGTTAGTATGTAAGTGGAAACACTATTATACTTGAATATTGTGATCATTTATCTAAAATAATTTTTTCTTTGGTGTTCGCTTCTACTAATACTCTTAGTTATCAAAGTAATTTCCTTACAAGTGGTATCGTAGCTTGATCTAAGCCGTAACTATGACAAAATCCTAATTTCAAAGAATCAACTTTATGTACATTATCTTAGAAAAAAATTTGTATTTATTTCGGGTGTTGTGAAATTAATCAAATAAGCTCTTGTCCGAATTTCAATATATTTTAACTTAGTTCCTAGAAGTTACATCAAGTGTAGGGATTTTGATAAATTTTCTCTACCGACTACAAATTGTGGAATTTTTCCAAGTTCTTTACATTTCAAGTGTTGGTTCATGAGAAATGGAAAAATGATTGACTGAGTTTATTCATAATGAATTTTTTATTAATACGGGAGAAAATGGAGTTAGAGGTAATCGCATGTAACTTATAAATTGGTTGCATATAGATAAATTAAAACAATGTATTAATTATGCCAACATTCCCACTTTAATACATTGTTTTTACAAATGTACCCCCAAATCATCGTCATCATCTCCAAATTCATGATCTTGTTATGTCACGATGTGTCCTATCTTATTCTTAATACATGGAATTTGTCTCGTATTTCTTCGAATCTCTGCGACAAATGTGCTCTCATTTGTTAAAAACACGGATGGAGAAGTGATCTCACAATCTCATGTGGTGCAACAATGATGTTCCTAAGCGAATTTTATCTCGCATTCGTCATCTCCATCATAGCCTTCTACAAGCTTAACACATCTTTTCTCTTGCTCGACATTGAACAAAAACAGTCCATTATGACATCGAATTACAAGTTTAAGATATTAGCAAGGAGTCGATACCGACACTTTCATGATATTGACTTTGGATCTCTAAAATTTTACATGTCTCTATGGTTTTTTAGAATGTTACTAACATCTCTAGGGAAAAATTTCATGCTATCAAACTTTTGCATTAGATCATAGGATATTTATTCGTGTTCATATTTGATAGATTTATAGAAAATTTGATGAATGAATGAAGGAGTTTGATCTCATTTTGTTCCATTTTGATTCAAAATAATTCTACACATATCCTCATCTCCTACATGCACATGTCCGACATCATTTCTCCATCTACAACAATAAATAAATTCCCGGATGGGTGTCGATCCTCTGCAAGCATGTTTTTTCATCAAAGAGTCTCGAATAAGTAAGGGAATGCCTCTTTATTTCATAACTTAATGTTTACAAAGATGAAGTTTCTTGCTAACAAATTGTTGCAGGTGCGTGAATGATGGTTGAGTTCTATTTCCTTCTCAATGGACATGCTATGTCTATCAAGGCACCAGGGAGATATTTATAGTGTTGGTTAGTCATCTTACATCAAAGCTTCATGAAAATTTGGACTGTATTCTTTCACGGTATACTCCAAATAAAACTCAAGCCTTTTTAGTCCCTCATGCTAATATTTTTAAAATTCCTCTCATCAATTCATTCATCATAAAAAAATAACACACGTGTAGTGAGGGAAACAACACAAGATCAAAACATGTCTTCATGCAGAGATTGGTGGGAAATCAGGATAGGTCTCATTTTATTCCTTCAATCTACTTTAGTGTGCTTCTCTCGCTTCCATGCTCTGATACAACTTTTAGTTCAATAGAAATGCAAAAACTTCTGAATGAGTTTATTCACAATGAAGTATGTATTAATATAGGAGAAAATTCATATAAGAGGTAATCGCGCCTCTAACCGATAGGTTAGTTACATATGACTAAATTACAACAATGTATTAATTATGGCAACATTCGAAAAGAGAATAAAGAAATAGTTTAAGTTCATTGTTTAAGTTCTTTCATATTTGACCAAATTCATATCCAAATCCCAAACCCTAAATTTATACCTTGATCCCTAAATCCTATTATTTTGGGTATCATGGCGGGTATTCCACAAGAGGAAAAAATAATCCCATCACTCTCGATACAACCCCAATAAAGGATGGGATAAGTTTTTAGGAGTTAGAGTTAGAATGGGTAACTATAGATTCATCAAGGCTAGGGTTTACTTCGATGGACCATAAGGTAAGCCAACTTGAGTTGGCACTGCGAACCTTGACTTTAAAATGGCTAATAAAGAGGATGTAAAAATATTAGATAATGATTGGAGGATTTTACTAGCCAATTTAATTCCAATCTAACTAGTCATCATCGTATTCCAAATCGGCCACCTCTTAATCATACTCATAACAATAGAGGAGGCTCTTCATGTCATAGTAATAGACAAACTAGTTAGGGTGGATCTTCAAACATTCCCAATCCAAATATAAACACTCTGCAGGGCATGTAACTTAATTCCAAAAGTGGAAATGTGTAAGTTTTATGGAAAGGATCCACTCAATTGTATTAACTAAATGGAAATTTTCTTCAATTTGCATTAGATTCCATTAGACAAAAGGTTACTTGTTATCCAATTTTTCCCCTCGAGAAAGATTAATCGAACAAAACCTTTCATAAGAGAAATGGAGAGGCTGGTTCATCCGTGTAATCTTACATTCGATCCCAAAAAATGAAGTTACACGTGGGCTCGAAAATTGAGAAGCAAGGTTGGAAAATGAATGGCCAATAGAAATGTTTAAGAAAAGCTAACTTGGTAAGTCAAAATCAATCCCAGAGCGAGTTGACTCAAAGCAAAGCAACAAAGCCCCGTAGAAGGTGCCACATGTCAGCTCAACACACTTTCAAAAGGTGCAACAAAGTAGAGACCCAAGGGGTGCGCTTGACCCCCACATGGATCTCGACACATAGCAGCTCATGTACGATGACAAGTGTCCAACCATTGCAACTTCAAGAGGGAAAGGAGGGGTAAAGTCTTATAAGCCCGCAGGGTTTCCATGTGGAGCTAAGTCCAACCTTCAAATGAAGCCTCCACATGCCTCATCAACAAAAATTCATAGGTGTGATAAAAGTGATGCCCCCAAACTAGTACAAGCTCACCATGTGGTTAGAGCCCGATAAAAGCAGAACCAGTCGTTGAAAATTCTAATTAGGGGAAGAGCTAGGAGAAGCCTCCACATGTCTCTTCGGTGAAAATTCAAATGTAGAATCCAAAGGCATGAACCAAATAAGCATAGACTCACCACATGGTTAGTGTGTGATAAAGGTAGAACCAACCGTTGAAAATTCTAAGAAGGGAGGAGCCAACTAAATCCTCCATGTGTCTCTTCGGTGCACTTTTGGTATGACATTAAATGAAAAATCCCCTAAAAATTGTAGGCTCTCCAGGTGTCTAGGGGCCCGAGAAAGTTGCATCGGCTATTGAAAAGTTTAAGAGCTGGTGGAAGCCTCCACATGTCATCTCAACACAACTTCAAACGTAAAATCAAAAGGCAGGTCCCCAAACGAGTGCAAGCCCTCCATGTGTCTAAGGTCCAACATGTTTTCTCCTTAATAGGAAGAAAGGACTTGGCCAAAACACAACGAAGCAGCATGTTCATGGATGGTAGCAAGTGTCGCACGTCGCATTACTAGGACCCTAAAAGGAAGCCAAAAATCTTAAGGATGCGTGGGGCCACCATGTGGATCTTGCACAATTAAAATATTGTGAGAGCCCACATGGAACACTCCGACCCCGACCTTCACATGGCCATAAATTTTGACTGGAAGCTCAGATTTGAGCAAGAGAGGACTTTTTAGAAATATCTTGATGTCTGCTACTCAACTACAACTAGATAACTTTAAATTAGTGAGACTAAGTTAGTCAAAATTGAAAAATACAGTCCTTCATTTTTGAGGTTATCAGGCTTCTCACCTACCACCATAATGAAGTATGGGCTTCCTTTCTTTCCCAACAAGGAACAACATATGGAGGCATGGGTTTTACAGTAGAACCCATCATTGTTGTAGGAAAATTCAATGTAATTTTTGGGTAGTTGAAACAAGAATTCAGATTTCTTCTATATCCTTCTCTACTTCTTCCTATATATTGTAAGGAGGGGCATTTTTTAGGAGTTGGACATTTTTCTTTTGCACCCTACGTTCTTCCCTTTCTAAAAGTGGATTTTTGGAGAGCTCAAACCTCCCATTCTAACTGTAAATGCAATCTTGCATCTTGGCCGTTGTAATGGACTGTATCAAATCTTTGGAGCAATAGTATAAGTCTATGGATGATTTCAACCCTCTCTTATATTCATTGTATCTTCCTGATCTCTCATAGAAATATTGGTTATTTTTGCATGATGGTTGTATTACATTTTTTATGGTTTGTGCTTAATGGAAAATCAGGTGTTCATAACTTCTTTGGTGCATCACCCTTGTTAGTTTAGGTTTTATTCCTTGCATCTCCTTAACCTTGTCTCCTTTGCAAGTTAGAGTATATTTTAGAGTAGATCCTCTGCAATATGAATGTGTGGACCTAAACAGAGGAATAGGAATTGGATTTCATTTGGATATATCTCTTGATTCGTAACTTACCACACACTTAGAGAAGCTCCATGTTATGCAATCACACCGAGATTCATAACCCATCGAGTTCAGCAGACATTCAAGGGTATTGTGATTCTCGTACTAATAATTTTTGCATGCCCAAAGTGGGATCAAGAATTCTTCATCTTTAATTGCGCAAGATTGATGTGCACTTGTTGTAAGTTCCCATCTTGTAAGAAGCTCTAAAATTGCACATCTGGTGACTCCAAAAGGGTAGATTCCACTATTTCAGCAGTCCAAGCTTGGTAGATTCATGAGAAGAATTCAGAAAAGGTCAAGAATAAGAGAACAAGGATTCTATTTTTATCTACATTTATCCCCAAAAAGAGAAAGGAGAGGAAGAAGAGATGGAAGGTCTCCATCTCTACCAAAATAAACCTTGTCAACACCTCCACCTAGTAGGCCTTTCATTCAATCGACTAGAGTTCTTCAACCAATTAGGATGGCACAACCCAACCCCTACATTAACTTCACTAATGGCAGCTCCTTATCTTAATACAAAAATCCAGTTCCAAGCATGTAGAACTTGAAGAACATTCCATATTTTACTAAAGAGAACCGATAACTCTAATTGATCATATTTGAGACATTGCAAATGTCCATGCAATTCATTAGATTGTTGAAATGGACATTTCTATCAAGTTGTTGGCATCCTCCTTTAAGGGTGAAGCTTTACAGTGGTTCAGAAGTTTGACTGCATGATCCATCTAGAATTGGGACCATTTATGTATAGCTCTCCACAATCAATTTGGAGAAAAGGGGGATAATCTATCTTTATTGGAGTAGTTGAAACCAATCAAGAGGGATCCTAATGAGTAGTTGATAGACTTATACTTCAAATTCCAGTGAACGAGGGATAGGATTCCGTTATACGTGAGACCAACAGCTAAAGGTGCTTTACTTTACTTCCTTAAAGCTTTAAATTTTTATATTTCCATGATGATTCAATCCATGGGAGGTATAAATTTACCCGCATCCTATAACATTACTATTAGAGCTGAGAATTGTCTCATTCAGGCTAGTAAACTTGCACCTAGGCCACCTACGCCTCTATATCCAGAACTAGGAGCTCCAAGCACTAGTCAAACACCCACATTAGCTCCTATTCCTACTCCAAAAAATCAGAATTTGACTGAAGCTTCTACTTCATCTTCTAGCACCTCAAATGAGCTCCAAGAAGTCATGAAACAACTACAAAACTTGGGTAATGAGTTGGTGACACTTAAGAGGTAACAAGCTCAAAATTACATATCATATCAGCCTCAAACTCAACCTAATAGGCCTCCATATTAGCTTAATAGACCACCCTTTCAAGATGCAAATGAGAACCAAGTTAGGCCTCCTACTAATAGACATATCCATCCTTACAATCCTAATGCTATATCCATATCTAGAGCTCTGGTACCAAAAAAATAACATGTCTCGGGAATATGACTGGTGTTTCCCATGCAATCAACCTCATAACTAGTCAATGTGTTTTAATGACACTTTGAATCAAGATCTTATGGTTACAACAATGGGTTTGTAGCAAGAGATAGGCCAAGAAGGAAATCAGTACTAGGAAGAAAATCAGCAAAAGGTGCCTCCAAATGAGACCACACTGTCAATTGGCAGGTTGAATATTTTGTGGTATAAACCAAACAAGTTCTCAAAGTGTAGTAGCCAATACACGCTCCAAGAAAAGGAACATTGGAGAGGAACAATCATCATTTTTAAGTGATCCAAAACCCTCCATCACTCCACAAGGTTTTAGAAATCAAATTACAGCTCCCAATGTGGAAGATCAGCCAAGCCACCTTTTCGATCCGCTCAAGTGCCCATTGTAACATTCCATGTGCAAGACAAGAATGTGCAAGGCAAGGGGAAGTAGAAGGATAATTCATCCCCTTTTAACATCATTGACCAAATGAAGAAAATGAATGTAAACATATCGATGTGGGAGCCATTGGCTATCCCAGAAAAGGAGACCTATTGCAAGTTGTTATGGAAAATTATTCAGCATCAAATCAACCACCACACCAACAAGAAAAATTTCTCACCAATGCATCTCATCAAGAAGGAAATCATGGAGGCCATCAAGGTAATATCTTAAAGCCACCAACATTCTATATCTCATTTATCATAGGAGATAAATTTTTACATAATTAGCATGATTGATTCGAGAGCAAGTAGCTCGGTTATGCCAAAACAAATAGCAGATCAATTGGGTCTAAAGTATGAGCCAGTGCTGAAAGGAGTAGTGCAACTAGATGGGACAATAGTAGGAATGGTTGGGGTCATCAAGGGTTTAATCCTAACACTACATGCCTATCCAAATGTCACAGTCTTGCAAGATGTGTCTGTAATTGACCTCCCACCACTCTTTGCATTGTGTTTATCAAGAGACTTTACTACCAAAATTTGTCAATATTTGTCACCATATTGGTCACACATGTTATTCAGAATAAGGTATGCAGCCGAGGAAACCATCAAGTCGAACCAATTGCAAAATATCACATTGAGCCTAATGTGCCAAGTCCTATCAACGCAAATTGCTCAACTTTCGATTAGGAGTGTTCAACAAATCTAGAAACAGGTACTAAGGTTGAGGGTATTCCAGATTTAAATCTGGATGAATGGGAAAACAAAAGGCATGCATTCGACCCATTTAAGGAAATGGAAGAATTTTAATTGGGTGTATATTGTGTACACGAAGAAAACTCACCCATTCCTAACATCACCAAGCTAGAAAATGAAGATGAAAAGGAAGTATGGCAACTATATTTCGATGGTTCAATAAGCAAACAAGGGGTTGGAGGAGGTGCATTGTTAGTTTCATCACAGAACTTCAAGTATTATTTAGCATTTTGTTTCCTATTTTCCTATTCAAACAACACAATTGAATATGAAGCCTTGATTCATGGACTTCATTAGGGCTAGGAAAAGAAGCATGAAGAATTATCAAGTATTTGGTCATAGTGAGGTAATCGTTAATCAAGTCGAAGGAAACAACATGCTACAAGAATGACCTACTCAAGAGCTAAAAAAATAGGGTATGGGACCTAATTGAAGACTTTGAAGCTTTCAACATTGTGTCCATACCGAGGAAGAAGAATGAAGCTGCAGATAGGCTTGCAGTAGTCGGACTAACATTTGATGTGGTTGAAATTATCAAAAAGACAAAACACAACCACATCTCCATGTCATTGTAAGGTCGAGAAGTTTAAGACAATAACGCAAGCTAGAAGGTGTTTGAGAACAAACAATAGATCGTTAATTTGTTGTAAGAAGAGGCTTAATTCTTAGCTAGGAACTAAGAAAAATTAGAGCAGCAATACAGGGACCAAGTAGTGCAGCTATATACCTACAAGCTTCCCAAAGGTCTAGTAACATTGATTCAATATTCAATCCTAATGACCAGTTTTGAAAAGACAAGGCTAACATATAGGTCAAGGGAGAGGATTTCGGGCCAATCTCGATTGGGAAGGTAAAACACTTCAAATTGGAAAATTGGCCACTAAATAAGAGAGATATGAGTTTGCACAACTCTTTCAAGAGTTTCCAGATGTCTTCGCTTGGAGCTATGAAACCCTGTGAGGATTCAATTCGAAGTTGGCAGAACATACAATAGAGTTGGATTCGAGATGCTAAGCCATCGGGAAGAAGCAAAGACCAGTCAACCCACACATTGAGCCTATTATGAAGAAAGAGTTAAACAAGATGATAGAGGAAAGCATTATATTTCCAATCAAGCACTCAAGTTGGGTTACAAATTTGGTATCGGTTAGGAAGAAGAATAGGGAAATAAGGTTATGTGTGGACTTTTGAGACCTAAACATGGCATCTCTCAAGGACCACTACCCACTTCCTTCAATGAGAAAAATCTTACAAGTGGTAGCCGATCAAAAAAATTTTCTCTCCTGGATTGATAATCGGGGTATAATTAGATAATGGTGAAAGAAGATGATCAGTTGAAAATTGATTTCATCACTAAGTTGGGCACCTATGTCTACAAGAAGATGTCCATTTGATTGTCTAATGCCAGAGCCACTTTTCAAAGGGCGATGGACATGGGATTCAAGGGGTTGATCAAAAAAATAGTGCTAATATATCTTGACGATATCACTTTGTTCTCCAAAAATGTAGTGGATCACCTTTTTCATCTGAGATAGTTATTTTGAAGATGTAGGAGATTTAAGGTATCATTAAATTCCAAAAAATGCATATTCCTCGATCACGAAGGAAAACTCCTAGGCCATATTGTGTAAAAGGAAGGATTAATGATTGACCCAAAAATAGTTGAAGCAATTCGAGCATTTCCCTTGCCAAGTCATAAGAAGGCTCTTTAGAGCCTCTTAGGAAGGATCAATTTTGTCCACAGATTTTTGCCAAATTTTCTTGCTCTTGTGAGTTCAATAACATTGATTTTGAAGAAGATCATAGCATTCAGGTGGACAAATAAAATAAAAGTGAGTTTTAAAGCAATAAAAGAGGCTATATCCTAAGCTATAACTCTCGTCAATCAAAACTTCTCCAAGGACTTCATGCTTTATGCCTTTGGTAGTGGGGACACAATTTCTGTAATCCTAGTGTAACAAAACAAAGAGGGATCTCAACAACCGGTTTCCTTCTTTAGTCAAATTTTGGAGGACTATGAAGTTAGATACTCCTTCATCCTAAAGCACGTCCTTGTAATGATTAGGATCTTGAATAATTTCAAACACTAGTTTCAAATAACAAAATCCAACCATTAGTCTCTCATGTGGGATTCAAGTAGTTCCTTTTGAACAAGGATCTAAATGAGAAACACACAGGATGGATCACTCATTTCATGGAATATGACATTGAGATTAAATTCACTAAGCTAGTCCATAGAAAGGGGTTATGTGAATAGTTGGTGTCAAGTTAACAATTTGAAACAAGTGATGAAAAGGAAGCTATTTTGGTACTATAAGATGGACAAGAATAAACAAATGATGATGTGCCTATCCCTTATTGGACTCAAAATATGATACACTTCCTACAAATAGGCCTATTCCCTCTAGAAATGAGCAAAGAAAAGAGGAGATACTTCATATTGCAAGCCATCCCATATGTGCTTGTTGATGGTGTTTTGTTAAAAAGGGACATCAATGGTGTTCTACTAAGATGCATTGGAATAGATCAAATTGAGAGATTGTTACAAGATTTTCACAATGGAGAAGACGGAGGTCATTTTTCCCCATGGGTAAAAACTCTAAAGATAATGAAGGCGGGTTATTATTGTCCCACAATGTTTAGTGACTACTACACATGGATAAAAAGGTGTAAAAATGTGCATTCTTCAAAGGTAAAGAAAAGTTAGCAGTGCTTCCATTGCACCCAATTTCAGCTAACCAACTATTCATGCAATGGGGATTGGACTTCATTGGGGTCATCAAACCAAACTCAAGCCAAGGTCATAAGTGGATTCTCACAGCAATGGACTATTTCACCAAGTGGACCAAGGTAGTAGCACTCAAAGAAGCAAACGAGTCTAGTATACTAGACTTCTATGAAGGAGTAGTGACTAGGTTCGGAGTACTAGCCACTATCATACTAGAAAATGCATTGGAATTCCTAGGTTCCAAGATCACATAATGGGTTGTGAATAATGGGACCTACTTGAGCACCTCTTCAAACTATTACCCACAGGATAATGGCTAGGTAGAGTCCATAAATAAGAATTTGCTAAGAATTTTCAGAACTCTTGATGAAAACTAGAGGACATGGCATACTAAGCTTAAATCAACTTTGTGGGCTGACAGGATCACACCAAAGAGGTCAAAAGGTAATTCTCCCTACAATTTATTCTATGGGAAAGAAGCAGTGTTGCATATAGCATTAGAACTACCCACACTGGAACTCATGAAGCAATAAGAATTATCAAAGTTTAAACCAATGGAGGCTAGATATGTAGAGCTGAGGGAATTGGAAGAAATTAGAGAACATGCAGTTCAAACAATGGAGAAAGATCAAACCTCAATCAAAATATGTTTTGACAAGAAATTAAAAGCAAGGACCTTTCAGGAGGGGGATCTAGTTCTCAAGTGGGATGCAGATTGGGAAAAACTAGGAAGGCATTCCAAGTTTGATGCCATTTGGAGTGGCCCCTACATGGTCACAGGATGTAAGAGTAGAAATTCCTTCCAATTGTCTACATTGGATGGAGAAGAACTTCCTATTCCTATTAATGGAATCTACCTTAAACATTGCTACTAAAAGGGAAGGTTTCACCCTTGTAAATATTAGCCTAGGATTTTAATTCCTCTAAGTGCGTGTGCACATTTTCTTCTTGTAGTTTAGGTTTTAGTTGCTCCAAGGTTACATCACTATGCAGATAAGTGTTTCCTACAGTCCATTTCCAAGATAGGTGAAAAATCTAGGTCAATATGATTTTCTACTCTTAGAAACCTCATTTTTATGATTTTCATATGAAATTGAGACTGTGGGCAGCGGGGTAGGTTCTAGGATCACCAAGTGCAAGTAATCGATTTCAGGTTCAAAATAAGATCAGTATCAGGATATCATTTATGACTCCATGCCTAATGGATACAACAAGGAATACGATCTTTCACCTAGCATGCAGGTGACCCCGCAAGTCACCAAATTGTTATCCAATTTATCCCCTTGAGAAATATTCTAATCAACAAAACCTTTCACTTGAGAAATGGAGAGGTTGGTTCAGCTATGCGAGCTTACATTCAATCCCAAAAAATCAAGTTTCAGGTGGGCTCAAAAATGGAGAAGCAGGTCAAAAATGAATGGCCAATAGAAATGTTGAAGAAAAGATAACTCAGTAAGTCAAAATTGAGCCCAAAGCATGTCAAATCGAAGTAAAGCAACAGAGCCGCGAAAGGTGCCAAATGTCATCTCAATGCACTTTCAAAAGGTGCAACAAAGTGGAGACCCTAGGGATGTGCTTGACCCCCACGTGGATCTCAGCACATAGCAGGCTCGTGGACGATGCCAAGTGTCCAACCACCGTAACTTCAAGAGGGAAAGGAGGGGGTAAAGTCTTGGAAGCCCACAGGTTTCCACATACAAACTAAGTCCAACCATTAATGGAAGCCTCCATGCCCCTCATCAGCACAACTTCAAAGGTGCAACAAAAGCGGCCCCCCCAAATGAGCGTAGGCTCTCCACGTGGTCAGAGCCCGATAAAGGTAGAACTGATTGTTGAAAATTCTAAACAAGCGAAGAGCTAGTGGAAGCCTCAATGTGTTTCTTTGGCACAAATTCAAGCCCCAAATGAGCACAGGATTGCCTTGGTGTTAAATCCTAATAAAGGTATAACCAGCCATTGAAAAGTCTAAGTAGGGGATGAGAGAGCGAAACCCTCCACGTGTCTCTTTGGCACACTTTTGGTATGTCGCTTAAAAGAAATATCCGTAAACGAGCGTAGGATCTCCACGTATCTAGGGGCCCAAGAAAGTTTCACCGCCATTAAAAAGTCTAAGAGCCACCGGAATCCTCCATGTGTCACTTCAACGCAACTTCAAAGGTAAAATCCAAAGGTAAGTCCCCAACGAGCGCAAGCCCTACACATGTCTAGGGTCCAACATAGTTTCTCCTAAATAGGTAGAAAGGACTTGGTACAAACCGAACGAAGTAGAATGTTCATGGATGGTGCCAAATGTCGGCACGTCGCATTCCCAGGACCCTAAAAGGCAACAAAAATATTAAGGATGCTTGGGGCTTCCACATGGATCTTGCACAATTAAAATATTGTTAGAGCCCACGTGGAATGCTCAACCCGACCTTTAGATGGCCATAACCTTTGAATGAAAGCTCGGATTTGAGCAAGAGAAGACTTTTTAGAAATATCTTGACGTTTTCTACTCAAATATGATTGGATAACTTTAAATTATTGAGATTAAGTTAGTGAAAATTGAAAAATACACAGTCTTCCATTTTTTTAGGTCATCAGGGCATCTCACCTACCACCATAATGAATTATGGGCTTCCTTTCTTACCCAACAAGGAAAAACACATGGATGAATGGGTTTTGCATTAGAACCCATCATTGTTAGAGGAAAATTCAATGCATTTTTTCGGTGGTTGAAACAAGAATTCAGATTTCTTCTATGTCCTTCACTAATTCTTCCTATATATTGTAAGGAGGGGCATTTTTGTAGGGGTTGGAAAATTTTTTTTACACCCTCCCTTCTTCCCTTTCTAAAAGTGGATTTGTGGATCTTCAACCTCCCCTTCAAACTTGTAAATGTAATATTTACTGCATAGCCATTGTAATGGACTGTATCAAATCTTTGGAGCAATAGTATAAGTTTGTGGATGATTTCAACCCTCTCTTATGTTCATTGTATCTTCCTGATCTCTCATTGTAATCTTGGTTATTTGTGCATGATGGTTGTATTAAATTTTTGATGGTTTGTGTTTAATGGAAAAGTAGGTGTTCAACATTCCTTTGGTGCATCACCCTTATTAGTTTAGGTTTTATTTCTTGCATCTCCTTAACCTTGTCTCCTTGGCAAGTTAGAGTAGGTTTTAGAGTAGATTATGTCTGCAATGTGAATATGTGCACTGAACAAAGGAATATGAACTAGCCTTCATCCAAATATTTCTCCTTATTCGCAAAGTCCCACACTTTGGGAGAAGCTCCATGTTATGCAATCACACTGAGAGTCTCAACCCATCGAGTTGCAGACATTTAGGGGTGTTGTGATTCTGCACTAACAATTACCATGGCATCTTTTTGTGTTAAAGCTGACAACTCATTTGGTATTGATGGTTATGTGCTCAAAGATGAAAAAGTGGTCTCAATGTTAGATGGATAGTCTTCACCAAATATTTTCAACTAGAATATAGTTCTAGTGTGTTAGATAATTACTTTGGACAATTAGCAAAGTTAAGACACACATGATAAATTAAGGATTACATGCATCAATTCAAAACCTTTCCTTGTGGATGGAAATTTTTTTATTAGATAAGGTGAGAAATTGATTTTGAGGGGCTAGAAACACCCGTAAATTATAAAGGAGAAAAAATTTATTGCGAATGAGAAATAAAAATATGGCCTCTACCAACAACAAGAGAGGAAAAAATCGAGAATATTACTAAAGAGAATTTGAATGTCTTATTTCTTGTGGGTCTTAAGGAACAAAATGAGAATCAGGCGCATATGTTTAATCCTCATAATCTTTCATATTCTATTATTTTGGAATGTAGGGTAGTGTATTAAAAAAATCATGCACTTTAGACATTATTTAGCCTAATCTTATATGAATATTTAGAAGGTTCTTAAGTGAAGAAAGTATTAATTAATCCCACCTTTTTGACATCTTTTTTTACTTTTTATTTCATCATTCATGCACATTTTTACATACATGACCACTTATTTCTGCACTTTCCCATCATTTTAGCCTAAATCGGGGCACCCAGGCCTATACTAGGGTGCCCCGATCCTTGTTTTACTTTCCCACCTCTTTTTACGATATTTCTAGTTTTTTTCATCCTTATATTTTCCTATTCCTCCATGTCGTGGTTAATTACAAATATAGAGCAAGATAACCCTATAAATATAAATTTATGAGACCATAATGAGGGTCCTAGCGTCACTTACTACTATCACTCTATCTAGAGTTTAATCCATTACATTTCTTGCATTTACATACTTCCATGCATCAAGGCTTGAGATCTACATAAACACACAATTCATAGATGGAGGGCTTCTATTCTATTCCATGCATAGATACTATTATATTTTCTACATTTATTTATTACTCACTACTTTACAAAGTCCTGATCGACATAAGAGTGCCTAGGGCATGAAATGCACAAACTCACTAGAACTACATTTGGGTCTAAAATGTAGTGTAGCAATCAGTTTAGTAATCCCACTTTCATGGCGCTTAAGGTCGATCGACCCATTTATTTGCATCTTTTTTTTTTCGTTTAGGGTTTTGATACTTATTTTTCTCTTGCACGTCTTCAATATCATATTGATATATTACGTACATTCAACACAATTTAGTGAATCTAGTGCGATAGGAGCGAAGGTTACAACATATTCTATGACCTAGAAAGAATCAAATTTTGAGAGTTTAAGAAACCAAGGCACCTATTTCTACATACCAGGGCACCCCGAGGAACCCCAGTACCTTCTTAGGTGTTCCATTCTTCTTGGACCTTCAAGATCAACTCTTTTCGGGGCCTCTGTGTAGTTGTTCTTGATTCTAGAATTTCTAGTTAGACCTGTGACACTCAAAGTGACAATCATCCATAAACAACAGAGTTCTTTCCCAACCTTAAGCTTACACATTACGGTTTCCTTTCTATTAATTCAATCATTTAATTATATTAGACTACTTTAGTTAATTATTTACAACATTTATGTCCTAGATTAGATTAACTATCATTTTACTTTCCCATACTTTAATTTATTTTAGTTAATCATTTTGGTGAACCCGATCGTTTTCACGCTTAGGATCCTCCTCTTTCTTCTATCATGGGTCGTCAAGTTTCTTTATCCAATTTTCTTAAGAGATATTCCACTTATCAAGCTATTTTATGAAAATCCCTAGACACCAAATATTTTGATACAATACACCACTATACGACTTAAGTTCTATGTTTCATTCTTTCTCTATTAACCCTAGCCTTAATGAACTCACATATAATCAACCACTATTAGACTCGATTCAAGCATTAAATACATTATTTCAAGATAAATTTGTAGCCATGAAATCCACAATTGTATCTTTTAGGTTAAGAAATTCAATAGCTTACGAATGTTTTGCAATCACATGTTTTTTCTCCCTCTCAATCTCATGTGCAATCTATATCCACTATATGTCATATAGCTAAACCTAAAGTTGTGTCATTGCCAGGGACCTCTCATACTTTATCGTAATACTAAGCCACATGAAATTATTACTGAGCTTCTTAGTGCTTAATTGATAACTCTAACATCTATTGATTTTTATCCTCCTTATCACCTAACAAAGTATCAAGATCATTCATATTTCTGTTATAATTGAATCGTGGACATAATAACCATGATTTCCATGCTTTACAATGTAGAGTCAAACATGTTGAGCTTCAGGTCTTTATTTCATTCATTGGAAGACATCCTATTGCATGCTCACTTATAAATACTACACACACATGAGATCCTAAGTGTATTATGCCATCACTTAGTCATGCTCAATATAAGTAACCTCGTATGGCTACTACTCGAGCCTCCTCTATTCTTTCCAAGGAATTTATCGATGATTCTCTTATTCATTACATGTGCGATATTTAAACTCCCTCACATGTGCATAGTAATGTTTCTCGTAGTCAAACAAACATTTCTCCTATTTCTGATTTTTTTTTCTTCTCCATCTAATGAGCATCACGCCACCATTTCTCTTGTGCCTTATTTGGATGGAAAACCACCACCTCAAAGAATCACCTATGATATCCCCGATTAAAAATTCAACCACCTATCAAAATTAATTCATAAACAACTCCTACCAAGTTGTCTATTGCATTACCTAATAAACCTAATTAGTCTCCCGAGACTCAATGCAACATGGCCTCCTCTCAAATCTAAACTCTTACCAATTAAGTTTTTAAAATCAACTAATCCTCCTCTGAGTGTTCACAATAAATTTTCGCGGCCACCACCTATTTCTACTACAAAATTTATTGAACAAGGTACTACCATGAGTAAACTTGGCCTTTGGTAGGTGACTCCTATTACTCTATCCTCCCGATGAAAAACTTCTAGTATTTTGGTTTTTATATGATCATCAAGGGATATTTGACCATAAAGAACCTTGTTTCATATTACATTATTCCATTACATCACCACCTATACATACAATCATTTATAATACTTTAATACTCCTTACGCATCATCAATTAAATGAAATCTATCATCTCCCATCACCTTGATACATTATTAATTATGTAGTACACGTGTTATCATACACTTAGGGGCATAACATCCCACATCTACCCCATAATATTAACATCTATGCATATCTCACTTTTACATCAATCGCATAGAATATGAATACTCATCATACATTTTAGCATCATTGTTACCCGATGACGCATTGTTGTGCTTCGGTTCACACATTATTATTGAGGGATTACCATTACACTAAACCCCACACACTGCACTATAGGAACTACACATTTATATTTTATCACACACATCACACATCATACACCATCCATTCTACACTTAGTCTACATTCTACATTATACTACATTCTCATCATGTACATATTATTCATTCTATGTATTACATATGCCATTATGTTATTTCAAACGAAACATTTATACACCATCTATATTCTACATACTATGGAGTCTAGTTTTATATTTTCATCCCTACTTTCTACAAGTATCACACAATACATTTCATATTATACATTACATGTTGTCTTTAATACACTTTGCACAATGACAAATCCTAGTCATTGCGTGATTGTTTCATCATTACACATGCTACATTGTTCTCTATACACTATGCTGACCACTCTATAACACACTTCAATTCCTTGGTCCATACTTGACCGACGAGGGTTTACCAATTAAATCAACCTTACATTCACAATGTGACATTTCATCCTATAAAATTCCTAGGCTAGTGACATACGCTTTAGGCTAAATTATCATTCATCCTTTTTCTATCTAGTAGTGGTATACACTTTAGGCTTGATCACTACTTCTCTTCTACCATCATCTAGTAGTATACACCTTAGGTTACATCACCACTCCCAATCCTTTCATCAAATAGTGATATACACTTAGTGCTAAATCTTCATTCATCCTAATCCTTTCATCTTATAGTTATATATGTTTAGGGATAAATCATCATTCTCCTTAATCCTTTCATCAGATAGTGATATAAGCTTAGGCTAAATCATTACTCCTCCATTCATCTAGTTATGATATACGTTTTGAATATAGGGTTTACGCTCATCCTTTATATATGTCGCACTTCATCAACACTACATACACACTCCTCACACCGCAGAGACAAACAACCAACATTATCTCGACCATTTCCTAATGATGCACTCTCATTTACAATTCAATCTTGACTTATGAGGGGGAAAAAATGAATCTAATTTTATACACTTCCATCCACTCAGGGGCATGTGTCTCCTAACATTCAATCTTGCATTCCATTCCATCCATCAACAACATATTACATTGTCTTGGGATATTACTCTTTTTCTAGTGTTTTTCAAGATCATTTTACTTCACATGTGAGATAGATTTCTTATATGCCATCATCTATACTATCCACACATGCACACTCATGCCTTGGATAAGTGTGACCAAAGATAAAGGAATCCTACATGTGACATGGATGTTCACCTTCTACCCTTCCTATACTAGTTGTTGAGGGCATCCACATACGTCTCATTTAGGTGCTATTGTTTCATTTTTTACTTAGCATCTTATAGTACTTGATTATACATGTTTTTACATATTGGTTATTAATCTAACATGATAACATGTGTTCCATGTGCAACACTTGTTTTGTAGGATTACATATTTCCATGACTACTTGTTTCTTTGTATGTACTTGACTGCTATTTTTTTTCCATTGTATGTGGGCTTTACCCTATGTCCGTATGCACACTTTTTTTTTTTTTTACACCATGATGGCCATGTGTGTATTGCAACATCGTGAGTGATATCTCATGTTTGCAACCCCTTTTTCACAGCTTACTTTTTTCCTGGGTGTTTACATTCACTACATTATCTTTGTAGCTTACACATGTTTTCTATATGCATTGATTGTTTTCTTTACACTTATCTTTGGCTATCCTTATTTTTTATGTATACCTTGGTTTCTACTAAGAACTTTGTAGAGTATATAGTTCGAGTCCAGTTGGTCCTCTTTTGGGGCCACATTCTCCTATCATCAACATCGCATGCGTCCCAAAAGAGGGGTGGTGATCCTCTTAGGATTTACATACTAACACAAAGTGGAGCTAGACTAGATCAAGATAGTGCACTTTCTGCCCTTTGCATTGTGGGTTTACATAGTGGGTTTAGAACTATCTACAAACTCCATACACATCATATTTTCCCAAATATGGTGTCCTTAGCATTTTTTCAAGTAGTTACAAGCTTGGAGGTAAGCACGGGTGTGCCTCTCTACACTACTTCACCTAGTGGAATCAAAATGCCTAAATAACTAGGACAATACAAAGATATCTTCACACACATTTTAGTAAAAGTGGTTAGATCTTGGAGGACATAAAGCATTTCCTCCCTACACAATTTTATCTAGGGTGGCATGAGATCTCCCAAAAACTCGCAATAGTACATGATATCCTTCTACACCCTTTCTCTTGACATGGATCAGGTGCACATGTTCCATTTACACTTTTCATTTCATGTATTTTACATTTACATATTTTACACATTTCTATACACATGTGTATTTTACATAGTGTTTTTACATACATACATATTTGACTACTTGATCATTTTCTCCTTGTAGGTCTGACTGTATGATAAATAAGCAAAAATTAGGGGCAATAATAACAAAAATACTAGTACAATGACAATGCAAACCACATTCCATGACAAGCACACACCTTACTAACCATGTAGGTAGAATACACACCGCAACAACTACACACGTGTTCTTCCCTAGGTTCACTCTCATCACTTTTTTTATCCACATTTTTCATCTATACTTTCCACGCTCCTTGATCTTTATATCATTCCATGTTTTTGTCTAGTCGTTTGGTAAAATTTTATACTACACTCTATATGGACATCAAGTACGCATTTATGTCTACTTTATGTTTCTGATATTTTTGCTCACCAACATAAAGTGGGGGAAAATGTAGTCACAAAATCATGCACTTTTGACATTATTAAGCTTGGTCTCATACTACTATTTAGAAGGTTCTTAAGTGAAGAAATTACTAATTAATCCCACCTTTTAGCCATCTTGTTTTATTTTTTAATTCGTCATTCCAACATATTTTTACATACATGCCTAGTTGTTTCAACAATTTCCTAACATTTTAGGATAAACTAGGGTTCTCAAGCCTATACTAGGGCACGTCAGTGGTGGCATGGTTCCACATGGGGCACACTGATACATGTTTTAATTTCCTACCTTTTTTTGGGCTCTTCTTAGCTATTTTTCATCCATATATTTTTCCTAGTCAGCCATGTTGAGGTTAATTACAAAATTTGAGAAAGAGAACCCTATAAATATATAGTTATGAGACCGTAATGAGAGTTGTAACGCCACTTACTACTATCACTCCTTTTAGAGTTTTATCCATTATATCACTTTCATCCACATAGTTTCATGCATTAAGGATATGAGATATACATTAAGATACACTTCATACGGGGAGTTATTTTTTTCTATTCCATGTACACATACTATTACATTTTCTACATTTAGTTATTGCTCACTACTTCACAAAGTGTGACTGGCATAAGAGAACCAACAAATGACATACAAACACACACACAAAACAAGTACATTTGGGTAAAAATGTAGTACACCACTCGGTTTAGTAAGCCAACTATTGTGGTAGCCGAGGTCATCCTACCCATTCATTTGCATCTTTTATGTTTCTAGGGTTTTGATACTTCTTTTTTTTCTCACATGTCTTTAATATCATCTTGCTATTTTCGGTACATTAGGCAAAGTTTAGAGAATCTAGTGCGATAGGAAATGAAGGTTATAGTGTATCTTCTTCCGACCCGAAATAATCAACATCCAAGCTTTATTAGACAACAGAGTGTCTCTTTCTCGCATACTAGGGTGCGCGCGGTGCCCCAAAACCATCTTTGTGCTCCAAAGATGATAAGAGATTCTAGATCCACTCTTTTTGGGGCCTGTGTGTAGTTGTTCCTACTTTTAGAATTTCCAATCAAACTGTAAATTTCAATAACAATCATTTGTATCCATATAAGTTCTTTCCTAAATTTCCTCTTGCACATTAGGATTTCATTTCTATTAATTCAATTATTTAATTATCTTATAGTATTTAGTAATTCATTTACAATGATTATGTCCTCCTAGATTAGATTAACTATCAATATACTTTCCCTATTTTAGTTAATTTTAGTTAATTAGGTAGAGGAAATATTTTTCTAGAAGGTGATAAAGTTTCACTAATATCGAGATTGAATAACTAGCCACAATCATTCCCCTTAGCCACCTATATTGACACCTCAAAAAATTGAAGAAAAAGAGTGAAATGGTTACGTTTCAATTGTGACAACAAATATGGACCAAGACATAAGTGTGTTTAAAAGAAGTTCTTATACATTTAGGGACCTAATGAAGAAGAATATAATGAAGAAGATAAAGAGGTAGAGCTAGAGTAGGAGTTAGGAGATCACCAACCAATAATATCATATAATGCAATTTAAGGTATTAGCACTCCCCAAACCCATAAAGTGGTTGGATTCTTAAAAAAATAGAGGGTTATAGTGTTGATTGATTCAGAAGATCTCATAACTTCATCAATCATTAGTTGGTGGTATGTTTGAACTTGTTTTTTTATTGAACACCGAATGTCAAGTAGTGATCGATTATGGTGGAAATTTTAGTTGTTCGTGAAAAATTCCATAAGATTAATTTCATAATTGGATATTACTTGTTAACTAGCCCCATACATGTCATTTCCATAGGAGGAGTAGACATTGTGTTAGGAGTTCAATGGATTACAAACTTATGAACCATTTAAATTAATTTCCAAGAGTTGTGTTATCTCTCGAAAGTGCACCCTATAGAGAGATGGTTGCAGGTGTTCAAAGATTTCAAAATGGATCTCTCTCTTTCGTAGATACAATGGAAACACCTCAGATATGTGGGAATATCTATTCTGAGGTGAGTCTTTGGTATCAAGGCTGGTTCCTTATTGATGTATCCTAAATTGATTTTATGGGGTTTAAGCGTAAAAAGAAGACTGTAAAAGTATTAAAACTGGGGTGATACACCAAATTTGTATGAGGTATTTGACTAAGTATATGTATAATTGATATGGAAAGGATTTTTGATGCACAAGCCAACAATTTTTAGTAGAATATTAAGGGCAAACACTTTGTTGTATTGAGGGAAAGTATCACAACAATACTTCTAAGTTAAACACACACATTAATATCATAGAAATTACTAAATTTGCAACAGGTAAGATGATCCATCAGGAACTCACATCCACAAGATTGTAAATAATTAGAAAGGTAGAAAATACTTCACATTCGGAGGACAAAACAAGCACAAACTGCTTCATCACTTATGTATATAAAAAGTACTCCTTTTTCTTTTCCAAAGCACACAATATATAGCAAAATTATTTCCCACCCTTCCTAAAAATAGGCTAGAATTATACTCGCCCATGCATCCTATTTTTATCCTTCATCTATTAATAAATAAAGGAATAAAAATAGAACATGCAAATACAAAGAGGCATTAACAACCATTGGTTACAACTCAGTCAACTATAGTCGACTATTCTATTTTTAAGAAAAGCATGAGTGATAATTTTCTAAAAATAAGTTTTGCTTGATGAGCAAGTATTCTTCCTTGTGCATGCAGATTCTGTCTTCTTGTTGATCTATCCTTTTGCTGAAGGTATGCGACCTTATCCATTTGTAGTGATAATATTAGCACTTTCTAACCATGGTTGAATCTGGTGAACTCGGGACTCAAATTAAGGTGCAAGAGTATTGCAAACTTAATCATTTTTGGTATTTGCATTGTTGAGCTCCATTCGAGCTAGAAAATTTCTGCTAAATTTTCCCCTAGCCACCATTATTGACTGTTCAAGCTTGACTGAAGGTTTCGTAAAGAACTATTTATTTCATCGTTTTAAAAAGAGTTGTAAAGATTTGAACTAAAACGGGCCTGGAGATATTTTCTTTCTTTTACGACGAGAGAGATTGTGCATTTTAAACCTTTGGCCCACCCTTGTGCTTATAATTTCGATTTTTATGGTGTGGGAGGAGTCACCTATGATTTTATCACTTTTCTCCATTTTTCAAAAAGGGGTCAAAATCTCAAATTGACCAGATGCTTCACTTTTGACTTATTCAATACGTGGCCTTGTTCGGTCTTTAGTGTGGCCGCGAGAGACTTTATCACTTTTCTCCTTTTCGAAAAAGGGTCTCAAAATATCAAATTGACTCTGACGTTCCACTTTTGACTTATTGAATACATGGCCTTTTGATGTTTCAAATGAGTCGCGGGCAATTTTAAACTTTACTCCCTTGTCAAAAATCTTACAAGTTTCAAAGGCAAAAACCATTCCAATGATCCGCTCCTCTACTTTGAATTTCTTTAGGTGGGCTCAACTTTTTACTTTTTCCTTTAACATATGTGCAGTGTTGGCCATTTCACAACTTTACACCCTTTTGGAAATAAAGCTCAAAATCTCAAAAGGCTCCGATGATCCACCTTGACTTTTTGATGCGGGCTCAACCTTTGAATTTTAACTTTAACATAAGTGGGGCCATGAGTCATTTTATGACTTTACACCCTTTTGAAATAAATCTCAAAATTTCAAAAGGTTTTGATGGTCCGCTTTGTCCTTTTTGATGTGGTTTCAACCTTTGACTTTTTCCTTTAACATAAACGGGGCCGCAGGTCATTTTATGACTTTACTCCCTTTTCCAAAATGTATCAAAAAACAAAAAGGGTCCACCCCTCCACATCCAATTATATTTCATTGGGCCTATGGGTTAATTTGTCACTTTTACAAAATGATGAAAAGCTGATAAGTTCACCAAAAATACCCACCATTTCAATGTGTCAAGATGGAGTTTGCATCGATTTGGTTGATCAATTATGTGCATTGATCTTTTTACTTTTGATTTGTGGTGTTGATCTCCAACTCACCCGAGAGTTAAGTTACTTTAGTTTCATGAATAAAACATCTGAAACCCTAATTATTTTGTATTTTCAATCTCGAGCTCTATCCGAGCTAAAGGTACTCTAAATTTATTTTGCCTTGGATGGTGGCCCTTGGAGATGATCTGTCAAGCTCATTTTATCTGCATATATAGCTCATTCTTTCAAGCTCATATTTTATTCAAAATATTTGTCTGTGAAGCTCTGCCAAGAAACTATGGCCGTCATTGTTGAGGTTTTGAAGCTCACTCCTTTTTGTATCATCATTATTTTTAACAATATGGTAGAGGCTTCATGTTTTTCTATTTGTGTAATCTCCTGATTGTATATTTCTCATTTCAATTGGTATTGAGCTCGCCCTTTTACTTTGTCCCTGCTATTTCATCTTCGAAACATTGATACTCATTTTTCCTTTGCATTTTTAATGTGATTTCTAGAACAACATTGATCTCTAAGTTGAAAACTTGTTCTGGATTCTCCTTTTGGCTCTGAATTTAATGAGGGTTTGCTCTGCTTCAATTTTAACCAGTGAGTTCTTGATCCTTACTCTGATTTTAGTACCCATTAATGGGTCTTTCTTGATCAAATCCAAGATCTACATTTTCTTCCTTAGATCTGTAACTTTATTCATTCCTTTGAGTTGTATTGCAACAAATCTGTATATGAACCTTTAACTATCCTACCTGAATGAATTATTTTTCCCAAAATCTGTATCTACACATGTATTTTTCAAATTGTGGCTTGAAATATTACAACCTAGATTTGGGTATCACTCCTTTGGCATGGGTATTCAGACTTCTTTATTTCTTCTTGATTCTGTAATCTGCACCTGCACACTTGAGAAAACAGTTAGAAAATATTTAGGCTTTTTGGCCTCTCTTATGTCCATGGTTTTCTTTTCTTCTTTCTCCTTCTTTCTGAGTGAGAAAATCATGTATGCAGTTTTGATCTTCAAGTAATTTATATCTCCTATTGTTAAGAGATCCATATGCACGAATTAGGATAGTATAGGAATATGGATTAACCCTGAGCTCTTAACTGATAATATTCCTCTTTTCTTCTTTCTAGGTACAGTGCTCTCAACAATGAAGATGAAGAGGGAACAAAGCTAAAGATGAGGATGCATCAACCGAAGGAGAAGACCCAAGGAAATGATGGGTTCACTCATACTCCTCTATTTTCTCTTTCATGCATGTGTACCTCTTATTTTAGTAGCTGTAATTTACTTCTCAGTTACATCCCATGGCTTGTGTGGGAAAATTTGAAATTCCTTATGAATAAAGCGGTGAATTTTTAAATTGAGTTGTGTATTTCTTTCTACATTTCTACATTCGATATGGATTATATGATGAACTAAAAACCCAATAATATGATTGAATGTCTTAATCATGAAGGAAAGAGCATTAAATAATACATGTAACATCAAGTAATGAACTCTGATTTCTGCAATATGCAATTATGTTTTTGTTCCAAAACTTAGCATTTCATCTACGAGATATAATTGGATGTCTTCATCAAGGTAACACATCTATCCTTTGGGGCTTTGTGTTCTTTTGCTGAAGATAGTCATGAAATTGTAGACTATGTGATCTGTTATGTTTTGTAATAGCACACATAGCTACAAATTTCATGTAATCATTATTTAATTCAACAATAACAATATTCTCTGAAAGAAACTCCCCTAGCTTAGGTATACTTCAAAAAAATTTTATTAAATCAGTAACAAATTTTCGAGTTGCCCATTTTTGCACAAGTGCAAAAATTGTCAACAAGTTGATCATTGAATTTCCTTCAAAAGGGGTGACTTTTAAACTAAAAGGATTAAGAGAAAACTCCCCACTATTAGTTATCTCCCACTAGATGTAAAAATTACTTATAAAGTGTGCAGAGGGGGTTTGTGGCACAACTATTTTCATTATATGAACATCAATTAAATACATTTATAACCTACCATATCCAAGAAATTACAGATAATTACTTAGTTATTTTTGGACATATGCAAAAAGGTTTACCTCTAAACAGAGACCATGACCATGTCATCCATCTAGTACCCAGAGTCAACCCCTCAACATCATACCTTATAGGTACCCCTATATGCAAAAGAATTAGATTTAGAAGATACTAAAAGAGATGTTAGAAGAATACATTATTCCTCATAGTCAGATTCCTTACTCCTCTCCTATAGTGATGTTATGGAAAAATATTGAAAGTGGCACATATTTGAAGATTATAGGGAACTCAATAATAACATAGTCAAAGATAAGTTTCCTATTAATGTAATTGATGATTTTATAGATGAGTTGTATGGTGATTTTTACTTTACAAAACATGATCTGCGTTTTAGACATCATCATATTAAAATCAAGGATGAAGATGTTCATAAAATTTACTTGAGAAAACATGAAGGATATCATGAGTTCTTTTGAATTACTTTTGGACTAAAAACGCACCCTCTCCATTTCAAATATTGATGAATTATATCTTTAATCCATATATGTGGAAGTTTTTTTAGTTTTCTTTGATGATATATTAATCTATAGTAAAACATGGCAAGAACACTTGCATCATGTAAATAAGGTGTTAGAAACTCTTGAACACTATCAAATTTATATAAATCCTTATACTTGTGTTCTTTTTAAGTCAAGGAGGTTGAAAATTTTGGTCACATCATCTCTTATGAAGGTTTTAAATATGATCATAATAAAATAAAATCCTTTTCTTGAATGGAAGGTTCCTAAAATGCTAAAGAATGTTTGAATAAATTTAGGGCTTACATGTTATTATCATAGATTTGTTAGGAATTATGGCACCATAACAACACCATTCAAAAATTTATTGAATAAGGAATATTTTCATTAGAATGAGGAATATGCTAAGAAATTTTATAAGTTGAAGGAGGCCATGTGCACCACTCAAGTTCTAGCCACCCCAATTTTTAAAAAAACATTCATTGTTAAATGTGATGCTTTAGAGTATGGTATAGGGGTACTACTCGAGAAATAAGGTTAACCCATTTCCTTTTAGAGCCTCCCTTTCAAAGGTAATAATATATCAAAATGATTTTATGAGAAGGAAATGATAGCAAAAATTCATGGAGTGAAGCAATGGAGACCATATCTAATGAGTAGACATTTCAAATTGAAGACAAATCATGATAGTTTAAAATAATTCTTAGATAAATGTTTATCATTTGAACAACAAGAAAAATGTGTCTCAAAAATTTTTGGGTATGAGTTTGAGATAATTTACAAGGAAGGGAAGGAAAATTTAGTTGTCGATTAACTGAAATGTGGTAAAATGTGGTAAAATGATAGTTAATATAACTAGGAAGAACCATATTTAAAAGTAAATAAAAGTAGTAGATGAATATAGAAAGTGACCCAAGTAACTAGATTATTTAAAATAGAAACCCTAATACGTAAATAAGGTTTGGAAGGAGCTTGGATGATTTGAAAAGCTTGTTGGATTGTGTCGTAAATATTACTAGAGAAACTGGAGGAGGAAATGCATGTGCCAAATTCTAGAAAAGTACAAATCTTAGGAATCTAGGTGGAATGGTCACCTAGACGAGGATTAGGGCCCCTATGGGCACCCCAATATGATTTTTGGGTGCCCTAGTCTACGTAGGATGTCTAAAAGAAACTTGCAAGGTCAATAATTTATCTAAAGGCTTCACTACTTTTTGCACTAATATCTCTAAGCTACAGTAAATGTCGCTACTAATAAGTCTTAAAGATAATACCTACAAAATCCTAATACATGCATCAAACCCTAAAAAAGAAAAATGTAAATGAAGGGGTCAAACTATCCTCGGATGCCAAAATGGTGCACTTACTAACTGATCGGTGCACTACATCTCATACCCAATGTCATTCTATGTTTAAGTGTGTGAAATCATTCCCTAGGTGCTCTTGTTCCATTCATGCTTTGTAAAAGTAGTGAGCAATAACCATGTGTAGAAAATGTATTAGAATGGTGGATGGAGTAGAATAAAATTACCTCCTATGCAAAGTGTCATGGAGCTAGATGAATATAAATGAGATTTAGATGGATGCAACCTTAGATGATGCTATTAGTGCTAGTGTTTGGTCCCTCATTATGGACCTATAAATTTGTATTTATATTTTTCTCTTGTTCTAATTTCATAACTAACCCTAAAGAGGCCAAAAAAGAAATGAAATGTTCAAACAGCTAGAAAGTTCCCCAAAGTCACGGGAAAGTTGAAATAGGATCAAGGCACCCCAACTAGGACTAGGGTGTCTACCAAGACCTATTCAAATGCAAAATAACATTGAAAAACAAAAATGGACTGGGCATGAATGTGTGAAAGGTTAGCAATAACGAAAAAAATTAAAGTAAAATGGCCAAAATACGAGGGTTAATGAGTGATTTTTCACTAAAAACCCATATAAATAGTAGTATGATATTAGGAGTAAATAATAACTAAAGTGTGTGATTTTGTGACTACACTTAGTGCCACTTTATGTTGGTGAATAGAAAGCTCGGTAACATAAAGTAGATAGAAATGTGTACTTGATAACTTGTGTAGATTGATGTAGAAAGGTGCTAAAGGACTAGACAAAGTGTGGAGTGGAAAAAATATGATGGAGCATGGAAACTAAAGATGCAAAAGAAAAAAGTGATGAGAGTGAACCTAGGGTGGAAACACATGTGTAGTTTCTGATGTGTATGATATACCTGCATGGTTAATATCATGTGTTCTGTTATAAAATGTTTTTTTGTTGCCCCCATTGTTCTAGTTGTTGTTTTTGACTACTTGTTTCTCATACGAAAGGATCTATAAGGAAAAAATGATCAAGTACTCAAATGCACATGTGTATGTGAAAAAAAGATGTATATGTATCTGAAATCATTTAAACGTAAATTACGTGTATGAAAAATGGAACAGTGCACCTGATCCATGTTGAGAGAAAAATTGTAGAAAGAGGATATCATGTCCTTGGTGTTTTGGGTGATCTGATTATAGAGGCCAAAGAAATGTAGGGAGAAAGCTACATTATTCTCCAACCTATAACTGCTTTCCTGAAGTTGTATGAAGATATCTCTATACTGCCTAGTTTTTTGGGTGATCCCATGCCATTGGCTGAAGTAGTGTAGAGAGAAAGTCTATTTTATCATTTATCCTCTAACTTGCTCCACAAAAGGATAAGGAATTCCATGTCCCGTAAAATGTGTCATGTACATGGTTCATAGACTACTATGAACCCACTCATTGTATAACCCAAATTGTCAAGAGTAGAAACTAAACTGAATTGAACCGGTGTAGAAGCATTGTATAGCATGTAAATGCCAAATTATTCCCCACCTCTTTGGGGGCAAATACAACTTCAGTCATAGAAGAATGCAACCCGAAAAAGAGGACCAACCACATAAACTCTATAAATCTTTCCATATAGGGGTAAGAGAACGCACTTGGTAGAAAGCAAGGAGCGCATAAACACATGGATAGAAACAAGTGTTAGTACAAACATGCATGCATATAAAAGACAATTGTATGTTATGCAAAAGATGTATAAGCTAGTATACAACTAAACACACAAGAAGACACAATAAGCCACACAAATCGGGCTGCAATATGGGACATCACTCATGATTACACAAGACACACTAGGCCATTATGGCTGCATATAACAAATAATTATACACACCAAACAAAGGGAAAGGCCGACATACAATAGAAAACAAGTAGCCAAAGAACTACAAATAAAAGATAAGCATGGAAGCAAGTAATTTTGTGAACAATTGTTGATCATGCAGCACCCGTTAGCATGTTAGAAAGAAAAATAGTATGTGAAAGGTGTGTATAAACATGTAATATAGAGTGCTAAGTACAAAGTGAAACAATAAAATCTATGAGAGCCAAAGGTGGATGTACCCAACAAAAATGTAGGATGGATAGAAGGTGATCATCCATACTGCGTGTAAAAGACTTGTATCTGCAATAATTAATAAGCAAATATGTGAATGCACATATGTGTATGGTATAGATAAATTACATACAAGAGACCTAACTAGCATGTGTAGTAAAGAAATCATATACAAGAAAACACAAGCAAGAGTAAAAGAAACCAATATATGAAATATGTAGTGGATGGATGGAATGGAATGCAATATGGAGGATAGGAGCTACGTGTGCCCTTGAGTGAATGGGAATGTATGCAGTAAGGTTCATTTGGTTTTCCCCTTCCTAGTCAAGAATGAACCATACACAAGAGTGCGTCATTGGGAAATGATCAAAATGTGTTTCCTTTCTAATGTGATGTGATGAATGTGTATGTTTGATGATATGCAACCTAGAAATGATGTGTCATGAACACTATAACCGAATTGTATATGACGATAAAATGATCGAAAGGGTGATGATGTAGCTTAAAGTGTATATCACTACTAGATGAAGATAGGGAGTGATGATGTAGCCTAGAACTTATACAACTACAATATGAAGGGATATGTGACCATTCAGCGTATAGCATATGTCACTAACCTAGTAATGTCACATGATAGAATGCCAAGTTGTGAATGTGTGAGTATGATAAGGTCTATTTTATTCTTAAACCCTTGGTAGTCGAGTATGGATTGAGGAACTAAAGTGCATCATTGGGTAGTGAGTGCAACGTATAGAATATGATGTAGTGTGTGTGATTATAATAGATGACCATATGATATGTAAGATGTGTAAAAACTCAATGTCTAGTGTTTAATGTAAGATAAAATAGTAATGTTAGAGTACGCGCAGCTTATTTAGTATGTAGGAGTAGTATTTGGTTCTATACTTGTGGAAAATAAAAGTGTGACATATGTATGATGAATACTATTATAGTGTATAGACAATAACTTGTGTATAAATGCACAAAGTGAAAGTATATAATGTAGAACCTAAAAGTGTGATGTATGTATAATTTCATCTAGTATGATGTATCATGTGTAGATATGTAATGATGTAGAATAAATGTAGAGTGTATGATATAATATTTAATATGTAAGATGTGTGAATAGACATAGTATGTAGTAAATATTGTGTAGTGTGTGTGGTTCATGTGTACTAAGCCCTCAATAGTCCAAAGTGAATCGAAGCACAAGAGTGTGTCATCGGGTGACAACGATGCTAAAAATGTGATGAGTATGCCTATGTGAAGATATTGATGTATGACTATGTAGCTATGAGAGATGAATTAACGCTAATTTGAGGAGGGGGAAGTGTTAGATGCTATGCCCCCAATTATGTGGTTATACGTGCATTATCCTATAAATGATGTTGAACAACAAGTAGGAAAGTGATGTATGAAGGTGGTGAAGTATCATAGATTTTGTAATATTGATTCAATGATGGGATGAATAATGAGAGATCATATGGTATGTGTGATGAGTGATAGATGATTGTAGATGTATGTATGTATAAGTGATCATGTAATAATTATATATGTTAATTTAAGATGAGATTAACTTATTATTTGTAATGGAATCCTCAATACCATATAAAAACCATAAGAATATCAGTTTATCATCGGGAGGATAGGGTGATAAGAGTCACCTACTAAAGACAAAGTTTACATGAGCGGTTGAAGCATGGTGGGAAAGCGTAACGATACAACCATGTAGTTGTGGAATTTACGATGTGTCTTGACCAACAATAGAAGGAGTAGCTGCTTTGACAAAAACATTGGCTGCGAAGTGGTGTAGATGGGGAGGTATCTTGAATAGTGGTGGATTTTGTGGTGTGGATTATGCTTCAAGGTTTAATAGGAGGCCAACTAACACTGATTTTTAAAGGAGGTTTCTTAGATTGACATGGTAATGTTTGAAATAACTTTAGTGGAAGAGAAGTGGAACCGTCCTTGCTTGAGAAGTTGGAGTCGATTGAATAGGAGAAGCTTCATTGACCAAATAATGTACCACATAAGTGATAATCTTATGCTCATTAGATATAGAAGGAGGATATTTAAGATCCCATTGAGATGCCACATTGGTATATGGTCATGCAACAAAATGTTGTATAACAAATGAGATAAAGCCCTAATGCTTTGAAGATGTTTGATTCTTCATTATAAATCATATCATTCATTATCGTTATGTCCATTGATTCGATCATAATTTTAATATGGATGACCTTGATATTTAGTTAGTCAATAAGGAGGATAAAATTGAGTAGGTAGTAAAGTGATCAATTGATGAATAAGGAGCTCAATCAAAGGTTATGTTGTATAATATTCGAATAAAAAGGAAAGGTTTTCGTAATGGTATAGATTGAGGATCTATAATTTGAGCACATGTAGTAGACATAGAATGTGAATGAGGTGTAGAAGGAGAACAAACATGCACGTGAGAAGCATCCTTATGTTGTTGAATTTCAGATTTGAGAACTATGATCGTGGATTCCATAGCCATTAACTTGTCTTGAAACAAAGATTGAATTTATTTCAATACGAGTCATTTAGATGGAGGGGCATTAGGACTAACCTTGTTAGATAGATGGTGGAGGATATGAATTATTTCATTTGGCAACGTATCATTAGGATGACATATAGAGTTTATTTATCTTTCTAGAATGACTTGACGGTTAGGAGATATTTTAAGAAAATCAAATAAAATAACTTGAGGAGCTTGATAATAATGGTATAGCTTAGATACCAAATGATAGAATAAAATAAGATTGCAATGACCAAAGAGGGACGGAAGCCTCACAAATATTATTGATCATGAAATCAGATTACATTACAATGCAAGAGTTGTAATATTTATAGATATTAGATAGCCTCATATGGATAGACATGACACCCTAGCAGACACCAACTACGAGATGATAAGACCCATCTCACATGCACATGTAATTACTACTAATACCAATATTGAATGTTATCCAACATAACAATATTGAATGCAAGTCACTAGACTAGAGTGCACATGTTGCACATTATTAAACAAAATACAATGCAATAAAATGCAATAAATATGCCTATGCTAAATTATGCTAACATTCCCCCCCTTAATTTTGCATAGTTTCCAATGAAGTGGAGAGGAACTCTCTGAACAGTGTGAATTTGTCACGTGCAAGTGACTTAGTGAAAACATCTGCCTTCTGTTCAGCTGTAGGACAGAACTGGAGCTATATGTTGTGCTTCAAGACATGCTCGCGTATGAAATGAACTTGTACTTCAATATGCTTGGTTCTCTCATGAAATATTGGATTGCAAACAAGCTTCAGAACTCCTTCATTATCAACATATACTGGAGTAGATTTCTGTTGTGGTAGACCAATTCCTTCCAGTATTCGGCATAGCCATATTGCTTCACAAACTTCACCTGCAGCTCGATATTATGCTTCTGTAGAAGAGCGAGAAACAAAGTTTTGTTTCTTGCTTCCCCATGATATTGGTCCGATCCCATAAAGAAGACGAAGCTTTGATGTTGACTTCCTATCATCCATGTTTCTGCATGATCTCGAATCGAATATCTGTCGAAGAAGAAATTGTCATTCTTCTTGTACTCTAGACCAAGGTCAAGCTGTACCACTGTAGATATCTTAGTATTCTCTTTGCTGCTTTCCAATGACATATTTTTGGTTCTTGCATGAAGTGTGATAAATAGCTGACTGCAAAGCTGATATCTGGTCTAGTATATGTCAGGTAAATGAGACTCCCGATCAACTGCCGATAGAGAGTTGCATTCACCGATGGTGATGGATCGAACGAGATAACTGAAGTCTCGCTTCCATAGGTGTAGCAATAGGAGTGCAGTCCATCATCCTGAATTTCTCGAGCATTGTCTTGGTGTATTTCAACTGTGACACAAAGATATGATTCTCTTTTTGCCATACTTCCAACCCAAGACAATAGTGCATGAGCCCGAGATCTGTCATGTCGAACGATCGATTAAAATCCTTCTTTGTTGCATCAATCATCTTCACAGAACTGCCTGTAATGACTAGATCGTCAACATAAACAACCACAATGAAAATCTCCCCCCCTTGCTTTTTGAGGTAGATATTGGGGTCATAAGGATTCCTTTTGAATCCATGACTTATGAGATGCTCATCAATTTTGATGTACCATGCCCGGGGTGCCTGTTTTAGGCCATATAGAGATTTTATGAGTCTGCATACCATCATCTCTTTTCCTGGTATTACATAACCCTCTGGCTGAGTCATATAGACTTCTTCTTGCAAATCTCCATTAAGAAAGGCACTTTTCACATCCATTTGGTGGACTTTCCAACCAAATTGTGCAACTAGAGCAAAGATCATCCTGATTGTCTTGATCTTGGCTGTGGGAGCAAATGTCTCCTCATAATCAATGCCTTCTTGTTGTGCATACCCCTTTGCTACAAGCCTTGCTTTATACTTGTCAATAGTCCCATCTGATTTGTACTTAGTCTTGAATATCCATCTGCATCCAATGGGTTTCTTCCTTGGTGGAAGGTCGACAAGTTGCCATGTGTTGTTCTTCATCACTGACTGATACTCTGAATCCATGGCATCTTTCCAAGCTTTTGATTGTAGGGCTTCCTGAACTGTAGATGGCTCAACTGTTTCAACAACTCTGCTCATTAGGGCATAATTGACCTCTTCACGAGCTTGACTACGAGTTCTAGGTCCAGGATTGGATGATGTGCTAGGTGCTTCATCCAAATTTGCATCTCTTATTAATTGAGTATACCATTTAGGTAACTTCTTAGCTGTTCCATTGGCTTGTGGTGGATCCAAGTTTTCACCATCATCCAATTCATCACTGTCATCTTCAGTGGGAACATCAAATTTTGTCTTCACAAGAGGTGTATTCTGCATGTTTGTTGAGTCGTTGAGTGGAGCATCTGCTTGTTTCTTCTCAAAGAACTCAACATCCCTACTTGTGTATACTTTCTTTGCTTTCGGATCCCATAATCTGTACCCAAGTGCTTCTTCACTGTATCCAATGAATATCAATTTCTCAGCTTTCATATCCAACTTGTTCCTGTTCTTCTTGGGTATGTGCATGCTAGCTTTACACCCAAATACTCTTAGGTGTGCAATTGATGGTTTCCGATTTGACCATGCTTCTTGAGGTGTCACTCCTTCAAGAGCTACTGTGGGCACTCTGTTCTCAACAAATAGGCTTCGCAGCTTGCGACTTCGCCCAAAATGTCTTTGTTAAACTCCGAGTCGTCAATCATACATCACACCATTTCCATGATAGTACGATTCCTTCTCTCAACTATACCATTCTCATTGTGGTGTGTGAGTAGAAGGCATTTGTCGACGAATCCCATGAGCTTCCAGGTAAGTCTTGAACTCATTGCTTGTGAATTCCCCCCCTCGATCTGAGCGGAGAGTTTTGATCTTGCGACCAACTTCATTCTCAACAAGTGCTTTGAACTTCTGAAATGTCGCAAAGGCTTGACTCTTGTTTCTTAGAAAATATATCCACATCTTTCTTGAGTAGTCATCAACACAAAGCATGAAGTATTGACATCCAGAATGACTTGGTTACATGGGCCCGCAAAGATCGGTGTGCACCAAATCAAGCTTTCCCTTAGCTCTATATGTGTTCTTCTGGAAGGGTACTCTGTGTTGCTTTCCAGCTAGGCAATTGTGACACTTGTCAGTGTTGTGCTTGAGTGTAGGCAATCCTTTCACCATGTTGCCCTTTTGAAGTGTTTGGAGATAGCCAAAACTGATGTGACCATATCTGCGATGCCATAGTTCTGCAGATTGTGTGTCTTTGGCCACTAAAGCTTGGTCATCCTTATGGACAAAATCAAGTTGGAACATGCGTCCCACATTGGAGGCTCTTGCTACAATCTTGGAACCTCTTGACTTATCTCTTATCAAGCACACTTTTTTTCCATTATTACTGTCAAAATCTAACTTCAAGTTGTGATCAAGGAGTTGACTAACTGATAGCAAATTCTTGGTCAACCCAGGTACATACAATACATTTGTGATTTTGCAGTCATGCTTTCCAAGAGGTAGTGAAATGTTTCCAATCCCCTTGACACTGTATGATGAGTCATCACCTAATGACACATGGTTCTTGTTAGGTGAGTCACGTAGTGTGTAGAACCAATCCTTACGTCCAGTCATGTGTCGAGTTGCACCCGAGTCAACATACCAGATATCTTGCGTGGACTTGGTTTCTTCATCAAATTGAGCAGAATACATGTGGTGTCCTTCATCTGAATCATCCTCATGTTCGGCAATGTACCCTTGTTGTTTGGGTTTTCTTTGCCAATTACCATTTTTCTGCCCTTGATTTTGTTGTTGGACTTCCCTTTATTTGAATTATTGTTACCCTGATGGTTATTGGGTTTTGAATTGCTTGATGAACCCTTTTTATAGGAATTGTAACAACAATCTTTGATGTCATGTCCCCCTCTATTGCAAATGGGACACTTCTTGGTGGTGTCTCGTTGACTTTGATTTTGTTGGGACTTCTTGTTATTGGATTGAAATTTCCCCTTTCCTTTATGATTGGAAGATAGTGCTTGCTCATCTTCATGATCTTTGTTATTCATTGCCTCTTCTTGTTGAAGTAGATTGACCAACTTCTCAAAGGTGACTATGTGTTCACTCATATTGATAGTTGTCACAAAGATTCTATAGGAAGTAGGAAGTGCTCGCAACACAATTGGTATGAGGTCTTCATCACTTATCTCTTTTCCCAATGCCAATAGAGATGCCCTCAAAGTAGTAACTCGTCTCAAAAAAACTTCAACCTTCTCATTGTGCTTGAACTTGAGAGTATGCAGTTGTGATAGTAGGTTGAGGATGGCATTCTTGTTCTTTGCCTCATAGACTGTGCTCAACTTATCCCATGCATCCTTGGCCGATGTGGCATCTCTAATGTGGGGTTGCACATCATCTGTTACGCTAAACAAGATGATCAACTTGGCCTTTTGATTTGCCCTATCAAATTGAACTTGTTGTCTTCCATCATCAAGTGATCTTGTTGTTTTTCCATCTACAACTGTCCATAGGTCTTCAAACTCAAGTAATGTCTTGATCTTCGGTTTCCATGCAGCATAGTTGTCTCCTCTAAGCAGTTGTGAATCTGGCAAGAAGAACTTTGGTGCTTGTGCACCCATTTCTGCAATCTGAATTTTTGAAACTCTGAATTTTTGACAAAGGGTAAGGCTCTTATCACTCCAAGTTTATGGTCTCCCTCTCAATATACCGTCAGGCCGATATACCAAACCTTTCTATATACGCTCCCTTCCGATATACCCATCAGTACGTGGAAGAAGATCACCCTTTCAATATACCCATCAGTACGGAAAGAGGTGTTAACGCACGTGAAAGAATTTAGTACGTGGTACTTAGACAGTACGGAGAGGGGTTTGTGCAAGCACAAACGGATGGGAGGGCTCAAATGTGTGTGTATTGTGTCCTTATTACTCCCCGTCGATTTTATAGGGTCGATGC
This sequence comes from Taxus wallichiana var. yunnanensis, assembly GCA_018340775.1. NCBI lineage: Eukaryota > Viridiplantae > Streptophyta > Pinopsida > Cupressales > Taxaceae > Taxus > Taxus wallichiana. Next base: position 125,467,721 of record CM031236.1, read on the forward strand.
CCAGACGACGTTTAGGCAGCTGTGTTAGGCGTTAAGTGCAGTAGTAGTCACGACGGCATCACCCGTAAGTGCTTCCCAGAGGCACCGTATATACTGAACATTGCTATGAGATCAAAGATCTCGTGTGATAGAACCAAACATAAAATAAAAAATTTACACTTCTTTTTTTTTTTTTTTTTTTTCACTTTATGCACCAAGATTAGTACAACAAGCTCCGAGAAGTACATCAAAATGAAGTCTTTTTGTCACCCCTCTTACAAAAAGGGTCTAGAATCACAAAATACACAATTTAGGCCAAAAATATTTTTTACCCCTAATAGGTGTTTTTCCGCTAAATTTAGCGGTGGCTCTAAATGTGTTTGGTGAGCTTCTAAATTTAGAAATCTCCAAAAAAATTTAATTTCTCCAAATTTTCTAAAAAAATAATTTAATAAAAAATATGGAGAGAGTGGGAATCGAACCGCTGACCTGTTTGTTCCCAAGATCCAAACAAACAATCTGAATATTGTTTTCAGCTTTTCTCACAAACCGTGATCTGGGTTTTTCTAAAATTTTGACAGCAACATCATACAATATTTATCTTGAAACCCACAAAATTTCAGAAGAATCAAAATCTTAGTTTTTGAGATCTTACCAATTTACCAGAAGATCTGATTTTTTTCAAAAAAATGATCCGACTTGTACAGACTTTTTGTCACATGTAGAGGCCGAATCTGAAGATGATGTAAACTGTAAAGTTGTGCATCTCCTTCTTATCTTTCCAGAAAAAAAAATGGCACATCAATCCAACATTGTATGAAAAATTTACGTTCTTTTTCTAAGAGCTATCTGCTGGAATTTTGTTGACGGGACTGCTTCAACCTTTGCTCCCGAATTCTTCACACCTCCACTTTCAGATCTAATTTTTTTTTTTAGATCTGATATTTTTTTCTTTAGATCTGCAAAAAAAAATTCAAGATCTCTCTCCTTTTTTTTTTTTTTAAGATCTTTTTTTTTTTCACAAATCTTTTTTTTTAATTTTTAGATCTGCAATTTTTTTCAAGATCTTTCTCCTTTTTTTTTTTTTTAAAGATCTCCAAATCTGAAATATTCTACCAATATGTTAGATCAATTGGCTATGCCAATGACTAATAAAAAAATTTACCTTCCAAATAAGTGGATAGGTCAAATTTTAGTTGATGGATGCTTGGGAGGAATGGAGGCTGCGGGATGCTTCAATGGCTCTCCTTTGATGCAGATCTTCTTCTCCAATGGATCCTCTCCAATAGTGCTCCTCTTCAACCTTGCTTGGATAGAACCTACTCTGATACCAAATGATAGAATAGAATAAGATTGCAATGACCAAAGAGGGACGGAAGCCTCACAAATATTATTGATCATGAAATCAGATTACATTACAATGCAAGAGCTATAATATTTATAGATATTAGACAGCCTCATATGGATAGACATGACACCCTAGCAGACACCAACTACGAGATGATAAGACCCATCTCACATGCACATGTAATTACTACTAATACCAATATTGAATTTTATCCAACATAACAATATTGAATACAAGTCACTAGACTAGAGTGCACATGTTGCACATTATTAAACAAAAGACAATGCAATAAAATGCAATAAATATGCCTATGCTTAATTATGCTAATAGAGCTTTACAACCAATGATAGAAGAAATAAGTGGATCCAAAGTGTGAAAGACGTGTAGTTATCCAAAAATGATTAACTTAAATGTGGTAAAATGATAGTTAATCTAACTACGAACAAGAATAAATAACAAGATAAATAAAAGCAGAAAGTGACCCAAGCAACTAGACTAATGAAAATAGAAACCTAATATAAAAAGAAGGGTAGGAAGGAGCTTATATGATTAAACGAGCTCGCTAGAATGTGTTGTAAAGATGACTTGAGAAATTGGACGAGAAAATGACTATGTCGAGGTCCATTAAAGTACATATCTCGAGAAATCTAGGTGAACTGGGGTGCTTGGGAGAGGATCAGGGCACCTGTGGGCACCCTAGTTTGAGGTTTCGTGCCCTTGTCTACATATGATTTCCACATTTTTTTTTGAAAGGTTGCTAAATTATCTTAAAACCTTCACTCCTTTTCATACTAATATCTGTGAACTCGTAAGCTAAATGTTGCTACCAATAAATGATGAAGATAATACCCGTAAAACCCCTAAACAAGCATCAAACACTAAAAAACGTGCATATGAAGGGGTCAAAATGTCCTCAACTACCACAATGGTGGAATTAATAACTAATCCTTGCACTAAATCTCAGACCCAATGTAGTTCTATGTGAAATTGGGTGCATCATGCCCTCGAGTGCTCTTTTTCCATCGCACTTTAAGAAATTAGTCAAAGAAAAAATATGTGTAGAAAATGTAATAGAATGGTGGAAGGAATAGAATAAACACCCCTCCTATGTAATATGATGCAAATGAACCAATCTTTTTCCTTGTGTTGGAGATATATGAATGCAAATAAGCTTTAGATGGATGAAACCTTGATGATGATAGTAGTGCATACTTTGCGCGTGGTACCTCATTATTGACTCATAAATTTGTATTTATATGGTTGTCTTGTTCTAATTTTGTAGTTAACCACAAGGAGGATGACCAAAAGATATATCAAAATGTTAAAATAGATAGAAAGTGCCTTAAAAGTTATGAGAAAGTGGAAAGAGGATCGGGGTGCCCCGAGTAGGCCAGGATCCTATTGGCACCTCAATACTAGCAAAGGCACCTTAGTCTAATGCAAAATAGTGAAAATCAATAGAAATAGAATAAACATTCATGTATGTGAGGTCAGCGGTGATGACATAGAATAAAGTTAAATGGCCAAAAGATGGGGGTTAATTAGTACTTTCTTCACTCAAAAATGATATGAATAGTAGTATGAGACTGAGACTAAATAATGTCTAAAGTGTGTGATTTTGTTACTAAATTTTCCCCACTTTAATTTTATGAGAGGAAAGCTCAAAGAACATAAAGTGTTAGGATAAATAATATTATCATTAATAAATAATAAATATACTGTTGTATGGTTAATCAACCATATTTGTTTGTATTCAGATTGTTATATTGTTTTAAACAATATATTTGTCTTTTTCTAATTCCTGCTTCCCGGATGTTATTGGAAGCTTATTCATTTTGGCATTTGGTTGCACCTGTGCAACTTATTCTCCTGTGTGTATTTGGCTGTGCAATATCTATAAATATTGCAGCCCATTCTCTGTAATTGTTTACTGATTGAGATTAATAAAATATCACAGGCTTCCGTCCCTGTTTCTCAATCAACATTTGGTACTGTGAGCGAAATTCTGCCCCCCCCAGAAGGTGTGGAAGAGAGAGCAGCAGAGAAAGAGGAGATTGAGACGTATTTGCAGCATTCGAGAGCCAGTGCAGCCTCGCAAACTCCCACCCCATCCCCGCCTCCCCACATCCGCCCCGCTTCCTTCCAGTACTGAAGGCAAATTTTTTTCAGCACTAGTGCACTCAAAGACTGTGCAAAAAATTGCTACAGTATTGAATTTAAAAAAAAAAAATTCCCAATCAGGGTTTTGTTTTTACTGCATTTAGAGCTATATCTTGTTTTGGAGGATTGCTTTGCTGTGTATATGCACCTGCAGTGAACAAACAGAGCAAAGAAAATTAAAAAAAAAGAAGAAGAGGCGCCCAAGCTGGAAAATATATAGTGGGGAGATAAAAAAGTGTTTTTTTTTGAGAAAAAGAGGCGCCATTCTCCCATGCGCGGCTCGCATTAGTAAAAAATTTTTTTTGAGCTAAAAACGTCATTCTCCTCAAGCCCGCGCCCTTCTCATCTCCACCACGTTGTCCCGCAAAATGAAGCTTAGATTGTAAAAAATACGGCCTGTACAATCAAAAACGCCTCCAGCATCAAAAAAATGCGCCCAGCATTAAAAAAACGCCTCCAAAGAAAAAAAATGCGCCAAAGATTAAAAAAAAATGCCTAAAGAATCAAAAAAAAAAAAACGCAGCCAAAGCAAAAAAGGCGCCATTTTTAGTCTCCCACGGCCTGTACAAAGGCAAACAACGCAAAAAACGCCCCAGCATTAAAAAAACGCGCCTGTATTAAAAAAACGTGCGTAAAAAAAACGTGGCCAGGCAGTGAAAAACGTGGCCAAGGGAATAAAAAACAGCGGCCAAGGAAGAAACGCAGCCAAGGAAGGAAGATCTGCGTCCAAACAAAAAAAAAAACGCGGCCTGTACATGAATCAGTGCGTGAAAAGAAGAAAAATGCGGCCATAGAAGAATACAAAGGCATGGAGGTTAAAAGAAAAGCTCGATCCGCTTTCCGGGCAATAAAATAACCCTAAAAACGCCCCTCTCACCAGCATGCGCCACGTGGATCCCTCATCTCAGGCGCATTTTCTAAGAGGTAAGTCAATTTTTTGACATACTTTAAATACAAATTTCTTCCATCTCATACATCAAGCGCCCTTAAGTAGCCAAGTTGGATTATCGGGCCCTTAGAAGTGGAGAGGTGCATGGTTCAAATCCCACCCCAACTTCACATTTTGCATTTGGCAAGAAATTTTTAGCGAACTCGCTAAATTTAGCAGATTTTTTTTTGAATTTAGTTACAACTAACTAAATTTAGCGGAGAATCCCTAATTTAGGTAAAAAAATTTTTTCCCATTTGGTCTGCTTTTCTCATTCCAAAACATTTTTTGCAAAAGGAGACCCACCTAAAAATTGCATTTTCAGCTATTTTTTTGCAATTTTTAGCATTTAGGGCTCTGTGGAGGTCACCAGACCCCGAAATTGTAAATTTTTTTCTGTCATTCAAATTGTATTGTATATTGTACTAATTTGCAGGTTGCCATAGTCAATCGCAAAACTTTGAATCGCTCGTAAACCGCGTAATTGTAATCAAAAATAGTAAATTTGGTTCTCAGAACACTCACGAGATCCTAGATCTCATTCGCAGCTGTCGGTATATACAAAGCTGGCCTCCGGGAAGCGCTTACGGTAAAGCCGCCGCGACTACTACCGCACTTAACGCCTAATATAGCTGCAACAACGCTGTCTCTGGGCATCATCCCTATAAATCGACGGGGAGTAATAAGGTCACAAGCACACACACTATGAACCATCCCATCCGTCTCTGCGTGAACGATCAGCAAGACATAAATCCGACCGAGAAATTATCCGAGTATATAGCGGTTACGCGCGCGTATGAGGATATTTCTTTGAGCCGGTGTCAATAATCGCACGCACTTCCCATCGATCGCCTTGGTACCACGTATCGAATTCTTTCACGACGTTAACGCCTCTTTCACGCATCGCACGGGTATATAGAAAGGGCGAGCTTCTTCCACGCACCGACGGGTATATCTAAGGGCGCGTATATAGAAAGGTTCGGTATATCGACCGACGGTATATAGATTGGGAGACCTTATACCCGGAGTGATAAGAGCCAAACCCCGCTGCTGATCTCGCAAAATGGGCACCAATGCCCCCAAATTTTTCTTCCGGATTCACAATTGCTCGAGGAGAAGCAACTATGCATTGAAGACAAAAATAAAGACACAAATTTGAGTTTGAAGAAATCTGGCCTGTCAGGATCGGTACTCTAACCGTATCACCAACGGATGCAACACAACAACGACAATTTGATAGAGCAGATCGTAAAGCAAAGCTCATCATCTTGTTTGAGTATCCGACGATGTGCAAGTCCACATTCGAGATGCCACATCAGCAAAAGAAGCTTGGGATAAGTCGAGCACAATATATGAGGCCAAGAACAAGAATGTCATACTCAATTTGCAGAGTCGCTATATACGTTGAAATTCAAACAGTAATGAGAAAATCAAGCCTTCCTAAGAAGAGTCAGCAGAGTTGAGGGCTTCACTTCTAGCCCTAGGAGAAGAGGTCAAAGATGAGTCTCTCGCTCCCATTGTTCCGAGAGCTCTCCTTCTTCTTACCGAATTTTTGTCACAACTCTAAACTTGTCAGATACGACAATTAGTTTTGACAAGTTAGTAAACCTACTGCAACAAGAGGAAGCAATGTACAACAAGGATGATGAAGAGGAGCAGGCACTGTCTTCACATCAAAAATGGAAAGGAAAAGGTAAAGGAAAACCTAAATCCTATCAGAAGTCCCCACATCAGAATCAGTATCATGGGGACAATCAACAGAAGAAGCGATGTCCCATTTGCAAAAGAGGACATGACTTGCAAGAATGTTGGTTTAACACATATAAGAAAGGTTCATCGAGCAATTCTAGACCACAACAACAACAAACTTACAAGGGACATTCAAACAATTATCACGGGTAGAAAAAGGGGAACTGGAAAAGAAGACCCCACCAGCAAGGTAATATTGCTGAGCAACAAGATCAGTCAGATAATGAAGACTTCTTGTTCACCGCTTCGATCAAGTGAACCATCCACGCCATCTAGTGACGTCCTCGGTATGTTGATTCGGGAGCCACTCGACACATGACCGCCACAGACTCGGTTTATTTCAATGAGGGACACGCCATCGAAAAATCATGTTTCGTTGGGAGATGATTCTTCATATACAAGATGTGGGATTGGAAACATTTCTCTACCCCTTGGTTCACGCAATGCAGAATATCGATGTTCTATATGTCCCCTGGGTCGACAAAGAATCTTCTTTCACTACCAACTCCTAGATCACAACCTGAAAATTGACTTTGATAGTCAATCCGCAAGAAAATGTGTTTGATTCGAGATAAATCCAGAGGCTCGAAAATAATTGCAAAAGCCTCAAATGTGGGAAGAATGTTTCAACTTGATTTCATTCACAAAATGATCAAGCACTCGTGGCTAAAAACTCCACCTCACTCGGTTGGGCATCGAGATTTGGTCATGTAAGTTTCAAATATCTCGACACACTTCGCCGGTGTAATATGGTACATGGGCTACCATCTCTTCGTAAGGATACGAGACAAGTGTCCTCACCGCTAAGCAGGAAACAACACAGAGTTTCATTCCAAACAAGTACTTTTCGAGCTCATGGAAAACTTGACCTGGTTCATACCGATCCAGGCGGTCCAATGCAGCCAAGTCATTCAGTGGTTCCAAGATTTCATGCTCAGGTTGACGACTATTCACGCAAAATGTGGATTTTCTGTCTTCGCAAGAAAAGTGAAGCCTTTGAAACGCTCAAAAAGTTCAAAGTGGCAATGAGAAAGAAACTGGTCGTCACATCGTAACTCTCCGCTCGATCGAGGGGGAATTCACCAAAGATGAGTTCGAGACTATCTACAAACTCACGGATTCGCCGACAAATGCCTCCTCCACACACACCACAAAGAAATGGTGTTGTTGAGAGAAGAAATCATACTATCATGGAAATGGTGCGATGCATGATCGATGATTCCGAACTTGCAAAGACATTTTGGGTAGAAGCAAAAAAAAAAACAAGTGTATTTGTTAAACAGAGCCTACAATCGCTTCTTGATGGAATTACACCACAAGAAGCATGGTCAAAGAGGAAACCATCCATCGCACACCTCGTAGTATTCGGGTGCAAAGCCGCATGCACATACCCAAACAAGTAATGAAAGAAATTGGACATGAAGTCACAAAATCTCATCTTCATTGATACAAGTGAAGAGACTCTTGGGTACAGATCGATGGATCCTAAGACCGAAAAGTCTACACAAGCAGAGATGTTGAGTTTTTCGAGAAGAAGGAAGCAGAGACTCCTCCTCCTGACTCGCAAGATGTAGATTTTTCACCAAATTGTAAAAATCAAGCAAATGTTCCCTCGTAAGATGAAAGTGATGATGGGGATGATGGTGTTGATCGATAGACCACAACCCATGGGAACAGCTCAACGTATGCCTAAATGGTGTACAAGCACATTACGAGATGCAAGATTGATGCTCCACCGATACATCCACCCCTCGACCACGGACTCACAAGAAAGCAAGAGAAGAAGTTAACTTTGCTTTGATGAGTAGAGTTATCAAATGCATTTGAGCCATCTACACCCAGAAGCCCTACACCAAAAGCTTGGAAAGATGCCATGGATTCTAATATCAATCGCTGATGAAGAATAACACTTGGCAATTTTGTCGATCTTCCACCAGGAAGAAACCCATCGATGCGTAGATGGATATTCAAAACTAAGTACAAAGCAGATGGGACAAAGGACAAGTGTAAAGCAAGACTTGTAGAAAGGGGGTACGCACGTAAAGAAGGCATTGACTATGAGGAGACATTTTCTCCCACAAACTAAGATCAAAACGATCGATGATCTTTGCTCTAAATGCTCATTGATGGAAAGTTCACCAATGGACGTAAAAAGTGCCTTCCCGAATGGAGATTTGCAAGAAGAAGTCTACATGACTCAACCCGAGGGATATGTTGTACCCGGTCAAGAAGAAAAGGTATGCAGACTCAGAAATCTCCGTATGGCCTCAAACAGCACCCCGGCATGGTACATCAAGATTGATGAGCATCTCGCACAACATGGATTCGTCAGAATCCATACGATCCCAATCTCTACCTCAAAAGCAAGGGGGAGATGGTGATTGTTGTAGTTTATGTCGATGATCTAGTCATCACCGGCGCTTCAAGAAGATGATTGATGAAACAAAGAAAGATCTTAAGCGATCATTCGACATGACAGATCTCGGCTTATGCACTACCGTCTTGACTCGAAGTATGGCGTAAAGAGAATCACATCTTTGTTTCTCGATGAAATATACCAAGACAACGCCGAGAAGTTTAGGATGATGGATTGCACACCAATTGCTACACCTATGGAGAACAGACACAGCTTATCTCGCTCGTATCCATCTCCCGAGGTAAGTGCCACTCTCTATCGGCACTGATTGGGAGTCTCATTTACCCGACCTACACTAGACCGTATATCACTTTCATGGCAGTTAGCTATCTATCCAGTTCATGCAAGAACCCAAAGTTTGTCATCGGAAAGCAAAGCAAAGCGCATTTTAAGATATCTCAAAGGATCAAGTGATCTTGGTCTAGAATACAAGAAGAACGAAAACTTCTTCTCGATCGGATATTCGGATTCATATCATGCAGTAACATTGATGATAGAAAATCCACTTCGGATTTGTATTCTTTATGGGATCTCGACCAATATCATGGGGAAGTAAGAAACAACACTTTGTTTCTCGCTTCTTCCACGTAAGCAGTATCGCGCTCAGAGAAGCCGTCTCGTGAAGCGATTTGGCTACGTCGCATACTGGAAGGACTTGGAATACCACAGGACAAACCGACCACCATGTATGTTGACAACGAAGGTGTTCTCAAACTTGTTCGCAATCCAGTTTTTCACGAGAGAACAAAGCACATTGAAGTTCAGGTTCATTTCATACGCGAACATGTATCAAGCACAACATCCATCTTCAATTTTGTCCAACAAATGAACAACGAAAGCATATTTTCACAAAGTCACTTGCACGTGACAAGTTCGAGTTGTTCAGAGCATTTCTCTCCTCATCTCTCCAGACAATGCACAATTAAGGGGGGGAATGTTAGGATAAATAATATTATCCTATTATTAATTATGCATAGTTAGATTATTTAATTAATTTTATTAATTAAATAATAAATATACTGTTGTATGGTTAATCAACCATATTTGTTTGTATTCAGATTGTTATATTGTTTTAAACAATATATTTGTCTTTTTCTAATTCCTGCTTCCCGGATGTTATTGGAAGCTTATTCATTTTGGCATTTGGTCGCACTCAGTGCAACTTATTCTCCTCGTGTTTTTGGTCATGTGCAATATCTATAAATATTGCAGCCCATTCTCTCGTTGTTTAATGATTGAGATTAATAAAATATCACGATCAACATGAGATTAATAAAATATCACTATACAAAGTGCATGAAAAATATGCATGTATATGTATATGAAAGCATGTAAATGTAAAATGTGTAAATGAAAAATGGAGCATGTGCACCGATCCATGTTGATAGTAAAATTGTAGTAAGAGGATATCATGTCCTCGGTTTTTTCGGTGATCTCGACGCCATATGAAGAATTCTAGGGAGAAAGTTGCATTATTCTCTAACCTATAACGCTTCACTAAAGTTGTATCAAGAGATATCTTTATTACCTGGTTTTAAGGTGATCGACACCACCGGCTGAAGTAGTGTACAAAGTAAGTATGATTTGTCTTCAAACATCTAACTTCTCCTCGAATGATAAGGACTACCATGTCGTGTAAAATCCACTTTTTAAGGGGTTTTCGAATGGTCTAAACCCACTCATCGTATAACCCACAATGCTAAGAGACGAAAATGAACTGAATTGAGCTGATATAAAAGTGTTGTATAGTATGTAAACCTCATATTCTTAACTTAAATGTGGGAAAATGATAATTAATCTAACTAGGAAAAAGAGTAAATAAAAGCAAATAAATAAATATAGAAAGTGACCCAAGAAACTAGACTAATGAAAATAGAAACCCTAATATGCAAAGAAGTCTTGAAAGGAGCTTAGCTGATTTGACGATCTTGTTGGAATGTGTTGCGAGAGATGAATAGAGAAATTGAAGGAGGAAATGATTGTGCCAAGGTCTAAAAAAGTATATATATGAGTTATCTAGGTGGACAAGGGTGCCTTGGAGAGGATCAGGGATCCTTTGGGCACCCTAGTCTTAGTTTTGGATGCCTTGGTCTACGTATGATGTGTGAAAACCAAACCCGCAAGGTCACTAAATTATAAGAAACATTTTCTCCCTATCACGGTACTATATTTGAACTACATGAAACGTCACTACCAATTAGTGATGAAAATAAGACCTGTAAAATCTCAAGACAAGCACTAAATCCTAAAATAGAAAAAATCAAATGAAGGGGTTGGATGTCATCAACTACTACAATGGTGGAATTACTAACTAAAGCGATGCACTACATCCGAGATCCGATGTAGTTCTATCTCGTAAGTGTGTGCAATCATGCCCGAGGTGCTCTTATGTTAGTCGTGCATTGTGAAAGTAGTGAGAACTAACTATGTGTATAAAATTTAATATACATCTCTCCTATGCATCTTGATACGAGATGAACCAACCTTATGCGTTGTGATGGAGCTAGTTGGATGCAAATGAGCTTTAGATAGATGCAAAATTATATTGTGATAGTAGTGTGTAGTGCTTGGTCCCTCATTATGGACCCATAACTTTGTATTTATATGGTTCTCTTGTTCTAATTTCTTAATTAACCCCGAAGAGGATGACCACAAGAAATATGAAATGTTCAAATGGTTAGAAGTTCCCAAAAATTGGTGGGAAAGTAAAAATAGGTTTAGGGCACCTTGATGAGGACCATGGCACTTGTTGATACCCCAAGTACTTATCCTGGATGCCCCATCAATTGTAAAATAACAAAAACTCGACGAAAAACAAAGTAAAGTAAAACGTGTGGGAACATGAATGTATGTGAGGTCATAAGTGAGCATAGAAAGCAAAGTAAAATGGCCAAAAGATGGGGGTTAATACGTACTTTCTTCACTCAAAATCATATGAATTTAGTAGTATGAGACTAAGACTAAGTAATGTCTAAAGTGTGTGATTTTATCACTACAATCGGTGATGCTCTATCTAAGATAGATGAATCAGCTAAGGTATTGTTGTCTACCATATATTCATTACAAAAGGACCTGGATAGGGGATGAAAGGTCCGAATGGAAAAAATACCTAAGTACATAAAATCTCCAAAAGATCCAAGAAAGTGAGAAAAATTTTATAGAAAGGAGAGGTTTTGTGATAAAAAAATAGATTATACCTATGATAGAATTCAACCCTTAAAAATAGGGTTCTATATAATCTCTCTTATTTGCTTCTAGTGGGCATTCTAGATTCTTGAAGACGTATCATCTAATCAAGCATGATTTCTTCTAGGAAGGGATAAAACAGATGTCCAAATAATTTTGATAGAATGCATGGCCTATTAGCAAAATAAGGGAGAAACAATTAATTCCCCATGTCTTTTAGAACCTCTATATATTCCTAGAGAAATATGAGAAAAGGTGTCAATGGAGTTCATTATAGAATTTCCTAAATAACAAGGGAAAATAATAATCATGGTAGTGGTGGAAAGACTTGCCAAATATGACCATTTTCATTCCTTATCACACCCATATGTTGCAAGTACATTAGCAACATCTTTCATGGATATAGTTCAAAAGCTATATGGGACACCAAATATTATAGTAATTCATCGAGACAGTATCTTCACTAGTAATTTTTGGACTTCCCTGTTCTCATGTTCAGGAGCACAACTAGCTCGTAATTCATCTAATTATCCCTAGTATGATGGAAAAAATGAGTTGGTAAACAAGTTCTTGGAGGGATATCTTTGTTTTTTTACCCAAATAAGAAATCGAGATGTGTCTAATGATTACCACTTTGGCAAAATGGTGGTATAACACTTTCTTTCATATTTCCTCTAAAATGGCTCCTTTCTCGACATTCTATGGGTACCATTCACCATCCATCATATAATATTTGAGATTCCAACAAAGGGTTTGAGAAGTTGAAGAACATATTCAACACTAACAATAAGTACTTTCTATTCTCCCGAGAACTTGGCCATGGTACAAACTCGCATGAAGCAAACAGGAAGACCAACATCGTAATGAAAGAAATTTTGAATTTGGTTATTGGGTTTTGTCCATTTACAACCATTTAAGAAAATGTCCTTGAAATAATAGACAAAGGATAGTAAGATTTCACCTAATTATTATGGCCCTTACCAAGTGTTACAAAAGAATTGTAAAGTAGAATAAATAATGGAACTTCCTCTCGCCGTGCTCAAATATATTCAAATATTCCATGTAACTTTCTTTAAGAAGGTAATTAAATAGTTAGTATCGAGACCAAATAGTTTTACCCGAGCTTGAAGACGAGGGAAGAACCATCTTGGTGCTAGAGTGTATCCTTCAAACACACAAGTAAGAGATGGAGGAAAAGGGTCATCACCGAGTATTTGATCAAGTGGAAAAATATAGACAATGAAGACACAACTTGGGAGGATGAAAATTTCCCACAACAACATCTAAATCTTCTCAACATTGGGGACAATATTTTTTCAAAGGGAAGGGGCATGTTACACCCTTCATCATATAATTTACATTGGATGTGTATAGCTTAATTGTAGCTATCATAACTTCTTTTTGTGATGTGTCTTTTTCATATGTGTTATATTATCATTAGTGGGTCGGCTGGGTGATGACCCTAGCATAGGAATAGTATATATAGAGGTTAGTAGGTATTATTTGATCATCGTATTGAGCATTTGAGTCTTATTGTATAGTTTGGAGGATTACACCTCGAAGTGGCTAAGCTATTCTACTTTCATATTGTGATCACTTATCTACAATATTATGTTATTTTGTGTTCTATTGATGCCAATATTCTTATGTAACCAAGTAATTCCCTTACACAATAGGAAAAAGGAAAGTGCCACCAGGTCTATTAATGGTTCCCGTTCTAGACGTTTATGTAATAAATTCCAAATTCTCATAAGAGAAACAACAAAAATTTGATATTTAGAATATGGAGTATTAAGTTTGAATGGGATATGTTAGGAAGTTGGGGAATTAGAAGAAAGATAAATGGTACAAAGGATGGGAAATTAGTCCGAAATTGTAGTCCAATAATCAACTTCAAGTACATCGAATGGGAATGAAAAATTTTGATACTCTTGTGAGAGATGTAATATACTCTATTAACCTACATGATTTTATTTCCATGTCAACTCTACAATTATACCATGTAAAACAATTAAATTTAAGACTTAGTTATTTTCCCTTAATTATATCAACTATGCCCGCTGATTTATGAAAATAAATCCAATTTTCAATTCATCTTTGTTGAGTTGATTATGGTTATAACATTGTGATTTTCATGTGTTCCACAATATTAAAGTATCGTCCAAATATCCGACCAACACGGGAATATTTTTGAACAATAAATCCCATAATGCAACCGTTTGTTTGGCATTTATAGAATCATAAATGTAGAAAACCTTATATTTTGTCCATTGAGAACAAGTAAGATACCAAACACATTTAAATCTCGTATCTTCCCCCTTGTCTATTACATATTTAGACATCCATGTAGGAATACTTATGGGAGCTCCTGCACTCCCATATCTATGAGAAGTATGCAAGAAAATTTCATCTTTCCATAAGGTATGTAGAGAAGAATAAAAATGAATGCAAAAAAAATTATACTTATTGAAGAAATAAAATTTAAAGTTCCTACTTGATAATAGCTTCTTTGAATCTATGCCTTTTTTGAGGGCGGGAAATCCCTATGGTGTTCTAGGAAAGGATATTGTAGTTCATTATGAGGGATGAAGATTAAGGTCATCGTTCGAAGGAAACAATTCAAAACTATTAGAAACTAATTTATATATTGATCATTATTGTTTTAAATATGAATAACAATAGAATTGGATCTCTATCAAAGATGGTGATTAGAGGAAGAAGAGTTATAATTTGTAAGAATTTGAGAGGTAAGGTGAAGGGGAAGGAGAGTGGTCATAAGTAGGAGAAAGCCAATTAGAGTAGAGATAAGGGATAGAAGGTTATTCCCTTTTCAAAATTGTCTTCAAATCGTTAGCAATAATTGTATCCTTATAAGAAGTAGGGGTTCCAAGAATTAAGGGTTGGAAAGAACTTTGAAAAGGAATCAAATAAGATGAGTCATTTGAAGGTTGTGAATTGGGTTGCAAATTGGATGAGAACCAGTGAGAAATTAATATTTTTCCCTTCATTGACTAGAAAATTGTGAATCGATGTTCCTATTTTCGGAAATAAAAACATGCATTTGGAGTATTTAAAAACACCGTAGGTTGTTAAATTTCAAAACATGGACGCGTCAATTTAATATTTTCTAGAAAATTTTGATTTAAATAAATTTCTACACAAGCTCTAGGGTGAACTCTTAGGCTAGAAAATTTATCAAAATTATGTTTACACCGTATTGCTCTTCCAAGTTGCCCCAATATCCCTCAAGAAAGGACCTTAAAGATGGAAACCAAAATTCTAAGCCTAGAGATAAGAGAATTTTTACATATAACCCAAGTTCCATATTACTAAATTTCTTGGGCATGTTAATGAGTAGATTTAAACATACATGAAACATATCCTTTTTTAGGCCTCTTATTGCATCAATTTCGCAACTTTTTTTTCCCAATTTATTATTTCCCATTTATAAAAATCTGAATCCAATGGCACCCCTCTTCAAAATAACATCACTATTTTATTTTTACATTCAACAATCACCTATAAAATATAATTAGGTAAGCCTTATTTCTCTATCTCTTTCTTAGGGTTTCATATTTAGATCTTAGTTTTCTTGTGGAAATTTGGTATTTAATTATTTTATATATCAATTACTCTGCAATAGGGTTTAATAAGTATATTTTTGGTTAAATCACAAATATCCTTCTAGATTCAATTCAAAAGCCTACATTACTCACTTTGAAAACTTGTCATCCTAGTTTTAAATCTTCAAACATCTTGAAACATAGTTTGTTATGTCATGTCTGATTTTGTTCTTATTCTTGTAGATGATGTATACCATGATAACCTTAAAAATCATTCATTCCATTGTAGAGATAACTTTCATGTCTTCATTGGTATCCTTTTGAGAGATATTGAGATAAATAAGGTCTCACCACTATATAGTCTAGCTTCTCATACCTGTAGTCTTCAATTTGATCTTCATCTTTGTTACATTTTCTTTAGAACACACAACTTTGGCTCAAAAGACAACATTTTATATCTTTAGTATTTTGATTAGGTCTTCAAGGGTCTTCTTAATTCTTTGTACATTAGTCATAGCAATCTTTGGCTTTAAATCACTCACATAAGCATAAAGCACATTTTATAAGATTAATCCTTCTTAAGAATTTATCATATCTTCTTGAAAATCAATGTCTAGTAACAAACATAGATAATCATACCTTCAATAAAGCCTCAAAACAAATTCTAAATCACCAAGGACATGCTCAAACTATCAATTAATGCATCAAGTCATCAAATTTCATCTAAGATCACCTAATTATAGCATGAAATTCATGAAAACTTTCCTTAGTTTTCATCTTGTAACTCAGATTGCAAAAGTACCTCGAAGTTATTTGGCCTTTATGCTTTGGGCTGTTGGTGTAGGATATTTACCATGCATATATTTTAAGTACATGGGATTCCTCCACATAGGTGATTCACCATGCTTATGTGTCTTAGGGTGTCATTATGTCCTTACACGCATCATAGAGCGTCATAGGAGTTACATTTGATTGGCTATTCCAGAATGTAACTCCCACCTCTTGACGACTACATTTGTGAGGGGAGTTACACACCCCACTACTATATGTACACCCTTTAATCTTGAGAAATACAATGGAATGGAATTGAATAGAATAGAGTATGGGATTTGAGCCATTTTTCCCTTAATGCATGCACATTGCTCTCATGGGTGATTTCTTGCTTCGATCTTGAATCTACATCATTTTGTGGTTGAGTGCAACGTTTTGATGCTGATGAATTCCCTCCATATCTTCTTCATTCCTCTAACATGGTATTAGCGCTCGGGATCGGAATTGTGTTACTCACCTCGGTTGCTTACTACTCTCCACCTCATAGTTTCTTGTGCAAGCTCTCATTCTTGTTTTGTCCTCTACTTGGATTTTATTTATTAAAAAATGTGGGGGTATATGTATTTAGTTTTTTTCTTGTGTGTTTCCGTTAGCATTTTGCAACGCAGAGGTTTTAGTAGATTGCAAGTAACTCCATGCATTTTCTCTTCTAAACTCAAGGTTTTCTTCCACAAGGTCTTTCTGGTTCATTTTTTTTTTTGAGGTCACCTTTGTATTGACATTTTCTGCAATGTTGGCTCATGCTTTGGTCCTGCTTCGACTCGTGTTTTAACCTCCACTCCTTGTGACTTGGAATTACTTGATCATGCATTAGTGGAATGGGCCCTTCCTTTGCCTAGCTTCTATCATTTTGCATCTGCATGTGCATTGGAGCTCCTTCCTTGCTCACGGTTTCGACTCATTCCTCACTACTTTGCACCGTGTTGGACCCGAGGATACCATTCTTTCCTCCACTCGTGTGCTCATGCACACACATAACCTTGAGCGTTGACCTCCAGAGATGAGAAATCTACACAGTGCAACTTGGTTTGGCTCTTTGTTCCATGACCATTACACATTAGCCAGCGATTTCAACTGCCTCACGTTGTTTCACCTCTGTAGCACAATAGAATCCTACCTTAGTTCACCTTGTGTTATCATTGCACCACGGTTGACACAAGAAGCTTAATCCCCTCACACTTGTTGACACGATAGTTTCAACCTACCTCTGTAGGATCACGTGGCATCCCCTCCTCCATGTAGCACATGGAGATTGTTAACTCGGCTGCAGACCAACAACCAACTAGCTCTGTGCAACATAGTAGCTAGGTGCATCTACATGGATTGACAACGTGGGCCCCCATCCATCCCTTTTAAAACTTTTTTAGTAGTGAAAACAACCTATTTTTATTTTTTTAAGGAAAAACAATTCTTATCGTGACATAGTAATAATTTTAAGGCTCTACTTTTCTTTTAATTATGTCCTTCATTCGTGTGTCGAAGACAGAGGGCGAGGTCCATGGTTGGGAGGAGGCTAATCCCCCCTTGCAAGAAAAACAAAACCTTCCGAAAATTTGATGCCATTTCCAATAAGTATCCACACAACACCCTTTAAACCCATTTTAGGAACATTTTAAATCAGTTTGTAAAGCTTATTGGCATTTTCCATCAGTTGTGGGAATCATTTTCTTCTTTATAAATTTTGACTCGTTGCTTGCGAGTTTTGAGCACTTCTTTATTAAAAGTTGCATTATTTTTTGCACATTACTTGATGAAATTATCATTTTTGTAAACACACTAGTTTATAAAGTGCCGCATTCTGGGGGGTTCACTAGTACTCTTGGGTTTTCACACGCAAACACATTATCGGTCAAGTCGATGTCTTGCATTTGTGCACCTTGCAATTTTGATTCCGCATCATGGAGGGTGCTCTTTCAAGACTTAAGCATTGTAGGATCACTTTACAACCTCTGCCACTTCTTACTAGGAGAGAGAACTATTCATCATGGCATGCTTCTATGGAATGCTACTTCACCTATGAGGGTCTTTCACACTTCTTGCTTGGGCCAGTTCCTGCACCCACTGATCATCATCATCTTAATGATTTTCTCAACACTTGTGACCATGTTTTTGGTACCATGATGATGCATGTCTCTCCATCTCACTTTGGTTTCATGTGGCAGACTCAGATCCACCCCACCATGTCTGGAGCATTTTTCAGTCCCTCTATGGAGACCCTTCACATACTATTGACATTGTTGTTGCTTTGCCGATTTAGTTGTCTCCTCTATTTCTTCATGTGATGATAGTTCCACTAACATAGACTCACTTGGTTCTACTTCTGATGACAAGGATTGTGCACCCAGTTCTGATGTCGAGAGTACTATAGAGGACTCTTCTCCTCCTCTCATTATTCTAGAGAGTGTTGACACATCCCACATCTCATCAGATATTGAGCAGTCTCCTATATAGTCTCATACAGTCATCACACCCACCTCTTTTCCACCTTTAGTGTGTGAGGCCCCTTTCACTCCTCTACCTTCATTAGATGAGTCATACCTATCTGACATCGCTCTTCTGTTTGTTGAGCCCCCTCATTGGGACAAGTATCTACTTGACCTTAGTCATCTTTTCGTAGAGTACACTTGTGATGTACTATAGGTTCCTTGTCCATCTACAGGTATTTCAAAGGAGTTCATCATCTCCGTTGTTAGGAGTGCCCCTTCGAGACTCTTAACCCTTCCACTTTTCAAGTGACCTTCATTGATCCACCCTTGTTTATGGATCAATTTTTTGTTGTGGGGATGTTTTGTTACCTTCACATCAATTGAACATCCTTTCTACAGGTGTTCACCCTTCACACTCTAATAGTTCTGCACTCACTTGCTAGACCTATGTCACACATTTGTGGACCAAACTCGAGTTCTTCATGTTGTTGCCTTCGGTTTCCTTCATGGAGTGGGAAGAATTCCATCATGTCATTTTTGTCCTTTCTAAGAGTAGAAACACGCTTTTGTGTGGATGGATCTTCTTCAAGATCTGAGAGGCGAGAGGATCTTGTTAAAAAATTCTTTTGGAGACATCCTAGAGATACAAAGTTCAAATCCATCCATGGCATCTTCTGCATTCCTCTCATCTCCATCTTCTTCTCTCTTCTTATTCTTTCGGAGAGATTTACTCTTTCTCATGGGTACTGTACGGCTCATCTATGACAAGGACCCATCTTTGGCATATTTCTTAGATTAGAGAGAGGACTTGTCTCTCTTTTGGGGGGAGTTTCTCCCACTAGGTTTTCTCCTTTTACTCCACTTTTCAAGAGTTTCTTGTACGTGGGTACCTCATCAGGCTTGTTTCTGAGACCAACTTCTCCTTGCTTTCATCTATGTGTGCACCTAAGCTATGCTTCAGGAGGGTGTTGGTGTAGGATATTTACCATGCATGTATTTTAACTACATGGGACTCCTCCACATAGGTGACTCACCATGCTTAGGTGTCATGGGTGTCATTATGACCTTACACACATCGTAGGCGTCATAGGAGTTACATTTGATAGGTTATTCAGGGAACGTAACTCCCACCTCTTAATAGATACATTTGTGGGGAGTTACACACCCCACTACTATATGTACACCCTTTCATCTTCAGCAATACAATGGAATGGAATAGAATAGAGTATGGGATTTGAGCCAATTTTTCCTTAATGCACGCACATTTCTCTCAAGGGTGATTTCTTGCATCGATCTTGAAGCTACATCATTTTTCAGTCGAAACTTCATTACAATGGATGAAATTGGTGAAGTGGACCTAAGCTAGGGGACTTTCTTTCAGTTCATATTGATTCTATTGAATTAATTAATGATTATATGAAATCTGCACTATGTGTCTGTTACAAAATGTAACAGATCACATAGTCTGCAATTTCATGATTATCTTCAGTAAAAGAATACAAAGCCCCTAAGGAAAGGTGTGTTATCTTAACAAATAGATTGAATTGAAAAATAGATAAATTTTTAAGCTTTGGAACAACAATCACAAGTGTAGATTGCATAAATTACAGTTCATTACTAAATGTTACGGTATTCTTTAAGTTTCTTTCCTTCATGATTACAAAATTCAATTATATTATTGAGTTGTTTAATTCATCATAAAATCCATATAGAAAGATGAAATGCGAGAAAGAAATAAACAACTCAATTTCATAATTCAATGTTTTATTCATAAGGAATTTCAATTGTTCCCACACAAGTTGTGGGATGTAACTAAAAAGTAAAATACAACTCTTTGAAGTAAGAGGTACATATGCATGAAAAACAAAGTAGAAGAGTATGGATGAACCCATCATTTCCTTGGGGGTTTCTTCCGTTGTGGTTGATGTATCTCGGCTCCAAACATTTGTTCCATCATCATCTTCACTACTTGGCACAAAGCACTGTACAAACATGGAAAAGAGAAAGCGCTGATTATGAGCTTAGGGGTAATCCATATTCCTATACTATCTCAATTCATGCGAGATGGATCTCTTAACAACAGGAGATATAAATTACATGAAGATCAAAGGTGCGGATCGATAAAGTACTTTTGTGTAATAGTATACATGATTTACTCACTCAGAAATAAGGAGAGAGAACAAAATAAACACCATGGAACACAAGAGAGGATGAAAAGCCTAAATATTTTCTAACTATTTTCTTAAGTGTACAAGTACAGGTTGTAGTCAAGAAGAAAATAAATCATGTCTTACAGCCCTCACTGTTAAATAAAGATTGTAGATTTCAATGACTTATATCCTATGGTACATCAAGATTGGAATAAATCACAAGTACATATTGATATGAAGGAAGAATACAAATCAAAGGTGAAGTAGAAGAATCAGAATATAAAGGCTGAAGTTAACTAGAGAGATAAGGTTACAACTAAAACAAAATGAGAAGGAAATATGAGAAATTTTTGACAGGGCTTCACCATGTAAAATTGACATTTTAAATTTTCCAGCATGCATACTAAAGTTGTAATGAAGATCAAATGCAATATTTAAATAGAAAAGAAATGGAACTACAACATCTCAACAAAAACTTCAATGTTCAGCATGTAAGAATAGTGAACAGAAAATTCCAGAAAATAACATGTCTTGCCCAAGTTCTCAAATAAGAAGTAAATGATTAACTTCTACAGTTTTTAGTTTTTCATAATCAAATTTTCAAAAGTCATTTACAACTGAAAATGAAGAAGGATGTCCAATATAGAGTTACAGAAAGGTCAAACAATAAGATATCAAGTCTCAGAAGGTACAATTCAATATATACAAGTTTCATAAATATGTTTTCAGTCTTTTAAAATATCTTAGTTTGCAAAAATTCTTGCTCATGAAATTATACAGAATATCAATAGCTCAAACTAAAAGGAATCAATGGGTTTTAGATATATCATCTTTCAAACAGAAGGAAAGTACACCCATATTAAAATTCAGTGCATCAGCCATGGACAATACATTCAAGGACCAAGTTCAGATATCTTTAGAAACTGATAGCAGTGGAACTACAGTGGCCATGATACAAGGGAATTTTCAGCTGAGAAATTAATCTGAACATAGAAGAGAAAGGAAAGTAAAAGCAAGTTGATACTTCTATGATCTCATTTTATCATCATTACAGAGAAAACTATACAGAAGTTCAAAATATCAAGAAATCAGAGAAACGTTCAACAAATTTGAAGCTAATTACCATGGTTACAGTGCCACATTCAATGCAGGATCAGAAAACCATAACCGAGAGTCAATGAGCTCAATTAAATGCAAGGTTCATAGTTAAAAGAACCAGAAAACCCCATAAAAGGTCAAAGGGATCTCAACTTGACCATGACTCAACTCAACAAAGCTAAAATAAATAATAGAATAGTCTGAGATTTGAATCGAACATAATAAGAGACCGAGCTCGAATGGTGAGTAGACCCAAAGTTACAAACATCAAAGTGAAGGATATCTACATAAGGATGAACCAAGAAATTAACAAAAAGTTGTAGACTTAAGCTTGAAAATAGAGCATTGATGAACACTAAATGGATCAAACACAAGATTCAAACTCGGTGAGTGCAAAGTCAAATCGAATCAGGGAATGCAAAGTTTAAAATGATGTGAAGTGGATTTCAACTGTTCCAGAAGCCATTATTACAAAATCAAAAGAAATGAACAAGCATAAATACCGAAATCAATAAACATTCAGATCTAATGAGTTTTGAGCAAAATAGGAATACCCATTTAGTATTCAGAACACAAACTCAAGTGGAAGAGATTTGAATTAGGAAATGCATGCATACCCAAGTTAAAGAAATATTCAATCATTTGAAGTTATCATTCCCATTGAAGTCAGTTTCAAGTTACAATATCAAAGGAAAAAAGGGTACATCTCCTAGCTTTGATCGAAAAAACATTAATGGGTATCCGAATTAGAGTAAGAAACAAGAACTCACTGATTAAATTGAAGCTATCAAACCCTCGAGAGATCATCAAGTTTAGAGCTAAAGAAGGGAAAACCCAGAACAAGTTTCAACTTGAAGTCTCCAAGGGAACCACAAAATCACAAATAGAATGTAAAGAAGGAATGGAGTATCAATATATTGAAATCAATGTGCCAATACGAAGTAGTTGCAATACTCGAGAGAGCAAAACTTACCATCCTTTAACAAACAATGATGATAATAACACAAGATCGAGCTTCAATTTCTCAATAATGGCGGCCAAGAGATTGTATAGAGTGACGACCAAGAAAAGTAATAAAACCTCAAAGAAAGTTGAACTCGGAACTACGAACCAATGACGACATCATCAAAAACCTTCAGTAAATCTTCGGACCAAATTTACAGATTGAAGAAAATAAATTATTCACATATGTAGAATCAGTCAGAGCACCAAAGTTGCTCACATATCAAGCTCATGACCCAGACCTCGTAGAGAACTCACAGAGCTCTGCAAAAGAAAGAGAACCATTTTTTTCAGAAAATTTGAGCTCTAAGATGATGATAACTAGTGAAAATCGACCGAATCTTGCTTAGAAAGCTCTTACCAAGCAACAGACAAAAGATACATGCATAGGTCTTTATAAGGCCGAATTAGTAGAGCTTTAAAGAATAATAAATGGTGGCTGCTATCGAAATAAAACTCACTTGAGACCAAATATAACACAATCCTCGAGCTTGACAGAGAACAACCATGAAATGCAGATCAAGAGAGCTTCATAATACCAATCTACAGAGGGAATCGAACTCATGAAAGTGTCAACAATAGCAGTAAAAAATTTTCCAGAGCTTTTACTCGTGAACTAGTACTAGGATAAAATGAACTTGAGTTCATTTTCCATTTTACATATCACAAACCAAAAATTTACGAGTGACCCTAACTCATTTTATTTAATCAATCGACGGTGGAAATCAAATGTTGGGGCAAATAAATGCTCAAGAATCCATCACAAATACAAATGAAAACCACCACTCAAATCAATGGTGATATAAATTAGGTTTTGCCTCATCAAAGGCAAAGAAGCATTCACCGGTTTCAAAACATAACCACAGCCACTTACTCCATTAAATATGAAGGGCGAGACCCTAATCGTGGGTACTCGAGGATCAAAGGCACGATACCACACCAACAGAGATCAACAATCTTCATCAAAAGATCTAACTCTACTGGAGTTAAAAATGTGACCAACAAGCTTCCAAGTGGTGAGTCATCATGGAGAGGGCTAGCCCCATGGTTAAAAAAAATTGTCATTGCATTGACTTTCAAAATTCTAAACCTTAGTCCAAAAAAAAAAAAAGTGACAATTTTTTGCAATACAATGATAATCTAAAAGTGGCCGAGCATTATAGTGTACCATGTGTTATACAAAGGGTGTCCGAATAGTATTATTTGTATTGACGTTATCTAAGGTCTAAACTATATGATACGCCATCTAAACCAAAATCAAAAGGGGAGAAAACAAATGATTATAACCAATGATCAAGGAGCAAATAATAGGTAAGTGGTGGAGTATAACCAAAGAATATTTACCTTAACATTTACAAAAGATACCTCGTACCCTTAAATGGTCAACTGCAAAGGTGGTACCCACTAATGGGAGGGTTGGAGATGATTCACAATGTGTTATCCATGTGACCACAAGAAGACGAATAAGTGTCAACATCAGAAACAAAGGTGGTACCAATTAGGATAGATGTTTGGATGAATTATTTTGCAAAGTATTGCAAATAATGTAATTAATTTTTCTCACTCACAAGAGAGATAAATTTTGCATGTGCATCCAAGGAGGCAAGTGGATCAGAATGACAGATGTCACATCAAGCACAAGAAGACAAATTTTCATGCACAAGGAAGGAGACTTACTCATTAAGCAAGATTTATTATTAGCAAATTATTCACCCATGCTTTTCTTAAAAATAGAATAGTCAACTGTAGTTTGACTGTGATGTAATCAAAGGCTATTAATGCCTCTTTGTATTAGCTTGCTTTATTTTATTCCTTTATTTATAATAAATAAAGGGTAAAAATAAGATGCATGGGCAAGTACAATTTTAGCCTATTTTTAGGAAGGGTGGGTGAATTAATTTTTCTATATATTATGTGCCTTGGCAAAGCACACTAGAGGGAATTTTAGATATAGGAGTGCTGAAGTAGATTTTTCCATTTTTTCCCTCTAAATGAGAAGTATATTCTACCTTTCCAATTATTTGCAGTCTTTTGTATGTTTTCTTAATCCTTGTGAATGTCAAATTCCCTAATTAATCATCTTACCCTATTGCAAAATTCAATAATTTCTGCATGATATTAATGTGCATGTGTAACTTAACAGTATTGTTGTGATACTTTCCCTCAATACATCAAAGTGTTTTCCTAATATTCTACAGAAAATTGTTGGCTTGTGCATCAAGAATTCATTCTCATATCAATTGTGCATGTACTTAGTCAAAGACCTCATACAATTTTGGTGTATCACCTCAGTTTTAAATATTTTTACAGTCTTATTTTACCCTCATACCCCAGAAAATTAGTTTAAGATACATCAATAAGGAACCAACCTTGATACTGAAGACTCACCTCAAAATAGGTATACCCACAAACCTGAGGTGTTTCCATTGTATCTATGAAAGAGAGATAAATTTTGCAATCTTAGAACACCTGCAGTCATATCTCTACATGGTGCACTTTCGAGAGATAACAGGAACACATGCTCTCATTTTTGTCAAACCTAAAAAAAAAATGATAGTCTTAGATAATCATCGATTTTTCAATAGATAATCCCATAGAATTTGAATTCTCTATTGTCATGTGTTTTAAAAACATCACACATACACAACCCATTCTAAAAATTCTGCAACTCACATGTAAGAGGTTTAAGGTAAACATTCTTGTTGTTCACATGATTCCTTTTAGGGACTAGTAGTGATAGAAAAGGGTGTTTTTTTGTAATTGCCATGAGGGAATGTTATAGTTTATAAATAAATATGCAAAGCTAACTATGTTTTTGACAAATTGATCTATTTTTAACCCTATACATACAAAACCTATCATAATACTCCTTGCATTCAATGTCAAATTTTCAAGCCAATTATACTCAATATGTTTCATAACTTGGCAATCATTTGATAAATGAAGTATCCCACTACGATTACATTATTGTAATTCCATGTCATTAGATATAAAAGTGAATTTAAAAGATAAAATACACTACAAAGCATTAATTAAAAGGGACATACCACAAAAACTTCCCTTAAATTATGTATCCAATGACACTTGTATTGATATGACATTCCTTGCATTTATGATTTGCACAAACTGTAGAATCGACATAATCATTAAATAGTACACAATCATTAACACAAGCATCATATTTTTCATATGAAACTCCAAAGGATGTTGATATTTTTACGTTTCCTAATATGATGAGGCAATTGTGGTTTTTATGGGTAAAATGAATTTTCTTATTAAGTAGCACATATGTAAGAATTTATAGTAAAATAATTAATTTTTATAAATACTAGACATTTTAAAATCAGAGTTGATAAGAAAATAATTATTTTACAAAGGTAATGGTTTTACTTATTGTAAAAGTGTTGTTACACTAATTTTTGACCATTTAAATGTGATTGTCAAGTCTTGTCATTGCTCTGATGGCATTCAACATTGTTTTTCTAGTGTCCTGAATTGTAATAATGGATTTTTACTAGATTCTTGATATAGTTAATTCATTCATCCTATGCATATAAATTTTCTCCCTCTCTAAGTGGATGTTCATGTTAAGAAATTTCATTGGATTTCCTTCATTTCTTTAACACCATCATTATCATTGTCATTGTCTTTATCTTACATAATATGATCATGATTATAAATAAATATAGAAGTATGAGAATACAAATTATTTATTATATTTTTCAAACCCCCATCTTTTATGTGTTTATGCTTTGATTCATATATTACAATGATACCTTGATGTTCAAGTATTGTTGTACCCTCTTCGCACTACTTCTCTTATCCAATAGATGTAGATTTCTAGATGTACATTTTATTTAAAAAAATCTCTTTCTTAGATAGATATATTCTTAGGGTGCATGGGGTTATTAGGGTGTAAAATGGGAAAATCACATGTTTTCATTAAGTGGAATTATTTTCCATCTACATAGTGGCATTTTAATTTAGGGAAGTGATTTCCCATATACATTGTTTAAATTAACAAATTAATAAAAATAAATTATCATGATAAATTTTCATTACATTAAACATAAACTAAATATACCCTTGAAAATATTCCAACATTGTAAATGAAATATTTAACATTCTATATTTGTAATTATTCATTACAATATTGTTTGTAGTTTTGTCCCAAAACTATTTAATAAACATCATAATTGAATCATTCGTAAAATACTAGATCAATTTATATCCGTCTTTATGTGACATTAAATAATTATGTAGGAGTGAGACACTTTTAGTTATAAATAAGTATAAGTCTTCCCCTCCTCTAATATACCTAACAGACTAAACCATTATATAATGAGATACTTTATTTGGCTTCTACATCTCTTTTTACATCCCTCAATTGATAAATTGAAAAATTTCTTGTATTGACCTGCATCCTTTGGAACTATTTTTGAAACCAACAATATTTTTATACACACGGGCATGTCAATGTGTGTGTGAAAGAGAGAGAGAGAGAGAGAGAGAGATTATACGTTATATTTAGTTCCTACCCCTTCTCAATTATTTCTATAAGTGTTTCTTCATTTAAAAATAAACAATATTATGATAGGCTAAACTTATAATTCACCAAAAAAATCAATCTTTCTATGAGTATTGAGGTTAAAACAATGGTAAAATGGGATTTCTACGATCTTCCCTAGTTTTTGATCCAATAATCATGGGGTTCAAAAAAATAGCTAAACTTGGACCACATATAGTAGATTTTCATAACATATATTATTTCCAACAAACACCGTAAGGTATATAAAGAAGAAGATATCTACTCATTTCCCATGGATAAAATTATTTGAAAATTTTAAAATTTGAATTATAAAATTTCATATATTTTGTAAGAAGTTCGCTATCACCTTGAGATACCTCACCAAAAGCTCTATATAGTTCCTTCCCTTTCTGTTTGATCATTTTATTAAACAAAATTGGATTCCAATTTTTTTCTACTTGACCACTTTGTACCTCATTTTATTTATTACATGTATCATAATTAGAAGGAAATGGTATATTTTGGTGCATATATTTAGTAACTTGACCTTGAAATAAATTGCATCAATGAAGAGCGAGAAATAGTATCCTTGTTGGGATTTAACTCAAAAATAAAACTACTCTCACCAAAATTTATGCACAAGCATCCTATAAATAAGTCATAAGGACAATAGTTAACTCGTTGAGTGTGTCAAAGCGAGTGTGTTATAGGTCAATAGTAATTATTTGATTGTTCTTATGGTGTATAGACATTTCAAAATTTCAAATGTGGAATTTACCTCCAAAATGATAGTTTAAATTGTAAGGTCCATTTTGGTGTGGTTGAGAGCTTTAGTATATTCTTCAGAGTTGGAAATTATGTAAAAAGGGTAGAATGAGACATTATGGGTATAATTAGGACCTTATAGGTCACATGTCATAAGGTGAGTTAGTCATACTAAACTTTTGTCCATTTTAGATAAAGTAACTCCCCTTTTCCTTTGATGGAATCTCATCATGAGACTGTTTGTAACTAACTAAAGGAAGATAATATTGAATGAAGGTGTTAGATAAGAGATACAAGGTATTGTGTAACTTTCTCACTCATTCTTATTTGTATAATGAGTCAAGTGTATGAGTTTCAAGAGGTTTGAATTGTGAAAAAAATAACTTTATATTAGTTTTTGCATGATTTCGGTGTTTTTCAATGTGCATGGAGGGGATTCATTGATCTCAAAATTGAATCAATGGTAATATTGATCTTGGTTATGAACTTGGAGTTTTAGTGAGTTTATTTTTGGTTTTTCTTGTGGATAACTACTTTGTATATTTGTTTGTATACTTCTTGGGAAACGGTGATTGTTTGAAGTTTTATATGCACACTAGTGTAGAAGTACATGAT
This sequence comes from Taxus wallichiana var. yunnanensis, assembly GCA_018340775.1. Lineage (NCBI taxonomy): Eukaryota > Viridiplantae > Streptophyta > Pinopsida > Cupressales > Taxaceae > Taxus > Taxus wallichiana. The sequence continues at coordinate 125,496,465 of CM031236.1, forward strand.
AGTTTTTATAGTCATTTTTGTATCCTTCATTCTCATGGAGATCATACATCCTGGAGCAGGAAGTCATGACACTTTATTAACCAAAAATTACAACATGTATAATATTGTGTCCACTCGAGACATTTGATGTAGTAAGATAACCTACATTTATGAGAATATCATTTTTCAATAACCTAGATAGTGAAGAATACGAGATTATGTGGAGAATGTCTATAGATTCCTTCGTATAACATATGATTTGTAGTTGACATGTGTTGGGAAAACCTCACTAAGCGTAGTAAACCAATTTGAAGTAGTCTCACCTTGTCACAATATCTTGAAAGGTTAAAAAAGAATCCGTTGGTGTTCAAAATAGTCTCGCCCCAATTTGCCTTTGAAACTCTATCGATTTACGGACTCTCTCATTTTCTCCTTCCCCATGTTGATCTTGGTCAGTCTTTGTTGCTATTTTTAGGTAGTTCCTGGGTCGTAGATCACTTATGGGTCCATGTTTGTCTCCTTGTTTCTTTGTTCCTCTTAAAGGATCTGTAATTTGGGTCTCCTATTCTTTCTTCATCAAAAACTTGGGTTCCCCCATGTTCTCTGTTCTCCACAGATTGGTATTTGTCTAATTTATCATTTCAGCCCTAAGTACTTGAAGAAAATGAATGGATGTATTCATGAAGAATGTATTTGAGCCCTGTAACATTTCAAAACTTTCTGTCCTTGAAGAAAATTTCATTTCCAGGCTCAAATGGTCGTTTTTCTGTATTTTATAGTTTGACGGGTGTTTTTCCAAGTCAAATTTGCATCCTAGCATCGGCAGGGGATGTGGAACCTTTTGGTTGGATGCGGCTCACCGTGGGTACTTAGAAAAATTTATGAAAACCCTACAATCAAAGTGAGTCCACGTGGAGGCATGCTTTGCTCATTTGAAGATCTACTTTTTGTTTTGCATTGGAGTAGCACCGGAGGACACATGGAGGTCTTTGTTGCTTGAGTCCTGGACATAGACAAATTTTCATGCGGTTGGAGCAGGTTTGGCGAATAGCACACGTGGCGAGCTCGTGCTCATTTAGGGTCTCCACTTTAGGCACCATCTTGAAGTTGCGCCATGAAGAAACGTGGAGGCCTCTCGGTCACTTTACATTTTCTTGGACTTTTCAACGGCTAAAGGAGACCGCCTCGAACATGACACGTGGTGACTTTTCTTTGAGCTTGAAGCATTCGACAGACTTCGCCAAAATAGGACACATGGCAAGGCCGCGCTTGTTCAAGGTATGAAATTTTTGGGACCGCCTTAAGGTGCACCATGGTGACACATGGCAGTTTGAAAAGTCAAAGAGGTGGGGAGGCGGACCATTGGAGGCAACTTGGATTTTTTGCCTCCTTAAGGATTAAAATTTCAAAATTACCCACAATCTCGATGAGTGAAGTAGTCAATGTTATTACTACTGCACATTTCAGCAGAATCGTGAATCACTCGACCCAAAGCATAAGTTCATACTGTTATTACTACTCTCCTTTTTGCAATGTGATGCATAAATTAGTACTGTAATTAAATTATCAACATTTTTCTAGGGACTGAAGAGTCAACCATATTACCAATTACAATCAATTATAGAGGCATGCACATCCAAATCTGTAAGAGAATCGTCGAGGAATGAAGCCATCTATAAAGTTCCAAACTACTGTTCTCTATTCAAAGAAAACTAAAAATGATTCCCGACGACTTATCGATTCAAAATAAGCTCGTGAATTCTTTGATCAAACTCTATGCCTTTATGTATGGAGTCAACCTGGTTATACCTCTATTTATCTCGTGTGGTTTCAATTCAATATATGAAATGCCACAGAAATTCCTAAAATTTCTCTGGTTGAGGATAAGAAAGGAAGGTGGAAGGAAGCTTCTTGAAGCCTGATAATTTGAGTTTTGTACGCTCCAATATCGCCGAAATTTAAAAGAGATAATTTGAAACGTCTATGTCACCAAAGACGTGTCGAGAAAATGACAAAAAAATAGAGGATTTGTTTTTGAGTTATTTTTCATTGATAGTCCCACAATCCACACTCCAGAGTACGTCGTTCGTAATAATTTATGTGCAAAACAAAGACATTCAATTACCGTATAAAATATGTCCTCCTTTTCAGATGCAAAAGATGATCGTTTTTGAGTTTGTATGCATTGATAGGCCGTACCTTATTTGTATTAATGTATGTGCAGACAAAGGCATTCAATTACTGTACAAAAGACGTTCTTTCATAATGTGCTAAAAGACTATTTTTTTGAATTAGTATGCATTATTAGGTTGTACCTCGTTCGTATTAATGTATTTGTAGATAAACTCTTTACATTACAAAAGATGTCCTTTTATAACATGTTGAAGACGATCATGAGATGGGAAAATGAGTGAGTTACAGTGAATCAAAATGTTGGAGGTTGTTGGTGCTTCCTAACAATCATAAAAAAATTTAAAAAATTTATGATTGTTGATAATGATTTTTTAATATGTAGATTTTCTTTCAAAACTTAAAATTATGTGGAGAATATATTTTTAAGGGATTTAAAATAAGTACTTTTGAATACAAATAAATTTAAGGCAACCCATTAATTGAGAATAAAATCACCTTTTAAGGGTTGTCTATGTGTCACCATTTCATTGGTTAATTTATTGATGTGACTTGATGTGACTTACTTTATTGGCTAGTTTTTATTTCATTTTTAACTTTAATTCAAACAACTAATGGTACTGTATTTCACATATCTACTCACGGTCATTGGCTCATGCACAATCATTGACTCCTTTCCCTAAAACAATTATAAAGAAAATAGTTAGTACTATTTTGAAATAACAAAAGTCTACAAACCCGCATACAACAAGAGAGTCGAGGGTTGATGCTAATAGGAGAAACCATCTTGGATCTAAGTAAAAGTGCATCCAAAACTAACTAAAAATACTAATCAACTAGCACTTTGTAAGTAATGATTACGTAACATTACAAATTTCATCATATCCCTTTCTTGTATGTTGTTCGTTTATCATTCTAGAGTTTATGAATTTGCATCTTGATTTTCTCTAAGCTGGAAGACCATATCTCGTGTTTCTCCTTATCTTTACCTAAAGTTTAGAACAAACGGATGCAATTTGGAAAATAATGTTTGAGTAAAGTCTTTAAATTATAATTCTCTGAAAAATATCAAAGTCATAAAACATTGTTGAACATTTGTTTTTCCATATATGTATTAAAATAACATGCCTAAATGAATCAACAACAACATTGTTTTTCAACTCTGTGCCGAATAAGGTTTCTTTCCAGCTAAGTTGATGCTCAAATATTGTAGATAAATCTCTACACACAAAGTACCAATGTTTCTTAAAGCAACATTGCATCCCTTGAACATGTGTTACATTGTTTCATAAGACTGGAAAAATGGGAATTTAACTGGATGAATATTCAAACATTTCTCCCTATCATTACAAGTAACTTTTAATGAAGGATTTTCCATGCCAATATCTATGCATCAACATTAGTCAGAGTTCTTAATTTGATGATTTAACTTGATCGAGTATTTATTACAAAAATGCATCTCCATTTGATGTTTAATGCGATAAAATAAAGGCATGTTTGGTATGAGATAATAAACTTTCTTTAAAGGAAAACAAGAACTATGTGATAAGCTAACATCCATAACCAATGTTTAAAAAGGTAGCGAGGAGTTAGAGTGCATATTTTAATACGTAGATTAGTATGGACCAAATCCTACACAAAAATAGTAATTCTTTGTACTTATTTTACAATCCAAAATACTCTTTAATAATATGCCAAAAGGATCGATGTAACATAGTTAAGTCCCATATGTCATTGAATTTTTAGAATGGTTTTTTTAACAAGTAGTAAGCCTCCCATGGGCAACTAAGACCAAGAGTTTTACCTTGGTAAAGAATAAATTTATTCCACTAAATAGAAAAGGAAGCAAAGGTAAAACCATGTTTGTAATGCCCACTTCCCTTTGACATTTTTTCTTTTAATCTCAATATTGTTGACTATACTTATGGACATTATTGTAGCATTTTGACTTAGCATGATGGTAGATGATAGAGATACTCGGTCTATTCTTGGTTTCAATTCATAGTATGTTGTGTGTGGATTATTAGAGACATTTTATATTGATGATGATATGTTGTTGACATGGTTACATATTTCTGACATGTGATATTTGTGTCTTTTTGAGTAGACCTTAACAATTGAATTAATCTTGTGATCCTATTGTTATTGATGAAATGTAAGATTGAGATGTTATTAGAAATTGTAAATGATATCATTAGTTGCCTAGATGATGATTTGATTCATATATAGATGATTGTGGATTTATATTGTATATTTTATTTTAGATGTTTTGATGCAGCCATGAGGCCGAAGGAGGTATTATGTGTTTTGTAGGTAAACCTATCACAAAAAACAATGGGGGGATTGGAGACCAACCACATTGGAATGCTAGATACATTTTGGTGTGTGTGTGTGTGTGTGTGTGTGTGTGTGTTGTGTGTGTGTGTGTGTGTGTGTGTGTGTGTGTGTGTGTGTTTGTATTGTTGTGTTTGTAGTTGGGGGTCCCCATGGGGGGATCACCTGTAATTGTGACCAAGAGGTTGTGTGTTATTCTTTTATTAGTTTCCTTTATTTGATTTTAGTATGTAATTTTATAGTGATGTATTCTCCTTTAATTAATTACTTGATTTGTGTCTAGATTAGTAACTTAATATTTGTACTAAACTAAATTTTAGATGGTTCAAAGGAATTCATTTATTAGATTAGATGGCTCTTGGATTATGTGTTGTAAGTTGACTTTTGTGTTATCTTGAGTGTTGAACACTTTAACCCTTCATAAAAATTCGGATTTGGCATTAAGGGCCAATTCTTGAGGCTTGTGGGACAAGTTAAACTTTTCGCACACCTTTTAAATTGTTATACCAACCCTACCTATGGATTGGGGGGTCAAAAATAGATGCCATTATGTGTTTTAGGAAGACAAAAAGGTAAAATATTATTGCACTTTCTTTCATGTAATTAAAGTTGTCCTTAGGGGGTGTGGGCTAAGATTGTATGTGTAAATAATTTGTCCTCTCACCCACAAATTTATTGTGCATTGGGCTAGAGGTTTGACTTGTGAGGTGGAGTTTACGATGAGTGATGTGGCATCTTACATGGAGCCAACTCACCCTCCTCTCTCCCTTTTCTATCTATTCAAGTTATTTTGCTTGTCTGGGGGTTACTTGATTTCTTTTTGTGTTTTTGAATTTTGGGAGTTGAAGGATTTTGGAGTGCTTGTGGATCTTATTGGAGCTTGTTGGTGATTGTTAGGGCTTGAAGAAGCTTGGTGTATGACTCTTGGAT